>JAYKKI010000003.1:48190000-49413500 GCA_039881145.1 Druceiella hillmani
TAAGGCAAAAAATATGTAGAAGTCAAATATATATCTCACATATTATAATATTGATACCCTTAGCTAGAAAAAACAATATAGCAATCAATATATTTGGTTTCAAGGGCACATTCATTATTCTTATACTGCCTTTAGTAGGTCACACAACTTGTAAACAGAAGTTTCATCATATCATGTGTATTCACAAATAGACAACACATCTAATTTTATTTAAAATATGTATCTTATTGACATATATATAACATAAATAATTAGATAAATATTTTAAAATTAATATACTAAAACTTGATTTCGTTCACCTAATTAAAAGATTTCTATTCTAATATAGTATTATCTTTATATATCAATATTTATGTAAGTAATATACAATTACAATTTACATCAGTGACATATTTAAGTATTGAGAAAACATTTTTCGCAAAAAAAAACATTTTCACGCTGTGTAGATTTTCTGACTTATATTATAATAGAAGATAAAAATTTAAATGATACTAAATGAAAGTGGGATATGGAAAAAAAACTTTGGCAATTATATTTTTATTAATTGCACATTTATTAATTTTAAAAGCTGTCAAAAAATGTAAAAATTAAAAGAAATATCGTTATTTTAAATTTTTATTAAAACTTAAATAACTCTAACACTTCATAAAACATAAATACATCTCAGGTTTTACAATTATAATATTCTAAAATTTCAATAATATATTTGAATTTTCAAGTCAGTTAAAAAGCATGCTTCAAAGTTTTTCTGACTTTCCACGCTGTTCAAATAGATTATAATCTGGAAGCATGCAGCGCTGGATCATGTTCTTTAAACAAGTTCAACATTTTTGGCTCAATCTGTGTTTTGAATTAACCAATATAGGTGGAGTTTTTAAAGTTTCTGCCTGAATTTTACATTAACTAATTTTATTACTATATTAAAAAGTTAAGTTATTGCTAATCGCAGCTATTTGTTCAATAAACTGGTGATGATTATAAATGAGAATGAAATTCTTTGCAGGTTTTATTAATATTCACTTCCGTTATCAGCATGGTTTTTCAGACGTTCACAATTTATTCATTAAAGAAAAAAGTCGTTCTACTGGTGCATTTATTCCGAGCAGGAACAATATATTCAATTAAAAAAAAAATAAAAGGATACAAAACATATTCAATTAAAATTCTACATTTTGCATGATTCAAATTGTTACTGTGGAAGTGTTTAAATACTTCCACCCAAAGATTTTCAATCGAAACATTTAGATTATTCCCATCTACCACTTTCTGAGATGTAACGTAGTTAGAAATCACTGAAAATTAATTGAATATTTCTCTATCTTTATGACAATCAACGTATCATTATCAATCAAAAAATCTAAGACCTTTTGAACATTTTCCCACGCAAGTAATTTATTAAATTTGCCCAAGAAAATATCTCCATATCTTTGATAAACATAGTCCACCGATCCAAATGGATAATATACCCGGACCGTAGCCTCTATTATAGCTAGAAACTTAGAGTTTGAGCTCAAATATTTAGTGTTATTGGGCAGTTCCCACTCCCACTAATTCGAGGAACCAATAATGTTCAGGATAATAATTCCCTGAACATATTCAGTTTCGTTGGACTGTTAAACCAAGGTAATAATATATTTCATCTTAGCCCATATTATAGCTAGATACTTCAAATTTAAGTCTACATTTTCGGTTTCAATGGTGACTTCTCGCACTTGCAAATTCACCCGTAAAGTATTTATAACATTTTGACAATATTATATTTCATGGTGTTGGTATTTATTTTGTTTCTAAGTATAGCATTAATCTAGCATATTCTAAACTTCGTAGTTTTCTGAATTTACATTTTGTAGGTTACACAAGTTGAAATAACAGTAATGTCCAGGGTGGGTTTACTTCATACAAATATTTCGATTGGATCGCGAAAGCCCTATCTCTTTCGCACACACAATATATATATATATATATATATATATATATATAATATATATATATATATATATATATGTATATATATATATATATATATGTACATATATATATATGTATATATATATATATATATATATATATATATATATATATATATCTATCTGTGTAACATCATTCTATAGTAAAACAAAAAATATTGTTTATGGAACATAGAGCAGCGTATACTCTATGATACAAAATTTACAATCGTTGACTTTATTTGAATTGGTTTGTCAAACTGCAAATTTGTAACTTAACATTCTTTTATAGTACAATTTTACATTTGATTATAATATTTGGTTGTCTGTAATATTTTCACTTTTAATTCAAATTTTGTTGTATTTGTTACATTTGTTCATAATAAGAGGAAATTATTTTAAAGATCGTTCTTGTATATTGGGTTGTAGCCGTAAACATTTCACGGTAAGTTGAAACTTATTAATTTGGAAATAGCATCGAATCAATTATACATGTTATTGTTAATACTGTTCAAACTCATCATCAAAATTACATTCGTATTATAATAATCAACAACAAAGAAGTTGCTAATAATTTAATTTTCTTTTTAGACAAGCGGATTGAAGAAATTACAGCATGTGGAGAACCTAGCCCCCTACATCACCATTATACGGCCCGACACCTAATAAAGGCTAAATATTAATAAAATTATCATTTAGTAAGTTTACTTATGAATTTGTTAAGTTGAAAGCTTTCTCTTTGTGAATCAATTAATTAATTTTATAGTAATGTAACTAAGTTACACTAGACGGTTAGCTTAAGATTTTATAGAAAAAAGAATTCATTTACAAATTTTCAAGATTATATATGTACATTGTTGGCTAAATAATTTGTTCTTTTATTTGCAGTTGAAGGTGAAATAAACAACCAAAAACAGAAAGTGGTACAAAAATTGGATGACGAGAGATTAAAAAGAGAGTTTTTTTTATTAGTCATTGGAAGGTTTAAGTAATTTAGAGAATATTTCTTAAAAGGTAATTACTGAATCAGAACTTGAAGAAATGGCACAGATTTAGTATGGATGCAAAGTTGTTTGTCAATATTTAAGAATAGCTTCGAATTACAAGTTCCTACAAAAATTGTTCGCTGTACCATTGATAGGTATATTGCATTCGCTTTCAAAATTTGCCAAATTTGTTAAATTATACCAAATACTGCATGTGTATTTATTTGCGCGTAGACTTCTGATTAAAACAAAGGATTGGGAAAATGAGATTTTTAGTAATAATGCTAACATATAATATACAACAACTACGACCATATTGATTTAAAAGATAAAAATAAGTTACTGCATCTAAGCAATTTGTTCAGTCAACAAAATAATTGATTTAATACGTATTAGGTTATATTCATTTTTTAGAAATTTATGTAATTGTGTAAACAACACAGGAATAATTATGACATTCTTATATTGTACTTTTTGTATTTAATTTTTTTATTAAGTGTTGTCGACTATTTACATTGGAAATATTAAACAGAATGTATAAGATAGATTAAGTAGGATATAGAAATTAGCCTATAATTAGTACAAAAATCTTTTAAATCAACAATTATGCCAGAACCGCATCCTTTTTATTTTTTTTATTCAGTACATAGTTTCAATTTCTTTGAAATAGTTTAAGAAAATAGAAATTATCCCTCTGATTTAGCATTTTCTTACATTTAGTAGCACAAAACTGAAGTGTAATTGGCACGATAACAGTATTTTTTCTCGTCATAAAGTATAATTTCCATAGTGAGTATATTTTATTCATTTAATTGTTAAATTCAAAATAGTAGGAAGGGCAATAATTTTGTGTTACTAAGGTATAGAATAAAGCTGTAAAATATAGAATATTGATATTTTTCACTATAAAGGTTATGAATTACTTATACGAATAATGTAAATGTCGAGTTATATAAATGAATCTTTGTTAAAAACTCTTAGTTATAATACAGTAAACAGTAAAAGGAATTATATAGTAAAGAGTAACAATTTAATTAATGAAAATTCGTATTACAATTGAAAGTATTAGTACATTATTTTGATGATAGAAGCTAGGTAAGTTCATCTTGATATGTAAAAGCGGCAGATAGTTTGTAAAATAGAAACGTTCATTCAATATGTGGCCACTAAGTTTTTTGTTGGTTCTTTTTAGTTATGTCGCTCGAACTGGCGAATTTTTTTCTAATAAAGCTTTTTTAATTTCAGAATTGTTGTTTTAATTGACGTGTTTTATAACCTAAAATGTAAGAAAAGTACACCTGTCAAAAATACAAGTTAAATAATAAAATAAAAGTTGCAGCGAGTGCTCAGCAAATGGGCACTCGCTGCAACTTCATTAGACTGGGCAATAGGGGAATATAGAAGCTTAGTACCACTTGAAAACGCGAAATTGCTATCCCGCTCACACAATTGCTAGAACTTGACCATCTATTTAGTATAATTATGATCTGTGATAATGTCAACCACAATCTCGTTCAATAACAGGAGAATAACTGAATGACATCAACCGCAAGGAGTAATTGTAAATGCAAATATTTCGACAAAACACTCATTAATGTCTTGATGGGAGTGTACTGCAAGCATTACAAGAAATAACTAAGGCACTGTTATCCAGCAAGGCCTAGCTTCTAAGACGACCCGCTTAAAAACTCGCACTTGCCATTGTATAATTAAGTTTAAATTTTGCGCACATGTGTGAAATCATTAATAAGCAAAAGGCCAACCCCACTCCTACCCTAACGCGTCGCCCTTTCCAAAGCGATTATCAATTTTTCAATGTTCGAGTAATGCGATACTTATTTAATAACCTTAATGATAAACTTTTAAGTTTCGATAAAAACTGTCAAAATCTTGGTTTCTCCTAGTAGACCTTTTTATTGAAATTTCAAAACATTAAATACCAAATACATTTCATTGTTTTATTCTTTTTTTGTTTCTTAACGTTTTTAATGTAACGCAGAAATCTAATAAAGCCCACTCGTATCATAAGACAGCCGGGCCTTACTAAGACTATTTTTGAATAAACACTTCGGCATCGGGAATATCTGTAGCATATAAATGTATGCTCCTTCAAATCAATATCAACATCGCGCCAGAATTATTGATATTTATACCTCTTCTTCGGGGCCAGAAAACCTGGAAAATTTAAATTCTTTTTCCAAAAAAGACGTATCTACATCACTACCCAAGAAAATAAATATTAGATTCTAAAGATAAACTGGAATTCTGGGACAATTTTCTTATACATATGAATAGATATATATGTTTTATTAACAACATCATTTAGTGCCTTTTACTATAAATATGATTTTAAATCAATAAAAAATTATTCAAACATGTAAAGAAATAACTTTCTACATTTTTATCTTTAATTATATGACGTTCGTTCTCTCCACAGAGAACCTTACCAATGTCAAGTGTAGAAAAAAGGCTAAGCAACACTGATGAAATCATATTTCGGATATTTGTCATTGTTGCTTGTTAACAAAAGAATAAACTATACAATAAAACAAAAATTAAGTAAGAAGTTGGCTACAATTAAACAAAAAGAAGAAAATGACATTATAATATACAGAGAGTACAAAATAAGTATATAAGAACAAATATAAAAACAAAAATATAAGTATAAAAGATTCTATATTTTGATGTCGTTCTTTCTTATGAATTGAATGATTAATCCTAAAATGGGTTTGTTGGCAATAGACAAAAGTGATCTTATGTTAATGAGCAATTGCATTTTATATTTTAATAATTTGTAAATAAACGCAGGAATAATATAATTCAATGGACATGCAATATTGAGATGATTTAGATCGCCTTCTCCAAGCCCACAGTCGCAAATTGGAGATTCTCTGACACGCGGTCTAGCCAAATGGATAGGAATAGAACAATGACCTAAACGCATGCAAGATACAGAGGTTTCTTTCGAGAGAAAGTAAATTTTGGGAACCAAGGTTTTGTGGGTATAAAAGATTGGATCTGGAAATATCCCACAACCATAATCTGGGATGATCTTCCCCACGCCAACTGCCAGTCAGATGTCATGGGAAGGAGATCTTCAATTAAATTAATAGTGAAACATGGATCCATGTTCACGGCGGCGAACCGAGCTTTTGCGTCGACTATTTCATTACTTACTATGCCACAGTGACTAGGGATCCATGCAAGAACGACATCGGATCCCGATCTCTCGAAATCAAGCGTAAGTTGCTTGGTCTGGAGAATCAGGAAGCCACAGTTCGAAGAAAAGGGATAAATCCATACCACGAGAGTTAACCCATTTGTTTAGGTTAACAAGGGCAGAGTTCAAAGCATTTTCGGCAATCATTATTGACTTACCATAAGAATCTAAAAGCAGATCATCAGCGTATTACAAAACACGACAAAAGGAATTTACTGTTGAGTGGAACATATAGGAGTAAATATTGAAAAGTAAGGGACTTAAAACAGAGCCTTGGGGAACATCCCTCCATATAGTTTGTGTTAAGGGAGGGGATCCGGGGAATCTAAGAATAATAGATCTTTCTAAAAGAAAATTCAGGAGGAAATTTGTAATCTTGATCGGAATCCCAAGATTATAAAGAATTTTCTTGAGAATTGGAAGGTTTACTAACACGTATGATCCTAATTCTATTTCCTCGTTTGATCTTCCTTTCTTACTGTAATTAACCAATGGTAAATTATCCTTGATTGAATATATTTGGCGTTAATTATTGCAAATTATCCTCTTATAATTGTAAATTATCCTGTTCTGAATCAGAATCTATCCTATTTTGTACTCTCTTTCTTATTCGTTTTGCTTTAGGTTTCTCAATTTTGTTCAACTCTTGCTAATTTCCTAGTTTCTTTTTCTTCTTGTTCCTCTGATGTAACTGCGTAACTGCGTCCGGTATACGCTTTCCATTCAGCTCTTTCTTACAATCTTTTTTCAGTGAATCTGGAATTATAATCTTATCATTCTGTATTTCCTTTAAGGGCTCTTCATAAACGGAACTCGGTAATGTTAGAAATTAATACTAAAGGAAGGTAATACTGTTGAGTTAGTTGAATTTTGTAGTTCCTCCGATGGTCCATGCTCGGGTGATAGTATTTCTTCGTCATATTTTTTTTCACATTCGTCTAGTCAAGATGGATTTACCAATGCGGCAGTTTGTAATATTTGTTGATCGGTACGCTCAGATCCTGGTGACTCGACTCGTAGCAGAGTAGTAGACGTTTTCATGAAATCAGTAGAGTCAATCGGTAACTTAGGCATAATATGATCCCCAAGAAATGCATGCATCGTGCATTCTTTTTAGAATTAAAGTCCCGTTCATTAGGTACATCTGCTGTTAATTCTGTTGGATTTGGCGGGTAGCAAGCATGCAAGCATTAATAATTTTATGATGAATTTTGCGCCAGACATAAAAATTTTACCGATTTATCTCCAGTCCAAGATTCGGTATGTGGAATGGCGCGGAATACCAAAATTTTCTTTCGAGACATTAGAGACTCAAAGTATAGCAAGTATTCTGTACTTATTTCTGTCGGTGTATCAACAACTGTATGTCTGCTAGCATAATTTATACATTTGGTATAGTCAATGGCGTTAGCATAAAAAGGAAACTAACCACATTTACGAAATCCAATTCTAATGATTTCTTCAGTAGCAGACCCTATAGCAGATTTTGAAAAAGGTACAAATTGAGCCCTTGTGACAACTCTATTTCCTGTACTGACTTTCCAATACTGAACTATTTTTTTCCATGAGTTTTTAAGCGGACGAAACACAGAGACATCGGCAGGTTTTATAATATGCATTGCATTGGGATGAAGGGCATACAAAATAATTTGGTTCTTAATGCACAGCTGACTTACTTCGTATGTAATGTGTGATTTGTGGCCGTCGATTAATAGAAGCACAGGAAATTTCACGTTTGCCTTACGTAAAGCTGGCAGTAATGAATTGCCAATATACCCATAAAATACACGAGATGACATCCATCCTTTCAAAGGTGACTTTCCGAGGCACCAGTCTTCGGGAACATTTCTTGCAATTTCTGCTGGTATTCTCTCGTAGGGGTAAATAACCATCACCGGCATAACTTTACCAGATACAGTAAAAGTTCCTTACACTGGTTTACTTTCCTTCTCTTTAATTTCGTAAAGAGTTTCCATGCCTCTAGGACCCAGTACAATGCCTGAGGAGGGACATACCTGAAAACCGGATTCGTCAGTGTTTAAAATCCTATCAGGATCGTCCAATATATCTTGTGCGTTTTTAGTCTTTAGAAACTGTGTCGCTAAGCAATATCTGGATTTCTCTTCATTAAATTATCGAACTATTTCCGTCCATTAATTCCTTCTTTGAATGGAGTCGGTCGATTGTCGGCTTTGATTATTTTAGTGACTGTTTCTATTAACTTCTCTTTTTTAATAGGGATTCTATTTTTAGCCGTTGCATTTATCTAGCGACATAGCAATCGTTCCTCATCAGGTACCAAAATTGGTGGCGGGCTCATTTCTCATTGAATGGGATGTCTAATTTTTATTTTATGTAGAATGGGGGAAGTGTTATTTGCGGCACGTTTGTCTAATTTTGTTTCCCGACTGTATTATTTTAAGTGCTTTATAAATATCGTCCTCAATGTACGGAAAGAATTTCTTTTTTGGTGGCATATTCAATCTAAAACAAGCAAAACAAAACTTTTATTTAGAGAGTTTATGTGTTGTATGCAGTACCAAAGCCAAACCACAGGTCTACTAATGGAAACAACGCTATTTGCACCATTAAAATCGTTTGTTGAGTTGCCAAACATACCAAAGGTATGAAAGAACCGATAAAAAAATGCAAAAAGAAAAGTGCATCAGTGGACTGATCGTTGACTAACTGATCAACCACAGGAATACCTAAACAAATCATGTACATTTTGATAATCAATTAAATAACTCATTAAATATAGCGGCTGCACTTTAAATTACATTAAAATCCCCAAAATAAACATAAAATCATTACAAAAATGAATCATTAGAGCAAAGTTCACGCAAAAACAATGCAAACATGAATATTAAATATTCTTAACTGTCAAAACACGTTACTTACGCAAGTGCGACAAATGGCAAGTGACAACGACAAGTGAAAATAAAACGAAATTGTAGGCTACACTGTTTGTCTCTTTCTAGCAGTAATTTGATTGGTTGGTTTGGATTAGTGCCGACAACATATAGCCAACATAAAATGAAACACATAGCGGCGGGAAATCTTAATACTGACACTCAATGCCGCAAGTGGTTAACAACCGATACCTGGTTAATTATAGGTTCAACCATCCTACTATGCCGCAATGATAAAACTATGGCGCAATTATAGTCTTATATAACTTTTTGAAACACACTGTGCGTGTACGCATGTAAAAGTTTCGCATTCCAAACAACTGCGGCGAGCGACATGCGCGCTCCTCCTCCCATTGCTCTAGCCACGCCTTCTCTCACATCCTTTCTGGCTTCTATCTGCATCTTAGTAGCGATCAATAATATCTGGCAAGCATCTCAAGGAACGAGTCGTAAATTTAATATATAAAAATGTCAAAATAAAGTAACAATGGAATATTTCTAAGGTGAAAGGCAAAAATGGGCCTGACATTACTGAAATAAAATATAATTCTTGGAAAACCTGCTATTTTTCAGAATATAAAAAAGCAAACAAGTCAGCGATTGGCAATCAGGAAAGAGCAACCTAAAAATTAAAAACCAAAAAGTACAAAATTTATAAAGGCACATTTAAAGTAAAATGTTTCAGTTAAAACATAACTAATTCTACAGTTGATTGTCGATATAACATTAAATTCAATTTAAATTCAATGGCTAAAATAAAAAAGTTAGCTAAATTTATTGTAGATAAACTTTCTATAAATCTCATAAATTATGTCCTTTATGAAACATGTAAAACACTACAAGAACGTGTAGAACACTACAAATAAAATATTCGATATGTAATAACTGAAACTTAAACAGATAGTGAACCGTCAACTAATAGCTCTCGCTTCGCCTTCATGTCTAGATAGGGTAAGGCTAACATATAGAAAACTATAATATATATATAGAAGTGGTGAGCTATTATATTACATGTTTACTCAATAATATTATAAACAAAAAATATCAGATACAATTATATTTAAAACAATTATAAAATTTTATCAATTGCATAAAGAATAAAAAAATGCAATTGCAATTAAAATGCTTAATTTAAACTCTGCAACTTAAATCAACAAATAATTTAATATTAAGCAATTTAAAAAATGTAATCAATGGAAATAATAAAAATAAATTTTGCTTGTAAACATATATTTATATATTATTTAATATTATGGCTAGATAAAATTTTAAAATTGTTTTTTTTATCTCTTAAGAATTTTAACATTCCTGTCGAGTAATTTACAAAATAAATATTTAGTCTTAACAATTTAAAATATGGTCATTTTAAAGGCTCTTAGGACTGTCCTCCCGGACGGTCCTAGTCGCCTTTAAAAAGAGGGCAGTGTCCGGGGAAAAGAGAATAGATGGTAACCCTAGGTAGGGTAGTCGTAATAACTTTTAAAAAACTAGAAATAGTGAAGTAAAAACCCCCGACATTCCTTTATAACACCTGACATTTATATATTTTTCTAAAAGCTCACATGAAATTACACAATAAAAAATTCCAATCTACATCCATAATTCAAACTCTCAAACTTAAATCAATTGATAAGATTATTAATAACCAACTTTAAAAATGGAATCAACAGTGAAAAGAAATTTGGGTTGGAGACATATTTTGTTATAATGTTAAGACTAGATAATATTTTAAAATTCCTGGCAAGTCATTGTAAATATTTATATTTAGATAGTCTTAACACTTTAAGATACTGTTTCTATTTTTTTTTATTTCTTTTGTTACTCCATAGATCAAATTAATTACCTAATAAAAATAAGCACCTAAATAAAAGAAAGTTTCTTTCTTGAAAACCCCGGACACTTAAATAATCTCCCTGGACGATCCTAAGCGATTTTAAAAAGAGAACAGTATCCGGGGAAAAGAGGATGAATGGCAACCCTATGTCCTGGGCTAGCACCGACTATGAAATTCACTAGCCATGCGCGTACACCCGACAGAGACAACATACATGACATACCTACATAATACATTACAAACATAAAAATATCGTCTGAACACAGAAAATATATTGCATCTTAAAATAGAGGATAAGGCCATAAAGGTATTTTTTTACTATTTACTTAAAAGACAAAGAACTTACGTATGAAGTGTTATGTTTCCACTTTTTGCTCCAATAGGCTCTTACAATCCAAAATACAATAATGCACCATGTCTGAAACGTTCAGAAACTTCGAAACAATAGTCAATATAGTCTTCACTCGCACTTTAAAACCGAAAAAAGAACGTCTAAACCACAGAATAGATACGATAGTCTAAACGATAATCATAGATTCGGTCACAGTCGAGAGTGACGAATCTCTGATTATCGTTTATACGCTCTTTTCGTCGAGAATGTCTGCGACAGTTGCAAAATGTTATAATGAATAAAATTAATTAATTCGCTAATATTCTTTGACCGAAGAGGTTAAAAAACTAAAATTATATCATTCTTTAGCTCACTTAACCAAAAATCACAAACAAATTAAAATTCTGCATTCACTTCCACATATCCAATACGTAAACTTGACGTTTGCGTATTATAGTAATATATAGGTATACATTTAAATATCAAACAAATAATATTTACAATATATTGCTGACATGTGACGTTAACTTCATAGACCTATTCCCGCGCGAGACCAAGAAAGCATGTAACGATTATCTCAAGACAGTGGGATAGGTCAGGTCTATCTTATTTCGATCCAAAAGAATAGATCTGTCAATATGTTGATACTTAAGGGATTTAAATAAATAGGTTGCAAATCCCGATCAATCATTCAGTTGTTTCAGTTCATGATCATGTTCAGTGTTTTATTGGTAGATCGTTTATAGCACAGAAAAACAATACATGTTTGTCAGTTAACATAGATATATTTTTGGAATTTTAATTATATTCACCGTTCAGTTTTGACATTTGCATTATTTGAATTATCTTGTAATGCTGGAATAAGTCGAGTGGCAAGTTTATCATTAAATTTCCTAAAAAGTAATAATTAAATAATACAGATTATATTTTTTGCATACTTTAACAGGTTTAATTACGTTTTTTTTTGCAATCAATACTTTTATTGGGGCTAATATTTAAAAATTTTAATGATTTCTGTTGATTTATAATTCTTGCTGATATTGTTGTTATCCTGTAGTTTATTTATATTTTACAAATTATTTAGTTTGTTAACAAAATTGAGCATTTACTGAAAATCGAATCTGTTTCTATCCTGTGAATGTCTATATTTAGATTTATTTTTTTAAAACGATTTAATATTTTGTTAATATGTTTATTTTTCGTTACGTTTATGTAGATTATTAAATCAGTTAACTAGTAGATTATTAAATCAGTTAACTGTATATAAATAGTAGTAGTAATAGTCACAGTATCGAGTGACTGAGTGTTGTTAGGCATCAACTTTTTAAATACCCTAATCTCTTAATAACTAAGACTGCCAGGCTCATGTCTGGAAGGTATGAGAGGACACAAAGGACGAACTAAAAGAACTGACCTAGATTGAACTAGGTCACACGAGTAACCTTAAACTCCCATCTCTACTCTCTGGTGGCTAACAAACAAAACGCATACGCAAGAAAGACAAAAAGAACAGTGAGCCGTCACGGGACGCCTGGCAGATGTGAAACATCGTGTTCGTACAAATAATATGCATAAAAGACAAGATTATTACAGGAACTAAATATAGCATAATGAAAAAATAAAGTATTACGAATTTCTTACAGAAAATGGTGACTTTATTTAATAAACATTTATTTACAATTAATACAAAAATAATAAAGCACAGGTTATGTGTACCGTAGTAAACAACAGCGTCGAACTGAGTGAGGAGGTCGCGTAGCAGGTTGTGCATGGCGACACGTCGCCATACCATACACTCTATTACATATAGACTATATATATATATACCTTAGTATAGCGTGGCGACCCGTCGCCACGGCAAGCGTCGCCATGCCAACGATCCGGTTTATACCTGCGCCTATAGATGTTACACATCCAAAATTAATATGACAAAAAAGAATTTGACTTACTCTAATACTCAGGGAATAAGTGCACCTCGTTTTGGCATCTCTCATTGTTGTTCGTGCTTGTCAATTTTATTGTCCATCTACGTACGGTAGGTATTCTACCAACTGGCGGTATTATGTTGTCTAGCGAAACTAATACATTCGTACCTACTACTTCCTGTCTGCGGTAATAAGTTATCGTGACCCTTGCTCGCATTATATTATTTACATATAACTGTTATTATTATATTAGGTATACCTCTAGTTCAAGGACATTTCAACGCCATCACCAAAGCACGCGCTGATAGCATTAACGTGGCACACGTCAATCGACCGACATGTCATATATTTGATATCACTGGACCTCTATTATATTAGATAAGAAGGGGGTCAGTGATTGATATGCATTTGGAGCGGTTGAATTTGTAAACGATTATATTAATTTGTAAACGAAAATATTATATTTTTATTTAATTATATTTGTGAGCGTAATTTTATCAACATTTTTAAAAGTGAAGGATACATGAAATTATATATATATATATATATATATATATATATATATATATATATATATATATATGTATATATGTATGTATAAATATATATATATATATATATATGTATATATATATATATATATATATGTATATATATATATATATATATATATGCCACAATACATGCGGCAAATGTAATGCTATTCTGACTTCAGCTGTTTAGATACAAAGGAAACTGGTGCTGCCATCTCTTATACGCTTAGAGTACTTCTTTCACTACAATCTGACCACATATTGAATTTGATAGATTGACACATGAATAAATGACATTTCATTTTTCAAGGGACGTTCATGCTGTGTGTTATGCAAATTGATAACCAAGTTTTAATCTGAAGTAATCTTGTAAAAAAATTTCTTTCATTTTTTTTATATTAGAGTGAGTATATTTAGTGCAAATAAATAATCCAAAGAAGTATTTGAGCATATTTGCTGCAATTTATGCTGGTATGGCTGCCATTACATTTGCCCCATAAATTTAGGGGCATGGGACAAATGTATGAACATACTTCGGGGAAAATGTAATGTTTTATTACATTTACCCCAATTGGCGTTTCATTGTTCCAGATGGTGCGAAATTATTTTAAGAACCCAAATATACGAACGAAAAACTAAACATTACTCTTAATGATATAATGTCTGGTGTACTCACTACACACAAAGCTTCTGTCATTTACGGATGTCCATTTGCGACATTGTATTCCCGAGTGAAAGGAACACGAGGTGCAATTAAAAGAAACTAAAGGACGCAGAACGGTACTTCCCAAAAATGTTTTGACAACTTCTATAATAACGCTTGCTAAATGGGGCTTTGGTCTTAGTCGCAAAGAAATTTTAGACTTAGTCGGTAGAGTCAATAATATTAAAACACCATTTAAAAATGACATAGTAGGGGAAGATTTGTTCCTCGGTTTTAAAAGGCGACATAATTTATCAATTCGAATGCCAGAACAGTTGGAATAGGCTAGAAAAAAGGTCGCCACAGATCCATGGATCATTTATGGGTATTTCAGTCTTTTGAAAAAAACTTTAGTTGACCTAAACTTGGAAGACAAACCTCAATAGATCTGGAATTAGACGAAAGCAGTTTAAGTCTAGATCACAATATAATAGAAGGAGATAACAATTATCAAATTACCTGCACACACAAGTGACTCGCTGCAGCCGTTAGACGTATCAGTCTTTAAAAGTTTTAAACAAAAATGGGACCAAACCGTAGCCTCTTGGCAGCGAAAGAACATTGGGCAAAGGCTACCCAAATCACTATTCTCACAATTTTTAAGAGAAATTTGGCTCAAAGTTAGTGAGGATTTCATTATGAGTGGTTTTAGCAAATTGGGGATGTACCCTTTTAATTCCGATCTTATTTCTAGGGGAAATTTTAGAAAAGAGGCTTTAGAGCGCTAGGAAAAACACCAACAAGAAATTCAAGTTACTGCTCAGCATAACATAAATTTTGTAGAAGATGTTGAATGTGTAGAACGCTATGTCAATACCCCATCATCATCTGTCTTAAGTCTATGAGCTCATAAAGAGGTCATTCCTATGACTATCAATTTGGAGAACCAACTAGAATTTACATCACCAACTTTAGGTCCTATAGAGAAACAAACTTCTGAAGTCCAAACCAACAACACTAACAACAACATCATTAGCCAAATAAACAAAAGAAATGAAAAATTGCCTCAGGTGAGGGAAGAATATATTAAAACAAAATATTAAATAAAAAGAAAATATTTAAACAAACAAACAACAAACAGGAATGAATAAAAAACTAAATAACAAAGGAAAGGGAAAAAAAAATTACTCAAGATTTTGATGAAAGTAGCAATATATCAGTCTAAGTACACAAGTTACCAAGTACTTTCTATTGAAGAAGAGTCACAATTAAACAATTGAAATGAATCTGGCATATCTACAGTTTTAGATACGCCAAAAGTATTAGCTGCAAAGACACAAAAACAAGTCGGCCAAATAGTGTCTGCAGAGCGAGGTGAATTGGTCACATTTGGTGGTATCATCTCAGCAAGCGGAAATACGATTCCGCCGCTTTTTGTATTTCCACGAGTCCATTTTTTGGAAGGAGCTCCAGAAGGTAGCAGTAGAACTGCAAATAGAACTGGCTGGATTAATTCTGAAGTATTGGTTGAAGTATTGAAACAAATAAAGAAACATACGCTTAGTACTAAAGAAAATCCAATTCTATTGCTGTGCGACAATCATGAAAGTCACGTTAGTTTGGCAGCCATTAACTACGCCTGAGAAAATGGCATAATTTGTCATTCCCACTACACACATCTCATAAGCTTCATCCCTTAGATGGTGGCGTGTTTGGGCCATTTAAATCTAAATTGAAAACAGCATTCAACGATCGCACGTGACAAATCCAGGCAAGACTGTCACCATTTACAATATCCCTAGAATAGCCAAGATAGCATACTTTGAAGCGTTCATTACTAAAAATATCATCAGTTGTGCGTTAGTGCGCCAGGCTATGGCCTTTCAATCAATTGGCTTTTAGTGATGAGGATTTTGCACTAATTGAGGTGTATATGTCCAGCAATGCAAACATTGATTGTCCTGTTCAGATGCCAGAAAATTCCAATGCAACTAATAGTCGATCGACGCAAGAACCTCAAAATAACACTAGCGACACGTCTGAAACTTTGGTTTTAAGAGTGAGTAATGAAGAGTTACTACAAAATGTTCTCACAGAAGCAGCTTCTTCTTCTCAGGTATATCTGCTAGTGCCCACTGGAACAATTGGGAGAGGGGACGCAAAAAACTCCTTTTCGAGTACTGACTTCTGGGCCACAAGAAAATTCAGGTCCTATTACACCAGCAATAATTAGGCCATATCCAATAGCTGAGAAAAAGAAAAAAACGACAAAGGGTAGGCCATCAGGAAAGTCCAGTATTTATACCAATACTATATACCAATACCTTTTTTCTAATTAATGTATATTTTTTTTTACAAAAGGTTTTGTTGTTTAGTTTATTACATCGTTGGTATGTTTAAGACCAATAAAAACGATTTTTCTAATTATTTTGCTGTTTTACTTAACCTGTATGAAGCTACCCAACACTGTCTGAATGTTCCAGTGCCCATGTACGAATGTACCCCGTAGTAGGGATAGATTCGGACATTTGTCAGCTTTTGCTAAAATTCAATCCATTCATTTATTTTACGAGTTATTGACTTTGAATGCTTTATATTATAATTCAGTAATCTGTCTTTAATTATCAATTTTTGAAATATCACAGTCTAAAAAGTGTACGAATGGTCCCAATCTTCCCCTAAATCATTTATTCTATAATTTTTTTTACTTTCGCTGCAGTCTATGGCACATATGATGGTTGCAAAAAAAAATTATTTGGTTAGAAAAATGAACTATAGAAAAAAAATTGATAAAATAAAATGAAAAAACCGGAAAATATAATTTTGCTCCATTTCCTTTTCTATGTAATTTCATTTTAAGATTGCCAGGTTTATACATAACAGTACTTCAGATATCACTTTCTATATACTTATGAAACACTAGAAATTAAACTATATGGATTGTACTAAAGAAAAACAGCAATTTTATATACTTACTATCTTTCTTTGGTAGCATGATAAAAAAATCTTTGTAAATAATTTGGATCCTCATAACACCGTTACTCGACATACTGCAGATTATAGTGTGACGGAAGTTGCACACATGTCTATCAATGCTATAAGGTAGCATTGGAACTGAAATTAACAAACAGACATAACTTTAAGAATGTGTGCATTAAACACAATATAATTTGAAACAGTTTACTGTGGAGATAAGAAGTACAAAGAAATAGAAGTGATATTCTGCAGGAGGAAGGAAGGAAGGAAGCAGAAATAACCATGGAAACCGTTAGAAATGAAGAAAATAAAGTAGAATGGTAACCATTGTTTGTATATCCACTCATTATAATACAGTTCAAGTTACAAAGCAAGTCTGCTTGACCATCTATTTGCTTGATATTTCCAAATCTGTGTTAAAATTAAAATTATTTCTATACAGAAAAACTTTTTTCTTTTTTTAATTTTCCTTTACAGTAATATACATTTTTTGAAGGCAAAGGATGTATTCATAAATTATTGTGTATAAAATAATTTTACATTAAAACCTTCGCTTTGAAATTTTTTTTTATATTGAGCAATTATCAAATGAAAATTTTAATTAACCCAGTATAAGCAGCTATAAGAAGGCTTTTATTTGAAATATGATGTAATAAAAATTATATTTATCAACACACTTATTTAATACATTATCTGTTCTATTTCTACTTAACCAATTTTTACCCTTATTTTGCAATTTTCGACTTAACCGATTTTTACTTTACATTCCTTTCCCTGTTTATCCTGGAAAACTTGACAAAACCTTAAAAGAAGTTAGTTATATGCATAATAATAGTCAATAAAAACATTCCTTTGTATCAAAAATTCATATAATTTCAAATTTAGTAACAAGTTAGTGTCAATGGATTTTACATATTTTGTAATTCAACTAGATTTTAACCTCAAGTTAGAATATTTTAGTGCTGGAAGCCAATTCACATACTGAAAAAGTATGCATGGTTCATCCTGTTCCATACATAATCATCGGATACACTGATACTTCTAAATACATATCAATCTATGCTAATATTAAAAAGAGGTAAAATTGTTTGTTTTATTTGTGGAGGGGGTATTCTCTAGAACTACATAACCGATTCTAAAAATCCTTTTACTAATAGAAAGCTCCATTATCCCTGACTATACACACAGGCACAGGCTATATTATATTTTGATAAAAATAAGTTTGCAGTTCGAAATCTTGAGATTAGTAAATCAAGTCGGAGGAAAAACTGCTGCTGTACTACTTTATTGACGTGTGCTGGCCAAATGATGAAAAATCTTCAATTTAACATAATGACCAAGCGGATTGGTACTCAGTCCGTAAATGTAATACGCTGAGAAGTGTGTTTATCTCGAGTGGGATCTTCTGAATATCAATATATTTTATTTCCAGAAAACAATAAAACATTAAATATTGTATACAGAAAATTCCTCATCTACATCTGTTCCTATAAAACAGTACAGTGACATTTAAATTCATAAAAATAAACATAATGACTGTAAAATGTCAGTTTATTTATGAAAAATTGCTCTACGTTCCAAAAAATATTTATTTAATTAAAAAAACAGCGATAATCACAATGTAAATATTGAAAATGGGCTCCATAAAGTTAGTTTACCTTTTAAAGAGCAAAATATATGCATCTTTAACAAAATCCCAAGTGACTTGCAAGAATTATCAGTAAATAAATTCAAAAGCATAAAGTGTCGTCTTTGCAAAAAAGTCTTACAAAATACCAGATTATTTAGAAGATAAAAAAGTTTGGCATGGAATGCTCTATCAAATATAAATTCATTCATACATAAATTTTTTATGTAATTGTATCTATACAATTAGAAAAATCTATATTGTTAATTATTTAAAAAAATATATTATAGCCTCCGATTTTCTTGCGGGATTCTTTTTAAGCAGAGCCTATATTCCGAACGATAGATTAGGATATAGGCTACCATTGTTGCAAGAAAACATTTCATTTCCATGGGTAAATACGAAAATATAATATACAATTATTAGTTCACATGGATAAAGCCACAGTTGGTAGCAAGTTTCTGAATAAAAATGGAAACTAATTAACATTCATTTCATTTTCATTTTCTGATATTGGACCGTCATAAGTAAGCCTAAATCTTTATATTTGCTAAGTCGAACATTAGTTCAATTTTTTATCAAACTTCCTATTACTTTAAATCAGATCATAATGTTTCTTGCAGTTCATTGTAATTCTCAATATATCTCTTCATAAATATTAACTTTTTAAAAAATTAGGATCTGTCATACAACTTATTATATTCTTCAATATATAAATTGAACTTTTATATCTGTATACGACATTGATTTTTGTGCTATTTACATATATATTAGAACATACTGCAAAAGTTTACCCTTTAGTTTAGTTATGAATATTAACAAAAGAATATATTATTTAGATAATTTAGTGATTTTATAAATACCTAAAAAATTTGTTTTTAAAATGTGTTTGTGGCAACAAGTTCTGTTCGCACCGATGTTATGAGGAAAAATTAATTTTCACAAAACGAGAATGTAGAAATTACTAATTGATTCAGTGTTATTAAGCAGAAAATATTGAATAAGAAAATTTAATGAAATTCTTTGTCCATTTTTCATCAGTTTTGAAGGTAATTGTTAAATTTTAAGAAACCAGTAAGAAATCATATTAGAAGTGAATGTTAAGTTTATAATATACTTTCTGTCTGCACATTTGTCCTCGTGCAAGAAATTATAACCAAGAGTCTGTTAGAATTTTATTCACGGTGAACTTTAAAATTTATTAATTATGAATATTATTTATATTATCATGTATTTATTTATTTTCAAAAATGTGTTCATTTTTGACAATGCAGTAATTTCTCTGCAATATTTTGTTTATAAAATTATATACAAAATAAAGACACAAATTGTTGTTCGAAAAGGACGCAAATATGTAGAGACATATATGTAGCCACTGTGGCATAGTGTACAGATATAAGGGATTGCAGAAATGATCATTGAGGTATAGGTGATCAGGCTTACCTAATAAATAGAGGTGAGACTGTATGTAATTTGAGCACTGCATATGTGTAAAGAAAATGCTACAATGACATAAATTAAAAATACCAATTAAATATTTTGTCCTTACCAATAAACAAAAATAGCCTAATACCTCTTTTCTACCTATTGGAAGGTGGATAAGCAATTGCAGACAATTTGAAAATGTACTTTAAGTATCAATTAGATCGATTGGATATAATCTTATATAGTAACAAAACTGTCTAGGAGTGATTGTATAATCCTTAAATCACCTATCTACTTATATCTTCAAGCAATCTTTCCTAAAGTATTTATAATTCTTTAAATTAATTTTGTCAAATGTTATTATAATTTTTTGCAAGAAAATTACCTAAAAGTACACTGAAAATTACCTAAAAAGTACCACTAGTTTAAATAGGTAATTTTGATATATTGTTTTATATATTAAAAACACATGATTGAGAAGATATTTTCCTTTCCTTTTAAAGCGTGAAAAGTCAGCAGTACAACTAAGATTTCATTCTTTTTGTCGGTATGTGATGAAATTTGAAAAAAAAATCAAAATAGAAGGCGAATTACTGTAAAGTTAATTACATAGGATGTAATCTAATGAAAGAAAAAAGGCACAAAGATAAACCGATTTTAAACTGAGCCAATAATCTAGTTAAAGTGAGTGGACACATTGCGGATGTTTTAATTTACTCGTAACAATAAACGCTAAATCATAGTATAAAATATCACCACATTCCAACATAAATCTAATTTAAACAACTTGGTAATATTGTAATAATTTACACCTTTCTTAACTAGAATAGTTATACTTGTTTACCAGCTCTGTTCAACTTCCGAACATCCCCTTAATAAAAACAAAACAATAAAATTTAGGTACGATTGAACCAAGCAATAGAGTTAAGGTTTATTGCTTCTAACCTAGAGCTTCTGATGGTTAATGATGATGGTGAACTACGATTAGTGAACAATACTGCAAAATATTTGTATTCACTGACGATTTAAAGTTGTTTCTGGAAATATGGAATACATCGACTTCGACTCTCCTTGCCATTGAATTTGAACAACAAACTTCATTTTTAAAACTGTATATATATATTTAAAACTATATGTGAATAGTGATGGTTTATTCTCGTTCTCGAGTTTTGATCACTCACGGGTATATATTATCAGGCCACTAATTTCCCTATCTTGTTACTAATTCTTGTAAGGGTGTATTTAGGATACTCTGATTTATCGTTTAGTTCAGTAATTATGCGATATCAACTGTATTAAGACTCTGTTAAAATATTTTTTCATAATAAATTGGAAACAAAGTAAGCTTGTTTAACTTCTATATTAGGTAATCCATATCCTTATGTGAGAGAAAATACAGAAGAGATTCATTCAAGTTTTCTGCCATAAAAATTTTTAGATGCCACCTACATGTCTTCACCATAGCATGTTGGGTTAATCACAAGGCATACAGCCATTGACAGCACAGCGCACTGTGGAGCCCCAAATTAAATTCTCGGCCGGCCATCATGCGAGAATGGACTGGCGTTTTGGGGTTGACTATAAGAGATTGCTCTCGTAGCAATAAGTCCCATTCTGGTTGTAATCTCCACTAGCTTACATGATTTTTCTTAACTAAGTATTAGAAGCACAACTGCATTTCGACTCGTTCTGCTGTTCTCTTGATGATTTTATAATCAAGATTCACTGTTTCTTATTATGTTTTGTACTCATTTTATTTATTTTGTCATTATTTTTTTTATTTAGTTTTTTTTTATTTTAATTCATGGGGTTCAAGCTACAGTAAGTTTAAACAAAAATTTTATGGAAAAAAATTAAAATTATTTTACGAAAAATTCAAAAAGATTCAACAGATAATCTAACATTGAATAATTAATATTTAATACTTTAACATTATTTTTGTATTTATTATAGGGCTACATGTGTTTCAAGTAGTGAGTTGAACCTAATTTTGTATGATGATTAATGGTTTGCTCATGCATATTAACACAACTATTCAGAGTAACAACTTGACTATACCAATTGACCACAAATAAATTATCAGAGTTAACATTAGTCAATGCTGGGAAGTACCCGACTGTTACAATCCTTTGTTTTCAAGGTTTTAAATACTTCTGACTACATTATGTACATTCATTTACATTTTTAAACAATTTTAATAAAATTATTATTCATCACCTAGTATAAAAGAACCAATGTAGATATATGTGTATATTGAACATGTGAATTTGAAAATTCATTAAAGTTAAGAAAATAATTCAAGTGATGTACCATTGGTGTTGGAATATCCAATAAAATATATCAGCAATTTTATAAAACAAAAATATCTTAATAATATTTGTAATATGTATAACCTCTGGATGTAATATGTATAACCTCTGAATATATATAACATTTTATGCTAAAAAATTATTTTCTCTATATGTAATATAAGACATATAATATATAATTCTATAAACATTCTGTTACAAATGTTTAAGCAAATAAATAATATTGAATAAAAATGTAAAAATAGTGAAATTAATAAAACATCAAAAACATATACATTCGAAACAATACAAATCTTATAGGTAAATGTTGTTGAGACTGAAAAAACTTTTTATTTTTTTTTAAAGGAATATTTAAACCGCAGAGTCAATTAGCTTAGTTTTGATTGCCTCTGTGACTAGGAAAACAACACGAGTTGAACAAAAAGCAAAAGGCAAAAGGTTGCAAAAAATTATAAAAGGCTAATTCTGCCAATGTTCTGGAAAAAAGATCTCATATTTTTGTGTGCAAATTGTAATTTAAAAACAAAATTATGGTAATATAAGACAAGTATTTAAAAATTTGACCAGTGTTTGTGACACAATACTTTTTGTGTCAATTTTATGGAACTCTATATCCCGACAACAAACAATACAAGACCACACAGTCATCACCATTAGTTTTCTTTTGGTTAATATTATGTGTCACATGCAGTTCTGCCACAATTGACACCTGAATCCAACCGTAGTGCCGAACCTTCATACATATTACAGTAAGGATGTCATAACCGATACTGAAAGTTTACACTGAAATGATGATGACTGAAGTGACCGATGTTACACTGAAAGTTTTTCGAATATCAAAAATGAAACCAACTAGCAATTTATTAATTGTTTCTCCAAATAGTATCTCACAGTCTATGCATTGTTTCTTTCAATGGAACCACTGAAAGAAGTAGTCGGCCCACTCTTAGTTGGACGTTTTGTCCGTGGCCTTTTTGAAGGCCCTCATGTTCTGTGTTAGGCAATCATATTCCACGTAGTTTATCTTTTATTCTTCTGCATAAGTACGAATGGTATGACGACTCATAATTTCAAAATTCGACTCTCGAACTTTTTCCAAAATGACAGACAAACAATAGCTATACCAGTCTGTGGTAACTGTTCTTTTGTTTTCCAAAACAATAGTTGCATGATAACCCGGTTGTGTGAAGAATAAGGCGACCATCTTTTTTCAATATTTCTTCCTTTCTTCACTCTTATGGCAAGTCTTCAAAAGGAAACATCCACTGGTGTGGAATGCGACATAGTTTCATGTTCGTAACAATATATCCAGTTTTTGTTACCCGTGACGATGTTAATTATAGTATTTTAGTTATTAATAAAGTTAATTTAGTATTTAGAATTTTTCAAACATTTCATGACAACAATCAATGCAATGTTCGAGAGACATCCCACACTCAGACCACGTAGATTGGTGTGATTGCTTGAACTCATGCTTGAATTCGTTAAACAGTTAAAAACAGTAGTGAAAGATCGGACATCATCATAAAAAGCCATTCAAATTGAATTGTAACTTTATTGTGAAATGAGACCATAACGAAAGCCATAAAAAATGACTGAAAGTTTTCTCATGTTGAATTCATCTTGTCGTTGCCATGATGTATTGGATTGATCACAAGCTCATGGCCTTTTACGGCATGGCTCATCGCAGGGTTACTGGTTCAATTTCTAGCCGATCAATGAACAGGGTTGATGTTCTGGTTGGTTGTAAGAGACTGCTCGCATAGCAATTTATCCGCTATATATATATATATATATATATATATGTATATATGTACCAATTGTGTACATTCAAGTATGTAAATAAATAAAATATGTACTATTTTCCAATTGCCGGCAAATTGTAAAAAACAAATAACACATTAAAGCTAAGTATCTGATGGATTAACAAAGACTTCAATTTTCAAAATTTGAAATTATACATTTATTACAAATGGCCAGTTCTAAGAACTTTCATTGTAACCCTCGTAACTTAGTTTTTTTTAAATTTCAAGTAAAGTTTACTCGCTGCAACTGATAAAGTCTCACATCTTGTATAATTTGTTTGATTCCGAGGATGTTATATGCACAATAATTTAAGACAAATATTCCCTTTTACATAATAAAAGCTAAGCTTATATAAATTAATAGTTTTAAGGCTGTTACGAGTTAGGCAAATAATATTCATCTTATTTCAAAAATCTAATGAGAGTTGCTCGTGACATATTCTTGCTATATTTAAGAATCTTTGACTAATGTGTATCATTGAAATGATAATTTTATAACATCTTACTGGGTTTCCTTATGTAAACATAATTATTTCTTCTTAATTCCATCTTAATAAACTAATCATTAATTTGGTATTAATAAATTGGTTTCTTTAGTTTTCAATGGTTTGGTGGCTAACTTGATAAAAATCTACATAATAAATTGAATATAATATATTTCTTCCAAATTGTCAGTTAACAGAACTTTTAATTTTATTTACTAAACTTTAGCAATAAATTTCTTTTCAAGCCTTGAATTAAATAATATATTGATGTTCCATTATGAAGTCGCCTTTTGCCTGACTAGAAATATTGATTAAACAAATTCTATAATCACTTTAAATATATATACATGAAGTGTGCCCAATCCGATTGAATCTTAAACCAAATAATATTCTTTTGATCCTCTAAACATATGACCCTGTCGAAAAACTTTATACTCTAGTAGATTTATAAAAAAATAAGATTAATGTTACATAAGATGCGTAGAAATATCAAAGTTCTTCAAAAAGTTTGTATCTGTCGTTAAATTTCAGACAGTAAATATCCAAATGTAAAAATGGTTTATTACATTTTAATAAAACAAAAATTAATATCAAAGTTGAAACATTAAGTACTCAGTACAGTTTGCGTTAGTTAATTCAGTTATGTATAAACTGAGCAGTAGCGTTGTATGGTCCACATACAACAGTCCATAGCGCGGCTGCAGCGCAATAGAAGCGCGCGACCACAGCACCCCGGTTTGACGCGGCGTGCGATCTATCGTTGTTGAGTCAGTGTTACGAGCATAAGCACAAGTTGTAGGTACGAAAAATCCAAATTCAATCCCAACAAATGTTGTGAGATTAAAGCTGCGATGATCACGGCCACAAAACAATGTTAGCAGCGCCACCGTGCTACCTGTCTGTTCCGCACAGTCGCTAGCAGCAGCTTCGAAACTAAGCAGCGCTGCAGCCTCAGCAATGTGAAATCGTCTGCTGATGCAGTGCTATTACCACGCGGCTACCCGCCTAATGTGAAAGCACTCTAATAAGTATTTCTGTTTCGTTATATACGTGATTTTGTGGATTCTAAATTCGTATACTCGTCTGGACGTCTCGGCGAACATTCGACGAGAATCTCGGGCACGAATACGGCCACGAACGTCTTTTATATACTTGTCAAATATGAAAGGCGTTGTAATCGATGCGGTAAGAATCTATTATAAAATTAAAATAAAGGAAAGATCATACATATATACGTATGCTCTTTCCCATCCCATTTCTTTATTTTTCTATTAAAAAAAATGTTTATAATTATATAAGTTTGTTAAACACAACTTAGATATGGCATAGATTTCAATGTCTTTCAATTGCATTGTCTTGAGCCAAAAAAACGTCATCAAGAGAACGCCTGAGACGGAACTGGACGAGCACAGACAGTGCGTTCATACAATCGTGCTCGGCGAGCAATGTGTACGTGAATTAAAACCTGGCTCACACAGTTGTTTTGCTACTGGATTGCTTACTTGATGTCGCTGATGGGTTCTAAACGAGCCGTTACACTGGGTGTAGTAATGGCTGGTTTATGGTAAACGTAGCACACAATGTACGCTACTAAGCTGGATTTGTAAATGGCTCTGTAATAATAGTTCGATTAATACTTGTCATTAAACTTACGTGTAAAATATAAATTATTTATTAGTTTCATTACATTATATATGTTAGCAAAGTAATTTGGTAGAAAAGTTATTTACATAACTCTTTTATTGAAAATTCAATACCAATTGTTGATCCATTCTTTAGAATGTCTTATGTAATTAAATACGCTGTAAATTTGACGATTTCGTTATAATATATTCTGATTAGGAAAATCAGTACATATATAAAACGATACTATTATTTTCTGTTGATATATAAGAGCCTTCTGTAATCAAGCCGGTCGACTATCGGCAGTTCTAATAAACACATGCCCATGTGTAACCAACAACGGAGCTTGTAGTGACGTCATTTCCATTATGAGAGCCCGCATAATAGCAACACCTACTAGTATTACACCTACTGGTGTTACTTGGTTTGTGTAGTAGTAGGTGTTGACAATAGCTAATAGCCATCATAATCCAGTAGCAAAACAAATGCAGTGTGAGTCGGCTTTAGTCTTCCATTATAGTTCGAGCATGGCGCTATTTCAAGTTATATCTTATATAAGTATAACGTGTCTATTAAGTAAAACGTCATTGCGTGTAGGTAAAAAATAACTTAAGATGACGTAGTTTATTTCCATTTATTAAACTGCATTGATATTTCACGGTTCTGCTTTCTTTAAAAATATTAGGATCGATTAATCTAGTATTAGGATCGTAATTTTCGAAATATTATCATTACTGTCTTTGAGAAAAGAGGCTGTGAAAAACAAGCAGACGGACGGACAAAGACCCATTGATTATATAGGTTTTCTGATTTTTTTCAATTTTGGTACAGAATATTAAACCTACTTTTATTTTTTCTTTCCCAGTAACATACGTAACGTATATGATTTGAAGAGAAACACAAAAAAAAAAAAATGATTTTCCCAGTCACTCAAGTAATTACCAAGCACACCTTTTGTAAGCAAAAAAAGTTTTTTCTGTGTAATATTTGTATAGGTTAAATTGACACTTTCGTTGCGGAACAAAATTGATCACTGTTTTCCTTCGTTTAATTTAAAAAGAATTTATACTAAACCTTATTTTGGGGTACTTATAATCCAGATAGCATATAAACTTGAGGCAAACTTGATTTTTCTTTTGATTCTAAATTGTTGCGTCAAATATGAAAATTGAAGTTTGTGACAATATTGATGTAACCCATGCTCGCTATAGTCGCTATCTATTGCAAGTTAGAGCGAAGCACCCGGACATGTTTACCGCGTTTTTTGTTGACTTGCCTGCAAGTGTGTAAATTTGCGATGGCTAATTTGACACAAAACTTCTCTTTTGATAATCAAACTTGTTGCAAGTCAGAATAAAGTTTATATTGCTATCTGGGAAAGGACTTTATTTCATATTTATGCTGCAATATTTTTAAATTAAAAGTGACATTTCAAGTTTGTGACAATATTGCTGCTACTTCATGCTCGCTATAGTCGCCATCTGTTGCAAGAAGAGCGAAGCACCCAGTCATGTTTATTGCGTTTCTTGTCGACTTGCTGCAAGTGTGTAAACTTGCCATGGCAAACTTGATACAAAACTTCTCTTTTCATATATCAAACTTGTTGCAAGTCAGAATCAAGTTTATATTGATATCTGGGAAAGGACTTTATTTCGTAAAACGATTCAACGTAACTTTATTTATAAAATTATTCAACCTAGAGTTGTTACAGAGGGCTTTATTTTAAAAAACCTTTCAACGTACCAAACTTTTTATTCCACATAAATTATATTTTTTGCAGGAAATCGTTGGTTGTACTTTTTCTACTTATATCGCATTTTTAGTTATTTAAATACTTAATACACAAATGGGAACGCCAATGGTTAAATATTAAACATAAAAAACAAGAAAATGTAATAAAGTAAAAAAAAATGCATCAAAAGACATTTCAAATTGCATATTAGGAAGCCATTATACAGAAATTAAAAAAAAAACTTTAAGCAAGTGTTTTACTAATTTAATGGTAGGACTTTGTAATAAAAGTGTGAATAATAAATAACAAGAGCAAAAACTTTTACTTGTGACTTATTATTCATTACAGGGCATACAAATATAGATAGAGGAGCCGGGGTCAGAAAAAACAATTTTCTGTTCCGTCTTGATATCTTGAGTGTATTTATTAATATGAACGCTAATGATATTTCGTTTTATAGACAACTTTACTTATTCTCTTGACATAGGTAATTCACAGACATTTAAGTTTGTTAAATATGTCAAAAATATTATAAAGGTTTTGTTGCATACTTGCTGAACCCTGCGCTTGGTTGTAACTAGGCACAGGGACAGTTATAACATATTATATTAATTTAATAGCAATCTTCTCTAGTCTTGAATTAACGTCTTAATTACTTATTTATGCAAAATAGTAGTAATTCACAGACATTCAAGTTTTTTAAATAAGTCAAACATGTTATAAAGGTTTTGTTGCATACTTACCGACCCCTATGATTGGTTGTAACTAGGCACAGGGACAGTTATAACATATTATATTAATTTAATAGCAATCTTCTCTAGTCTTGAATTAACGTCTTAATTACTTATTTATGCAAAATAGTAGTAATTCACAGACATTCAAGTTTTTTAAATAAGTCAAACATGTTATAAAGGTTTTGTTGCATACTTGCCGACCCCTATGATTGGTTGTAACTAGGCACAGGGACAGTTATAACAAATTATGTTAATTTAATAGCAATCTTCTCTAGTCTTGAATTAACGTCTTAATTACTTATTTATGCAAAATAGTAGTAATTCACAGATATTTAAGTTTTTTAAATAAGTCAAACATGTTATAAAGGTTTTGTTGCATACTTACCGACCCCTATGATTGGTTGTAACTAGGCACAGGGACAGTTTTAACGAATTATATTCATTTAATAGTAATCTTTTCTAGTCTTGAATTAACGTCTTAATTACTTATTTATGCAAAATACTAGTAATTCACAGACATTTAAGTTCTTTAAATAAGTCAAACATGTTATAAAGGTTTTGTTGCATACTTACCGACCCCTATGATTGGTTGTAACTAGGCACAGGGACAGTTATAACATATTATATTAATTTAATAGCAATCTTCTCTAGTCTTGAATTAACGTCTTAATTACTTATTTATGCAAAATAGTAGTAATTCACAGACATTCAAGTTTTTTAAATAAGTCAAACATGTTATAAAGGTTTTGTTGCATACTTGCCGACCCCTATGATTGGTTGTAACTAGGCACAGGGACAGTTATAACATATTATATTAATTTAATAGCAATCTTCTCTAGTCTTGAATTAACGTCTTAATTACTTATTTATGCAAAATACTAGTAATTCACAGACATTTAAGTTTTTTAAATAAGTCAAACATGTCATAAAGGTTTTGTTGCATACTTGCTGACCCGTGTGGTTGGTTGTAACTAGGCACAGAGACAGTTTTAATGAATTGTGTTCATTTGATAGTAACCTTCTGTAGCCTTGAATTAACGTCTTAATTACTTAGTGATGCAAAATACCAGTAATCACACATTATATGGACAAAATAATTATTTACTTACTAGACGGAAATCTTCTTCGAGGAAAAACAAATATGGGATGAATGCTATTTTCAATCACATTACTGCTGTGGTCGTTATCGCCCACACTCAGCCCTCTGCAGTTACCACAAACTTACTTCTTGCATCTCTTATAATCAGAACTCTATTTTAATTTTGGACTGTGGTTTGAAATGACAAATGTAACCGACCAGTTTGAAATTACAAATGTAATGAAATTAAGTCCTCTCCAAATTTCAGTATACTGTTGAAAAAAAACAATGCTGATGGAAGGAAACCACGGTTGAAGTTTATCTATCAAGCAATACCAATTGCATGAAGAGTTTTTATAGACAATCTTAGATTACATCTTATAAAAAGTCTAAACCAATCCAAACTAGCGCAATGATTGAATTTCTAGGAGCTAGGAACTGTTTTTTTATATTTTGTTATCAATTCACATGTCAGTTTTCGCATTTCTTTTGTTGTCATGCCGTAATTTACTTCAAAACAATGAAGTAAATACTCAGTCAATATTATTTCATCTTCATCCTGAAATAGTCAATTGGGTTAAAAGATTCCTGCTTTTGAAAGATCTGTTATGCATTTTTGAAGTATAGCTTTCTTTCACATATCTTATAGTGTTAAATAACATAGCTCTTACAAAACTGCATCATCTCCTCTATGTATGATACGTTTCGAGAAAAAATTCTTCTGCAGCTAGTTGGAACATTTCAGGTTTTGCCAGATTTCTGTCGGTTTTCTTTTGTGTACATTTGGTATTTTAGAACAAATTTGAAACATATTTTCCTTAAAACAAAAAAGATGCACTAAAAACTGATATGGGTCACTATTGAAATATAATAGCGAGCTTTTACTTTTAAATCTCATTAACCTGATTTCCCAAAATCCGATAAACATGCGCCTATAACGAGAAAAATTATTTAAAAATATAGTTTTCATAATATAAAAATAATTAAAAAAATTGTACTCAGTATTGAAATCAAAAATTGGAAATAACCTGTATAAGAAAAGTAATACCTACTAAGCATTAAAAATGAGTAGGCTGTATTTACGACTCGGCGGTAAGTTTTAGCATCAAACGTTACGGATGGCGTCACGTTTGCATCGGTCGAACTATCATTTGTTGGGAAAATAACTTTCAATGGATGATGATATCTCAATTCTTCTATGTTTGACACTGAAACGAAATCAAAACTCATGGATACACAGGCCGTGATGCTCAGTTTCAAACTCAAGTTTCAGTTGTGAAGTAGAATTAGTAATATACTAATGTCACATTTAATATTTTAGCTTCAATTGTGGAATCGATATCTACTTTTACTTTATCTGTGATTATATAGCGTTCACTCTCTCCACAGAGAACCTTTGCCAATGTCAAGTGCGGAGAAAAAGGCTAAGCAACACTGATTAAATCATATTTCGGATATTTGTCATTGTTGCTTGTTAACAAAGGAATAAACTATACAATAAAATAATAATTAAGTAAGAAGTTGGCTACAATTAAACAAAAAGAAGAAAATGAGATTATAATATACAGAGAGTACAAAATAAGTATATACAAATATACAAACAAGCATATAAACAAAAATAAACAAGAATATAAATATGAAAGATTCTATATTTTGATGTCGTTCTTTCTTATGAACTGAATGACTCATCCTAAAATGGGTTTGTTGGCAATAGATAAAAGTGATCTTATGTAATGGGAAATTTAATTTTAAATTGTTTTAATAATTTGTAAATAAACGCAGGAAATCTATTATTCAATGGACATGCAAAAATGAAATGATTTAGATCACCTTCTCCAAGCCCACAGTCGCAAATTGGAGATTCTCTGACACGCGGTCTAGCCAAATGGATAGGAATAGAACAATGGACTATATAAAAAACAAATCAATCGAACGAAACGTCTACTAGCGACAACGAGTATATATATAAAACGAGCCCTATACAAAACGTGGACTTGGACAACGACCAGACGAAGGCTTCACATTACCTCGAACCAGTGGACGAGGGAAGTAAATGAGCTTTTCAAAGGAGTGCTGTTGCATCGAGTTAAAGATAATAGCAACACATCTACAGAAAATTATTACTTTATAGTTTATCGCCACAGAGTAATAAATTGTTACAGTGAGGTCTGTTTTTGTTGCTTAATGTTTTTGAGGTAAGATTTTGTCATGTCAAAAAATATCAAAAACTTACGATCGTCCTATTTTTCAGCAGCTGAAAAGTGCTGAAAAACACACACCCGGCTGGCACAAAGCTGTGAGAAAAGTCATAAAGACATAAATCCAACACAGTTCCTCTATTAATTGGTTTGTTTCTTTCATCCAATATTACTGTCATCTCCGCTCTCCCCTACATAGCGCATTAAAATTGTTAAAATGATCACAACAGTTCACCAAGTGAAGTAAATCTATTGAATCCAGGATGTGACACTTAAAACGTCTGACACTAATATCCGTAATAAATAATAATAACAATGTAAGCCATACAATGTTTGTGTATATATTACGAACGAGTCACATAAAATATTGCGGCGAGATAAGAAAAATAATAAATTGTGCCACAAACTCGTTTCCTCTCGACTGAGATTAGTTACAAAAAAATATTAAACGCTATTTCCATAACCACAAAAAACTTATTGGAGCCAGGGTCACACTGTGTATCTCAGACTAGTCCATTGCAATTCCATAATTCTTCCAATTTATAAAAACTGCACTAGTGCTGAAAAACAGAAAGTATTTTGATGGATTCCAAACTCACAAAGCGAATTCATAATAACACGACCGCTCAATATTTAGCTGGGTTGAAAATTGTGTCATGTTACATATTTATAGAACTTCTAAGTTCCTCTCTAGGGTCTATCTGGATTTATGCCCTAGAGTCTTATATATAGCGATAATACTGCTATAATTCATACATCAAGTATATTGAAAATAAGAGTTATTTTATTTTCAATAAATATTTTTCATTTATTTTATTTTCATTATTTTACTTATTATTTATTGAAAACAAAATAAAGACCGCCATCTAGTGGAGAATTATAAAACTATAATTATGATGGTTGCTTACTAAAGAAACAGGTGGCACTATTCAATAAAAAGATAGTAATATTATAATTGACTACTCAATCCTGATGCGGAATAATGCGTGACTACATCGTAAATTTTGACCAGGCATCCCAGGTGTAAACTGCGAAGTTTTTATAAAATCCATCCAATGGTTTTTGTATGATGCACTCGCAGACACGATCTCATTATAATTTTATTTTATTTATAGATAAAGATTTTGAATGTTGTTTATCAGTTTCTGATAGAGTTTTAACTCCATGGTCCAGCGTTAATAGAAGTAAATAAAAATATTTTTCAGGCTATTTGAGCTATCTAGACAGTCCTTTCATTTTTGTTCTTTTTAACCCCTTCAGTTCTGAATTATTTCTGGTGACCAGTATTGTCCATGGCGATCAAATATAATAGCTACAAACGGCTCTTATCAGTTTTATTTAATCATAAATTGTAAAAAGTAATTTTTCTTCCGTTGGTTCGTTTTTCACTGATTGATTTCGATCCAGCTGGTAATGGGAGAAGTACCCACTTTCATCCAAATCGTTTTGAACATACGTGGGATGTTTTTGGTAATATAAAACCCATGATGTCTGAAAGGGTTAATTTTTTCTCTTGTTAATTTTTTATTAAAATCTACGATCAACACACGGCTTAGGATATAAGATCATACGTTACTGTCGGGTATATAGTCGGGCTAAAACAACATTAAAAAAGTTATAAACTCAAGTAAAATTGAAATTACATCAAATATAACTCGAGTCCTATGATAATAACATAAAAAAAATTATAATAACAATTTTAACGACAACCAATTCTGGCTGTTTTGTTCATTTTAATACTTACGTACCAATATTGAACACCACTTGTAATTTTTAATAAAACTTCAACAATTATCAATTTTTCTTAACTATCCGTTTTGATGGCCACTTAGTTACTAATTATTTTGTCGAGTTGGTTGCTGTGAAAACTAACACATTGTATCTCAACTACCTGAATGAAACTAATAAGCACCTTGCAAATGACAGCTACTTTAAAATAAACGTCCAAGAAAAAAAAAAATTTTTTGTCGACGTTAAGCGGTGATGCCCCGCACTAGTAAATGTGTGTGTGTGTGTATGTGTGTATTTACATTAAATTGCATACCGTTAGTCAACAGCGTGCAGAATATGACTCTCAGTCAAAAGTCGAATCAGTTGCTAACAACGCTTTGAGGAAACAACTTCAAGTACTTATTGCATTTTATGAGCGATGTGTCAGTTCTTTTTCCTCGTTTTGCTGGGTGCAGCCTGTCTCATTAAAGCAGGTGAGTACATCATTCTAATGCTGTTTATATTTTTTTTAGTTTACAGTTCGTTCCAGTGTTGTATTTAAAAATGATTTCATTAAGTAGATAGAAAAAGGAAAAGGTCTGTCATATACAAAAATATAAAGAAACAATATTTGATGTGTGGGAATAAATTTTCCAAAAATATTTTTTCGAAATTTTTTTTGTATATATTTATTTAAAGAATATTTTTTATAAGCATAATAAAATGGAACAGTCTTCCACATTTTAAGATGGTCTTGGAATTATATTTTACTAATAAATTACGCTATTTTTCTTTTGGTACGCCTTTAAAAGTCGTGTAAGAAATTTAAGCATGATTAGATTAATATCTCATGTTCTATTCTTTTCTTTGTATTCAATATGTCACAAACAAAGCTTACTCGCTTTATTTTATCATTCTATTCTTTTTCAGAGTTACAATTCGTTTCACATTCAGATTAAATATTGTACAATTTTATTACTTTTAACTCTTTAATTGGCCATAAATTATAGCAATCAGTTCGTCAAAATATTAAAATTTACAAAATAAACTATTTAAACAAATTTTCTTACCTAAATGATTCATTGTATTGATTAGCGAAACCATATTTATATCACAAAAACACGATATCTTTAATTATGACATTAAACGCATAAATTTAGTATTTTAGGAGTTATAAAAATTATGTCAATACTAATAAAACTCAAATATTCGTGTTTAGTGTTTAATTTTTATTACCTATTAACAAATACGGAACTGGATATACATTGCCACCTATACTTTCAAAATCATACTATTTAAAATCTTGTGAAATATGTTAATGTAGAATTTATGTTAAACACTAACTCGTGGGTATAGGAGGCCACAAAACATCAAATAAATTTAGATAATCGATAAAAAACTGACAGCGTATTAATTTGTTTATTTTGTGACTTGACATACCTCTATACCACTTTGTTAATTGTTTAATACTAATTTATAATGGAAGCAGGCCGGTGAGTATTTCTCTCTCACTCACTAAATAAACCAGTGAGACCAAATATGCCAAACAATTTAAGCAAATAAATCTTTTTTTTTGTTAATTTGGCGGAATATCATCTGGCCATTGACAAACCCTGTAATTTTATCATTGATTCGTGAATCACGCTTCACAATTGCGGAATAGCTTATCGCCAAACCTTTCTTAGTGTGATAACCTATATAGGTTTATATCGAATATATAAAGATTCTAATTACATCAATGCTTTAGTTCAGGGATTCTTAACCTTTTTTGCATTGAACCTCCCCAGATTATAAAAAGATATATTCATGCCCCTTTTAATTTTTTTCTCATAGTTACAATTAAAAGCATAATCAAATAAATTATAACTTTGGCATTTACTCTTAAAATTAATTAAGGACAATTATATAATAAAATTGAATTATATTTATGTTTGTGCCTGAATTCGACCGAATTAATTATTGAGTGGATTTATGACTTCTAATACCCCTATGGAGACACGTCCCACTGGTTGGAAGGTCCTGTTTTAGTCAGTTACGTGCAGAAAAATTATTACCTTTTTTTTGACCTATTTAAAATTTAATTTTGTCAATGACGTTGTATTAAATAGGCTCGTTATATCTTTATAAAAAGTACAAAAATGACTCTAGATAGCTCTCATTTATACACTCTAAAGAAAGAGCTAAAGAATCGTGGGAACCATATATTCGTTGAGTTAGTGACATCCGCTTAGCTTCCGCAACTTTAAAGGAGCGTAAATTTTGTTTGTACGCGAATATTAAAAAGATTTTAGTGTTCTTTAACGACTACCAAAAAATCCTTTCTCAAAAATGAAGGTATTCTGATGATTCGCCAAGTGTCGACATGACTTATTTTCGTAATTTTCATGACATGTGTCATCGTCACGGTATTATGGATAATAAAAATTAAAAACTTTTTTTTTAATTTTTGTAATTTGTTCTTTCTTTTTTATTCCGAATAATGGATTGATCAATAATACAACCTGTATGTAAGATACAATGGTACTGAAGACGAGGAAATTAATTTGTCTTTTAAAAATATTTTTAGAGCGCTAATAACTTGTATATTTGATAAAATGACACTGACATAAGTTATTTTGTATGTATGTGTTTGTGTGTTCGCTTTTCTGTGCGTGTATGGATCTACAAGAAAACCAAATAAAAGCACTATGTTTTCTGTATTTTTCTACTGTCGTCAACTCGTTTCCCTCTTAAATTTCGACAACAAATATTACAGACAACGTTTCTGAACCCGCTGACAGTGACAGACTGTTCGACTAAAGCGACTGTATGCCTAACTAAAATCTGCTAATCGATCCAGCCCTTTATTAAAAATTCCTTTTTTCTAGATGAAATGTCGTATAAAGAAATCTTTTACGACTAAGACATAAAATTATTGTAATTGGATAGTGTTAGACTCCATTCATGTCTACAAGAAATTTTGTTAAATACGAATTGAACTCTGCAATACGTCAGTTCTATACACAATTTGGCAAATATAAATATTATTATCATTTTTAACAATGTAAATGTGTTACCTAGTACATCGCCTAGAGACGGAAAGATATTCTAAATATCGTAAAAATTCATAGAAAACAGTTTTGTAACCCCTGTAATTTACTCTCACACCACCCCCCGACACTCCATATGGTCTACATGATTACATACGTACTCGCCTATCCGTATCCGTATGTGCGTAAATTAATGTAGGGCTGTCAGCAGCGTGCAGATAAAGAATGTTTACTATCACTACATATCGGTCTCGATCGTTGTGAGCAATCACGCCAAACGAACGAGTTGACGCTATACGTCAGCAACATAGCTGTTTCTCTATCTAACCAGTAGCGTCGATCGAATGACTATCTCGATAGAATATTGACTTTGTACCGGTGCGCACGTCTTTATTATTATCTAATTGTAAAAATGTAATCATATAAATAAATATTTTACACTATACGTTTAATTACGTGAAAGTGATTTCATAATAATAATATCAAATCGCTTCTGATAATAATAATAAGATAGAATTTACTAATAAATGGTACTTATATATATATATATATATATATATATATATATATATATATATATATATATATATAGTATGGATCTTAATACAAAATAAAATCTTAAATAAAGATAAATTTTGTTTATTTATAAATGTGGCACACTGAAATATTGTCTTCGTTGTATTTTTGATACAAATAATGACTTAAAAACAATTTGAAATTTAAAACTGCTCAGTGACATGTTTGATGACACAAAATTACAGATTCTAATAAAAATAATTTGGAGATACGCAACAAAATTATTTACAAGAATCAAGAAAAGGGAGACAAAACTATTTTCTATCCTTATTTATTTTATTGCTTTCTAAGCTAAAAGCGCAATAACTGACTGTTATATTGAATTATTATAAGTAGTTATCAATTAAGACAGAATTACACAAGTTAAACTCGACCAAACATCGCAAAATTGAACAAATCACACGCGCACGCAGCAAGCGGGCAACCTGGGAACGCGTACTCTTGAACGTACCCGTTTTATGCTGGTGACGTTAAACTAGCGGGGGGAGGTGAGTGTCGCTTCTTTAGCACACTAACTATACTAGGTCACATTTTTGAAGCAGTAACTAAACCAAATAATGAAAAAAAAATTTAAAGACATAATTTGTTCGTTATAATATTTAATTACTGCTTCTTAAATGCTCCCTGAAATTTGATCACTCATCAAAATGTTACCCTGTATAATAAATAGTAACGCGCATATATTTCAATAGAGTCAACTATAACCTAGCTATAATGTTAGCTATAGAAATATATGCGCGTTGATAAACCCTATCATTATACCACTGTTTCTAAAAAAACTGGTGTGACAGACGGACAGATGGATTAAGACGTGAATGATCTTGTAAGGGCTCCGTTTTTTTTGTTTTGAGTCACACAACCTTAATTATGATAAATGCTGATCAATTGTATAATAAATGATGATTATAGCCAATTCTGAATAAAATAAAATAACGTATTGATTTTTACTATAACTTATTTATTATCAATCACATTTCTATGATAAGCCGTATTTGGAAAAGTAAAAATAATTTATAATAATATTATTTTCACATTTAACATAGTTATAATAAATAACAAATAAATATATATTAACTGGCTAAACCTTATTACATTCATCTCTTTGCTTGAGAAATGTTTATTAAGATTTTTTAGCATAAATATAAAAATAAAAAGAGACGAAGAATGTATAAGATTTTTCGTTTGTCTGATTATTGAAATAAAACTTTTAAAAGGCTTATTTTTTCATTTTCTCTATAATAATATTATTTCTTATTTAGTAAATAAATAAATAAATTCCCTTTTATAAATTCAATTTATATCTCCACAAAGTCGTCTATGAAAAATGAGTTTTTCCCAAACATAAATAAATAATAATATATTTCACCGCTAAAGTTCGTAATACATCGACTTATCTTCATTTTCCGGTGTTTTCTCCGATTTCTGAAGTGGATCTTCAATTTACAAAAAAATAAAATAACTCTTTCCGCAATATTAAACATATTGTGATTTGGCTGCGTATTGCATTTTGAATTGGATTCGTTAGAAACCTTTGCGAAATATTTCCAAGGAATGTTTCAGTCGATGCAATTGGCCCTTAGCAATATGTGTCAGTAAGTCCATAAACATCTGGTGGTACTGTCAGGTATTTATGTGAAGTTCCCGTAGCTTGCATATTTTAATACATTAATAAAAAAAATTAATTCCGTAGGAAATTGTAGAATTCTCAACCTCGAAAAAAATCTGAAATCAAAATAACCGACTAGTTTTATAATCTGTACATATGTATGCATAAAGTAAACAAGAATAAAGACGGTTTCAAAATTTCTGTGTGACTTATTATACTTAATAAAAAAAACATTTCTTTCTTAAATTGAAAATTCTTAATAAAAAAGGTAATTTTTTTATTTCTGCTAATTTTTCGACATTTTGAAAATTCCACAATCGAGTTGCATTGTTACTTCTATGGCTCAATGAATAAAGATATGTTAAAGTCATATTAAAAGCTATACAATGTTATATCATTATATTTTTATTCACTTTGAAATATTTGCTATTTTTTCACGTCATCAAAGCAGAAACCTACATCAAAATACATTCTGTATTTACACTATTCATATACGATGTAAGTATGTACGGCCAAAGTTAAAATTAAAACAAAAAGTCATTTTTTACCTTTACCACCTTGAATACTTTTTTTATTATAACGAGATACTATATGGTCTGTACAAGTAGCCTGCAGTTTGTTCTGTTCTATTCCAATTTGTTTTCAAATTTTCCAGTGGCATAACTTAAGGAGTAACAGGTTTTCTAGCTTGAAAATCTGTCCCATCTTGAGTTATGCTACCCACCACATACACCTTTCGTTTTGTACGTTCCGCTGAGCATTATGAAATAAAAAAAGTGCGTACAATAAAAAAAATCAGATGTTCCCTTCAGATATTATAAGACAGAAAGAGCACATATGTACGTAGAAGAAAGTACGTACGTACGTACGTATGGATATACATATACATACATACAGACATTCAGACTATGTTGTGAAGCGTGCGTATCCACTAATATTTCAAACATGCTTCTTCCATAACGTTGAATGACCCCTTGCTCACGGAACAGATACGGTATACTTGCTTATATTCTAACGCGACAATTTCATCATTTGACGAAATTACAAATATAATCTTTCATGTTGTAATCGAATTTATTACTAGAAGCGTTGCAGGCAATTTTACGTCACGCGATAAAATATAATTTGCAATATGTAGAATTAAAAAGTTTGACAAACAGATTAATAGAGGGCGTTGTGAGGAAGTACATAGTTTTGTTTCCCTTTAAGTTAAGGAAGACAATTTTGCATTTTTTAATGTCGCTATTTTTTTAATTGTATATATTGGTAACGAGTAAACGCCGGTGCCTAATGTTATGCATAAAAATACAAAGAGACAAGGCCGAATCTTCTTAAATTCGTGATATTGTTGTTAATAAAATAGACTTATTTGTAGCGAATTTATTACTAGAAGCGTTGCAGTCAATTTTACGTCACGCAATAAGATATAATTTGCAATATGTAGAATTAAAAAGTTTGACAAACAGATTAATAGAGGGCGTTGTGAGGAAGTACATAGTTTTGTTTCCCTTTAAGATAAGGAAGACGATTTTGCATTTTTAATGTCGCAATTTGTTTAATTGTGTATATAGGTAACCTGTAAACGCCGGTGCCTAATGCTATGCATAAAAATACAAAGAGACAAGGCCGAATCTTCTTACATTCGTGATATTGTTGTTAATAAAATATATTTATTTTGTAGCTATAGATACACGTATAGATATTTCTATATGTTTTAATCTTATGTGTATATTGCAAGGGGCAATAAATGGAGAGTCATGTTACAAAATGATAAAAATATTATTATCAACTTTGCACAGAACATCTAGGTTAGAGTTTATCAATTTAACTCCATGCATACTTCAGTGACAACTCTGGCCACTACAATTTTACAATACCTATAGACAATCAGTCTCGTTGAACTCTTTTGGTGCTTAAAACGAGATTTGTAAATATTTCATATCATTGGCTGTCAAACTTTAATGGCGTTTTAAATAACTATTTTTCTACATTCTCCATAATTTTATCCCAAATATAAAGTGTATGCAACAACTAAGATCCACCTGATATTAAGGTCATATATTTCGAATAATTATAATTTTGAAATTGGAAAATCTGTAATAAATATAAATTTTTTTTATTAAGAAAAAATAAATAATTTATGTTTCATAAATAACATCCCTGCCAAATTTATGGAGTTATTATTAAATTTAGGGAGTTATTTATCATTTTTATAAATAAATCCCCCGCCAAATTTTTGGGTAAAACAAAACATTTAAAAAATATACAATACTTGTTCACTTTGTTGAAAAACCAACAAATGGAAGGACCATTTGTTGGTTTTTTTCACAATAATCTTCACAGTTTTCCCATTCTTTCAACTATTATAATTATAACTTTAAAAATTCGAAAGTCTGATAAAGTCCAACCGTCTAATTCACTATTTTTTATAGCCTTAAGACATTGTGTTAATATTACAACATTAAATATTTACAAAATAGCAAAATGTCTTGTTATTAAAGAAAACATTTAAGTAATACTAAAATAAATATAAAAATGGTGGTATAATAAGTATTAATACATTAGTTAGAATTATAACACACAGAGGCCGCAACAGGCTCTTAACATTAACGCATTCACCATAGTCATAACAGACAGAGGCCGCAACAGGTTCTTAACATTACCGCATTCACGATAGTCATAACACAGAGGGCGCAACAAGTTCTTAACATTAACGCATTCACCATAGTCATACCCACAGAGACCGCAACAGTTTCTTAACATAACGCAGTCATAGACAAGATATATCATTCCATATACATGATGGTAACAAAGTATACAGCGGATAAATATATGGACTTCGCATTATTTTTATTGAATATGTCTCTTGTTAATTAAGTTCTGACCAGAACTGCAGTCTTTGCAGGTGGTTATCTCTCTGTAAGAATACGACTTTAACGGACATACGACTTTAATGGACAATTTATTCCGATAACAAACCGCTGTAGCAAATCCTATGTCAGAAGATTATAATTCCCCGGTTTTAATGCTGAATGAGAATTACAAATAATTATAAAACTTATCTATTTTTCCAATTCTAATTATATATTTTTCCAAATTCTCTCGGAAATGAACCCGCTTTCTTTTAATCACTGTACCAGTTGTTCAAATTATTAAGATACAAGATACATCTTAAAAATGGTCATGTATTTCAACTGAAGTTTTACTTCTTTTCAGACCCAGGCTGCGACGTCGTCTCTCGCGATGAGTGGGGTGCCAAACCGCCTACCGAAGTGGAATATATGATCAGACCCATTCCTTATGTCGTTATCGAACATACAGTCACTCAAGGATGCAACACCAATGCGCAGTGCGTTAGTAGAGTTGCCGGCATACAAGATTACCATTTCAAATCGGGCTTTTCTGACATTGGACAATCGTAAGTTGGTTTAGAAATTATTTTCCGTAAAGTCTAAGTGGATAACACGATGTTCTGTTACGACTGTCTATTTGTCTTTCTAAAAACGTTTACACATCGCATATATAAAAATTAATGTTTATGTGTTCGTCTTTTATGTGCTCAATCGTCGATCACTCGATCGCGATGAGACTTTGGTCAGTAGTTATTCGCACGCCGAGAAATTTCTGAAAAAAAATCATGTAAACGAAGTCACCGGGCTGCCAGTCGCGATCATTCGGGCATCGTTCATCCGATTGAGTTGAAACTTTGTACAAAACTTCTTAGTGATACAAATAAGTAATATCAATTAGTGACGTTCTGAAAAAAAAAGCTCGCTCGAACGAAGTCGCCGGGCGGGTCAATCGCGATCGTTCGCGCATCATTCATCCGGTTGAGTTGAAACTTTGTACTAAACGTCTTAGTGATACAAATAAGTAATATCAAGTAGTGACATTCGGAAAAAAATCTTCGCGCGAACAAGTCATCAGGCGGTTCGGTAAATGTATCTGCTTCAAACCAATTGCAAAAAAAAAAATAAACAGGTATTGCAATGCATACCGGGAATTAGTGTATTTATAAAAATAAAAAGTTAAAAATTTAAAAAAACGCCAAAAAATTGAGGGCCAAGAGGCAATATCTGTGCATGAGATAGTAAACAAAAAATAATGTAACTATTATTTTTTCCTATTGATTTCCTCCTACGCATTTAAAGTTTTCATTCATTGCAATTGAAGAGAGATTTTTCCTCTAAGAAGTACCACCAAGTTCCGAGCCACACTATCGAATACAACAGCTTTTATCCAAAGGATGCACTTCGTAGGTATTTTGATATCCCTATAACTCAGCTCCAGTGGTCCCAAACCTGCCTTCATTGTTAGTACAAGGGTTAAATACCCGATTATAATGTTTTCTAAATTTGAAGTTTCTAAATCTCTAGTAGTTTCCGACGTATTTGACATAAAAATGGTCAATTCTGTATCTGTTTCGCTCACTCACTGCCAGATCATTAAAACCAATAAATCGCTTCTAGAAGAGCTAAAATTTTGAAATTTCATATGTTATATTTCAGAAATCTGGAAATTGTTGGCCCTGGTCATTGTTTCTAGTGAAGTTAATTAGTGTAACTACAAAGTTTCAAATTATTATAGCGAAATTGCAAAAAGGTTTATGAGGAGTTTTTGGATTGCTAAACTTACACTGTTAAGCGTATTATTTAGTCTATAAGTTGTATTTGCCATATTTATTTAAATGAAATGTGATGTATTGTTTTATACATGATATTGTTTTATCCCCGTCACCCCTGATGCAGAATTATGAGTTAAATGGGAAGGGGCTCGAAAGGGTATCATCCGGTGCAGGATCTCGGTGTATTAAATGACAACCATTTAATATTTCACCATCATATCATTAAAACCGCCGAAAGAGTGCTAAGATTTGTCATAACGCATTCCCACTATTTCTATGACGGGTGTATTATGACCTTAGTTTAATAGATTTAGAAGTTTAGTAGATTTTTGAGTGTTCTTTCAGATTTTATAATGGGCACGGTGGGATGTAATTCACTTCAACTCCATAATATTTAATAATTTTTTTAAATTATTGAATAATTATGCAGACAACCCTTCGGTTTTGGGTTTGGTAATGCTTTATGCTCATGGCTGTTACGTAAGAGGACGGAGTCATAGTTTTATTTCATCTGCCTAGAGCACGCACGACTATGCTGCAGCGTTGACCATTTTTTTATATACTTATGTTAATCAACGAAGTCTTGCGAGAGGCACCAAATCTTGATATTTTTTTCTGCCCCATTAACCATTTTAGGAATACATTTATGAAGTTGCTTGTTAGTTCACGTTTGATATAATTACTTAGTTTCATGTTTAATTTTAATTAATTTATGTTTTTTCTGTGTTATTAATTATTGTTTATTTTATTATGTGTATTGTAAATTGTTGTACTTTTATTGTTTGCGCATATCCAACGTTTTGGGGTAACCTCTAAGCTGAACGTTGTTTTTTTTTTATAAATAAATAAAGTCTCGTTTGTCGCTATCTTAACTAATATTATAAATCCGATGTTTGGTCTTTTGGACGTTTGTTAATCAAATATTTTCGTTGGAGAGAACATTTTCGTTCAATGATATTTTATAACTTTCGCTGTGGTCTCTGTCAACAGTAAAGTTACGTTCGATTTTCATTGAAATTTTATGATGAAGCGCCATCCCACACTTCTGTTTACAACCTATTTAAGGACTTCAAGCCTCAGTGGTACCAGCCTTAGTTATAATCTGCATTCCTCAACAGCGACAAATGAAGATGACATTAATATTGTTTATCAGCAGATGCGGACATGTTTAGGTATTGCTATAAGTCAAGTACAGAAAATTCTACATGAATATGTTGGCATCAAGAAACTTTGTGCTAAGTGATTTGACAGAAGCTCAAAAACACCGCCACGCATTATTCATATAAAGATAACCAGGTTTTACTGGAACTATCAAATTTTAGATTTTTATAAAGAAAACCTTAAAATATTAATAAAAAAGAATCAGATTTAGTCAAAGAGATCAAAATGTTTTAAATGGCTTCAGCTATCAGACTCTTTCAACTTTGCATTTAGCTACCAAACATGTATAACGTTTATATATTACAACGTATATGTAATTAAAGAAAATAATTTACATATCAATGATAAAAGAGCCCATCTTTTTTAAATACTTTTTACATATTGTTTTTGCAACTTTTTATTACACAATTCGGCATTATGTTTTTAGTAAAACCAGTAAAACACCTACAACAGTTACGCGTCCAAACGTGCATATAACTGTGGTAAACTGGAGTCAAATTTGGCATTTTGACTCCATTGCAGTGGCGACATTTGAAGGCAGCCAAAGCCTATGAGTTTATATCAATTCCGTCACGTTAATTGGTGTCACGAAATATTAGAAAAATTCGACGGAGGTTACTCAAATGATGTATTCAATACAGCCACGGATGTAACAACTGAGCATGCTGTCACAAACCCAAAACTAAGAAGCAGTCAACGTAGTCGGTGTTTCTTTCTGAAGAATTATCTGCAAAGGTGACAAAAGGTGCTAGAGAAAATATTGTCGCCTCGTTCTTCGGATGGACAGGATATTATGTAATGATGGTTCTGAAAAATAAAAGAACAATTACTGCAAACTAATACATGTATAAGCAATTATTTGCCTGTTACTTTGGAAAACTTCGCGAGCTACACCCTCGCAATAGAATCCTCATACATCACGACAATGCCTCAGCACACTCAACGAACGAGAACCAGACGAACGACCGAATATGTAACAACGTCTAGTGTAGAAATTACGGATAATCCGGCATACAGCCGCGAACTTCCACCATATGATTTCTGTTTAATCCCAAGAATAAAAGATGAACTGGGAGGAATATGACTCCCGGACACAAAAGAAGCGGTCAATGCCTTCGAATAAAACATAAAAAAGACGTCCAAGTAAGAGTGTACCAATTGTTTTTCTCAGTGGTTCCACTGAATGATACGATACATAAAGTACATAATCGGTATTAAAATTGTCATTTTCAATGCAACAGGTTTCTTATTGGAGAAGATGGTCGTGTTTATGAAGGACGTGGTTGGCTGCGCGTTGGAGCCCACGCTCGAGGATATAATAACAAATCCATTGGAATCTCCTTCATTGGAGATTTTACAGGTTAGTTAGCATAAACAAATTTTGTGATAATTTAATGAGCATACAACGTCATTACAATTACACACCAATGTATATCAAACGACTTGAAATATTTAAAAAGAACAGACATTGTTCCATGCAAAGAATTGAAGCAATAGAGGCAAGTATTCTACCAACTTTAACCGTGGCGTGCAAAAAGTTAAAACAAAATTGTCTTTTCAATTTGTTTAACTTCATTGACCCAATTTTTAATTTATCGTAAAGAGTAAAGCACAGCGCTCAGTCATGTTTATGTGATATTACTTTTATTCAAAAATTGTATATTAATATGTCTAGGATCGATTTAGTAATTAACAATTGTTTTAATACAATATTTGGTATCTGCTTATTTCGGTTTTCGGAAAGGCGCTTATGAGTAAAGCTTATTATCGAAATAAATACTATTTTTACGTAATAATTGGTTATACTTTCTAAAGTATAACCATAATAATCCGTTATACTTTATGTAAGTATAACCGTAATAACCGGTTATACTTGATGAAAAAGCTAACTCATTGTTTTGTCGCTTGATATCTTCGTTTCATAATTCTCTCCAATTATAAGACAAAGAGATCACTGTGTATGTATTTATTTACGTTCAGCATTATTTGGAATGATTTTAGACATGCAGTTCATTAGTCTAAAAATGCATATTTTTACTCTCTTTAGGTAGCATACGCATCGAGATCCTATCGGTAGTAAAGTGCAGGCAGAAATATTAAAACCGTAGTTGGCTTGTAACTAATTGTCTGGGTATATTTTACGCCATTAAACTTTTCGTGTATATGTTGTGCTTTCGCATGTACTTATTTATTTATAATCCATTATTATAGTGTAAGTATTACTGTTTCCGTAAAAAAAGCAATTGTAAAAAAGGTATCTAATTAAACCGTTTTCCGTTTTTGAAAGCGGATCACGCTATTTTCCACTTAGGTGATTTTCCACATAGGCTGCAACAATGGAACTTGTTTTACATGGATATTGTTTTACATGTCTCATTCAATAACACACAAACTTTTTTATGTTGATTTTACACCTCTCATTCGCTAGGATACACGCTTCTTATGACGTTCTTGACTCTTTACATCGCCTTTTAACAAAATCTTCATAACCCATTTTGACTGTCTCTCTTTATCCACTTGTTTTTCTCCGTACATTAACTATCTGCATAATTAAGTTCTCAAATCAAAAAATATTCTCTAATGTGTGATTCTTCAAGTATTGAAAGACAGGTCCATCTCTATTTTCACCCTTTTTCTAGAACCTATACCTAAATTCACCGTGATGTATTGAGTTGATCACATGGGGCCTTTGACTACGAGGCGCACCGCGGGGACCCAGGTTCGATTCCCGGCCGCTCATTGAGCGGGGCTGAACTAATGTTCTGGTTGGCTGTAAGAAATCTTGTAGCAATAAGTTCGCCATATGTATCAATTGAATACGTTAAAGTACAGAAATAAATAAATTCGATTTTAGAGTATGCGGATTATATATTTATGGTTTCTAGTGCTTTTCCAGTATTATTTTATTTTGCATTACCATCTTTGTCAACTGCAAAGGTCTGTTTCTATTTAAATAAGTATTACGAGTCTGCGAATAAACTACGATACAAGTACTTCAACCAGTCGTTAAAAGCAACTGTTTATTTAAAAATCACTTTTTTTTTATTCGCAGGAAAATTACCTAAGCCAGCAGCATTATCGGCGGCGCAAAAGCTTATTAGCTGTGGAGTTGAAAATGGCCATTTGAAACCGGACTACAAACTCGTAGGCCATAGACAAGTGAGTTCGACCGCAAGTCCCGGCAATACTCTATACGCCGAGATTCAAAACTGGCGAAATTGGGCATCGACACCATAATAAAAATCATGATTTGACTGAATTTGTTCTAATTCTTTTGATTAATGTAATGAAAATGTAATAATAATAAATATAATCACTAAGCATAATTTTAAAGACTGTATAACTTTATTTTCTATACTATTATGTAAAACTTATTGTACATTGAAGATATCTTAAAAAAGCGGTTAAAATCCACAATCGGGGTGGCTCTAAATCTTAATAATATTTGTTTAGAATAATAGCCTATGATTGTTTCTCTGTTTATATATTTGTTCCGATAACTCACAAGAAATTCTAAAGGGATTTTAATGATTTGTTGGGTTTCGTAATTCAAAAGAAACAATGAAACCTTTATAAGTCACTCACTTGTCGGTCTCTCTGTCTGTTACAGTTGTCTTTTCTCAGCAACCACTTGTAGTAGAAATTAGAAATTTAATATAGTAATTAAAACATAATAAAACGCACATGTCTCAAAAACATTGAAGTGAAAATTTTAGGGAGCAAATTAAGTAATCGAAAACAATTTGAAAGTTACAATTTTTTTTCATTTTATATTTTTAGATCTTAGTTATTTTATCTTCAGAGATATATTGAAAAATATGTAAAAATAACACATAACCGCCCTTTATCTAACATATTTCTGAGACTGAAAATGATCATTTGACCTAACTAGAAACTCGTACGTTCGATAAATCTGAAATTATTTAAATTATAGTTTTTAGAAGCCTATAATGACGATTGGAAAACTATAATGACAATTCGAAAACTATAATGACGATTCGAAAACTATAATGACGATTCGAAAACTATAATGACGATTCGTAAACTATAATGACGATTCGAAAACTACAATGACGATTCGACAACTATAATGACGATTCGAAAACTATAATGACGATTTGAAAACTATAATGACGATTCGAATACTATAATGACGATTCGAAAACTATAATGACGATTCTAGATGGTCGTATTTTTATGCCTTTAAAATATATAGAAGCAATAAATGTATTTACGTTATGAAATTAATATTTGTAAATAGTTTAATAGAAATATCACGTACCCTTAAATGTTTATAAATTCCTAAATAACCCTCATAATACGAATTCTACTCTGGTTTTTTGCTTTTGGAAATCTAAAGTTCAATCCAAAAACCGAAATTTATCAGAAATAAAATGGACTGGGAAGGATATTAAAAAATTGTAATTACAAGAGATTTAGTTGGAGGAGACATTTCACTATTTTATAATTCATTATATCGTACCATTTATAATCGAAATAACATTAAATATAATTTGTAATATTATACATTAGACAAGAAGAGTCAAAAATAGTACAGAATCTTTACTTTGAGGCAATCTTTGTACGTGTCAAAAATAAAACAGACTCTTTACTTTGTGACAATCTTTGTACGTGTCAAAAATAGTACAGAATCTTTACTTTGAGACAATCTTTATACGTGCCAAAAATAGTACAAACTCTTTACTTTGACACAATCTTTGAACGTGTAAAAAATAGTACAGAATCTTTATTTTGAGACAATCTTTCTACGTGTATTTTGACGCAGTGCTCTCTATGTCAGAGTCAAACAAATTTCACAAGTTAGATAAAAAAAGATCACAATGCTGAATCAGCTGTGATTAAGTTTAGTGTACAAATCTTGAAGAAAATGTCTGGTTGTTAATTATGTTAGCTTGGAACTTATTAGAATTTATTAAATTATTTTTAAGCCATTTGACTGACCAACTGGAGATCTGTAATGATTCCATTTTAAAGCCATCTAAATTTCAATCATCATCAAATATCTTAAAAATGAAAGAATGTTGTAATATAGAAATGAAGGAAATTAAAATGTAGGAAATGATTGAAATTTATACAAGAATTAAATTAGATACTTATTTTCACTGGTCACCCATGGATGGCGCCACGTATATTCTATATTGCAGTATAGTTCGGTTGTACATCAATCTAAAAGTTAGACCACATGTTGCTCATATCCTGAAATTAATGCATGTTAAGTTGTAGGAAAAAAGCTAGTACGAGAAAAATCTTGATGGTGAGTGTAAGACTATCAATAATTAATAAGCTATGACGCACAAATGCTCAAATCTTAACACTCTGTGACGATTCCGTACGATGATGAGAATTTCATTCCAGTGATAAATAAACATAAATATATATTTTCCTTTTCAATATTATGTTGAATTCAAAAACTGTTATAACACAAACATTTTTCTGGTTAAAGTATCATGTAAACTCAAACCCATCTCTATACCCATTTTAATTATTCCCCTAAACTAACCGTCTACAAAGGAAACCTATATGACATCATGTTTCTATGTGGTCTCATGGTAATACTGAACGATCTCGACGTTGTTTAGCTTCGGTGATCGGATAATCGGGGAACTTCGCCGCTGGCGGCTGTGATATATAGGAATTTCATTTCAATCACACCTAATAAAAATGAAAATGTTATTCTGTCAAAAATACTTTTGTGAGTATGTTCTTTATATTGACAGATACAAGGAACATACTTTAAAAATCGCTTAGAATTACTTCACACCGTTGCATTTACAAGTCACGGTATTCTAACGCCCTTCACCGGTCAATTTGATTATATATATGTATTGGCAACAATGTTTTTAAAGAATTAAGTTTATCGCACATATTAAAATTTGGACTTATCATTTATGTACAAAGTTTTTTAAATTCGATAACATTTTTCGTACTAATATCGTGAAATAAGTTTAATTTTAATACTACACAACACTACTTACACAAAAATAATATTACAATACGAATTAATACGAATAAACGATTCTGTGTGAATGCTCCGTCAGCCATGAATTCACGCGAAACAAACCGACCGTGGTTAGCGAACGTCTAACTAACAAGTACGAGCTATAATCTTATTTTTTACTATTTTGCAGTCCGTTTATTGTGATTTTTAAGAAAAAGGACCTGCATTCTCCAGCACATAAAATTAGCAAATATTACCTTCTTCTTAAGGTTCACTGTCTAGTACCCCAGTATACCATTAGCACAATAAACCAGGAATGTAGTTCAAATAGAGACAAAGAAAGAATAATTAACTATTTATTAAATGTTAGAATTATTGGCTCAGGTATTTATTTTAAATCTTAAATCTTTACATTAATAACAAAATTATAAAAATTACCAAAAATTTTGCGATCCACGAACAAGACAATAATATTCTCCCCAATTAAACATAAGAATATAAGTGGACAGGCATCCAAATCTAACCTCTAGGAATAAATCCTCTTCACGCGTTCTTATTAGTCACATTAAAATTATTAAAGTTAACCTCCACAAACAATTATATAAAGGTAAATGACATGAGCAAATAAACTCTGACAAAAAATATATTTCTTGAAATAAAAAGAAAAACATAAAAAAAATTAGAAAACCCACCAAAATAAACAAAACAAGAAATTGACCTTCAGGAATAATTAGTCTCAATTCTTATTTATAACACAAAAGTAGTCATTTAATGATCGCATCAACATCGTATCAACATTCATCGTATCACAAAAAATTAATGACGTGTGCGGATGAAATTATAATGCAATGTGCGAGTGATAAATTAATACAGATACATTAATTAATATAGTACAGTTAGCCAAATGCTAATCATTTTCCCAAAAATATTTAAACAGCATTTGGCTACCTATACTCTTTGGAGAAGAACGGATAAATATATTGAAACCACTCGCAATTCAGTCAGGTTTCAGAGGAAACGTGAAAGTCTGTTGATTCGCGTCTCTTAGTTTAAAAAAGACAAAGTATTGTTTAAAAACAAGACCAAATATTCATTAGACAAAAAAGACAAAATATTCATTAGACAAAATATTCATTAAATTGTGCATTTCTTTGATTCAAATGGTATTAAAAGGTAGTCGTTTAAATATTGAGGAGAAATGATCTTTTCACGCTACTTATCCCTCATTATCTATAGTATTTTCGTCCACATCTGTATCACTTTCATTGATAAAAAGAAGATCGCTATACTTTCATAATTATTGCGATCTTCTTTTTGGCGTTTAACTTTTCTGTCTCTAATTGTACATGAAGTATTATCCTATAAGTTTTTGAAGAACTTTTCGTCACTTGTTCCTGATTCGTTTTTCAGCAGTCTCTTTTATATTTTTGTAGCAACTCTATTCCAGCTTGCTACGTCTCCTATTATCAGATCTAGGTCTTTATCGTTTCCGAATATAAATAAATTTACAAAACAGTACTTCCCTAAAGATATTTAGAATAAATGTCAAGTGAAATGTAGCACATATGTGTGTATGCGTGGCTGTGTATATATTTGATAGGAGAGAACCGTCGACTTGGCGCCAATTTCAAAAATATCTAGCAATATTTTGCAAATTTATTTACATTCGGAAACTACATTGTACTGCAAAAGTTAACTAAATATTCGTATCGTCAAAGTAAAACTAAATATTCGTATTTTCATAATTTTATACTTTTTCGTGAGCTTTTTATTTGGTAATTGTTTGAAGTCTGTCGTCGGTAAAAAAGTATTATTCATTTATTTTCTTAATGTCGCCTATTATCAGATCTAGGCCCTGCTTTTAGCGACGGACAAAACTCTTTTAACGTTATAAAGGTGTTTTTTCTGTTTATTTTGAGCATTTTCTTTAAATAGATTAACATCGGGTGATAATAGCGATAGACTATTCTCTTGATTCGTTTTTCTATTTGGGCAGTTGCTTATCGGTTGAAACAAATGTTACGGATTATTGTAAATAATACTTGTACAAGAATTATTGTTATTATTTGAATGTTGGTTGGTTGGCGAAATGGTAGTAGCTTCAGGTTGAAGTTGTGCGCCTTTTTTGTGGATAAGAAGCGTAACAGACTATCCACCAGATTATTTATTACGTTGCTTGGCATGAAGTCAATCGCATGGGGTATATTCTGCATTTAGCACAAACGGAAGCTATGTTTGTTAGAGCCATGGCTCGTGGCAATTCAGCAATTCTATACGTTGTCTGAATCCTCCTTAGATTGCGAAGCATTCACAATCCTAGCGTCATATCATTATATTTAAATGGACCCATCAGCCCTATATGTGTATGGATCAAGCGTCAGCACTGCTACTCCTGATTTTTTGGCAAAATCCAAAGCTTCGATGTTTACATGAGACTCCTAATTGTCCATGATTAATAATAACAAATCTTGATATAAATGTTTCAAGACTATTAAAATGGTTTTTTGTAAACCCCAAACATGGACTTAAACAACACTCTATGGTACTCAACTACCAAGCTGCCATGTATCATCATACTTTTAAAATTCTTACGTGGAACGATGACAGTAGGAGGCAAAACTTTACATAGTGTGCTAACGATAGAAAAAGTAGTTTCGAATGTTCCTTTTTCACAGCCTTTTACTTTATCTAAAATAATTAGTGATCCTAGTGATGTGAAATAGGAAATTAAAGTAGATCAATAAAATATCATTGCGTGACAAGCTCATGTAAAACATTTTAGAGACAAGGTCCAAATGTAACAGAGGTAGTTCACTCAAGTTGAGGCCTTGTGGAGGAAATTTGTGCGATTTTTTAACTGTCGTAGTCTCACTTTAATTCTCAATAATATAGTAGTTAGTAGATTAATTCCTCTGGGTGAATGAATCTGGGTTAAAAAACATTGCTCCAAAACATAGAAAATCTTGAACCAGTAAAGGTTTACTGGCTTGAGATTTGTCAACGCAATATCTGGGTGCCGTAGTTTCAAGTTGTTCTGCTTAGCCATTTCGAAAGGAACTTGTCTACATTATTTCACGGTTAAACCGTAAAACATCAGCGTGCATTCTTTCTAATAGTTTACTAGTATATATTCCAGTTCTTTGGTAAATATTTTGTTTACATTTACTGCATTGTTTACATTTACTGAGGTCCAGAGATCACTCTCTGAGTATACTTAATCACTGTATATTGAATCACTTTCTGAGTGTTTGCCAGATAAATTCAATATAAATTGCATAGTTTCCTTTTTAGATTTATCTCCACCATCGTCACTACTGTGTCGCAAATATTACAATTATCAACAAGTTTATCTGGTAAATTGTATCTTTTTTTATTTGAAAGGGTATAAGCCAGTATGGACCCATGAAAATTTGGTTAGAACCTGATTATAGAAATTGAAAACATACTATAGAATTTCCCAAGATTGAACAGTGCAGGTGACGTGATTGGGTTTGGATGATATAGATCTAATGATAAACTAATAAATATGGCTAAGTGCGAGATGAATTTGCTCTTTAGCAAAATCGGGGTACAATAATGAAGCTGGAAGGTGGTGATAGATTTATCGGGTTTGGACTCGTTTGACTTATCTTGAGGTAGCAGGAAAGTAACAAAATAAATGGATAGGTAAATATATACAGGCATATAAAATATAGTTTCAACCTTAGATCCATAAATCCTGATGCTGCGGATGTACTGTTTGTCTAAACCGTGAGACTTGAAAATCTACCGTTTTTATATTATAATACTTTAAGTATAGTACTTCAGTCTTGATGCTGCAGGCTTACTACCTGTCTGAATTGTGAGACTTGAGGACCGGCTGTTTTTAAATTAATATTTTGGGTCCCAAGCCGAGATTCTATCACTAAACTCCGCGTTCCAACTCCTCTTATTAACGTTATGGGGCACTGCCCATTTAAATCGTAAGACTTGAGGATCTGTTATTTTAAAATTAGTATTGTGATTCTCAAACAGAGACTCTGTCATTGAATTCCGGATTCTACGAGTAATTCCTCATACTGATTCTGGAGTTGTACAACTTCTTTTGTGTATGTTAACTCAAATCTCCGTTGACAGATAGGTAGATAAGTAAATAAGTGCAGGTATAAACAAATGTTTGAAGTGGTTTAACATTAGTACGTAGGTAGGTAGTTAAATAAGTATATACAAGTATGTATATACAAAGACGTAGCAACTAGAATATTAGTAAGCTCATATATAGTATGTAAGAGAGAAAGTGATTTATATGCCCGTATGTATGTATGTGTGTACATTTTAATGTGTGTATATAGATAAATATAGATATATTAAAGTTCATTAAATGCCGCAAATGTTTATTGCAATTTCAAAATTAAAGAATAAAACATTTTTACATAAAAAATAGAATAAACTTCAAATAACCACCAAAAAGAAGCGCACTGGAAAGCATAAAATAATGTAAATACGAGTATTTAGTTGGAAGTTTGACGATACAATATTGTTTCCGAATATAAATAAATTTGCAAAATACTACCGCTCTAAAGATCTATGCCAAGTGAAATGCAGTATACATCTGTGTATGTGTGGGTGTATTTGAGATGAGAGGACCGTCGACTTGGCGCCAATTTAAAAAATATCTAGCAGTATTTTGCATATTTATTTACGTTCGGAAACTACATTGTACCGCAAAAGTTTCCACTAAATATTCGTATTTTCATCATTTTATACTTTTTCGTGAGCTTTTTATTTGGTGGTTGTTTGAAGTCGGTCAGTCGATAAAAAAGTTTTTTTATTCCTTTGTTTTCTTAACTTCTGTTTTCCTCTGCACTATAGATTTTTGCCCCTATCTTTCTGGTGCTTTATTTTTTTCGATTAGACATTTCTTTCTGTCTTTCTTCTTAAATGACGTTATTTGAAGTGGCGGGTTTTAAGCTCTTCTTCTATTTCCTCAGGAGGTTGATTGATTCCAGAGATGTAATTATCTGCTTTTAATGTGCTTTTGTGATTATCTAATATTGCTAATAACTTATCTTCAAGTTTTATGAAATTTTGAATTATTACAACCATTTTAGAAAGAAAGTCTCATTAATTTCTGTCCTATTTTTAAAAAAATGTTGCCTTGATCTTAAATCTAAATATATATATATATATATATATATATATATATATATATATATATATGTGTGTGTGTGTGTGTGTCGTCAGTATTAAAAATTTGATAACTTTTGTATATATTCTTTGTCATAATTTCTTTAGGACTTTTGTAGAAACACCCACTTTCGACACAAGTTTACGAATACTGGCGAAAGAGTTTCTGTTGATAAATTACAGTAAGCAGATTTGTCTTTATTGCTAGACACATTCCACGCACATTAAAAAAAATATTTTGAATCTATTTAAAGCATGATCAAAACACAATGTGTTTCAACTAAATATATTTTTAGGTGCTTTGAATACTCATATTTTGTTCGCAAATATCAGGAAAAATGATTCGTATGACGAACTTTTCTATTTATATATCGGATATTTTAGTCTCTTAATCAAGAGGAAACATTGTTGCTCCTCCAAGCCCTCGATGTGAAAAATTAAATTTGTCAACCCAAATTAAAGCGTAAATCTCCAGGAACTGGAGATGTTAATGGGTTGACAAATTTAATTTCTTACATCGATCACATAAGTTACATAATTCAGTTACAAAACTTTATTTTATCTATTCCGAAGTAACACTGTCTAATGTAACCCAAGATAGGAATATAAATTACGTCATATGGATTAGATGATGAATAGGAGATATTGGTAAACTGCTACAATCTCTATTTCTTTCTCAGTTTCTGAATTTTATTCTCACTTATCGCATATTTAATTTATTTTTAATTTAACAATGTCCGCACTTTGTAATTTAACAACTTTTTTTTTAAATTTTCACCACAATCGTTCTTAAACTGACAGAGCTATGATGTTCTGGTATAAGGTCCGTCCATCCACACGGAGGTTATGAAATTATAAGGGTTACATTTTTTCTTTTTGGCCACGGAATCCTAAAAAGGGTTGTCGAAGTATTTTGTTTATAAAATTACAAATCGCGATTAAGTTAACTCGAAATTAGCTTAAAAATTAGCTAACGCCCAATGCACCACACATGATCAGAACTCTCAATCGGATTTAATGACACTTAAAAACGTATTTTGTATGGATACTTTAGGAATTGGACCGTGCAATAGGTCGGTAAAGTAGACTCTTGTTCCGTATCGACTGACAGCTAATGAGAAAGAGAAATACGTTTTTAACTGTCAGTAAGCCTGACTGACAGTCGTGACCGTATGTGGTGCATATAGGCGTAAGACACTTGCTGTAGAGGTCAATGTCATAAGGTGATTATTTTTAAAACTCATTACTTTAATTTCTATATCTTTCCTGTTAAGGCCAAATCTAATATCTATTGAATTTTTTTATATAATATTATCGGATGGTTTTTTGTGTTTAAATTTTACATACTTCATGGCAACTCCATGGCAACTAATCGATGTGTTCATTAAGGAAATCGCAGAGCATTATTGATACCAATCAATGACTCATGCATTTTTATTAGCAAAATACAAAAGCATTCCGACGAAAACATTACATAACATTGAAATATTCAAAAGAAACTGTATTTTTTAGAATTCTAATTTGTTTAATCTACCTTATATATTTTATTTTATAAAATACAAAACAAAATTATATTCGTCCTGCGAGTGAGTCGATGAGGAAAATATAATATCAAATTGAATTGTTTGTTAAGTAACTATTATTAGTACACTTACGGGGTGAAATTGCATTGTATCATCTTTATTTAATATCGTAAAATTGCTTACTTTAGTTTATTTCTTTTTTTTATAAACCTTTTGTTCTAAATTATTAGACTTGTTGATATACAGAAAGAGATAGAAATAAACTTCAAATTTGACGACACCTAAACGAGGACCACAACAAAAAAGTTATCTCATAACAATGCAATTAACGTTCACTAAACAACAATTAACCGTGAAGACGTAAATTAAGCAGAAAACACTGTCATAAAAAACACGTGAATGTCGCATGACGAGTCTCTGTAATCTATATGATTTTAGACAGGTCTCTATGGTATAATCATGAAATGTAAGCCGTAAAAAGTTAAAAATAATAACGCCAATATTATATACACAGGGAATTTGGGCTATTGTATATTATTAACAATTCTGTCTGTAGATAATAGATTTGACGTGCATAAAGGATTTCCGTATACTTGCGCAAGTTTTCATTGAATATTAACTTTCATTAACTGTAGCTTATTTTTCAGACTCCATAGAAACACAAAGTCACTATTTTGTTGGTGTACATCGTGATATATTTTAATGATAATGGGTAAATCATTATCGGTCAATTTTACAAGGGGAAAGTCAGTCCAGATTCAACCACACGCCTTTTATTAAGGGAAAGAGACGTTATTACGTGCGTATATATTTAGAGGGGTAATACAGGAGCCCCTGCCGTATCTGGAAGGTCCTCAAATTTACATTAGATTCTCGATAAATGCCTGCCTGCCGCCCTCAATTTAAGCAATCAAAAATTCTAGAGCGCTTTGAATATAAATTCTACTGGTAGTACTGACTATATTTGAAATAATTTCACACAACTTCATCTATTCACAAGTGGAGTCAGTTGGATATGGACTTGGTAACGGAGGCAGTGCTGATATTCGCTCCATAATAAGGATTAACTTTTCGCAGCTATGCTTCAAAAAGAACTTTGATGCTTCGTTTCATGTAGTTTTAATTGTTTTTGAAATAGAGTTATCAATCCTTGTACCGGATCTTCTTACTAATAATCTTTAATCGACTCTCCACCACGTGTATATAGACACCATGGCATGCCATTTGTAAAACATAATTTTTTTAAAAGAGTTTTTTCAAGAGAGTTGCCATAAACCGTACCCATTTTACTTTTCGTAGCTTCAAAAGTTCTTCCTCGTTGATAAGAAACACGATAAATGTGCGAGATTCGATTTACTCCATGGTTGAAGTTTTCTTCCAGAATTATTTGCTTGCAGGACTATATGTCGGAAATGAATGACATAATGATTCCACAATTACTACGACTCTAAATAATGGAACCCTTTCTTTCAGTTGACTCTATGTGTGTGTGTTTTTTTTTGAAGATCATTGAATAAACAAAGTTAAAAATTAAATTAATTCGGGATATGCTGGGAGATTTTAAAATAAAAAGTCGGTCTGCTTCCTTCATTTTCATTACACTTCGAGCATATCAAAATTCAAACATATGTAAACAAGATTACTCCATTCTATAAACGGCATGTGTTACGTTATTATTCTACGGTAATAATTTGGAAAATATATAGCCGCCATAATAACTAGATACCTAATATAGTTATTTTTCAATACATGAAAATGCGTTTCCAACAACATAAATATAGCTCGTTGCTATTGGTTGTTCAAACTACTAAGTTTATTTTATTTTATTTATTTAAAGTTTCATGTACACTTGTTTATACATACGGCAAACTTGTTATTAAGCCTCTTTTCAACAAAATAAATAAGGCAAACTACAAAAATATGATCCATATTTTACGTAAATTATTTGTTTAGTCATTTGTCATACATTATTACATCGCTTTTTAATGCGTTACTCATCAATACATAGTTACCAATGGGTACAAGTCTACTAGTAACAAATATATTACCCGTAGGTACAAGTGATAATTAAGAGCATACGACAATCTAATAGGACGACAAAAATTGACTACAGCAATATATACTTGGAAACATTTTAAATCAATACGAATTTTATAAATCACATTCAGACATTCTATCGAGAAGACAGTTTGTAAAATCACAAGAATACAGTAGTATATCCCTATATCTTATTTGCTATACCTCCGTTTCCATCAGGTTGAAGTTATGGCAACAATTTGTATTCGGCATCTTATATGCAGCTATACAGATAATAAAATGTATCTAAAATTATAACAGGTATTTGGAAAAAGGAAAAGCAGATGTAATTCTATTATTTCCTTTACAAAACGTTGTTAAATCGATATGGCAAGCAGATTTCTGTGTGTTTCTGAGAATTGAATTATAAAAACGGTTATAAAAAATAAAACATTCTTATTCCTCGTCCCTTTCTTTTGGTAAACAATTTGTATTCTTCATCTTATATGCACCTACCTATCTGGATCAAAAAAATGTATCTAAAATTATAACAGTTATTTGGAAAAAGGAAAAACAGATGTAACTCTATTATTTCCTTTACAAAACGTTGTTAAATCGATATGGCAAGCAGATTTCTGTGTGTTTCTGAGAATTGAATTATAAAAACGGTTATAAAAAATAAAACATTCTTATTCCTCGTCCCTTTCTTTTGGTAAACAATTTGTATTCTTCATCTTATATGCACCTACCTGTCTGGATCAAAAAATGTATTTAAAATTATAACAGATATTTGTAAAAAGGAAATGCAGACGTAACTGTACTATTTCCTTTACAAAACATTGTTAAATTGATATGGCAAGCAGATTTCTGTGGGTTTTTGAGAATTGAATTATAGAAACGGTTATAAACAATTAAATGTTCTTATTCTTCATCCCTTTCCCGTGATATAGGTACTATTTCTACGCAAAGGTTAAATTTCGCGCAGAGAACCGCAAACCGGATGTCATGCGGTATAAAGCCATACGAAGCTACGAGGAGAATCCATTATTGGTATTTGGATATTCAAAGTTTCGACTGTTATTGTACTGAAAGGAATGTCGTTTATACCGTAATTAAATTTTTTTTCACGGAAGTTCTTTTTATAATAATGAAACATTTAAATATAACTATGCTTGGGTGAAGGTCGAAAAAATATTTTTAATGAAAAATAGATTATTTCTCCGTAATAACATTAAAATTAAAAAAAATGTCAAAGATGATTTTCGTCTTATATTTTCGAGAAAAATCTGGACTTGTCTTAAACACCTCTATCATAATTTAAAAAAATAACCTTTTTTAAAATAATCCAATATTTACTTAGACATTTAGACCATTTCCGACAAAAAAAAAACTTTTGTATTCGTAATATTTGCCCTAGCAAAAGTGCCTAATTTTAATACAACAAATCAAAGCAGGGTGACGATGAAGGGAATGTACATCTATTGGATTATTGTGCAGAAGCATAAGTATTTGGATAACTTGGACATTGAATTAATAAGTGACGATTTTTTACTTACTAAAAATAATGTAGAAATTTTTACGTTTTAAAAAATATAAAAATTTGAAAATAGAAAAGCTTCCTTGACTAAAAGAGAATGAAAAAAATGACTGAAAAAGTATATTTAGCAATTATAAAGACTTGCTTAGTTTACTTTTTTAAAATTTTTGTTTAGTTTTTCTAAAGCTAAAGAGTTGGAATTTAAGTTGAAAGACAGGACCTAGAAGCCCATGTTGAGTAATTATCATAAACATAAAACTTTGAAAACTGTTAAAACCTACTTTCTCAAATTTGGCAATAACACCGGGAAGAACGTTTAATTCTTCCGAATGATTTAGGCGGTAGGCAAAGCATTTGATGACAGTACGGTGATAAATTTGGTATTCCACAATAGATTCGAAAACGCCTTAAGCAAATTGTACTACCCTAGAATCCTTTAATGATATTGGTTAGTACAAAATAAATACAGAAAAAATCTTTACATTGTCGTAAATAATCGCAATATTTTTTACTAGCTATGTCTATGACTTTGTTCTCATCAAATTCGGAATAAGAAAGGTTATCCGATTGTTTTTCTCTGTCATATGTTGTCCTTGGGTATAAATTATTACCAAACGAAATTTCGTCAAAATCCCTCCAGTAAATTTCGCATGATTAGCGAACAAATTAATATAGAGACAAAACTTCTAAAAACAGGTTTCCTGCCTTTTCTTATCATTCTTTACGCTAAATCATTCACTCTTTAAAACAATCAATATTTTCTGTGTACAGAATTCACTCTGTCATAGTTTTATTATATGTACAGCATAATTTTATTATAATGTTTGCAAGTAAATGTACAATGCGGAAAAGGTTGCCATTTATTATATATCGCAGTGGCAAACTCGGTTATGCCCCGGCGTCGGTAAATAAACATCGACCATTCTCAATTAGATTAGGCGGTCAACATGCGTATTAATCAGTCTTGAGCGATTCTTCGAAGAGACGGTTTGGCATATTAGTTCAAAAACATGTTATCTTTGTTTGCACTCGTTCTTTCGGGTTTATTTATCTTCGTCCAAGCCGGTAAGTACTTCTATTTATTAATTAATTAATGTGTAAAATATACACTAAAATTAAAGTATATCCTATCCCCTTCAAGTTTACATGTATAAACTCTAAGAAAAATTGAAAATTTATGTTGACAACAGATACATTCTGCATGATCGTGTTAATGAATTGAACGCCACATAATGGAAACAAATTTATAATATTTATTTTTAGAATAAAAAAAAGATTCTTAAACTGGCCAACAATTTTTGTTATGAATTGTCAATAAACATTTTTATATAGCATTTAAACGCATGTATCAATGTTGATACATTTTTTTGTTTCTAATATAAGACATTTCCGATGTGTGTTCACAAAATATAAAAGGAGAGTAGAAATATATGACAGGAAGTCAAAAAGTCACCAGTTCGTGTATTTTTTGTTTAATTTTTGTTTTTATACTAATTTATTTGCAGAAAAAAAGAAAAAACTGACTAAGCCAGTTTTTCGTACCGTAATCATTATTTGAAAACATACAGATAGATTTGGCTTCGGAGAGTCCGAAAGACTTTTTTCGCAAGTTCGTATTAAAACTGATGTAAAGTAAAATAATAACCACGAAGTACAATATTTATTTAATTAAAAATACAAACATTTATCATTTTATTTTTTCCGTTTTCTGTTTTTTATTTTTTAATGAATTGTTTCTCAAGAAAAATTCTCTTATCTGTGTAAGTTTCAAGAGCTCTGGACTTTCCCCTCCCTGTCTTTATGCATCGAAGTATACGTGAAGTTCGTGCCACCCGCGTGTGATGCGCGCGTAACCTTTCGAGTCAACAACTTTTTTTTAAGCATGTAATTTGATAAATAAATAAAATTATAAAAAAGCGATCACAACATTATGTACTTAAATATTTTAATTTGAAGAATTTATATAGATCATTATCTCTTTGTTGTTATTAGCTGTTCAGTTGTTATATAAATTTAAATGTCTAAATTTTTATAGCAAAAAATGAAAATATTGGTTTAAGTTATTCAATTACTAAATTGTGCATTTGAAATTATGAAAAGTTGTGAAAGGATATCTAACAACCTTTCATAAGAGAAATTATAAATTGGACAAGGAGTTATTAGTAAAAACTACAGATCTGTATAATTATTATTTTAAAGTAAAATGATTAAGTTTATTTCGAACAAAATCCTTTAAATTTTATTATTTGTTTGTTTATTGAAATTTAAATTTTTTGTTTAAATAAACTGAGCTTTTCATGCTAAAGTTTATGGTTAATTTTAATATTAAAAACTTGAAATACTTTATCAAGGTACATTTCCACAACAAACTAAATGTTGCAGGTTCAAGTAATGTAGTATTGTCAAATATTAAATAAAATAATTTTTTTATATTATTAATTAGTATTTTCTCTTTTCTTATCCTTCAAAAATAAAAATGACTGTATCTCAATATCAATCCTTAATTGATCGACACTGGTTTTTTAAAGCTATTAAAAATGTACTGCTATCAAAAAAAAAATTATCAGTTCATATATTTTGCTATTTATGTGCATTCACTATCTTCAAAAATAATTCATGTAAATTAAGAAAGTACCATCTACACTTACGAAGACACTATGAAGCCAAGCAAACACCAAAAATTGGGGAACTTACAATGTTTATGTGATGAATGAGTCTAGTGAGTTAGCAACGCATGGATGAACACCACCTGGATGTGCCATTCCTAATACATCCGATTTATGTACAAAACATACAACTGGTTCATAGTTCTTTTATAATGGGTCATCATAACACATCTGTATTTGATGGATAATTAATACAACAAAGGGAATTTTGAAAAGTTTCAAGTAGTCTGGTCTTCATAGAGATAACTAAAATCTGACAAATTTACTGAAGGAGTATTGATTTATTTGATGGTTAACAAGAGTAGAATTAAAGATGCTGATAGATACGATGGAGTTGTACAGTATCTTATCAAAGAAACCGTGGTTGTAATGACTCAGAGAGACGAATGCTGCCTCTAATAGAGAATTGGGCTGTCTGATCCATAAGCTGCAAGAGCCAATCTTAACGTTACTGTCCTAGGATTGTAGATTTTTGCAAAGGGACAATGTTATATAGCGCTCAGCTCCATCAAATCTTATGATTAAATAGCATTGAGTCATAAAGACACAAATAAATTAGTAAAAAATTTTCATGACAGCAGATTTTGGTTGAAAAGGAGAGCTTATGAATGAATACCAAAGTAGACTACCTCTATCACTATCAATACTGCACTTTGCCATCAAAAACAAAATTATACACAAGAACATAACTTCAGTATCACTCACCATTAATTTTTCTTACCTGGTTTCCCTGATCTGACATAACTCAGCATAACGTTTGAATATCTTACCACCTAAAAAACATATCTATCTACACAAACACAGCACTCGTATCACTTGCTCTCTGGTCATGCTACAACCCTGATATAGTCAAAGTGAGTATGTACACTTATGTTAAAAGCATAACAAGTCACAATAACACTACTTACTTATCACTTGTTCTTTAGCTCTATTATCAAGCTTGCTCTGTTTTTCCATTTATTCTTCACCATATCTATATCATTTGGGTCCTTAAACCTTCCTGGGCAAACACTTGTACTAGGTAAAAACCGCATCAAAATATGTTTAACCGTTCTTGAGGTGTTTACGAACATAACAACATACAAATATATATATATATATATACAAACAAACAGGTCAAATTTATAACGCATTTTTTTGAAGTCACTTATATATATATATATATATATATATATATAAAGTAAACATTCTTTCAAGGGTTTTACATTAATTATTTCTTATTAATAATATATATATATATTTCTGATGGATTATTAATAAGAAATAATTAATGTAAAACCCTTGAAAGAATGTTTACTTTCAGACAGTGTAAGGAGAGAGGAATGTATTGCATTTGGCCAAAAACCTGAAAATGAAATGAAATGAAGGTTCTATTTACATAAAATACAGCCGTTTATTTCTGGTGACTAAGTGTGACAATTCTCCTTAAAAAAATTATATTTAATTCATAGAGTTTAACTTTATTGTTCGTGACATATTTATAACAATCTTTCCCTTAGTATAATATAACAAGTTTTCTCTTATAAATATGCGTTGCATGTAATACCATACCCTGAATTTTTACAGTAGTTACTTAAGGAATTTTTTAAGAGTATAAGGTTTGCACTATACCTATGCTTGTCAATTATACATCAAGCTACCATGACTACATTGATCTGTCATATATCATTAATGTTCTTCTAATTTAACCAGCTGGCTCATGTAATGTCGTAACACGCGATGAATGGAGTGCTCTTCCGGCAGAAGTATTGTTCTATATCATCAGGCCCATTCCCTATGTGATTATTGAGCACACAGTAACACCGGAATGTGACACGGACTCTGAATGTGAAAAAAGAGTTGCCAATATACAGGAATTTCACTTGGGATTGGACTATGGAGATATTGGATATTCGTAAATATTTCCCATATTATTTTATTGCCAATGCCACTGAAATAATTCATTTTTAATTTAATAATTGTAATATTTCATTCTTAATTTAATAGTTGAATTTTTCCCATTTATGTAATTACTATGCTTCAATACCATATCCATTGTAATCTAAAGGTTTCTCATTGGGGGTAATGGACGTGTCTATGAAGGAGCAGGCTGGCTTCATGTCGGAGCACATACATATGGTTACAATAAAAAATCCATAGGAATTGCATTTATTGGAGATTTCACAGGTTTGAAAACTTATTGCTTTTAAATGGTACTTATAAAAATAAATTTTAGTATTGTAATGAAAAAAATTGTTAAAGTAGTCCAAATTATTCTAACATCCACTCATTTAATATACAAGTCAATAGTTCACAGTTAGATGGACAGAAAAATGTAGAGTTCTTTCAAATATGAATCTTGGAATAGTTATGGTTGAAAGATTTCAGAAAATAACTGAGAGATACTTACATAGAAGACAATAATCACAATTATTTTGTTTCACTTTATTCATAAATAATTATTTTCTAAGTTTTGAAAAGATAGTATTATTTATTTTCTTATTTATAATTTCGCTCGAAACATCATATCCTATAATATCACACCTATATATAGGATATGATGTTTCAAGCAAAATTACACCTATAGGTATTATTATCTCAGATAAATTAGTATTGTAAAAATATGTATGCAAAATATTTTCAGATAAGTTGCCAAAGCAAGAGGCTCTGGATGCTGCACAAGAACTCATCCGTTGTGGTGTTCGATTGGGACATTTGAAAAGAAATTACAAACTCATTGCCCACAGACAAGTTATAGCTGTAGAAAGTCCAGGGAGAACATTGTATAAAGAAATTCGAGGGTGGCGTAATTGGGCGTCGACACCTTGAAATTACTATAAATATTAAAAATAAAGTAATGACATTTATGTACATTAATTTCATTCATCTACTGTCTACATTCGCACATTAAATAAATAAAAGGAAAGCAATTTATTCATTTAATATGATACCTATATAAATACAAATTGTTTTTATTCTCTATTTATACTCTCTCTATTATATTTGTTATTATATATAACAAATTTTGACGACAAAGAGCAACAACCTATAAATTCTATGAATATTGCTCATCTGTCAGTCTATCACAAGCACCTCTCGAACCATTGATTTTTACTGAAGAGTGTTGCTTTAAAAGTTAACAAGTTGAGTACAAAAAACTCATTAAATAAAAATAATCAATTCAATGTCACAGAACTACTCGATTTTACTAATATTAGTTAAAATTTTAAAGCATTTAACTAACTTTTGCCCAGGGGAATTAAAAGTAATATTGATCCTATAAGTTGGCCATTGGAAATACTTCAGTGTTCTTTCTTAATATAGCAGTAAATGATGGTTGCTAATGCATTGCTAGCTCTGTCAATAAATAACAACTTATTAGCTTTCTATCTTTTGTTTTGCATTTTATGTTTTTAGTTTTTTCTATGCCATGTATAAATCCTAAATATACTACAGATGTCCCTATCATTGAACAATTCTTGAATTTATCTTGCATTTCCAACTTTATAAAACAAGTTTTCCTAAAAATTCCTTTTCAGTTTTAATGTTGGAAAAGCTAAATTTAATTTTGAAAATTGGTTAATATATTTTTTATCGATACACGTATAAAATAAACTGCCAAACTAACTGCGAATTTTCCAAATTATTGAATAATTTTAGATTCAAAGAGAAAAAAGACAATCTACCAAACTTTAATTGTTTATAGTAAATTAAGTTTATTTATAATTAAGTTAAGCGTATTATAAATATTTCGATTAACATGTTTTGATTTCAAAATTTTATAAATTCACAAATTTTTTTCTTGCTTTAAAATTTTTTCTTTTAAAAATACCTTCGGTAACTTTTTTTAGCAGAAACTGTAATAAGACAATATTTAAATTTTCCATAATGGCTCTCTCTCCCTGTCTCTTAATTCAGTTTGATTAATAGTTTTGTGACTGAATTGATTATGATATAAATAGATAACAAAAAAAAATAATCATTATAAAATTATTGATAAACATAAATGTGGAGAATAAATGAAATAAGGCATATTCACATGGTACAGAAAATAGGTAAAATCATAAAGTGTTTTACTATGGTACATAATTTGTTTCATACATATGTAGGTGTGTGTAATTTCGTAACCTATGAAGTATGTTAATCCCAATACAGAAGTATTTGAATGTCAAAGACAGGATTGAAATTAAATGCGATTCCAAAGCAGAATATGAAGTTCCGTCTATACAGGGTTACCACTTGCAATTTGAATATGGAGTCTTGAGACCCTTGTAAGAATTATCAATTAAGGGGTGTTTCTTTGGTTATTTACATCCACTGTCCCCATAATTTGACTAATATCATTTCATCTCAGTAAAATGTTATAACAATGTCAGGTCTAGAAATTGTAGGTAATTCAGCATACTGCTCCAACCTTGTTACATGTTATTTCTATTTATCCTCAACAATAAAAGATAAACTATGACGAATATGATTCTCAGACTCTGAATAAGCGGTAACTGCCTTCGAAAAGTCCTTTGGTCAAGGAAGAGTGAACCAACTGCTTTTCTCTGTTTTCTTTTGTTTTTACTATTTAAAATTAATTTGTTATTTCAAAATATTATAAAATTGAAATTCAGTGCTTTAACTTTGTCGGAAACATTTAATGTATGCTAGCTTATGGAATAACTATTTTATACAACATCCAGATTTAATATTTGGTGATAGATTAGGCATAACACTTTTTATCGTATTTGTGTTTCAATTGTCCAGGAATTTTTGTTCGAAATATACTAAATTTTTATTCACGAAATATACTAAATTTTATTTACATTTTAGTCCTCTTTTACCATGTTTTGAGTTAAGTTCTAATATTGAAAAATGTAGATAACACTAATCCGATTGTTTCTCATGAGGGATATTAAATCTAGATATCAGTCCAAGAAAAACTTCTTTACTTCTTACAAGTGTTAAAAACACATACTTTGGATTTAATGAATTATTAAATTCATTGGTAAAATCTTCTGTAATTAATGGTACTCTGTTTACTTCTACAGATATCCTAATCTACATATATTAATTCCATATATAGTCACAAATTGAACAAATGTGAAATCTCATCAAATCGATTCCTTCATTTAATTGATATCATTATGAATAACAATTTTCTCGTTGGAGGTAACGGCTGTGTTTATGAAGGAATTGGTGGGTTGTGTATTGGTTCTCTTGCATATAGATTCAATGGTAAATAATTTTGAATACTTTTCATGGGAAGATTTACATGTTTGAAAAATGTATTGTATTCAAAATGATTCATAGATATTTCAATATTACATCATCACCGTGGTCCTTTAATGTGGTCAATACAACCCATTTCAAAATATGATTTCTAAAACATAATCCACATATCATTGGAACAGGTACTTTCGGCCTGAAATTGAAAACTAGAAGTATCAATTATTTAACGCTTTCTTCTGCCACAAAGCTATGAGACATGTCTGCTTATTGAGCGATACATAGGTCATTTAAATATGAATACAAAATGTAAAATATGTATTAACAACTTCATTGTCAAAATTTAAGTTCAAAATTCAAGTATTCCGACAGATACATATTTCCGACATTACATTTTACATAAATTATATTATCATAATAATTAACTTCAAATAGTGATACTTCTACACTTAAAATAGTAATATTGTCTTAATAACCTGTGCAGATAGTTTGGTATACTAACAGCAAACTGACTCGTTGAAATAACCTACTTGTGCGTATTTGTACAGGTACAGCGATGGTGAAGTTGTGAATAATGGAGTTGATATGTTAGTCTGTTTATATTAATGCCTCATCGTACATCGATGCAATACGAGGAGTTGTGACACTCCTTGAAATTGTAAATTATACGGCAAAGGTTTCTACCAGACTTACAACTCTATAATAATTAGAATAATTTCTACTCTTATAGAACTAGTACGCTTTTCAATTATAGGAAATATAAGGAATATTCATAAAACAACGCACAATATTTAGGAAACATTTCTGTTTTCTTAAATATTGTTCATCGTTTTATGAATATACCTTCATTGTTTACACTGAAAAAATTATGGAGTTCACTAAATCCTAATATCAGAAATGCACAACCCATAATATACTCTTTCAAAACTCGTTTGAAAAGATCACATCTCTGATGAAGTCAGTATCCACACTAATTTCTTTCCATTGACATCTTACTTTCTTTCAAAGCACATCCTTTTCCCTTCTTTTACCCGAGATGTCCAGTTAGCCTTTTCTTGTCTTTAATTATTATTAGTTATAACCTTTTTTTTTCCAACTTTAAAAAAAAACAATGTGAAAATTAAAATAACAATTTTTTACAATCCACCTCGGAACTAATTCCTTACGATTCTTAGTGATGGTTGACTGGAAGGAATTGCTCTTGTAACAATAAGTCTGCCTTAAAGTGTTACATTAAAGATCAAATATACAAAAATAAATAAATTATATATTTTACACTCAACGGCCATAATCTTTTTTCTATTACAATATTTTAAATAATTTTTTACAATTTTGTAGAAGAGTTATTTGTTGAATCATAAAAATTTTTCTAATGTGTTTTGCAAGATGAGTGATATCCTCTATATATAATAACAATTTATAAAAAACTTTATGTAAAAATTAAATGTAAGAAATATAGATAGTACAAATACTAAATAATCTAGTCAGTAACAGCACAATATTTATGATACATTACATAAAATAAGCATTTTTAGCTTTAGAAATTCGGTATAAGAATAATGGTGCTTAAACCAGGTAACAAATTTACTTACATATATATGTGTTCTGAAAGTTTACATAATATTGTTAATTATTATTATTTCTATAATACAGAAAACATATTAGGTTATAAAATTGAGTTTAAACCTTACCACAAACTTTAGTATATCGGTGTGTATGAAAATTGTTAGAGTAAAGCCTGTAAAAATTGAACACTATCTAATTTATGATTTAAATGTTATAAGCAATAATTTGACTGCACTGGCAAACGGTTTATTTTCACTGATAAAAGAACTTATCATTTTTTAGTGAATTTTACTTTTCTTGTCAAATTATTGCTCAACATTTAAAACATAAATTAGATTGTATTCAATTTATATAGATTTTCACTTTAATAACAATTTTCATACACACCCATAGGCTAAAGTGTGTGGCTTTTTGTATTATAGAAATAATAAGAATTAACGACATTATGAAATGAGGTCTCATTTGATTTATTGTAAAATTAGCAATAATTATCTTTAAACATGAAAAGTTTTTCATTGCAAATTATTACGGTAATGAATGAGCAAATAATAATTCTTTTTACAAATATATAACTTGGTGTACATATACCTTATTAAATTATAATGTATTAATAATGAATTTATATTTATAGAAAATAATGAATTATTTTCCATAAGAGTTGTAAAGTAGTATCAGCAGCATGAAGAACTTATCATATACCATATCATCTGGTGAAGTGGAAATAATTAAAATTTCTAATGCGCATGCATTATATTATTATTTTAATTACGCTAAGAACACCTAGAAAAGTGTTCTGTTATCATCACTTGATATTGGTACAAAATAAATGACAGGCTTTTAGAAAACAACTGATTAAAAGAATATTTTCAGGAACATATAGGATACCCCAATTCGCAATGGTAGAAGAAATAATGGTTTAGATGTAAGTAAGTACAATATTTCTCATATTTTATTTCAATTATCAATCTGCACTCTCTTAGTGTTTATAGTAACAAAAGTTTTACCCCTAGATTATGGCGGTCACATTTTTAATAGTAATAATATTGGTTGAATGTATAGTATGAATTATCTTTTCAATAATGTGGTGCCAGTGAATATTATGTGTATGTACCGTAAAACCATATCCCAATGAAGGAATGGATTTTATTTCTTATGTACTTCATTTTTACATACAGAAGTAGAACATAAACTGGCCAAATATCTGTTTTTAGATTACATAGTTGTCTAAATGTTTTAAAATTATTAATGCAAGTTAAAAAAATCATCTTAACCTAAAGTTGAGAAATTTTTTCAGATTTTTCAAACCCATGATACAAAATTAGAGCGATTGTCGAACAAATTACTTTTCTTCAGGCTTAACATTTTCCAACAGTCTTAAAAATTATTAATGAAAATTACATTTAATATAAAACAATAATTGGAATAGTGAATTTGATGCAGAAAAAAATCTTTATCTAATAAATACATGTGAATGACATTATATTTTTTTTAATTTTTTGGTACATATTAATTGAGATCTCTAATATGACATTTCTAAAACTGCAGAAAGTATAAGACTGTGACAAACTGATAGAAGGGTATGATCACAGAATGGTATGATAACATTATTGGAGTTTCTTTTTTTTAATACAGAAACCTAAAACGTAATATACTCTATACTCATAAATAAATATAAACACAACATGTAAGAACAAACATTTACCCTACATAACATCTTGTGAAAAAAATGCGAAGATTTTAGGACTTTAAGCAGTATGATTTTCTTAGTGTTTTCTGTAATCTTTTCTTTATTAGTAAGTAAGTTTTTTGATGATTATTTTAAAATAATAAAAATATTGTGACACTTAGAAATAGAGTATAGTCTATAATAGAAATAGAACATAATTTATCTTTATCTTTGATTATATAGCGTTTGTTCTCTCTAGAATATAATTTAAATGCCCAGAAAAATGTTAGAACAATTATATTTATATAACTGCCACATTATTTTTTGTTATAGACAGTATCAAATAAGTTGAAGCAAAATTGTTATTAAATAATAATTCACGTAAGGGAAATGACCCAAAATAATATAATATATCGTTAATAATTATTAAATAAAAAGTTACTTATTTTACGTTTCGGAAAAACAATATATATTTATTAAACTATTAAAAAATTTTTTGTTCATTTTGTAATATACCAAATCATTATTGGTTAGAAGTTTTCTTTGATTCAAAAAAGATAATAAAATTAATTTTTTGTGAAATTAATTGGTACACAATTTTTACTTTGAAACTGATAAAAAAATATGATACTAATATAAAAATGCTAATACGTCATGAATTGAAATTGATTGAATCAGGTCCAAAAAAGGAAAAAATAAAAGTCATAATATATATTTTCAATAAAATCAATATATGTGGAATATTATATTCAGGTGCTTATAATCATGTAATTATATGGGTAACTGACATATAAGAGAAAATTTATAAATAAATAAATGCATAAAAAATTTAGTGCAAATGCCTTTAAAGCCTTGGAAATATGAAATATTATTGCAAAAATAACACTGATGCAAATTATATTTAATTTAATGATTAATAAAAAAAGTTTACGAATGACAGAATTTACATTTTTATAACCATTACAGATAATTTAAATAAAATTTGTCGATTCAGATGTATATCCCTACTGAATTTATTATAACACAATAAATAAACAATAAACACAATAAATAAACAATTACCATAAACCAAGACACAGTTCAGCTATGGAAAAAAGTTTTGAACTCTACTTATTATCTCTGGAGCATAGGTCGGAAAATGTCGCGCTTATAAGCGGAGGAAGTTCCCGCCAGTTCCCGCGCGGGGGAAAGATCAGCACCCGCGCGCGGAATTATATAGAAATTACGTCACATGAAAACACGCCATAAACTGAAATTGTGAAGTAAATAACAGTGAAGTTACGATTCATAAGAATGAAAAAAAATACTAATTTCAAAAGAACTATTAAAAAAATGAGTCGTAAATTAAAATAACATAGATAAATAATAAACTAATAAATTCCCGTTTGCTTATTATATATGAAATAGAAAATAAATTAATAATTGAAACATTCGTTATTTAAAAAACGATATTAATTATTAAAGCAATCGATTTTGCATTGGAGATTACGTATATACCTTTTCAGTGTAAATCAACTTAAATTTTTAAGATAGAAAAAGTTAAATCCAATAACTTCATACTCGGTAGACACATTATTCTTATACACGGTGTCCGGCAATCGAAGAATCGAACAAAGAAAAATGTTATTCCTTGACTGAAAAATAATTGATTGTCGTCAAAATAAAGTTTAAAAGATGATTTTTTTTCAGAAAATTGAAAATAATATTTATAATTATTTGTCATCTTTTTTGTATACACGATACTTGCGCACATTGTTCAGCGCCGCACGGGGGTATAACCCGCGATCAGCTGCGAAGACATTGTCACTGCGGGTAAACACTGCACTACGGGCTAGTATAGTGGTGTGTTAAAAAAAGTTATATAATATTTTTTTGCACTCAATTAGAAAAAGGGCGTGTTTTACCTTTTATTTCAACGACAATTTATTCCATTACAGCCAACGAATAGCGTCTTTCTACTTCCGAACAACGTGTAATATTCCTCTGCAGCAGCTGAATGCTTTTTAAGAAATAACATGATCGGGGATCATGTTATTTCTTAAAAAGCTTTGCTTCAAAAGTCAGACGAGATTCATGCTTTCATGTATCATTACCATCAATTTTACTTCGTACGTTACGTTAATCTTAATCTGATTTGGGTTCAAAATGTCAGAAAGAAGCAAAAAGCCGAAAGTGGGTAGGGTTGGTAACGCTATACTTGGATGTAAAATGTACTCTTGTGTTACACTGGTGCTATCTACATGATATGAAACTGTTATGCGAATTTATTTAGGTGAATACCAAGCAATTACGTAGGAAAAAGGAAAACCAATACAATTTTCGAATATATTTTTCACAGCATTAACTAAGGACATATTTACATATAAGAGCAATATAGTTACAATGTTTCTGCATATTTCAGCTCCGCTACAAAACCGATTATTCCCCGCATCCAGTAAGATCGACCATATTCCGATATCTATATTACTCGCTCTGCTTTATAAATGAAACTGCATCGAACTGTAAGTCAGTCTCTGACAACTGTTCGAAGAGGTTGTGTGAAGTGATAAGTTATCAACATGCTGTTCGCGTTCATCCTTTCTTGTTTATTCGTATTCGCTAGAGCCGGTAATAATTTATTTTAATTAATTATAAATAAATATACATAAAAAAACAGCTTTATCTGTACAATACATTTATTTTGTGAAACTAAAACTAACCTTTTCTTTACTTTTAAATTAATGTACATTTAAATATGTATATTGCGACAATATCACATATATTGTCGCAATAGTATTAAAGTATTAAAGTTGAATTTACTTCATTAATCGAGAATATTGAGAAAGCACTTTGCATAGTTATATTTGTATATCCAATTTGAAAATATTTAAAAATGTTTGAAAATGTATTATTTACAATATATATTTTCTTATAAGGCAAAAAATAACAATAATATAAATTAGACTTCAACTGATTATTGATAAAAAAAATTTACGAAAGACAGATTTTAGTCTTTTATAACTACTTATAACAAATAAATGATATAAAATTTGTTATTGCAGATAACAAACCCGTTTTCCACCTATTCACAGCTAAGATATCTATTAAAATTCAAATATCATTAGTTGTTTTACTACTAAGTTTTTTACTATTACCGATCAACACGCTTTTTTTTAATTTATTTCGTTAATGTAATTTCGGTATGCTAAATGTAAACGTCATTCGTTGTTTGATAACTAATTAATTTAGATGTATAGGACATAAAATACCAAACAAATTTTAAAATATGAAAGAAAAACGTCTTGAAAAATATTTGAAAGACAACGTTTGAAGATATTTGCCAGCAGAAAATCTATTTTATTTTTTTATCAAATTAAATCTTGCACGACTTCTATAATTATACAAAACATCGCTTATTATAAATTTTCTTTCAATTAACCAATATAGAAATTTAATTTCAATAAATCGAGTATTATTATTTGAATTATTTGTGTCGAACACTTTACACAATGCGAATTATTATGAATTGAATTCTTAAAATTGTGTTAACCTGAAATCAAAAAATGGTATAAAAAAATAGATATAATGTTCCGAAAAGGCTAGTCGAAAAAATAGAATAATTGTTTTCCTCAAAGAAAATTAATTTAAAAGAAGTGCGTAAAAGTCGTGAAAATTGTTCAATGCATTGCTTAAGATTAAATTATTTTTAAACGACCTCAGGTAACCTAACATTTTAAAGATAAACCACCATAGTTATTGTTAGTTGACTTAATTTCTATACTAAAATTATAAAGAAAATCCACGAAAATAGATTCCTTATATATCTATATTTCATGAAATAATTGACGCAATTTAACCCAAATAACTTTTATCAAAAGTTTTTTTAATAAAATGTTAGTATCTAGAATTAATTTAAATTTTTTAAACGTATTTGAAAAATTAGAATGGTTAATCTACTTCTAAACAAATTTAACATTTTGCTCTATATTACAATTACCGTTTCGCCCTAAATCTGTAAATCTTTCATCGTTGATTAGGTACTTAATTATTTTTTAAGTTCTTTCAATTTTTTAATGTATTATTATTGCACAAAATTCAAACAACACCAAAGGTATTAGCTGGTCTATAAACAATAAACCGTAATACCCAAATACACAAGAGAAGTAAAACCTAATGGGCGTAGGTCGAAGATACAGAATCTGATTATAGCTTATTTATTGGATATCAATTGGATCATTTCTATAATCTATGGAAGCGCCATAACTCATTGCTTATTTGTCCAAAAAATTGTCATTGTTTAGATATGGTGTACTCATCTTCTAGTATTTTACTGATATGCCTGGCTCTGTCAGCCGATTTTTCTCTTCAAGAAATATATTTCTGCGATTTAAACATAAATTACTCTTTTAACGCATTTCTTCCAATTGTGTATATTTTTACGCGATTCAAAAACAAACGAACGTTGCGTCCAGGTCACGATTCTTGAATTCTTTGTTAATGATATCTTCTACTGTTATCTTCCCTCATTTCTTTCATAGTCGCATATTAAACGCAGAATACATTTAGCGTTTACACACTAGGTGCAACCAGAACAGTTGTTAGTAAGAAAAACAGAACGGTTTTAATAAAGAAATAATTTTATTTAAGAAAAATCTTAGCTGACCTTATAATTTTTTCTAATAAAAATCAACTTTCATTTAAAATAATCTAACTTTATTTACGGATCCCTTTTTACGTCAATTATTTATGTACAAGTGATTCCTATTATTTTTTGAAGTAACGAAGAAGACATAGTTTAAGCGGTATGGATATTAATTTTAATCGATTTCTAGTCAATAGATATTTTGTGTTATACATTTCAATTTTGTTATTATTTTTACGTGTAAATTAAAGATAAGATTTTAAAAATGTCTTTAGATGTAAATGTTATTTTTTTTTTGAGAATTTTTGTTTATACAATGTTGATAATTGTGCTACAGCATAAAATTTTATATGCTAATTCAAACTTCTTCCTTTTTTAACTCTAAACTTTTAAAAATTCCCTCGGTTTTTGATACATTCGATTCTATTTTTTGGAATCGATTCTTAGTTTAGTCGATATTTTAGAGATCGGTTATTTGATTAGTAATCCAAATCGATCTAAAATCGATTTTTTATTTTGAACTGACATCGTTTTATAAAGCCACCACGCGCAGTACGCCATTGTCGTTAATGGTAATAAAAACGTAATAAGTAACTTATAATGTCTAATAACTTGTAAAAATTAATCTCAATTACATGAGAAAACTTATTAAAATATTTAATTTGGTAAAGGTATTAGCTATGTCGTTCAAAAATACTCGAAACTCAATATATGCATATTTTTAATGTCTTTTTAAGGTTAGGAAATCTGTCGTGCATTATTCTAATATATTTATTTTTTTACCAGCGTTCAGCAAAAACGCGTATTGGTAAATTATTGTATTGGTAAAATTCTGCCAATCAAAAAATCTATTAGAATTCATTATTTTTATTATATTGGTTTAAAAGTAATGAAAAACAATTGGAAATATAAAATCTTATTTATTTATTTAAACTAAATGGACTTATATGTACACATAAATAATTAGACACACATTTGACAGACTTATCGTTACACAAGCAACCTCTTTAGCCAATCACAATGATTAGATTTTAAATTTTAATTACGTGGGGTATAATTCTTATCTCCATTTAATTTTTTTTTAAATGGAAGGTAATCATATGCATTTTGTATTGGTTACACTGCATTTGTTATATTCGTCTGTTTTAAAGATATTTTGTCTCATTGTTTTTCAGTTTATCTAAATCTTTTTTTACCACTCCTAAAAATAAAAGAATTGTTTCTATGTGAAACTTCTAGGAAATTGTAGTAGAAACCAAATATAATGCAAAGTCATAAACTTTTCATTATTTTGTTAAAATAATGATAAACTTTACACAACAAAAATGATGGTTTACAGAATTCGCGCATTTGAATGTTCATGACAATCAATATATCCCGCAGGAAACCAACTCATCAATATATGATCAATCAATATACCCCGCAGGAAACCAACTCATTAATCATTGTAATTACCATATTGATGTTTAAAGGAACTTAGACATTATTACTGATTAATAGACAATAAATACCTTCTGCAACAATCAGTTTTAGTAAATTAAAATATATGCAGTATTCAGGGAATCAAATATCATATTTTCAACTTTTAAATGTAGAAGTCATTGGTTGATGATATATCTTATTTGAATTATGACAACAACCGAAATCAACAACTAAGTAAAAAATATAACAGAACCTATAAAAAAAAAATATAACATTGCTTAACATGAAGCTTGAAAAAAATGAAGCTTCTTGTGATTGCCGTTTAAATGACCCTGAACTATACTCTATACAACGCATTATCTCTAAACATATCAGTTGTTTTATGATGTCATTAATATGGCAAAAATGCTTTACTACTATTAGTGAACAAGCTTTTTACAAATACATAAAATTTTACTATTTATCTGCATTTTCGGAAAAGTAATTAGAATAAATTCAAAAATGATTTCTACTAACAATTATATTATATATTCATAGATTAGTTAATTATACATATTAACCAAAAACCTTTACTATTTTTTTATACATTTAAACAAAATTAATATCATAACGAAGTTCCTTCTTCAGTTATTCTCGTTAAATGTTGTTTTGAAATGGGAGAAGCATAATCAGTTTAGGACTTGTTATTTGATCTCATAACCGCTATGTAAGTATAGTAGTTCTAAATAATTTTCTAGTCTTTAATTTTAGTCTGAAATTTGTGAATAATATTCACAAAAAAATCATACTCCCCTGTTTGAAATGAGGCTGCAATGAATGAATAAAAGTCATGTAAGAGCTCCATGTATTTACGAGTATCAGTTACTGTAACTATAAAGTATACAAAAAATTACTTGAAATGTTAAAATCCTTTAAGAAAAAATGGAAAATTAAAAAAAGTGGAAGCAATCCATTTTTCTTTTATAAAAATATAGACATATTAAATATAGACATATTAAACTACAAAATATGGCCGCTATTTGTGATTAATACAACACTGAAACTGTTTTCGTGCTTTTGCAAGATTTTGTTCTTTTACCAACAGCAAGGGTCATACAGTATTTATTTTATATACAAATGACTTCACTTAAATAACTTTGAGAAAAGCAGCAATATAGAACAAATACATGTTACAAAATTATTATTCTACTAGCCTTTTTAAAATAAAAAACCTCATTTTGAACTTTTTTTGATGCAGACTCCTGCAACGTTGTGAGTCACAACGAATGGGGTGGTCTTCCAGCCGAGGAAGTACAGTATATTATCAGGCCCATTCCTTATGTGATAATTCAGCACACAGAAACACCAGAATGCGACACAAATGAAGAATGCGAAAGAAGGGTCGCCAACATACAGGAATACCACATGGAATTGAATTTTGGAGATATTGGTCCATCGTAAGTGTTATTTACATTATTTTATTCCCAAAGAAATTGAATTTTAAACACCACTAATAAATATTTTCCTTCATTAGATAGCACCTCTGACAGGGATGAAAAACAAATTCCACTTTACCTTGATTACAAAAAGTTCTCTCCTTGTATTTAACTTTTTCATTGGAAGAGAAAAAAATGAGAGGTTAATGGCTCTAAAGTAACATACAGTTAATAGACATTGGATTTGTTAAGAATGAGTTTATAAAATCTTTTAATATGTCAACAATTAAAGGTGTTTAATCTTGAACCGTTGTATTTTCAACAAATCCTGCTGGTGTAATTCTTCATTGTTTAATTTAGAAGATAATCTTTAAGCAGACCTAAAAGATATTTTATTTTATGTTACAAGTATATAAATTATTATTTACAGGTTTCTCATTGGGGGTGATGGCCGCATTTATGAAGGAGCGGGCTGGCTTCATGTTGGAGCACATACACGTGGTTACAATAAAAAAGCTATAGGAATAACATTCATCGGAACATTTGAAGGTTTGAACATTTTATGTATTATTTGTGTACATTAAATGTTAGAAACAATAAATAAATTATATATATGTATATATTTATATATATGTATATATATATATAGCCTTTGTCATGCAGACTCGTGACTAAGGTAGATCTGAGCCAATAAGACTATTGTAACATTTCTCCATAAAAAATGTTATATGTTATGGCCTCTATACAACTCGTGCCATATATTGCCATGTCGTGGTACAAAACTTTAATTAGTAAAAACGTTGACATCATTTTAGAGAAATTATGCATAAAAAATTACCCAGAGTTACTCCATCATACGGACTATATGAATGTCAAAAAATTCTTTTGCTTGGTTCCATAGTTATTAAGTAACAAACAAAATCACAAAACAAACCAACTTTATAATCATAGGAATGTCTAAAAGGACACTCTCATAAAGCTTCTTTGTTTTCATTTAACTTTTCTAACAAAATTTTTAAAGGTTTTTTTGGGTCTTTTTCACCTTACATTAACTTTTTGATTAGTAAATTGTTCAAAATGGCTAACGACAATTTACTTAATGTTAATTGTTTATTAAAAATATTTTCAGATAAATTGCCAACACAAGAAGCTTTAGATGCTGCGCAAGAACTCATCCGTTGTGGTGTTCGACTAGGTCATTTGAAAAAGAATTACAAACTTCTCGCTCACAAACAAGCTTCTTCTACCGATAGTCCAGGAAGAGCATTGTATAAAGAAATTCGTGGATGGCGAAACTGGGCATCTAAGCCTTAATTTAATTATATATGACACCTTAATTTTCTAGACACCATGTTATAGTATATATTTTTCTTATACATGAAATGTATAATTGGAAATTTATTCAAAATATGTTCTGGAAGTTTTGAAATTAATTAATTGGATATTTCATTTTTTTTATTTTTTTGTTTTATTCCCAACAATAAAGTTTGAACAGAAAGACCTATAAATACTGGTATAGAAATTTAAAAATGAAGAGTGAAGTGATATACTTATATGTATATTAAATAAAAAAAGTTATTAAAATAATAAAGTATGCCTTTAAATTTACGAAAAATAAAAATCATAAAAAAATATTAATTTTTTATTACCGTTAATAAAAACATTTTTGAAGTTATATTTCTTTAGGCGCATTATGAAAAAATGAGAGTGAAATTTTACGATGCGTACGCACCATAAAACAAAAATAGACATGATAAAGTTGCTCACTAGACATGCCTGTTGTGACTGATATATTCATGATAGTTATTGAGGTATTTGTAAATACACGACAGGTATTTTGTATTCATACAAATCTATTTTAAATAATATTTTTTAGAAATTGAAATTTAATAGTGGTCCATATAATAAATAAATTACTTATTTATTGTAAATATTCACGATAGAAATAGTACTTATAAACTTTTTAAAATATATTTTAAGTGTATTTCTCTAAGTGAGGTTAAGTTTCGGTATGTATTTATTTGCTTTATAAATTATATATAATTTCATTGAATTTAAATTTTACCAACCGTATTTATAATCATGCTCCAATCCTTTTATTATTTTATTTCCATTAATTATTTGCGTGCTGAATAAAGTTATTCTTGTATTATGCCAAATAAATATAATGTCTAACTTACATACATAAATATACACACAATTTTTTTGAACCTTGCAAAATAACATGTCTTGGCAATCTATGATATTACTTTGTCAATTCAGTATGATTTTCAATTTTGGGAGATTATTGTACAGTAAAATGTTTTAAAAGTTGCACTAGGCATTTTGAAGTATCATCCACCAATATCTTATTCTTATATGGACATATCAAACAACAAAAAATGTAAAGAATTTCTTTCCAAATGCATCTTTAAAACCGGCTCAAACTAATTACCTGTAAAAGCTGTGAAAACCTCAGAAAACCAGTTTTATTATTTTTAAGTTTGCCTATTACTTTTATTAATTCCTAGATAAATATATTCCTAGATAGAATTTATTTTCATTTTAAATTACGTTAATTTTTCATGTACTTTTCTAAAATTTAATTCGTATTTATATTTTTTATTGTTTACATTTAAATATGACGATTTTAGTGCAGGTACAAGAATGAAGCTTTAAAAAATTTGTTCCATTCATACTTTTAAAGATGAATTTAACCCTTGAATAAATTAAAATGCGACTCCTTGAATAAATTAAATTTCATCACCATTTTGAATGGACAACTCTTTCTTAGATAAATTTAAAAATATTATTAAAGACGAGAAATAACTGCAAATTTATTCTTACATTGTAGTGGCTTGAAATTTGTAACCATTATGAATATAGGAATAATGTAATCTAATCAAATAAACATGCAAACTATGAATAAAAGGCACCGAAAGAAAATTTGAGCGCACACCAGAGCACAGGCTAGCTTTCCAAAAAGAACTATATGCACATATTTACCATTTACATGAACCGTTTTGAGCCACTTTAAATGCCCCTCGAACTCGATTCCTATTGTATTGGCTGGGTATGGACCACAGAGTGGGGGGTAACGAAATTTACCATACTCGCTATAGCAGAATTGGAAATATCTAAAGGCTCCTGTTAAATATTATTCGAGATAAAATCATTTACTTATGTATATTGCCATGTTTAATTTTGGAACCAATGTTGTTTAGTAAAAATGTGAATTTCAATGGTTTTTTTATGAAAGGATACACATAAATAACAATGTATTTTAAAAAAAATAAGTCCTCATCGCGACTGTTTTATTATGAGATATTAGTTGAAAAAAGAATTACAATAATACCTCCATTTTTTGTATTGTAATTTTTTTTCACTAGTTTCGCTTTAAAATATTACATATTTAAGAAACATGTAAATATGAATAAGAGAAAAAGTTAAATAAGACAATAAAAATTTACAACATTTTTAAAACATAACCAATATTTAGTTCAAGATTTTTTAAATTATAAATTAATAAATTGGGAATAAATGCATTTTAACCATAATGAAAATTTTACCGCTTATCAACTCAAAAAACATGAAATCCCCCTTACTTACCCCTTTACTTTAAAGTAAAGGGGACCCATGAAATCATAATTAAAAAAATTTATAATCGCAATTTAATATTTAAATATCATAATTATTTACCTTTTTAATACTTTTTAAATTATTATTTTTCTCTGGTTTAATTGTTATTATTCTCCTAGATTTCTATTTTTTTTAAATATGTCAATTTTTATGTATGATATCGCATAATCATCTTAGAAAATTATTTAAAATACGACTCTTACCAATATCGTGGAAAAAAATTTGAATAACTATACAAAAAAGGTGAATTTCACTGGATTTCTAGTTAGTTTAGGAACTCTAGATAATGCTACACCTCTCCTTCTCCTAAATGCTCAGGAAGTAACTTTCCTGCAAGTAATTTTATGGCACATTTCTTAAGTGTCTGTGATCTCTGAAAATCATCAATATTACCATTATTCAATAGCACTCATTTAATAAATGTAGTTATTTACAAACAAATATGCTCCAGCTTTTATTCCTTTGAAATGAAAGTTGTCTCTTTCCTAATTCTTTATATTTGATAGCTTAATTTAGTTAATAACATTTTTTAATTATTAATGAATTTTCATATCAGCATACTAAATAATTCCATACAACTCAATATGAGTTCTGCATCAAGAATGTACTTGAAACTGAATTTCAAGTTAAAGTTAACCTTGTAATAGAGTTCAAGTCTAAGTAATAAGATATAAGTATTGAAGCTGTTAAACTTGTCATAAGTAGTGTAACTGACATTTTTCATAGATCTCAGGCAACTGCTACCTTTCATTTGGTATGGAAGTAAGCAGCGAAGTTATTGAGTACAAAGAAGAAGTTTTACAACGATACTAATATAACATTTTTTATTCAACAATCGCAATATTAATTCCAAACAGAAAATAGTTATAACATGAGACGATTACAATAATGCTAAGATGCTCATGCAGAGCATCTTTTGTGTATAGTTTATGATCAAGTTTTAATTAGGTTTGTGTGTACACTAGGTAATCAAACATACCAAATATAGGTGTTTAGAGTGAACTCTAGAGACAGACCCCCAATATCTATTTCATACATAATTACAGTAAATGCATGTTATAACTGATTATTTGCTATTATTTTCCTCAAAATTAAAGATGTTATATGAAAAGTTTCAGTAATATGTCTTTGATTCATTCCTTAGACATATTTTTGTATACACTGAAAAAAATTAAGAATTAAACTATTCAAAATCATAGAATAGTTTAATTCTTAGTTTCATTAATTTTAGATCTAGACTAATATTGGATAATGAAAAAATAATTCAGACTATAATAATTATAAACAATATTTAAGTTATATTTTCAAATGTCTATAAAAAAAAAGAATCGCTAAAATTATAATGAAATGTAACATAAAATACATAAATTTTCATTATAACTTTTTACATTTAAACATAAATTTAAATACGTTGTTTCTTTGGACTCTGTGGTGCGTCATTTTCGGAATCTGAATCATCAGCATCGTCATCTGGAATAAACAAATTTTCTTTATAAAATAAAACTTATTTTAAGAAATTCAGATATCAATTTATATTAATAGTGTGAGTATGAAGTCAAAAATGTTGTTATTTTTTACTTACAAGTAATTGTAGAATACATATCTATTATACGAATATAAGACTTTGTTTTTTCCCCCACAAATACATAAAATTTATGCTATGCGTACAATAATATTGTGGTATATGATTAACTAATAAGGAGGGTAATTTTATAATGCAATTAGTTTATAAAATTCATTAAGGATATAAACACAGTAAGGAGACTTGAAGCCTTTGTGGTAAAAAATGGTTAAAGTGTTTTTGGTGAAATTGTATTTGGTGACGTAAGATAGGTTCTCCGTTATAAATAATATGAGAGTATACTGGAGCCAATGCCGGACCCAAAAAAACACAGACCCCCCCCCCAAAGAATTTAAATTATAAAATCAGCCAAAAAAATCATGGCCAGCATTGTTTGTCATTAACGTCAGTTTTAAAAATTAACCATCCAATATAAAGCCTGACTTGCTTGATCTTTCTCCACAATATTAAATACCTTTAGGGAAAGCAATTTTTTGACAATGAAGACTTACAATCGGCAGGCAATAGTTGGAAAAAAAGGAATATTTTTTTTTCAATGTGTTGAAAAACTTATTTGCTCGGGTTAACAAAAGTATTGCTGTTAAGGGTGATTAAGAAGAAAAAAGAATAATAAGATATAAGTATGTCTTTTCTTTCATGTCCAAACTTATTGAAGTTATTTAATCCCCCTCATAAATAAAAATAAAAAGGATCAAACTTCTTCAAATAAACTTGTTCACTCATAAAACTATATATGCGTTCAATGTTATTTTTAGATACCGTTTCCGAATCGCTAAGACTTTAAATGACATGGGACATTTCCTTACAAAAATTGTTAATATACAGTAAATCATGTAGAGCAGTAGCAAGTTCTCCAAATTGTGGGCCAAATTAATTTCAAAGTTCCACAACATATATAAAAGACAGGTGAGATGCGATATTCATATTCTTTTATAAAATATTTATACATTAACTGTCATATATATATATATATATATATATATGTATATGTATATGTATATGTATATGTATATGTATATGTATATGTATATGTATATGTATATGTATATGTATATATATATATATATATATATATATGTATGTATATATATGTGTATATATGTGTATATATGTGTATATATGTGTATATATGTGTATATATGTGTATATATGTGTATATATGTGTATATATGTGTATATATGTGTATATATGTGTATATATGTGTATATATGTGTATATATATATATGTGTATATATATATATGTGTATATATATATGTATATATATATATGTATATATATATATGTATATATATATATGTATATATATATATATGTATATATATATATATATATATATATATATATATATATATATATATATATATAACATAATAAATATGATATATTTATGCAAACAAATAAGCCAATGATCATCTTTATCTACGTAGCTAAAAAGTCAGAAATAGGGAGAATAAAATTCATTTGGAGACTCATACCGTATGAAAAGGACGCCACATCAAAAATGTTTTAAGTTGCCATTTAAAAGTGCAACGTATACAGAGCTACTTGGAAAAAATTAGGAAATTTTTCTTTATTTCTATATTTTCACATAAATTGCCTGTCTGTAAAATTGTATGACAATCGATCTTCAAATATATGAGCTATGATCCTGATATATGGACATAACTGACATCATAAATATGTATTCTGTTTTTGCCGATTGAAGCCTACAAATGGAACTTCATGGGAATATAAGCTTAGCAAAAATGCGAATTTTCCATTTTTTGGTTAAAATGAAAGAATATAGGTAAAAAATTATGTACCTACAAATTCTTGGATTCGGGCGCGATTAGTTCATTAAGAAAAATAATTTAAAAACTGTTCCCTTACAGAATTGGTTTTCCAAAGAAGTGTAAGTTATAAATTTTCGACTTATTGGCATTCTTAATAAGACTAAACACTGAATCTGTAGATACAAAGAGGAACTGATATAAAAAAATAAACCCAAAAAATAAAAATATGAAAATGCGCAAAAAAGATGGCGTGAAGATAGGTTATGAAATTTATGTTTGACAACCAACTGACAAGCGTTTCTGCATAGAAAGTGCATATTTCAAATAATTTTTTCATTAGGAAATAATCAAGTCCGAGCCCTAATTTTTTAAACAAGTTATTTTTTATGTATATTCTTTCATTTAAAAGAAAAACCTGTAAATTCACATTTTTGGTAAACCAGACTTATATCATATTTTTTCATTCGGAGTACTTATGCAACTATAATCTTCGAAAATAAGCCATAATTAAACACGAAATACCTACTTTAAATAAGTGACAAATTATACAAATATTTAACGGTAGCTATAGATTGTTTATTTGAACATTAAACCCATTAATATATTAAAAAAAATATACGTGCCTTCATTAATCATAGCTGAATTTGTACTAAATTTATTGCTATTAATTAGTTCCGTTAAAAATTCATTAGTTTTTGCTTGTATATCCCGTAAACTTTCAATTGTATCTTCATCGTTTTTATTTTGAATAACATGAATTTGGCTTCCATTATGCAGTATATTTACAGTAATTATGGAATTCATAGCTGTAATTTTTAATTATATTTTAATAATAGGACGTTACTTATTATATTTTATTGTTGTAAAATGTCATTGCATACGTGCAAGCACCTGCAACTGCACGCATGCACGCACGCAGTGACATTTGACAGATACCTATTAATGTTGCTAGTCGTTAATAACTAATCTAATTATACGGGAACCAAATAAAATTACATTGACAGCAACATTTCGAAAGCAACATTCTTTATTATTCAAGTGGCTCAATAGTAGTATTTTACCCCATAAAGCAATTTTCACCAAAATATTTACGCATCTCGTGCTTTTGTGCCACACGTGTTTTTGTCAATCAGTATACACTTATTATATTTTGACATAGGTAAACACCTTAATAGCAATCGCTTTCTCGAGATAAATTATTTATTGTGGAATCTGTAACATCTATGAATTTTTTATTTAAATTCCGGCGTCAAAGTATATTTTTATCATTAATTTACACAATACATATACCGTAACATAGTTAATATAATTTTTTAAAGTAAAATTATGGTCTAAATTCGTATAAAATATAAGAAGTAACTTTAAGGAAAGCAGTGGAAATGCGACATTAAATTATTAAAATTTGTACTTGGATACAAGTATGATAATTATATCTCACGATACTAATATCAACTTTAAATTATTCCACCATTTATTTATATTTATGTTTGTAAAATTATACAGAAACTTTTGCATTGAACGCATTTAATATTTTATTTAATTAGTTAACATTTTGAACGAAAAATACTTTTCTTGATAAACTTCACGTATATTAAAATTAATTAATTTAATAACAAGAATTGATAAATAAATTTATTGATAACAAACATTTGAGATTTTTCTCAATAAAATCAATAAATCATAATTAATCGAAGTAAAAATAAAATCGAAATAAAATTAATAAATCATAATTATTAAAAATGTGTAAGTGATATTAAATTAAATAACTTTATTAGCGCTATTGTCAATAAAATTATAGTGTAACATGTCAGAAAATCAGAAATTAATATAGCTATTGATTTTCTTATATTAGAAACTAATGAATAATTAAATATAAAATGTGGATAATTTTTCCGGATATGTTTTTAAACAAAAATTTATAAGAGTGAATATTTGTTTGAATAATAATTTTGAAACATTTTTGTCTGCACAATCATAAAGCATGCATTGAAATAGAGGGAATAAGGACACAGTTCTGCCTAGTTCATTATAGAATACAGTCATTTGAAATGTCATATGAGAGGAATCGCTAGAAATTTTGAAAAAAAAGTATGTAGAAAATAAAAATGAGGAAATTCATTAAATTAAAATGCGTCAGTTTGGAAAATTTGGCCCTTTAGTCGGGGCCATTGATGAAGGCACTTCCAGTGCGCGTTTTTTGGTATTTATAAAATTAATTCATAAGATATTTAATAAACGTTTGTCAATTAAATTTAGGAAAAGAGAGAATATAATTTTTGAATATTATTTTATTAGGTTTTTGCGGCACACACTTCGGAAGTATTGACTTATCATCAAATTCCTATAAAACGATTTAGCCCTCAAGAGGACTGGGTGGAGCAAGATCCACTGGAAATTCTTAATTCAGTATTAGAATGTATTGAGGTTAGTTTATTAATATTGTTTACATAAGTTATAATTTATGATCTCATATCAATTCTATCATAATTTATAATACTTTGAGTATGGTTGTATTGGAATTGTTAATAGTGTATATTGTTCCCTTTATTTAATAAATATTATTTTCTGTTGAGTATGTAATTAAAATAATTGCTCTGCTATGAAAACTACATTTCATTTTGGTTTTATATGGATATTATTATATTTTTAGAATAGAAATGTTTCATTTACATTGTTCTAATTAGTGAAAGGTACATTAAAATTCTTTAGTAACATAATTAAAACTTTCAGTCAAAAAGTTTTTTTCTGGAGCCAATAGTTAGATTGATATTTGATTATTGTGTTGAAGTGCTTGCCTAAATTACATACAGCTTTCTCATTATTTAATATTAGAAATTTAATGTTTTGCTGTTTGCTCAATTTTTTAAATAGTTTTTTTGATATTAATAGTCAATTTAATGTGTGAACGATTACATAGATTGGCTGCACAGCTTTATATTCTCATCTTTTAACTTTATATACTATTTTCTACCCCCATAAAAGAAAAAGTTCACTGCGTAAAGAATATATAACCATAATACTATTGCATTAAGTAATTTTGCTTAAAGTTATATTTTATATATCCTAAAAAGAATTATTTACGGATGCTCTGAATATTTCATTTATTTTATATATTGTTATTAATGGCATCATTATTATGAACAGTAATTTATATAACAATTTTACTCTATACACTTAAGATTGTTTTAATAGTCTTAATCCTCAAAAAACTCCAGAAGAGATTTTCCATTATTTATACACTTAAATATACTTTATTATTAAATAATGTTCTATAATTTTCTTTTGCAGGTGACTGTTGATAACCTACATAAATTAGATATTGATCCTGGTGATATAGTAGCTATAGGAATAACAAACCAAAGAGAAACAACTATTGTATGGAATTCATATACAGGCCAACCTCTTTATAGCGCTATAGGTATGTTATGTAATTTTTATATGTGGTTAAATAAAATTATTTTTCATTCATAACTCTGTTTATATTTTTTTAAGTATGGCTGTATTCAATAATATGTATATGTTTATATAAACATGTCAAGCACAGGATAGAATTAGAAAATAATTTTTATAAGCACCATTCCTAATAGACTTTGTAGCATTATTTTCAAGTAATCAGTTTTTTTTGGTGTATTATTTTTATTTCAAATAAACCATTCTTTACAAATGTTTTTTCATATTCTCTATCTGAAAAAAGTATTCCAAAAATTAATTTTAAGTTTTTATTAGTTACAATTATTTACATAATTTACTTATGAGTCTATAAGTGTACTTTTGTGTATGAGTGTATTTTTGTGACACTATATATTAGCTTAAAATTTTGGAAGCAAAATTTGACTTCAAAAGCAAGAAATTTATTGTCACTGGTTAAAAATATGTTTTGGATAGACCTTTGAAAGTTCAATTAAAACGTCAGTATCATGCTAATAAGATGAGCTTATCTAATAAAAAATTGCAGAAGCTACTGTGGTATCAATTGTATCAAATCCCTTTACTTAAATTTAAATCTTTCTCGAATCGATAAGGGTTGATAAATTTCATACTTATCTTTATAGGTTTAAACTTCATTAAATTTTCAGTCATAGGCTTATAACAGGCAATTTCAGGTTTTTATTTGATTTCTAAAACTCATTTCTACTATTGTTCTTCAAGGATATCTGTGACATGAATTTTTTGTATTCAGTATCAAGATGAAATATTTTTTATTTTATAAACTATTTAACACAATGAGTTTTATTTTTACACAATTTTGCAACATTAATTTGCAATTCTCTAGATTGAACTTTTCTGTTATAATAATCAGTTATTTTAATTTTGTTTCTAAAAAGGTCTTCAGCCTTTTTAAGAATATTAGTCTGTAGAAATATTGTTTACCCAAATTGAAGAATAATCTATTATTTGCTTTAAAAGTTTGGCTGGATGGACGGACTGCAAAAACCGTCGATGAGCTTGTGGAACTAAGAGGCATACCTAGCGTGAATGCTGTCCGTCGAGCCAGTGGATTACCACTGTCAACCTATTTCTCATCGGTGAAACTTAGGTGGCTACTTCAGAATGTACCTGCAGTGGGTGAGGCTATTGCCAATGGTGAGTGCATGGCTGGGACTGTCGACTCTTGGCTTATTTGGGTGAGTTTATAGTATTATCATTTAAACACAGACAAAATGTTGTTATTTTACTTAATATTCTATCTGAGAAGTAGTTGCTTTAAGGTCTAATTTACAATATTAGTCATGTTGAAGTTGCACCTTATTGGAATCGTTAGTTATGCGGTATTGTAGTGTCAGCGATTTTAAGTGACTTAACAGGGTGAGGTCACTCTCTAGTGTAGCTACCATTTTTTTAACCCTCGGAAGTTGTTAAACAAACCACATATCTCTCCATTCCCTTAAAAGCTAATATCCTAAATCTACGAAACAATCTCACTAAATATACATCATGTTTTACAGAACATGTGCATTGACAGCTACACGCTAAAAAATTACATTAAAGAAATTGAAATTTAATAAAATTTGAAACATATGAACCAATAGTTGCAAACAAGTCAAACTCTAAGACTTAAATATTGGGTTACATTTTTTACATTTTTAGTTACATTTTTTTCTGGCTTTGTAAACTCCACTACTAATCCTTAGCAATAACATGCAGTTAGAGATCCATACTACTGATTGAGAAAAAAAATATATATATGTATATATATATGTATTTATGTATATATATATATATATATATATATATATATATATATATATATATATATATATATATATATATATGTGTGTATATATATATATATATATATATATATATATATATATATATATATATATATATATATATATATATACCACTCTTAAATTTTTTAATAATAGTCAGATATATAACACGCACCACTTAACATTTATGACGGAACTTTCCCCATGTTATATTTCGCAACTCTGAAATCAGAAATCAGATTTAAGTTTTATTTTAAGTTCTGAATCTACAGATTCAGACAAACCTCATACAGTGATGCAATTGAGGAGGAAGAGGATGAGGATGATATTCCACTCATTAATTTTATTAATTAATGTGTAACTTGATTTTTGCTTGTTTTTGTTTGAAAGTTTTGTTTTATAAGTTTTTATTTGAAACAGTGGCCAAAATAAGTAAAAAATAAGTAAACTACTTGCTTCTAGTGTAAAAGTTGATAAATAATACCAGTTAAATAACGATTTATTGATACATATTTGTTTGATAATTATAGGATAAATATGATAATTACCGCGATAGTTATCACAAGGCATATTTATCTTTATTTGAACCCTGTTTAGAGTTGACTTATTTCCAGCTTTGTTAGTTCATGTAATAAAAGTGCAGTCAGGCTTTTTGATTTTTTAATTTCATTTTTTATTTGCTTCTTCCCTCTCATATAGTTATTATCACAATCACCATCCCCGATCAACTAAAAAATAGTATTACAATACTTCGTCAACCATTTGTCTGTAATGGATTGTCTCAAAAGTGTTATTTTTCAGCACAAAAGTACTGTTTAGAGTAATATATTCTCTTCCAGGGTTTCCTATTGTAGCCAGTTAGAAGCACTCATGGAGATCTATTTGCCATTTTATTCATATTTTATAATTAATGCAACTTCAATACTGACCTTTATAAATGCAATGCAAGAGCTACTTCTCTTTGGAATATGATGAAATCTAAGAAACTTGCTATACTTCCATTCTTTTTCACCTTCCATCTGGATAACTGTTATTCACTTCTTGAACTCATTATCACATCCTCACCATATTTTATTGTCTCTGGCTCCTCCCACTATGATCTTATTTTATTTAAGGTATGTGGCTCGAAGACCTCTCCATAACCATAATCCTATAATTTTAGCAGTATAAACCTGACATCACTACTCGCAGATACTACTTATCCTGATCGGATTGCTAATTATGAGTTGGTTATAGTAAATGACAAAGTTTCAGAATTTGATAAACTTATTTCTGCACTTAATAGTCACACTACTCCAAAACTTATCAACATCAAATTAAGCCCACCTCTTAGATTAAGAATTTTATAGCCAGAAGAGATAGAGCCAAAGTGAAATACAAAGCTTTCTCAATTCGACAGCAAAAAGAAACGTTTGGAGTGTTGTAAAATAGGTGCACACAAATGTATAGGAACTAAGAATACAAAATATACAATTTTTTTTTCCACTACACTTACTCAGTATATTCCTATGAACGTTTGGCATGTCCTCAATATTCTTGGTATAGATAAATCTTACAAGGATTCATGTTGTTTTGTGACACATCCAACAGTTCCTGATTTAGAAGTGTTCATCCTTGAGGAATGACATCGTTTCCTTTTTATTAAAGAAGAAACATTTTCAATTTCGGATACCTGCAACAGTGATGTCAAGAGAAATATTTAAGCAATTAAACTGAACTCTTTTGGTAGCAATGGTATTAATATAAATCTGCTCTAGATTATACATTGTAATACCAATCATTACCAAATTATTTTTAATACCTCTGTAGTTAAGTGCTACCTTCCCATCTGACTAAAATTTATTGTGTTCATTGGTTGTTATTATTTAGCAGTCGTGTATCCTTAGCAAGTATCTGTGTTAGTAAAAAATGAAATCTGTTTGTAAATGTGTAGTCTAACTATAAAAGAACTTGATTAAAAACATTATGCATTCACCTTATTGTGAGGTGGATTATCTGGAATGGTGGAGTTGGGTTAGTGATGAGAGGTAGTTTGGTTGGAATGGTGGAGTTGGGTAGGTGGTTTATCTGAAATGGTGGAATTGGGTTAGGGATGGGAGGTGGTTTGCCTAGAATTGTGGAATTGGATTAGCTGTGAGTGGCGCTTTAGTTGTAATGGTGGAGTTGGGTTAGGGATGGGAAGTGAGATGGTTTATCTGGAATGGTGGAGTTTAGATAGCAATGAGAGGTGGTTAGGGATGAGAGGTGGTTTACCTGGAATGGTGAAGTTGGTTTAGTGATAGAAGATAGTTTACTAGGAATGGGGGAGTTGGATTAGGAATGGGAGGTGGTTTACCTGGAATGGTGGAATTGAGTTAGGGATGGGGGTGATTTACCTGGTATGGTTGAATTGGGTTAGGGATGGAAGGTGGTGTACTGGGAATGGTGGAAACGGGTTAGGGATGGGATTTGGTTTATCTGGAATGATGGAGTTAGGTAGGGATTGGTTGTGGTTAAATGAATTAAATAAAAAAATTAGTTTAATTTTTCTTTTTTGAATATTATTCTTTTTAGTTGAATACACTAAATATCAACACCTACTCATATCAATATTATTAAGGATATACGTGTAACAAGTATATACGTGTAACATTTGCAAAAAATCAGCTATAGTAATAGATACATAATAAAAATCAAAGGAATATACGACACGTGCATCCAATACCTAATAGGGCCTTAAATATTAAGAGATGTATTATTTTGCGGAAACAAAAATTTATTATACCTATAATTCAGTGTTTTTCTCAAGTTGTTTTACATGGAGGTTCTGTTTGTGACAATAAACCGTTTCAGTGTAAATGTGTCAGAAAATTATGAAAATAATCCAAGGTCTAAGCTAAATCCAAGGTCTTAATTTTTTTTTTATCGAGAAGAATAAAAAAAAAATTCTTGCTGCATCAATTAACCAACACCTGAATACCCTTAATGCTTAATTAATATAGTATTATACGAGCAGACCTATTCCCATTTCTCTCATCCATTTAAAAGAATTTTGGACACCTTTTGCAGATAGATTATCTATTAACTTTTTCTTTGCTTTAGAATTTGAACTATAACAGAAATTAAATTGTACAGAATCTAACAGGTGGTTGCCACGGTGGCATTCACGCCACAGATGTCACAAATGCATCACGAACCCAGCTTATGTCGCTAAGAACACTCCAGTGGGACAAAAGACTGCTGAGGTTCTTTGAAGTGCCAGTACAAATTTTGCCCAAGATACGTAGCTCGGCTGAAATTTATGGATATATTGTTGGTGGCCCACTGACAGGGGTGCCAATATCAGGGGTATGTATTTTTGCTTACGTTATTTCATTCCTGCTTTTACAATATTATTTTACTAAGATGAGTAGATGTTCTTTAGTCAAACCAGTACTATTGTTATAACTTAAATAAGAGTTATATACAATTAATTGATTCTTAAATTAGAGAAAATTATATTTCCATAGTCCATGAACCAGCTACATTGTTTAATTTGCTATGAAAAATTATGTAGATCCAGATATTTTAAAAACTCTTAAAATAAAATAATATGCCAACTTTTTTTCATTAAGAATCTGTTCTAAGTTAATTTTTAATATATTTTTTTAAGCTTGTAAAAATGCCTATAAAATTTGCTACTACTTATATCCAAAAGCATAAAAATTTTAAAACTTGTAAGGGGTAGGGTAGGTAACAGGGATGAGTAAAGCTAGTGTTGGTTATAGTCTTTGTAGCCAGATCTAGCAGTAGAAAGAGACTAATACTGTTTTTATGCTTTCTTTGACATTGAAATTTAAAATAACATACTTTGTTAGTTTCTGTTTTGGTGTTCATAAAAACCCATTATAAAACACCTAATCTAAATTAAGTTTTATGGACTAACCTGTAATAGAAGCCGAACTGTGGCTAGGTTTAGTCGACTACATCTAAGCGCAGCTGAGGACGTTTCTATTTTTTACAATGTAGCAATATCTCCCCAAATAATATTAGTACTTAGATTATTTTTTTATATTACTCACACAAGTGTTCCTAAAGTATCGACACCCACACATATAGATATTATTAAGATTTACTAGTAGCAAATACTGTAATATTTGCAAAAAAATATATTATTTTAATATAAACAAAATAAAAACAATTTTTTAAAGAAAATTATTAAGTTTATTCATTACATTTCTATTCTACTTCTGTTTCTTCTACAAAATGGAAATCTCCATCCATTATTTACCTGATTATTATACCAATTATTATATGAATTTGATTCAAGTATTTGTTTCTTTATCAATGTTATTCTTTTCATACCGAAGTATCGAGAAAATCATTCTATATTAAAATTACTTAGTATGGAATCATAATTACTTATATTGAAATGTCCTGAAGATTTTCAGCTAAAACTCACTGAAGCTATTTCTGTAACAGCTACACCTAGGTGTAAGAGTTGGTCACAGTTGGGTAACACTATGTCTGTCTGAATGCTTTAAAAAACTGGAATGGTTAATGATAGGTGACAATAAAATAAATGCTTATACATTTTTAAGTTTTAATTATTAGTTTTGAAAAATTGTGTCAGATTTGATATGGAGGAGATTGTCTCTGGGTACCACCAGATCCCAAGCTTGCCGTGAAACAATTTAATGTGGTTCCTGATTTAAATAAACTTATAAGTTACATCAAAATTTGTCTGCATATCAATTAGTTTCACCTGACTTGTGACTAATCTTGTTGATAAAATGTATTTTATGATATTTATACTTGGATTTTACGTTTTTTACTACATTTTAGCTTCATTTGACAAGATTTATGTAGTATTTAGAAGATACAATACAATGGCCTCTCGTATTGGTCCCATATATTGATTAATGAAATGAATCATTCATGTATGCGCAAAAAGCAAGAAGAGGTAAACGGCACAGTATAAACACCTAAGCCTGCGCGTACTTTATATTAAACAACATCAAGCCTAAACTCAGTTCTAGGCAATCTTGACTAGCTGTATCTTGTTGTATCCATAAAAAAGGTCACATCATTTTTGCCGACTGCTTACTATTGTAGTCACATGTTGGTTTCCAACTTTAACGTACAATTATGCCAGAAATTAAAAATAGTCTTAAAAGTGCAGTTAATAACTTTTCCTTCAGTGCCTCGGTGATCAGCAGGCAGCCCTGGTAGGTCAAGGTTGTTTGAGATTTGGTCAAGCCAAGTGTACATATGGGACCGGATGCTTCTTATTATATAATACAGGTAAGCCAAAACACATAGATTGTATACATGCATTTGCTGTGCAGATGGTCAAATATAAATGACAGAATGATGAATTTTATTATGGTCAATGTATTTTTAAGTATATGGTAATACAAAATTAAATGCTTTTTATTTTTATAGGGCGCAAATGTTAAAAATTCTCAATTAAGTGTATTTTTTAAAGTTATCATCAATTACATTTATTTTCATACATTGTTCGGTTCTAAATATTTGTATTTAGAAAAACTTTATTATTTTTTGTTTTTAAAGGTGCAAGATTTTTTTATAGCAACACAGGTCTGACTGGCTTTTATACTAGGTTACATTTCGATTTTTAACTTTTCCTAACGTTCCCGCTTTAATAAAACGTGGGAATGTTAGGAAATGTTAAAAAAATTATGTTTTTTTAAAATTAAAATAATTTAGTTTATTGTTTCTTAATTGCTCCTTGAAATTTGGTCACTCATCAAAACATAACGTATAGGTGAATGATTATGTTTTATTTTTTGTTAATTTCTTATGTTGAAGGTGATTCTATCGTTCATTCCCAACATGGATTATTGACTACTCTGGCATACCAGCTAGGTCCTGATGCTCCAGCTATATATGCTTTAGAGGGATCAGTTGCTGTTGCTGGTAATTATGTTAAACTTTTATTTCACATATGTTTATAAACATTTTAAGCGAATGAGTGAAACACCTTTAGCGATATCTTGAGTGAAGAATATGTTATGGGAAAATTATAATGCCCAATGAAAAGGTACACTAATTTAGTTAAGCTAAAGAGGTATATCACTATATGTATATTATGATAAAAGTTATTGTTTGGGTAGATCAGTTAAAGATATTAAGAAACAGTTTTGTTTCCAGTTTTTACCTGCCACTTTACTCGCATGAATTGCAGGAAGTGACAGTTATGTAAAGAAAAATGTTTTTAAAATTGGTGGCGAGTTCTAGAAATATAAAATTTCAAATAAAATTATATAATTTTGTAAAATGTCAATGTATTATTATTTTGCTAATATAATTTGTTTAGAGCTTACTGATCCCCGAAACTTTGTATCCTATAGCTTAGATCATTGATATAGTAATATTAAGGTTTATTAATATTTATAGAAATTGATTCAGTTATTTTTAAAATATGCGAACCAGAGTAAACATATAGAAAACTATAATTAGGTTATTTTTTCAATATGAATTAAGGGCTACTTCACAATTACAATTTATTATATATGTGGATTACAGGCAAACGTTTTTTTATGTAGAATTAATTTTTTTTTGCTATTAGCTTATATTGAACAATGTGAATGCACGTATGTCTGATTGTTTGATGTTCTGATTGAGTTCTTTTGTTTTTCGCAATTACAAGCGTTTTTTTTTAAATTGTATACTTCCTTGATATTTATTATTAATTTACACTAACTAACTTTATTTTATGTAAAAAATATATTTAAGTGAAAATACCCCTCAGAAAGAAGTGATTGATTTCAAGCAATCAGGAATTTTGTAGAACTTTTCATTAATAATAATTAGGTATAATATGCTAGAAATTAGTGGTTGGTTCAGTGCCAACCACTAATTTCTAGCATATTATACCTAATTATTATTGATGAATAGTTCTACAAAATCTCCTCTATAATTTTAATATAAATTAAAGTTTAAAAATATGCAAGTTACAAAATTAAATTAAAGTTTAAAAATATGTTAGTTAAACGGTTTAAAAATATGCAAGTTAATTGCTTTACCACTTGGCCATATTTGAAGTTTCTGTGTCAAAAATTTTCTCAGAAAAAATGCAGTGACCGCCGGACGGAGAAGCGTGTGATATTAAAAGAGTTCCATTGATTTCCTTTTGAGCTATGAAACCCTAAAAAGCTACCTAACTAAACCCTATAAAATGCAACTGAACCAAATAAAGTCCTATTTATATGTACAATACAATGCAATGTTTCTAGTTGTGGATAAGAATTCATAATCACTAGTGGGATTTATTCTCTTCTATTCCATTCAATCCAAGGAGATATTATAAATGTAATGTAATGCTTCCGTATCATTACTTATCCTAATTTAGGTGGAAGATTGACTAGAAATAAAAAAGCATATCTCGATATATCACATATTACTGATCCTCGCCTCAAGAAATAATATTGTATTGCTTTAAGTGTATTAGTTTACACAATAATATACTAATACATTAAACATGACTTAAACAGTGTTAGCACCAAACACAGTATAATGTAATTTGAACATACATTGTCATTTATCTCTTTTCGTGTGTGACTAGGCCTTGGTTGTTTGCGTAGCTGAGATGATGACCCCTTAAAGTCTGTAGTCTTTGTTTACATTATTAATGTATATTTGACCATTTTTCAAGTTTACGTATATTGGTATCTATTATGCCGACCTTGAATATTTTTTTTACTATACTAATTTTTTTGTCATTTGTTTCATACATATTTCGATATGTATTATGATCATTGTATGTATTAAGATTCTTGTTATTTAATTCTCTTAGAATTATTCCACCCACTTGTTACATTACTTATTGAAAGATTGTATTGAAATATGATAATGAACTCATAGCAATAACAGTGCAACATTTATTATTGTGATGAGGTACCCTATATAAATATTATGAAATATAAGTAGCATCATAAATGATCCATCAGTGCTGAAGATAATGACCTTCAGGATTGATCCATCAATTATAATTGAACATTTGACCTACCTTTTTAAAATTATTGGATTTTTGACACGTGTTTTCGAAGTAGTTGGCGAAACTTGTTAACTGAAACTTTTTAACTTTGTTAACTGACTTTGTGTGAAACTTGTTATTGCAATATTTTAGCCACTGCCATTATCCGGTAGATGGTCCGAGCGACTGATATTGTGTGTGAATACAACTTTACACAGATGACTCGAGGGTCTGATGTTTGGCACAAAATTAATGCAAAATCTAGACTGAGGCCTTCTGCATCAATGCCGGGTTTAAGAGTGTGCGCAGCTGATAGTTTACCCACATTTTGAAGCCATCAACTTCGTTTTACTCTTTAGAGCACAGTGTTCATTTCTTAGCCTTGTATAAAAGGTGTAGGATGTGTTCTTTTATCGAGGTAAGTCTAGTCTCTTCCCATATATTTTGGTCAGTCCAAACCTTAGCAAGTGTGGATCATTTCTTTTCCCCATCCTTTCTCACTGTCCATAAGTGTTCCGACGAAAATTTGACGATGTGGAGGCTATGACTGGTTTTTTTTGCACAGTAGAGTTCGCTTGTTCTCTAGACTTAGTTTGTCTAGTTTTCAATGGCGGTGGTTCAGACAAAGCTATCTTGAAATGGCGCCTTCAGTGTTTGTGGCAAACTGTGATGTTTCTGTTGTTGTATACTTAATTTTTGTAAAGAAGCAATTTTATGTATCTATATATATATATATATATATATATATATCATATATATATATATATATATATATATATATATATATATATATATATATATATCTTTTTTTCCAGTCAAGCTGTATGCTACTCAAGCCTACAAGCATACTTGACTGTTTTGTTTCTATATGAAAAAGTCCATTAGGCTAGATAAATGCTCAACTTGAAAGAGTGTGGTGTGCTCGTGATAGTCCCATACATAATACATATGGTATATATGATAAAAGTTTTAAAAATTCATAATCAATACTTCCTTGAAGTTTGCACTTGGTTTATTTGAAATTATGTATGTTATTTGCAGGTGGTGCATTACAATGGCTAAGAGATGGAATTTCAATTATAGATGATGTGAGAGACTCGCAGAGCTTAGCTGCTAGTGTTATTGATGACAGTGATGTTTATTTTGTACCTGCATTTACTGGCTTGTATGCCCCTTACTGGAGGAAAGATGCTAGAGGGTAAGTATTCATTTAATATTAATTTCTCTTAAATTTTCTTCAGTTTTGTCAGCATAACAATTTTTTTTATAAATGTATTTGGGTGAATCAACTTTTTGTTGTAACGACGACTGAATTTTTCAAAATAAAAAAAATTTATGTTTTTATGTTTCTTTTAATATTTCATAAAAATAAATCATAAATTACAAACATAAATTATAACTAATAAACTTCAGTAAATCAGCCATTTTTTTGAGTGAGTTTCGAATTTTGTTGTTTCGAATTTTGTCCCCTGTGTAACCGCTATTATATTAAATAAATACAGACAAATTAGCCATCAAATTACTGTATTAGCAATAAAACACAGACATCAATTCGGGAATATTAGATTCTTAAAAAGTTACGTATACTTTCAGAAATATTTAATTAATATGCCTCTTGGGTAACCAATGAAAAAACAAAATGAAAATTTTTTTTAATTTCTGCCCAAACATACAAATATTGAAATAAATTAAAGGGGTGACTTTACCCATTATCTTAAAAATAATCACGAAGAAAAAATAACATAAATTGGCTTTTTGTCATTATAATCAAACACCGCCTACATCCATCGTTAAGGACAACTTGGCTTGCCAAGAGACAAATTTTGTGACTCGAGAGACACGAAAATAAAAAATCGACAATGTAGCAAACGATATTTTTACAAGTAATGTTTTCGCAGTCACTGTTTTAATCACAACAAAGGGTTTTTTATAATTTATATTTATTATTTATAACTACAACTAAATTTTATAACTACAACTAAATATTAAAGTAATAAGTTTACTTATTTAATAGCTATCACAAAATATGAGATCTTTTATCTTTACTATCGCCATAGGATCATAATCAGCTTACATTTCAAAAATATCGATAGGATAGTTAAATTTGTAATAAGTTTGTCCTTCTTTTATCTTAGATTGTGATTCATCAAGAATTTTTACAATATCTGTATAATCGATATGACATATCCGTTTCATCTAAACGAAACTGCTGGTTGTTTATATACATTGCAAAAAGGTAACCAATATTTCGACATCATCATCCAAATGATTAACAACACAGGCATATCTATAGATTTTTCCTTTTGTTGCATGCACATTAACAATTAAGAAATGGCCTCATCGTCCTGCCCGATTTTCTTTATTGTGTACATTGAATGTTGGTGTACATGGTTCTTGGTCATCTTCCGATATATTAGGTGTATTGTAAATAACATCATACAATTTTTTACTTCGTGGTTTACTCAAATTTGGTAACTCTATCTCTTTTAGTGCAGATTTTGCAGAGCTTTTGAGATTAATCAAGGGTACATCGTTGTCAGAGTCCATAAGATTATGAATATCATCAGCATTGTCACCCTCTAGCCTTTTGGCAAACACAGAACTCGTAATCGGCTGATAAATTTTAGGCTGAAGACATTCACAAAAGCCTCTATTGCAGAAGCAGTTTTAATTCCTGAACTTTAGCTCACCACAGACTGACGGAAATATTTTATGTAGATCTAAAGTGCCGGCAAGAGGTGTGATCTTAGATGAAAATTATTTCGAAATGCCTTCTATGTCCTCTGAGGAAATCCAAAAAAGTTTGATTTTACTCTGATCTTTAAGTGCCTCATAACATTGCTCTGCATACTCTATGTCCCGTCCCGTTGCTACCATATTATCGGATTTTCTCTTGAGAAAACCATCAATACCATTCGCATGGTCAAAAGTTTTTGTGGAATAGAGGTAAAAATTTTGTTTCTGCTAGTACTCGTTGAATGCTTCATCAGTGTAAAAATGTGTAGTTTTTGTTTCTGGATGTTTCTTGCGAATATCAGACAAAATTGGATGCATGTGCGCCCAAATGGCTGCAGTTTGATGATTTGTTGAGGCCGATGTGATGCAATAAGATTCCACTTTATACGTAGACTGTTTGTCAGGAATATAAACTACCACTGTGTGTGATTAGATTATCCACCGCCTGTTTAAAGTTTTTGAATTGTATCATTATTATAAATGTGTTTTTTCAACAATTTCATGTTTTTCTCAAAATGTTCCATTCAATCTTTAGTCAGTCCTTCTTTAGCCAGTTTGACATTTTTTTTCTAGCTTTAATTTTCTTGCCATCCTTTTCATAAATTTCATCTTGCCTTTCCCACACCCACCATTTCACTTTTTCCATATTCTTAGATTTGTCATGTTTAATTTCTTTATTAACACATCCTTGACATGTCCCATACATACATGCTTGACTATTTGTATTGCAAACTGTGGACGAAATGAGTAGATTTAAATCATCAGTATGAACAACACAATATCTTTTGGGTATGTGTGCGTTGTAAATGGGGTTAACGTGTAACTTACACAGACACATTTCACGTCCATCTGTTGGCTGCAAGGTTTGATAATAAAGAAAGGCATGTTACGAGTGAAATAGTAATATGCATACTTTATGTCTGGTCTTTCTTGTTTGAATATTTTGTACAACTTTTTCGTTTTTAGTGGGAATCTTTTTTGAATCTTGAAATGTCGTCTCTGATAAAGAATTTATATATTCTTTGCTTTAATTTTGTTGCACTCTCAATATCACAGTTGTTCTTAATTTTTCTTGCAATCCTAGGTTCTTTTATTATTTCTCCTTTTCCTTTAATATTTTCCATGGCATTATTCTTGTTTCTTTTCTTTTTAATATTTTGGTGTACCTCTCTTTTATGGCATTAGTGAGTATTTTGTATTTATTTTTCTCATAAGGTTTAGTTTCTTCTCTTGGCATATATTTTTTTCTATTCTTTGGTATCGTTTCCTGTATATCTCACACTTCTAAGTGAGTGCCTCAATTTTTTTTTGCAATTTTATATTGTCTCTATATAGTTTTGAGCTTTTTTTTACTTTTATTTTTTCCTCTTTTTCTATTCCTTGAAATTGGTGAATTACGTAGAACATCATTTTGAAAACATGGAATATTATTTTGTTCATGCAATATGGAAAGTGAACTTGGGGTGAAAATGACAAAAAATTTGCATCACATCCAAGATGATGCAAATTTTTCTACTTTTGGTTTAGTGCTCTGTTTCTTAATTTTCAAATAATTCTAGCATTAAATTTTTCCTTCGGAGTCAAGTCTTTTACTAATCTTTTCTTGGAATGATAGTTTTCTCTTTTCTTTTTCTTGTATTCTTCATGTTTTATAGGATCTAGTTTTAGTCTCTCTTTATAGCATTATTGTTTTTCAGCTGGTGTCAGTGGCATATTAGGTAACTGGAATAAAAGAAAATTTAAAATCAGATAAGCGAAACCGACGAACCAGTAATTTAAATCAAGCATTGAATAAGTAGGGTAACTAAATCTTTTCTTAAATCATGAGTTTTTTTATCACAAAGTGTATTATTTTACAAAAAATATGATTTTGTCTCTGGGGTGACCGCTTGTGTATTTTGGGTCACCAGAAAAATAATACAGGGAACAAGTAACTCAGGAGACATTTAACGGTAAAATATGTTTTGTGAATTTGTTTTTTGAAAAATAATAAAAATAAGTATTGCTAAAGCATATCAGACTAAAATTGCAATGATATAAGCTGTAAAATATATCTCAAGTGCAAAATACTTACGAAAACTCGGAGTCACTCAGCAGACCAACAATAAAAACATCTTACGTCTCTTCGAACCGTGGGCGAACTGGCCGAATTAAGTGATGGTCATTGAATTCACAAAATTGATCACGCCTATTGGTCAACTCAGTTGTAGTGCTATCTCATTTCAACTTAGCAGTAAATTGTATTCGGTAAGCTGGCGGACTTCAATTTGACCATTTTACTTAAGACACAAAATTATGAGACTATTGACAAATATTCAATTGACTTTGAAATATGATGCAACGAAATTTGAAAATAATGGACTTTATTCTTACTATTAACCGAATAAAATCCAATACTATTATAAACTTTTCTAAATCACACCGCAAAATTCAAACATCAGTTGTTCTTGGGACACCAAATATTTGTATGGGAGATGATTTGTGATCATGGAGATGACTGATGTTCATTGGCTGAAAAATCAATCTAGTTTCTAACTAAAATTGTTCAAAATATTAGTATATTAGTTTTTAAAATATTAGTTTTTATATAGTTTGAATACAAAAATTTATGAAATAATAGTGTAGACGGACAGATACAACAAAAAGTTGTTTCACCCATTTACAATTTTTAGGTTAATTTTACAGAAATACACCTACCGTGAAGATATCAACTTTTGAATTTCAGTACAATTTTATTTTCATGATCCCTAGACTCCAATTCCAAGACAGCATGTGTGTGTATGTATATATATATATATATATAGACACTATTTGTTGGCTATAAAAGAATAAATTATTGTTGAAATAAAATATAAAACACTCTCTTTTTCTAATTGAGTTCATAAAAATATTACACATAACTTTAACACACACAATACTTGCCTGGAGCGCGGTGCTTACCCAGGCTGCTACATTCTTGGCAGCTGTTCGCGGGTTATTCCCCTGAGCGGCGTTAAATAATGTATGCAAGTAACATGTGTATGAAAAAGATGATAAATAATTATGAATATTATTGTAAACATTCTGAAAAAAGTTATCCTTTAAATTTTCTTTTAACACTTATTCCCGGGCATTACTACGGGCATTTACGATGTAATGACATGGCACAATATTACGATTTTTTAAAAATTTTGGGTCATAGAAACACCCATCCTTTTCTTTTGCGTAACTTTCCCTTGTATAATTATGTAAACAAAATAAATAATTAGAAAAGCAAAGTTCATGCTCGCGTTGCTAAAAGCCTATTTATATAGGATTGTCAAATTTGTAATGTTTGCAATAGTTACTCTATATTTATCCATATTTTTGTTATTCTATATCCATTGCTTTTATGTGGTGAAGTTATATTAACAAGCTTTATTTGAATTATGATAACATAATTGGTTGTGTAATTAGTTCATATAGATACTGTTTTTAAATTATATTTTTTGTAAGAGCCAACTTCATCTTCCCATTATCACATTATCTCATATGACATGTAATTATATTAATCTACACTAACAAGTAATTATATTAATCTACACTTCAAAATCCAGTGCATATATGGGTTAATAAGGTTTTGTGAAACTAAATAAAATTTCAGAAGGGTATAAACCATAACCACCTATTTTTCATTTGTTTACATTATACCTCAATCCATTTTAAATGGCTATATTCCTATAATTACAATCATAAATTGTTGGACCTCAGTGTGATATGCGGTGTCACAGAGAGCACATCGGTAGGACATATAGCACGTGCCGCTTTGGAGGCTGTATGCCAGCAGACACGAGCCATCGCTGATGCCATGGCTGCCGATTGTGGCCGTCCCCTGCGCCGCCTGTTAGTAGACGGCGGTATGACGGCCAACGGGCTGCTTATGCAAATGCAGGCCGATGTCTGCGGAATTCCTGTTGGTGAGTGTACATTTACATCACTGAGGTAGTATAAGATGTTGATGGAGCTCGTGTGCTATATAAATATATGACGTTCCATTATTTCCAGAAGATCTCATTTTTGTTGGAACTTGTATTACTTTATAGATTAAAAAAATTTAGTGCTCAGGCAAATTTAGTACTTATACTTACATGATAAAATTTATTCTGCGTTTACACAGCAAGTCCTAGATATTACTATGAAATATAATACATTTTTTAAAATTGTATTCTTTCCAAAACAATATTTTACTTTCCGAGTATCCCAATCTCCAGTCCAAAGTATTTATATCCCTCTAATTTGATTAATATTTCCTTTTTAAAATTCCATATATAGTGAGTCCATGTTGAAATGGAACTTCTTGTTGTGTGGTAGGATGCACGTTGAAAATAACATACCGGGATTGAGAATAAAGCTATGAAATTTATTTTTGAGTATATAATATTTTTGAGTACTAGTATATAATATTTATCATATGAAGGAAATTATTAATACTATCATAGAAAAAGGAAATAGACTCTTACCTGATGATTAATGAGACGTACAGAAGATGGACAAATGATGGTATATCAGTCTTGTCATACAATAAAACAAAACTTTATTTTTTTTTTTTCTCTTTAGTACGTCCCCTTATGTCAGAAAGCACAGCGTTAGGAGCGGCGATGGCAGCGGGAGGCGCGGTACGCGTGTGGCCTGCCGCGCCACCGCCTGCACCCGCTGACACCTTCCTGCCTGCTGGCACAGAAGATGGTATGTAGACACTTTTATATTGGTACTGTTTTGTTGTGACGTTTCATTTATTATTGAGATTCTAATTGATTGCTCATTTAACTAATTCTGAATTCAATTTGATCTCTTTTTATAAGCAGTTTAATTACCAAATTATGTAAAAGGATAAATATTAAAAATTACTTTGAAATGACCCTTTTTTAAACACTTAATTCAAGCCAAATGATATGGCATGTTCTATGTGAACCTGAACTATGTTTAAACCTCACTTAATTCCAGCCAAATAATATGGCATGTTCTATGTGAAACTGAACTATGTGTAAACCTCACTTAATTCAAGCCAAATGATATGGCATGTTCTATGTGAAACTGAACTATGTTTCAACCTCACTTAATTCCAGCCAAATAATATGGCATGTTTTATGTGAACCTGAACTATGTTTAAACCTCACTTAATTCAAGCCAAATGATATGGCATGTTCTATGTGAACCTGAACTAAGTTTAAACCTCACTTAATTCCAGCCAAATAATATGGCATGTTCTATGTGAAACTGAACTATGTTTAAACCTCACTTAATTCAAGCCAAATAATATGGCATGTTCTATGTGAAACTGAACTATGTTTAAACCTCACTTAATTCCAGCCAAATAATATGGCATGTTCTATGTGAAACTGAACTATGTTTAAACCTCACTTAATTCAAGCCAATTAATATGGCATGTTCTATGTGAACCTGAACTATGTTTAAACCTCACTTAATTCAAGCCAAATAATATGGCATGTTCTATATGAAACTGAACTATGTTTAAACCTCACTTAATTCAAGCCAAATGATATGGCATGTTCTATGTGAACCTGAACTATGTTTAAACCTCACTTAATTCAAGCCAAATAATATGGCATGTTCTATGTGAAACTGAACTATGTTTAAACCTCACTTAATTCCAGCCAAATATTATGGCATGTTCTATGTGAAACTGAACTATGTTTAAACCTCACTTAATTCAAGCCAAATAATATGGCATGTTCTATGTGAACCTGAACTATGTTTAAACCTCACTTAATTCAAGCCAAATAATATGGCATGTTCTATGTGAAACTGAACTATGTTTAAATCTCACTTAATTCCAGCCAAATAATATGGCATGTTCTATGTGAAACTGAACTATGTTTAAACCTCACTTAATTCCAGCCAAATAATATGGCATGTTCTATGTGAAATTGAACTATGTTTAAACCTCACTTAATTCAAGCCAAATAATATGGCATGTTCTATGTGAAACTGAACTATGTTTAAACCTCACTTAATTCAAGCCAAATGATATGGCATGTTCTATGTGAACCTGAACTATGTTTAAACCTCACTTAATTCAAGCCAAATAATATGGCATGTTCTATGTGAAACTGAACTATGTTTAAACCTCACTTAATTCCAGCCAAATAATATGGCATGTTCTATGTGAAACTGAACTATGTTTAAACCTCACTTAATTCAAGCCAAATAATATGGCATGTTCTATATGAAACTGAACTATGTTTAAACCTCACTTAATTCAAGCCAAATGATATGGCATGTTCTATGTGAACCTGAACTATGTTTAAACCTCACTTAATTCAAGCCAAATAATATGGCATGTTCTATGTGAAACTGAACTATGTTTAAACCTCACTTAATTCCAGCCAAATATTATGGCATGTTCTATGTGAAACTGAACTATGTTTAAACCTCACTTAATTCAAGCCAAATAATATGGCATGTTCTATGTGAACCTGAACTATGTTTAAACCTCACTTAATTCAAGCCAAATAATATGGCATGTTCTATGTGAAACTGAACTATGTTTAAATCTCACTTAATTCCAGCCAAATAATATGGCATGTTCTATGTGAAACTGAACTATTTTTAAACCTCACTTAATTCAAGCCAAATGATATGGCATGTTCTATGTGAGACTGAACTATGTTTAAACCTCACTTAATTCAAGCCAAATGATATGGCATGTTCTATGTGAACCTGAACTATGTTTAAACCTCACTTAATTCAAGCCAAATAATATGACATGTTCTATGTGAAACTGAACTATGTTTAAACCTCACTTAATTCCAGCCAAATAATATGGCATGTTCTATGTGAAACTGAACTATGTTTAAACCTCACTTAATTCCAGCCAAATAATATGGCATGTTCTATGTGAAATTGAACTATGTTTAAACCTCACTTAATTCAAGGCAAATAATATGGCATGTTCTATGTGAAAATGAACTATGTTTAAACCTCACTTAATTCAAGCCAAATGATATGGCATGTTCTATGTGAACCTGAACTACGTTTAAACCTCACTTAATTCAAGCCAAATAATATGGCATGTTCTATGTGAAACTGAACTATGTTTAAACCTCACTTAATTCAAGCCAAATAATATGGCATGTTCTATGTGAAATTGAACTATGTTTAAACCTTCAGAAATAAGCAATGATAATTTTTTTTATTAAAAAAAAGTATTTATCAATGGTGATATCAATGGTCACTCTGTTATAAGTTCGACGTACACTTAACGGCATACACTTGACGATGTTAAGTTCGACGTACACTTGGTTACTAGAATTAAGCAAAGTTAACATATTTATATTTTATATAATAACAATCAGTCAAGCACATATCAGAACACATATAAAATAGGGTTCAGTAGAGTCTATGTTTCTTGAAATTGTTGATACAAGTTAATTAAAATAATGTACATTGATAAATTCTGATCAAATCTAGTACTTAGACTTTCTTCAATTTTATTGTTGAAAAATTAGACGGGAATGGACATATTGTTCATCAATTTAAAGCTTAAAATTTCAAAAGCACTATGTAGTACAGTATACCACACTATGCACCCAAGTGGCAATGGTAGAAGTGGAGCAGTGGTGATTGTAAAATCCAATGTTAAACGTCATCAAATGAATAATTTCTCAAACTATATTCAAGATGCTAGTATTGTTATCCAGGACGCTTCTGGATCTATTACCATCTCAGCTGTCTATACCATGTCATAAAATAAAATGTGAAGATTACATACAATTCTTTGAAACAATAGGCTATAAATTCATAACTGGTGGTGATTATAACGCAAAAAACACCCATTTGTGATCTAGTATAACTTTACCTAAAGGAAAAGTATTCCTTAACCTAAACAAAATTGCACTTGGCTTGAAAAAATGTATTAAGGTATTAAGGTCAATGAGACAATATCAGTACAGGTAACCTGCCCTCCTATACATATTAATAGCATACAAATTTCACAAGAAAATGATGTTAGGTATTTTGGGCTGCACCTGGATCGACATCTTGCATGGCCTAAACATATTGATATTAAAAGGAAACTACTTAATATGCTAATCGAGAAGATGTTCTGGATGCTATGAAACAATCACAACTATCCCTACAGTCAAAATTTATAGTTTATAAATGTATTATCACATTTATCTGGACATATGAGACTATTAGGGACCATCTCGAAGTCTAACATCAACATTATTAAAAGGTTCCAATCCAGAAATCTCTTAGGCGCCCTGATATATTACAAACGAGACCCAACACAAAGACTTATGTATACCCATAGTTGAGGAAAGACCAAGAAAATTATAAAAGGAGAGTAGACAGTCATCCCAATGAACTAGCCCAAAATCTCATGGCAGACACTTGCCAGGAAACTTAGCGGAAAACACCCCAAGACCTCATATGAGGAAAGGCAATAATAATGTATAAGGATGTGTCGCTAGACACATACTTTGCAAGACTCAATGAACGCTATGATCACAAAAATTGCCGAATGTCCCACTGAAAACGACAGATTGCAATTGAAAGAGAAGAATAAAAAAATATTTCAAAAATAGGATGTAAAAAAAATTAGCTTCATTACATTTATGGGAAGGTGCACTAAAATTTTTTTTTGTTTCGTATTAATAGAGATTTCCATCTGAAACACCTACTTGAAAAATTTCATGCATATAACTTTAAAACTAAAGAAACTGTGAGACAGAAAGACGATCAGATAACTTGTAAAAAAAATTTGGTAAAAAATTCCTTTTTAAAATAATAACAGATTTCCTAGTATCGATAAGACATTATCATAACTTAATCACCAAATTTAAATCCTTTTCCGAGTAAAATGATTAAGTGGATAAATTTATCTATTATTATCACTATAATGATTCAATATTCCAGTAATAGTAGATATATACTAAAATCTTGATAACGAATTCCATATCTTGTATGGAATAAAAAATATTTTTTGTTCCGTACCCTGAAGGATATAAATAAAACTTTCATTCTGAAGATTTGCTACCCGTTTCTTATGTATGTGTAAGAAATGGTTAGATTTCAAATTGGTCTATTTTAAAAAACAAAACATCACACATTGGGACAAGGAATTTAATCCAATTGCATAGTTAGTTTCTATATAGCTTGGTGTGCAACAATATTTTTGTGTAACAAAAAACAATTTATAATTCAAATTATAGCGGCTTGCAGTTGTTATTTATGTGGAAATTGGGCCACATTTTACGTAAATTATATTTATGCTGCGTCCCATAAAAGTTGAATGACAAATTTTCTTATTGGCACTCATATATAATATGGAGCTGTATTATTACTGTTTCGCTATGTAATTAGGAATATGTGTGTGTAGATATAATAAAATGGATGTTATTACATTTTTATACTTTTGAATGGAGAATCAAATGAAGCACTTTGATTCAACAGAAAATTGTTATTTTGTCACATACGTAATCAATTTTAAAATATAACTTATTTCAAAATAACTTGTATAGTAAATTAGTACAAAATGTAATAGTTTTTGGTAATATCCTGGAAAGTTGAACATTTTGAGATAGATCAAAATTTAGTAGATTACAAGGCAATATAGTGATGCCGTATAATAACCTTTTAAGATAGACGGTAGTAAATTTATAGTCACATTAATAGTTTTCAAATGAGCTTTAAATATGGTGCTTGCTTTTGAAGTAAAACTTCTTCTGGTGCGACTTGAGAGTAATTCAGATTTTTTTTCAGACGGAAATAATATTCATTAGTCTATAGTTTGCTTACACAGTTAACTGTGTTTAAAAGAATTGACTGACTAGAATTTCATTAGTGTAATACATGTATACACATATTTATTTTTATTCTATTTTTATAAAGTTAATACTAATAATTATTTTGTTCGAAAGTGTATACTAGTGAGGTGGTTCCTTATAAATATAGTGATGATGATTTCTGGAGATGAAAGATTTGATTTCTTATCGGATAGTAGTAAATCAACTGTGATTCAAGATATTTTCTACGGGTAGTTATTACTTTGCAAAATAACTACAGCTTCGACCAAGTCAGAGTCTGAGAGAGATGAGAGTTCTGGAGATGTACAATGTAACTCCTTAACGGATAGTAGTAAATCAACCGTGATTCAAGATATTTGCTACGGGTAGTTATTACTTTGCAAAATAACTACAGCTTCGACCAAGTCAGAGTCTGAGAGAGGTGAGAATTCTGGAGATGAACAATGTAACTCCTTAACGGATAGTAGTAAATCGACCGTGATCCAAGATATTTGCTACGGGTAGTTATTACTTTGCAAAATAATTACACCATCGACCAAGTCAGAGTCTGAGAGAGATGAGAGTTGTGGAGATGAACAATGTAACTCCTTAACGGATAGTTGTAAATCAACTGTGATTCAAGATATTTGCTACGTGTAGTTACTAATTTGCAAAATAACTACACCATCGACCAAGTCAGAGTCTGATGAGAGTTCTGGAGATGAACAATGTAACTCCTCAATGGATAGTAGTAAATCAACTGTGATTCAAGATATTTGCTACGGGTAGTTACTACTTTGCAAAATAACTACACCATCGACCAAGTCAGAGTCTGATGAGAGTTCTGGAGTTGAACAATGTAACTCCTTAAGGGATAGTAGTAATTCAACCGCTATTCAAGATATTTGTTACGGGTAGTTATTATTTTGCAAAATAACTACACCATCGACCACCTATAATACTTGCCACAACTGTCAAAGAAGTTTAACTTTAACCGTACGTAAAAATTACATGTACACATTTCTTTTTTTTAAATAATATTAAATACGTTTATTCCATTACACGATAATATTAGGGAATGGGCAGTAATAATTTGATATCACTCGCATAGAAAAGTTATATTTGAATATGTTTAATAGAAGAAGGTTAGAAAACTCAAGTAGATTTATTATTATAGTTTTGCATGCATGCGATAAATGTTTCCGGTTTTGTTAATCCGATGTGAACTTGATATTTATTAAAAAGTTTTTTTTATAGGGAAGGTTACATGAATTGCCAATATCAATAGAAAATGTATATTAAGTCACAGTTCAACTTTATCCTTGATTTTTGTAGAAGTTACTTTAGGAGTCTTGAACTTCACATAAGTTCAAGACTCAAGAGATGTATTGTTGTTTGTGTATGAAGAGTTGTAAGTCAGCAATGTGCAGCACCATCAATGCTTATTATTATTATATGTTTTCTGTGTTCATTGTTTTCTGTACTGCATATTAAATTATTCACTGTCATACATATTAAAATACTATTCAAAATGTTATAATATTCCCAGAGCGTGAGATGAGATGCGCCAGGTGGAGAATGGCTGTGAAGAGGAGTTTCAATTGGGCTCCAGAATCCGTGGAATCAACTTGTGTGCCTGATGAAGCAGGTTTGTTTTTACTAACATTGTGTCATGTTAGATTTCATACTGTTAAAAGCATTATACTGTTATTAAGAGTATATAACAATGTTTGTGGCAATATTGTTTTATACTGTGTAGGCACTTGTAATAATTATTTGAATAAAAAATATTTTACCCATATGGGTAAAATATTTTTTAAATTTTAACTCTATTGAAACCTAAGTACAAATCAATTCATTATGAGTTACTGTTCAAGGATTTATTTTTGTACCGTGAAGTTATTGAAAAACTTTCAAATGTAGTAAAGATGCTTGTTTAAGAACCGTTATTTACAAAATGGATAAATTACAAAACTCGTTTAAAAAATTAGCAAAAATAATTTCGAATAGAATTTATTTGTGTTTATGAAATAAAACTCAGCACGGAAGTATAGAGGTGTGTCGCAAAATACGTAGGTCACTCGGTAAGTGTTGTCGTTCACTACTCGCATTTTATTATTTTTTAAAATAATGTCCATCACTAATAAAACACTTGTTCATATGCTGAAACCAGTATTCAAACAATCGCTTCCATTTGTCCTCTGGGATAGTATAGCATTCTTCTTCTCAAGTTGTGTATTATTTAAAAACTTTCGTCCTTTAAATAGAATTTTTAGGTACGGAAAAGTGTGAATTCGTCTGGTGCCAAATCTGGACTATACGAAGGATCACTTAAGATTCTGATGTTGAAGGAATTGTGAAAGTCAGTTGGTCAGTTCATTGCCATGAGCCGGTACATTGTCATGATGTAGCGTCCAAATGCGTAATTGACTCGTCGGATATAAATCTCTGAATGTACTGAAAAGAGGCCATAGTCATAATTCAATATAGTAGTCTCTGTGATTGTCCGTTAAATATCTAAAGGAATGGTTTTTATAATGCCACAGGGACCGAAGGAAACAACAATCGTTCTTTTCTTAATCGATCATGTCTACTAGGGCATCGTCAGATAGTCTTCACCTTCACACATCCATACACGACTTTGCAACTTTGTCGGCACGTCAAAATAGTACAGCCATGTTTCATCACCCATTACTATAGAAGAAACTTCAGTGAATTGTCACGATTTAAATTTTGAAATCATTTTTTCGCATCTTTTGACGCAATTCGCTCTTTGCTCATCAGTCGGCTTGAGGGGCATAAAACGTGTACATACTTTATATAATTTCAAATCTTCACGCTTTTCAAAACTTTATTCACCGCCCAATCAAATATCTTTAGTCTCTTCTATTTGCTTGTAAGTGATTGGGCGGTTTTGGTTAACTAATTATGTGAAGGCAGCCAATATTTCAGGAGTAGTCACATCTCTTAGCCGCCTCGGCTGCGGATAGTCCTCTAAATTAAAAACACCTTTTTCGAAATGTCCCATTGCTCTAAAGTGTGGAGAGATGGTGCATTCTCGCTTAATAAGCAATTTATCTCATTGTGGCATTGTTGATGAGATAAACCACATTGAAAATTATAAAAAATTATCACACGAATGTGTTGGAGATGACATGTCAAAATGTGCACATGTGTTTACACAATTTTTTCTAATAAACACTGACAACTTTTTATGAATTATTTTGTTTTGGTATGTGCTTTGTTTAGGTATTTGACCAAACTAATTTCAATTTTAATTCACACCAAACGACAGGACCGAGTGATCTACGTATACATTCCATTCGGAAAACACATACTAAAAGAACGGACTGCATGGAAGTGGTATAAAAAATAATTTTCTTGAGACGAATTGCTTGACTCCATCATTGACGACAAAGACTTACAAATCATCGTTTAATCAAATTCGTCTGTAACTTATTAAAGAACTTTCTAAAATGTTTAAAGTGAGTGACTTAACTATTTTTTTTATACATTTAACTTTTACTTTTTTAGTCGAAGTTTTAGTAACTTCGAATAAAAAAGTCATGAAAGTTGTGCAAATGAGTTCCATATAAATTGACAAAAAAAAAATTAATTTTGCGCTTCTAAATGAAATGCAAATTTGCTCTTCTCTTCATTCACACTAAAACATACCATTTTTTATCGTTTACTGACATATGATGAGAATTTGATTTAATATAGTAATACAAAGCAAATCCATCATTAGTATCTTTAAACGATTCAGTACTGTATCGTTTAAAGATACTAATGATGGATTTGTACCTCAATATACTACTTTATTTTTTCAAAAATATTGTTATGTCCACTATTTAAATGGCATATTTTGATATTATTTAAAACACAAACACACCCCGCAAGTCGCATGATGATTTGACAAGGCATTGTATGGAAATCAAACAAATATTGCACCAACTTTTTTGGTCATCTGACTATTGGAAAAATATGCTGCTGATAGTTTTCCTTCAATATCGGCCTTAGTTTTCTATTCTTAGAGTTATTAGGTGATTTTAATTTAAGGGATATATGGGTGTAACAATTTATTGCTTTTTGGAAAAGTATACACACTATCTTATCTATGATATTTAGCAGTTTCGCATGCTTTCGTAGTTCCAACATTGTGAATTAATATTTTTGTATTTGCATCCGTTTGGATCTTTATTGAATAAATAATTTCAGTACAGTTTAATTTATCTTAAAAACGCGTCGAGATATCTGTCTAAAAACTAAGTCAATGTAAAATGATACTATATTAATAAAATTTTGAAAAAAAATTTACCGTTTGGCTTTTGTAAAAATCGCTCTCAAATATTTTACAGTTAATGTTCAGGAAAAGTATGTCATCGCAATTCATTTTATTTAAAAAAAACGCAAAAATAATTTTTTTACAAACTGGTAAAATGATGTTATATTAACAGTTTGGAAATTAAATCACAGGGAAAATCTACTTTTATAAGAGTTAATTTTTCGCTATTATTTAAGGTTATTACTTTTAAGGTTGACAGTAAGATCCAAAAGTTATAAAATTTTTCATTGAAAATTGTTTTTTTTTGTAGTTTGGAAAACGGTTTGAGACAGACAATTTAGAAAAATTGGAGATTTTATAATTATTCTTCTGACACTAAGACACTAAACCTTTACAACCACAGAACGCCTTTTGCGACAGTATTTTCAATTACCTTAACATAATCAATTCTAAAATATACAAGATCGGTGTTTCGAATACTTAGGAAAGCAGATCTTTGCAATAGTTGTATCTAATCCCTAATAATTGTTACAAATTTTTTATGGATTCCATAGAAAATATTTTATAAAAACTAGCCAATTTGTTTTCCATATTTTTCTTCTGAAATTCATCGTCCTTTTCAATAATTTCTACTGTCATTTGTCTGCCCAAGAAACAATAGGCACGTCCTATTTTTAATATAATTATTTTAATGTGATTCGTTTAATGTCGAATGTCGTGTTTTATGGACAATATATTATTCAGTGGGGAACCATACAATATGCTTCTAAAAAGAAGTGTCCAACTGATCATAAGTGGTTTATCATAGAGGTGCGCAACTGATGGTGCGCAACTGGTGGTTTATCGTAGAGGTGCACAACTGATCGTAAGTGGTTTATCGTAGAGGTGCGCAACTGATCGTAGGTGGTTTATCGTAGTAGTGTGCAACTAATCGTAGGTGGTTTATCGTAGAGGTGCGCAACTGATCATAGGTAGTTTATTGTAGAGGTGCGCAACTGATCGCAGGCAGAAGTACTCCAAAAAGTCAAAAGTTTTTGCGGTACTTCTGCCTGCGTCCGACTATGTTTACACTGAGCTATTCAGTATAGTCGGCAATTATAAGAGGAAACAATTTAAAAAAAAGGGATGACTTTCTGCCGCTAAACTAATATATTCGATTTACATGAAGTGTGTCGTACAAGCTGTTCCTGTATGACACACTTCATGTAAAATTAACATATTACTTTTTTGTGACTTTATGTGAAAACACATACTAGCCAATTACTTTAATACACTTAATTTTATGTGAAACACATACAAGCTAATTACTTTAATGACTACGTGAAATGCAAACAAGCTAATTACTTTAGTACGATGTGATAGAGAACACCAATTAAAGAATATACAGTGGATTAAATATCATTCTAACATTTGAGACTGAGGTATGATGGGATAAACTTGTTCAAAATAATATAACTCTTTATAACTTAATTATGTGACTTACATCAACATTCCTTGAAGCAAAATGGCATGAGGATCAACTGAACTGGATATTGGTGCCAACAAGAGATTTTCACTATTTTCTAATTTACTTTGGTCCACAAACCCCATAAAATAAAAATTATTCACATATTTCATAACCAAAAGAGCTACACACTGGCAAAACTTACCGACATTAAATTTTTAGGCACTGATATATGTTCAGTATTTGTATTAAGCTATTTACAAATTTTAATTTTTCACAACGTAAATATATTGCCTACGGTATATTTCACATGTGTAAAAATAGGTGCATATATAAAAAATTATAACTTTCCTCTAGTTTTCCGTAACAAGCCCTTTTAAACTATACCTCACTTGATATATTAAATTTGTTGTTGTGTACTTTATTTAGCCTTTTTTCGCTTCTTATATTAACATTTTAAAAGTTAGTGCAAAATATGTGAGCTAATGTGTAGCACTACACTAAATTTCAAGTTCCTATGGTGCAAAATGTAATTTTATAGTTGTCTGTATATATAGATATATTAAGTATGCAGTATAATTTCTTTAGTTACATTTCATAAAATTTCATTATTTATTCGTTGGTTAAAAATTCGTCTAAATAATGATTTTTCCTCTCCTTTCACCAGTTTTTGCTGTTAGTTTTATTATCAATAATTTTAATTGAGAAAATTCGAATATACAAACATAAATAACATAAAATAATCCTACGTTATCAAAATCAGCATGTATTTGAAATTATTTTAGGTGTAGAATTTACTTTTCGACAATAATTTTTCTTTTACATTCTTTGCTACACTTTTTTAATTCTGCTTCTAACTGGGCTAAATTTTAATTCAAATCCATTTTAAATAAACATACATTTTCCTATTTTTTCACAACAAAAAGAAAATTTTTCTTCATTTTTCACAACAAAAAGAAAATTTTTCAATAGAGAAATATTTTGATTTTACCTCACTATTACAACGTTTTTGTATGTATGTAATTATGTAACTTTATGTATTATGTAACTTTGTACAACGTTTTTGTATGATATGTTTTCTAAATTATGTTCCAAACTTAAAAAAAAAAAATCTCAAAGTTACTTTGAGACTTCTTTTACAAAAAAGGCTCACTGTTCTGCTCCACTGTTCTGCATATTAGAACAAAATTATAAAGATATATCGATTTTCAATTTACTGTGTCTATTCTTAATTAATGTAGCTACATTCTTGTACATGGATTTAACTATGACATAAATATGAAGCCTTTGGTGTTAGATCAAATTTCCGAATTTTTACGGCATTTGGCGCGAATGTTCTATACTAGCTTCTATGAAAATAAAAACGATTATTGTCTTCGGCGCTCCCGCATACTTTGAATTCATTACCGTTTGCGCTTGCAAACAGTGAGGATGTGTGATCCGGTCGCTCTTTGTCAGCTTGTGCCATAGATTTATAACGCGTACGCGGCTTGTACGCAGTGTAAGTTTTATATTATATGTTACGATAAAATGCAAATTTACATTTGAAATGCATAATATTTTGTACCTCTTTGTAAATTAGTGGACAAATTTGTTGTTATTTTGTATATTTTCAGATAATAATGGGAAAATGTAAGATTTCTTACAGACAATCGGTATTGGGAGCAAAAATTAAAAAAAAAATTTATTACGTGTCTTAAACCAAAGATTTGTAGAAATTTTGTAATAGGCGTAATATAGCATTATTAAATATATTCGTATATTAGAAGTAGTAAATCTATATTTTGCTTTTACTGAGTATTACACATTACTTAGTATTATAGTACGGAGATACATTTTATAATTTCATTGTATACATAAAGATGTATAATTTTTTTAAATATTGAAGGTTTAAGTTTTTTAGAGGCATCTGTAAGTGCAATATTGCATTTTATTGAATATTGTAATGATTTATGACCCTTTTAGTATTTACCAAAATTTTAAAAATAAAGTACTTGTTACTCTAAGTTCGTCTATCTGTATTTTTACAGCCATTTATCGTGTGAACGCTGATTTAGAAAGCTGATATAAAATTTGACATCGTTATAGCTTCTAGTACATGCAGATATAAAAGTCACAGAAATTATTAATCAACCACTAGAAAATTATTCTATCACTAATTTTGTAATTTTTTATTAGTTTGTTATTATTGATTTATTATTGAGTTGCAAATTTGTGTGATGCAATTTTATTTTATCATTAAAAAAAAATAATCGTCATAATTGTTACAAGAACCATGCTATAGATGAAATTCAAAATAATTTTGCAGGAGGTAATGTTGAAATAGAAGGGGAATGTACTAGGGCAGGACGTCTGATATAATACTTCCGAGTTAACTTAAAATATTTGCATGTTACATTTCACCACCAATCTGATTAAGCCTATTAATTTCATATGATAGTTCCAGGTCTAGTCAGCGCATAGGGAATCAACGGTTAATCTTGTGTTAATTTACAAATATATATATAATGTACACACACACACACACTTATATATATATATATATATATATATAATTTTTTAAAGCATTTTTATTATAAATCTTTACAGGCTTTATTTTTTTTATTTACAAATAAATTTTTAAGTTTTCTTTCATACGTAGTTTTATTATTTTAACATTACTTCGTATTGTATAACATTAATTTATACTAGATGTCCCAAACTTCATTCGCGTGTAATTAGGAATTTTTTTTCTTTTATATTTTGTTCATAATATTAGCACAAAAATTCTAAAAAAAGTTTTTCTGGCATCTATTATCATTCTATACGCTAAATTAATCACTCTTAAAATATTTTCAATGTATAAAATTCGCTCTGTTACAATTTTATTACTTGTTTCGATAATTTTATGCTCCTTTATGTCTACAATATACAAGCGGAAGTTAATCAATAAGTACACAAAAAAATTGGTCAATTTTGTTTTTTTCATATTTAATGCCTTATATATTAAAATTACTTTAATAATTAATCTAAAAAGAGTCTCCATCGATCCCATAGTGCCGAGCGTGTTCGTATAACGCACACTATTAAGAGTCACACAGCACCGCCGGAACCGGCACGTGTGTATTAGTGGGAAATTATATATTTCATCGCATACAATCGTCCCTTAATCTCATTTTCCTTTTCGTAATTACTCCCTAGATGACTCTAATGATTTACTCCTTAAGGATTGATTTTCATATATAGCGCCTGGAATGAAGTTTTATGAGGAGTAAAATCAGACCATTAAAAAAAGTGTAACCGTTAGGTGGCCTCTCCGCGCAACATTTCTGCGTATCTTTAAGAGTGAGATATCAATGTTTATTTTGCATTTTCTTACGGTGTAATCGCAATGACGCAGTGTGACACAAATTGGCGTTTTCTTATGGCGTAATCGCAATGACTGAGTGTGACACACATTTACTATCGTTCATTACTAACGTTCGCTTATATCAAGATGTAATCATTAAATGTCATTATGTGTAAATATTTGGTGTCTTTTATCCTACAAAATTAAAAAGGCTCTTTTAATTTTAACTACTTAGTCTGATGCTACTAATCGTGTTTAATTTTGTCATTGTAGAAATTTCAGCTTGTTCATTAGTGTTTTACTTTAAAATAATTATATTGTCAGAATTTTTTTATTAAAGACTTTTCCACTTACATTTAATGATATTTATATATATATATATATATATACAGTGATCTATTTCATACATTCCAAAACAATCGTATTTAAGGAGTCCAACCACTCCACTCATGCATGCATGCGATAGCAGACCAGCATATATAACGTGCTATAAAGTTAAGAAAATAGTGTGTAGATCAGAATATGATAATCTGTTTTTACCTACCTATGCCACTTCGCTCACAACCGGCACATGATTCTGATAATGTAAGTTAATTATGAAACCACCCCCTGAAATATAATATATTTTTATTTACAGAAGAATCAAACGCATCTGCTGCTCTTCCATCAGGCTTGTTCTTCCTCGGTACTGCACTTCTAGTCTTGCTCGCCGATAAGTTGGCGAGGGCGGTTTAGCAAACCAAAGTGTATTCATTTATATTTATTTAACATCGCAACCTCTATTGAGGGAACGCATATTTTAATATGGCACCTGCTTTTTTGTTGTTTTGAGACGAAATAATAAAATTTGTTTCCATACTTTGCCAATTTGTTTTTCGAATAGCCTTTTTTTAATCAGGGAGCTTTAGGAGCGATTAGTTTGAATTAATATTTTTGTTATATAATATGTGATGTAAAAGTTTGTTACCAGTGAAAGAAGTACAATCTTTTTTTTTATTGAGTTACCAAACCCATTGGTAATATTTAAATTACCATTCTCAATAATATTTAAAAAAAACACTGGTTAACCAGTGACACACTTTTGGCTTTGAATATATAGCAGTGGTTAGATTTTTGTGTTTAGTTTTTTTTCAGCTTTTTTAATGTGCTCAATGGAAAGTGAGATTTATTCCATTTAATAAAGGCAGTTTATAAAAAATTTTAAAGTGACCAATTTGAAGCGTGGAGATATAGGATAATAGTTATACCTCAGAGTTGCATTATAAGAGAGACCGGGAGACAAGTAAATAATTAGATAAGTTACGTACCTGTGGTTTCATATACTAATTGTAATACATATTAGATTCTTAATAAGTTATTTATTACGGAGCAAATTAAATTAAAGGTGTGTGTAGAATTACATCTAATTAAAGACTCTTAATGAACAAATCTACAAGCAAAATAGGTATCCTTTAATTGTTACACGAACAAAATATAGAAACGTGAAACAATTTACTTATTCAAAGCGGAAGATTGTTTGGTGGCTCAAAATGTTTTTTTTTCTGGCATAAAATTTCAACATAACAATCGACCGTGGTATGTTTTGACTTGAAATCATTGCAAATTTACCTTTAGAATCCATTTCTAAAATTTATATTCCATTTTCAATTAATTCAAGATCCTCAATTTATTACTTTGAAACCGTCATAATGTTTTATAGTGATATCGGCTAATAATATTCACCTTCAACAGCATCTTATGTTTTGATGAAATCATTAAGTGTAAACTCCTCATTTTATGATTCGGAGTGTTTGTTGACATCTGTCGATCTCCAAATTTATGGTAATGAATGAAATTAATTAAATTATATTCATAGCATTAATTTACTAACAGATTTTTATGCAAAATATTGATGTTTCACGTTTTGGACACATCACATTGTGTCATGCACCTGAAGAGCGAAGCAGTGGGTAAAAAAGAATGTAACTCTGAATTTATGTAAATGGGGGTATTTCTGTTGCAATTCGCTTCAAATTTTCTAAATTGTCATGTTAACCCTTAAATGCACGGTGTACCTACCTGATTTGCTACATGATTTTTGTTTCTTCTAATTTGGCAACTAGTAATTTTTACGTTTTCATAAGGTGTGCTTTAACTTTTTATCAATTGTGATAAAGTAGGAAACCAAAATAACATTTTTTTAATATTTTCTTGTTTTCAAGTCAATGCTGGGAAGAGGAAAATAATATATTTAAGGGTTAATAATGGTCACAATTATAAGTTAAAAAAAATGTAATAGCACGATTAGCAATTTTATTTTATTCTTGTACTGAATATTTTATGCAGCTACAGAGGATGACTTTTATTATGCATTTCAAAGTTTTAATTAAGGCCTCGCATTGCATAGAGGTATATGTAGTAAAATGCTAAATAACTATTGATTTTTTATATTTTATGTTTCATTATAAATTATTATCATTTTTTTGTATAATTCATAAAACCATGCTTTCCATTATAATTTTGTAAGTGGACATAATTTCTATAACGACCATTAATTTTTTTATTTTATGTTTCTTTACAAATTATGATAATTTTTTTGTATAATTCGTAAAACAAATTTTCAATGTTTTCATTATAATTTTGTAAGTGGACATAATTTCTATATGACCGTTAAATTTAAATCTTATCGCTAGAACAGGACAATCTGTATTGTCCTTGCTATTGTTATAGTCTATAGCTTTTACAAAAATAAAGTTTTATATTCAGTTTAGAATGATTATTTTAATAGTTTTATCGTTATGAAATTAAATGCCTAATGAAAGAGAGTATTATTGTAATTTCATAAAAAAAAGTTTATTCATGGGGGGCCAATTGAAGCCATTATGATTTTAATTTGACAATTATTGCTCTATTTAACATATAATTTGTATTATAAAATATTAAAAAACATTTGCAATGTTTAAAAAAAAAGAGATTCCCAACAGTAAATTTTTATTATTCAAATTTTAGTTTTTCCGAGTATTATCAAGTGATAATTCAAACAATAATGGGAAATATACAACTTAATCAAAATTACGTCTACGGATTCCCATTATGGAAGGTGGGTAGTGGGTTTATTAGGATAGCTTAGGAAAATGGTCGCAAATATTTCTGTTCACTTTCGCCTATGCTTACAACTGGACCTGTTTCTGTATTATTATATAAGTGTTATTTATCTTGTTACTTTTTGTTATTGCTATTTATGTACATATCTGACTTTTTTTTTAAGAGTGAGCTGTGAATAAATAATCAAATTTTTTTTTGTTTTAAGGATTTTTTTTTATTGGGTCAATAAAAATAATTCAATGAGGTTTTCATTGCAAACAATTTATTTGTAAAAATTATACAAAATTATTATGTTGGATTTTAGGAAATATAAAGAAAATTATATAATGCCAAGTATACTTTTACTGATTAATTTTTTCATATAATCTTCATATTTATATCTAAACACAAATATCATAAGTTGAATGACGAGTACTGTTGCATAACGAGTGTGAGTTTTGTGATGAACAAAGTTATAGTAATAATTTTATTGCATTTCGAATTTGAATTGTATAATAGAATAACTTTTTAAACCCGTTACATAGAAGAATTAACGGGTTCGTTACGCCTTGAACACACATTTTAATACAAATACTCAGCCTTTGATAACCGCTATGGGCCTTAATTTGACTGTTTTTTTGCTGATGCCAGCTGCATGGCACGTATCAACAACATCTGTTACATTCTTGTAAGATTCTGGTGCTTCTTCCATGACTAATTTTGGTGACGCAACTCGAATGGAAATGCCCAAAGTTTCTAGTTTTGAGAGCACGTCCTTGTAGTCCAGATTACGTCGAGATTTGGCTCGGGATAATGCACGACCCTAAAAAAATTCAACAGCTAATGTAATGACAATTTTACTGTTTTCTAGCTTAATAAGAATCAACTATTTGCCTTCAATTCAACCACTATATTAGAACTTTCAAACCTACTAACCACTAAACTATTGTTTCTAATTTTTTACAGTCGCTGCAATACTAGTCCTTTGAATTTATTTAGTAATAAACATCTCTAAAATAGTCGAAGGCGTCTACCCTACCGACAAGTATGATAATGTTGACCAGTATACCGATAGAGAAAATATGTCCAGAGCCATCAAAATGACTAAGATTCACAGATTTGCGCATTTTTAAACCTTTAAAAAGCAATATGCATTCTTATCGGCAATAATAATCTTTCCAAGGTTGATAATGCTGGAAGATTTGTAATGCATCACTTTCTAGAAGTAGATTTGAAGGATGATGTAGTTTTGGGAGTCTGAATGGTAATAGGAACGGTTGTTGTGTCATTAACCCGAAATTAAATTAGAAAGTGTCTGACATTACGATATTTTTCTATTGTGGATATTTGAATTGAAGCTTCTTTGATTATGTAGTTCAAGGTTACAACGACCAGCTTTTGTGGGACCAAATTTTTTTATAAGTAATATTAATTCTTAACTACAAACATAAAATTAAGGTGATCTATTTGGGTAGTTTGCACTGATTTAAGTTAGTTTTGTAAGAGCACAATGATGAAGGGAGAAATAGAATGTGTAATAAAGTAGTATACGATACAATAAATACTTATTATTTGGTAATCAATGGATAATTCTCAAAATAATAACCACATATGCAAGTTACTATGTGGCTGTTTTTTAACTCTTACAGAGAATTGAAAATGAGCTACAAAGTGATTATGTGAGAATTGTCAATAATATTTCAGATAAACGTACAGCAATATTCAACCATAACAGTAGCAAGAAAATATCACAGAACTTTTGGGAAGCATCCTGTTTACACATTGTGGTAAGGCCGCTGAATAAAAATGTAATGAACAAGTGATAAACGTGATGTTAAAGCTGAAAATTATTAGGAAAAGCGTGCATGGAAAGAAGATTATAGTTGATGAAAGAATACTTTTTTGAAAACCTGCTGTTTTTCATATGAAAAATTAACTAATTTAGTAAAAATATCACACAGACTACTGTGGATCTTTTACCATAAATAAATAACCAGTTTAATTTTGCAGCTCATCAACAATAACTAAATTAGACCCATAGTTATTAGGGTAATTGAGTCAATACTTTTTAAATTTTTTTTCTCAAACACTATTTTAGGCACATTTCATAATTCCTGCAATTTTTTAACCCTTCGACTTCGGAGATAAGTTACTCCAACTTCAGATGCACATTTTTGTGTACATTTCTGCTAATATACTAAAATTCATATAAGCTAAAATGAAAATAAAAACAGTTTTGGAAGCGCTTAGTATGATCTTTTATGAATCCCCACTCAACTTGGTTTAAGAAAATTACATTTTTGGATCTCTTTTTTTGACTCCCCTGAAAAGGAGTATTTTTGACATTGCAACGTTGGAGCTAGGTGTGAGGAAGTAACTTATATTTAATTTAAAAACTATATTTAATTTTTAAGTCAATAGAATATGTAGAAAAATAGCCATGACCCACTGACCTTTATTATACTAGTACAATGGAGTAGCCTATACTCTAGAAAATGACAACTATTTTTTTATACCTATTTGAAATGCCACCACAACCTTCAGGGAACTAAGTTTGGCACTGAATTTGAAATGCCAAAAATTTTCCTTTCTACCTATATATCATAATACTATTCATTGTATCGACACTCAATATTTTCTATTATTTTGTAAATCTTGGGGTATAAATGAACTAAAAAATGCAAGAAAAACATTAGAACTGCCTCTCGTAGTTGCTATTCTAAAGTAAAACAAACATTAGAAGGAATATAATTACCATTAAAATGAATTCTGTGAATTTTTACATTTATTTTGCGATACCGGTCTCCAATTTATCATTCAAGCAAATTGAAAGAAAATTAAGTGTGATGATTGGCTTAGTTGCATGTGAATCTGTATCACAAGATTTCATTTGGAATCACAGAAATGGTATAGAACTTGTTCAAAAACAGAGAGATGGCTAACTGTAGTTTCTGCAAGTTTATTGGTAGAATCATTATTCCTCCAAGCTTGTAAAAATAACAAAAGTAAACCTCCAATGAGATTAAACTCTCCAGCGGTATTAACTGTGAAAGTATTTAAGGCATGTTTAGTCTATGAGTGTATATTTCTTACTCATAATTGGCATCAGATAATTTTAATAACCATTTTCATATATTAGTAAAATAAATTAACACAAAATATATAGATATTTGTTTGAAGCAGGAATAAAAAATCATTCGCTATAAAAAGATTATATAAACAATTTAAGGCTATACACGACTTTAATCTATCGAAGTTTTTATCGATTTATTTTGTTACACTTCCTCATTTAAAACATTAGTTGCGTGCCAAAATGGCAAGAATTAAGCTGCTTCCTTAGAACTTTGAATAAAGCCAGTCCAGCGTACTGGTGTAGTGGCCATGGCCCATAAACAAACACGAGGGGCAGATGGATAACGAAGTTTCACCATATGAATTTCTTATTTTATCATTTTGATATGAAAAGGCAGACTTTTTTATTTATTGTTATTGGCGTTCAGGACCTGTTATCACAGGATAAAAAGTTAATTAACATATGAGAAAAAATATCTAATCACAGCGATAAAGACTTTGTCAAAATTGATAATTTCAAAGATATAATTTTATAACATGAAAAATATCTACATAAGGTACATTTTTTTGATCAACATTGTACTTCAAAATAGTTTTTAGACTTGTTCGCAGTTTTGAATGACTTGCCATATATTGTACTTAGTTTATTAAGCTCTCAACGATTTATGAAAATTTGATCTAATAGTATGTTTCTGAAGGCATGGTATATATATATTGACTAATTGAAAAACTGTCGACACAAAAGAGCAAACATTTAAGAAACAATTAAATAAATAATTTTCTATTTACATGAAGCACTAACTTTTTTGTTTGGATTTTTGTTGTTGGAGCGTGCGTTAATAGGTTCGATTTCATTCTTTATTTTAATATTATATTTATTTCAAATATTTAAAACTTATACATTACTTTTTTCGCATAGATGTTAATAGGGAAAAATAAAATTAGTTACATAATATTCAGTGCCATAGCTAGTCCAATTTATGTCCGGTGCCACCTCTATTCATTACGCTATCCCTCATCGATCATTTCTACGCTCACAGAAGTCCGCGCACTTTGTAATGGCACTGCTCACACTGTCCCAGTTACGGCTCTAATATACACGTGTATTAGTGGGTGGACTACCATTACTAACATTCAAAGTTGGCAAATAGCTGAAAATGGACCAAATCCATCTATAAAGGGTCGTTGGTAATATCAAAAGTTATTCCAAGAGGAGCGCACAATAGATTAAATGATTTGTTAATCTTAGTTACATAGTCTAGTATTAGTATATAAAAAAATGCAATATAGTTCACCGGCTATAATTAATATAAAAACAAGAAGTCTTATCAACTTACAGCTCCATGGCAAGTTGATCCGAAAGTTTCTGTCATAGCCTGATGGGTTCCAGTCAACACATAACTGCAGGTACCCATTGTTCCTCCTATTAGTACAGGCTGTCCAATGAGCTGATAGTCGACTGGTATGAGGGGATGATGTGGAGGAAATGCTCTAGTTGAACCCTACATACAGAACAATCAAATGAGACAAAGTAGATTGTTTTTTCAAGTTTTATTTGACACAAGTATAAGTAGTTGAGAAGTATAAATAGATTAGAGAGAAAAACATTTTTAAAATGGTTGATTACATTGTAACCAGATTTTTTTGCAAACAATGCTCGATTTGTCACTTCTATAGTTTCTTCTATAATTATGTGAATGCGTCATAGTTTATCAATTCATTTTCCTATTTTCTATATTTATGAGATTATTTCTCTTGCTGAAGATTATAGTCATTTAAAATTCAACAGTTTTATTTCACATGCAACCATTTAATTTCTTTTACTATATATGAATTGATTAAATATGGATACTTTATAAAAGTTTAATTAACAGCAACCAGCTTTGTCTATTGACATAGAAGATACTCATAATTTCTAGTGAATGAATTTTTACTATAACGTGGAAAACTTTTATAAAATACGAGATCAAATACGTGATTAAACTAATAAACTTTTGTACGTACATAATTTTATTTATATTCTTTGATAAAAGGTTAGACTTGTCTGTTAGCAACGAGTGATAACATTCATTAGTAGTTTGTTAATAATAATTTCATATTTTGGTAGTAATATAGAGATATAATCTGGCAATGTGTAATAATGAGGCTATATGGAAAAAATAATAGAAATCATATTTCTAAGAAACTTTCAAAACTTATAGTTTTATATTTTTCTTTATTTTTGTTATTAAGCAACAGTGACAGATATTCAGAGTGTGATGCTAGTGTTGCCAAAGCAACAATTCTATACTCGACACTAGCAAAATTTCTCTCTAGGAGAATGATCACCACGGAATAAAACAGGTATATAAATCTTTTGCCTGAGACATAACAAAATGAAAAAAAGTCATTTTTATGAAAAATATAGTGAAGAGTAGTACTAGAAGTTACCTTGCGATGTACTAGAAGTGTTTTTTGTTTACCATCGACGATATGCTCTTCAATTTTGGCTATGTTATGAGAAACATCATAAATAACGTGCATATCTAGATCATCTGGGGCCATTCGGAACTGCTTGGCAAATGCCTGGCGAGTCAGAAATGTCATAGAACTACGGTTGACCCAAGCAAAATTAGCAGCTGCGGCCATGGCTTTTAAATAATCCTGTCCTTCAGTCGATTTTATACGGGCGCACGCCAATTGTCTGTCGTTGGTGTCAATTTGATCTCTCTTCATAGCTTTCTCCATTTGAACAAGGGCATCTGTGGCGACCTGATGCCCAAATCCCCGGCTCCCCGAGTGTATCATGACACATACTTGACCAGTGCGTTCAATACCCATTTTACTCGCTGCATACTTATCATAAATTTCATCAATTACTTGGATTTCGGCGTAATGGTTACCAGCGCCCAGTGTTCCCAGCTGGGGTAGCCCACGCTTCTTTGCTCGCATGCTCACTTTGGATGGATCTGCATTTAACATACGGCCATACTCTTCGCAGTGCTCTTTGTCTTCAGCCCAAACATAACCCTCACGGAGAGACCAGTCCACACCCATTTCGAGTGCCTCTTCCAGATCTCTAGCATTCATGGGTATTATACCCTTTGACCCAACCCCTACTGGAATGTGATCAAACAGACTTTGGGCTAGTTGTTCCTGGAAAATATGATAAAAATAAGTCTACAATAACTACTAATAAATACCAATAAAATTATCAAATTTATAATGTATATAAAGTGTGATTTCAATTGTTAGAAAAGTGGACGAATATATATATTTTAAGTTTATAGTATATATTTTTTATATATATTTAAAAAAATTATTAAATAGAATCGTAGATACGGTTTCTAAACAAAAAGTTTAGTTTTCCTTAAAGTTAGTGATGCCCAAAATATTTATAGAAAATAATATGTAAAAAATATGAGGTGTAAATTAGCCTTTAGCTGATACCACTGTATCAGTTAAAGGCTAATTTACACTTTGTGAAGTAAAAAGTGCAGGTGTGACGTGATTAGTTAACTTATTTTTATGGTGTTAAATATTAAGTGTAAAGTAAATGTTCGCACAGTGATCACTGATTCTTATAGGTTCAAAGTGTATGTCTGCATCGTGGTGTCACTTATATACAAAATGTAGGACGAACAGCGATTTATTCTTATATTCTGCAGAATTGATATTATATAAGCATTCGTACTTTATGTATTCTATTACAAAATTTATTGTTTACTCTTCAGTCATGATTCCGTCTTCACATACTTCTAATATCATTTTACTGGCGCTTCATACATAACAGCGTGACCGTTTATATGTTGATTTTACTAATCACTTAACACCTGCACTGTTAACTTAACAAAATGTAAATAAGCCTTTAGTAATTAAATATTGACTATTATATTTTTAAGTTATTATTAAATACTTATACTATTAATGTTATTATTAAAAACTTATATATAATTGCAGTTCAGTATATTTGTAATATTTTAACAATTTTTTAAATTTTGTTAATTATGGAGATACAAGCAAAAACAAAATGATTACTTTTGAATGTGATCAAAGTGAAGTTGGTACATCCAAAAAGAAAATAAAAATTTCTGTAAAACATAGTGATTAATAACCAATACTTCAAAATTATCATATCTAATATCATTTTGATATCTATATTTTGGTTCATACTGTAAAAACATTTTTTTAGCCAATTAGACATTGAATTGGTCGATCGGACATATAGACTCATCACAAAATATATGTTAACTAAATACAATAAATATCAGAATATATATTAAATATCATTTTTATGAAACTGTTTTGTTTTTGCTGAGACGTTTTATATAGTTTATACAATTTTTGGGAAGGTTATTCTCAAATATTACTATTGAATAAATGATTATAAAAATTTTTGTAATATATAAGGAATTAAAACAAAATATAAAAAAAATCACATATAAACCTTCATCATACAAATCAATGTAATTGATATTGCATCATTCGTTGCTAAAATATGATGCAATTTGGTTAGTTGAAAGATTACTATCAGATAAATGCCCTAACAGACGGTCAGATTTGGCACGGCGGAACATGGATTTTGTCACTGATCGAACCAATACCCGGTCGTGTGGCGACTTGTCAGACAACTATAATTATTATTATTTCGTGTCCGTGCGTGTACAAATGTACCGAACCAATTCACAGATAAAGTACAGATTGTCTATGGACCAGCTGTCATTATTCTAATTGCAACGTTGTGTAGAGATGGACCAACTTAGAAATTCGTCAAACCGAGTCGATCAAGTCGATTTAACAAATATAATCATCGGATAGTGTTGTAAATAGATTTAGATATTTAAGAACTCATTCATTTTTAAATTTTTAATTAGGTTGCAAAAAAATAAAGACTGTCATATAATCAAAATAATAAAGGTTTTATTAATATATCTGTATTACTTATTTGATAAAAACCAACATAAAATCAATTTTAAATAAATATTTAAACTTTTAACAAAATAATATTATATGAAAATTGATATTTTTTGTTCCGTCTTTAGTTTCAGTTCAGTTTTAATACTTAATTTATAATGACAAGTACATAAAAGTATTGGTATTTAAATTATTTATCTATAATTTTTTTTTACTTTTTACGTACATTTTTTTATCAAATAGTCTATGCAAATTTATATACCAGTTATATCTTTACATTAAAATATGTTATTGGGTTTATATAAATAACGAGCAATTTAAAAATTATATTTATACAATATAGTTTAAGTCAATTTTGCCTATTCCTTTTTTCTTTTTTTTATTTTCATGGGGTTCTTAAGTTGCCGCGAAAATTATAAAAATTTTGCACGCTTTGATAAAACTATTGACATGACGTCCGTATGCACTGCGTACTTTACTGTTATTGATAGATCTAGCTGTCTGTAGCAACACATGGATTTGGTTCGTGGTTCGGTGATTTGTCCATGTTACTAAATCCGACCATCTCTTAATGCTTTAAAACAGATCTAAAATAGCTCCTTTAGAAATATGAATACCTTTATAGGGAGAACATCCTTCTCGTGTAAGTTAGTGCGTAACAATCTAACTCCACAGTTTATGTCGAAACCCACTCCTCCAGGTGATACTACTGATTTAGGGTCATCCATATCAAAGGCAGCCATATTTCCTAATCAATGAATAACATTTTAAGTATTATGCACCATAAAGGAAATAATACACAAGACTATAAAAATAGTATGCATTTGTAAAAATCTATATATATATAACAATATTGTAACAGAGTTAATATTGTACATTGAAAATATTTTAAAGAGTGCTTGATTTAGCCTAAAGAATGATAGCAGAAGCGGAAAAACTTTTGTCTGTATGTTACTTTGTGTAAAACTTTTGTCTGTGTGTTATTTTGTGCGTCAATCATGAAAAATCTATTTAATGGATTTTAATGAAATTTGGTATGGTAATAGTTTATAACCAAGAGCAATATATAAGAGAAATTTTTTTTTTCTTATTCTGAATTTCCTGCGAGTGAAACCGTGGGGCACAGCTAATAATATATAATTATTTAAAGGCAATAATAATCTTCTCTGTTAATGCAAACACATGAAAACTATTAAAACAATCAATCCTAAATTTTTAATATGAACAGATGTCAGTTGCATCACAGTATATACAGACAATTTAAAGTCTATTTTCTCAATAAGAATAATTAGTTTTTAGATACGTGGTAATTCTAAATATTATTAAGATTCATTAAGTCATTAACCATGTCCTATATATTCATATTGCTTTAGAATATCTTAAAAATTTAACCAAATTTTGTGAGTAATTATGGAATTAGTTTAAAGATACAATACAACACGATACATTTGGTATAAAGTATTTTATTGCTTTGTAATGTATTTATGAATTGGATAATTCCATAATTACTCGCGAAGCATAATCTTTAAATAATTTAACTTGTGGTTCACATATGTGATATGCCAAATGGAGAAGACTTATATTTTTCCGTATATACATAAATATTGCCATATTTAGATATATAAAACATCTATATAATATTTTACTAATAAAACTCATTATTGTTCATGACAGCTTTTGGGCAATGCACAGTTAGAGTATTCAAAAATTTGAGGATCCAAATTTTGATTACTACTGATTTGTCAACTTTCTGATCAGAATTAGTAAATATAGCTAATTATTATTTAAATTTGGCGCATTATTTTAGGATTTTATTATTGTTATTTTGTGTTGATGTCACATTGCAGGGTGTATTATTTGCGCCAAGATTTGAATGCACTTGTTCCTCAGTGAACTAGCGATCAGTGTAATAAATTGGAACATGCTATATGCATTTGTCACGCTAATCACTAAGAGTAAATCAATAGAGTACTATGATGATTAATGTTTGTTTGTGCCCATTTTATTGTTTCTTCATTATTTTATTTCTATAATTTGTTTATTTGATTGTCCATTATTTAATTTTAATTGCTTGCCAAATATTTAGATTAATAAGTGCAAACACCAATAAAAAATTGTCTTTTACCATGCAAATATATCCCTTCCTTAGGACAATACCAATCCCAATAAAACTCTAATTCTGAGGTCGGAATTGGTACTCGCAATTCTGTATTAAACCCCTATACCCAATGTATTGTAAATCAATTTTATTATACATATGTAAGGATATTTTTAAACACTCCATTCATTAATTGTATTCACTCGCATGAAGAATAACTCAATGTTTTATATTTGTTGTACCATAGCTCGTAAACATATAATACTTATAAAATTTATATACCATTAATGAAATACAATCATAGATTACGTTGTGAAACAAATTTGTTAATTGTGCAATTCGTTTAACAATTATTTGAATAATTATTCAATGCAGCCATAATTATTAACTGGATAATAAAAGGTATTTCTATATATATCTATGTATAAGGTATTTCTATGTATATCTATGTATAAGGTATTTCTATGTATATCTTATAGATAGCGTGAAAAAATAAGTAGTTATTTGTAAACAAACCAATAGCAAAACCGTAGCCAGAATGCACATCAGGTAAGCCGACGGATTTTCCGACAATGCCGGGCAAGGCTGCTACATTTGCAATTTGCTTTACACCGGGTAAGAAACCGCCGACCATTCCTGGGCGACAGGAATTCCTTAACTCTTCCAGCATTAAGCGTTCTAACGTATTATTTACGTAGAAAATCCCTTCGACATTCATGTTTGGTTGGAATCCTTTCTTGATACGCCAACAGTAAGGATTTATTTTTTCCAAATATTTCAGTTCATCGTTGTAGCTTCTTACGACCATTTTGAATTAGTCTAACAGCACAACACTTTTAGAAAATACCTCTTACACACTTATTAGTAAAAATATGTTCCGGCTAATAGCCGGTCTTTAGAACATTTGGCAGGTTTGGCACTTCGTAAATTCAATGAATTGTCCAATTCTTATGTTGGTAGTGTTGTATTCACTGTTCTGTACTCTATGGTGTTAGAGATTAGCATATTATCTATGGTAGGAATAGGTATCGTAGTCAAATTTAATAAATTGCTATGTTTATTTATAAGAAAGTTTTTTAATAGTGTCTTTATTTATTACCGTTTTTATAATCTTTTTGTATAAGTATAATTTTTTTCTTTCCAAATTTTGAAAATGTATTGAATTTATTTGACGCATTTCCTTCACTAGGTTGTTTTGTTTTTTATTGCATATCAACTATTATCAATTATTTTCTAATTCAATTTTCTCAAAACTTATAAACTCTATTTTAACTTGTAATTGTTTTCAAAATCAACAGCAATTATAATTAAATTTCATTTTGGTTATTAAAAATCTCCGAAATTATCGATGGATCAAAAGTTAGGGTAATTATCTTACTTTTTAAAAAATCGTGGCTTTTTTCTATTCTATTCGATAATAAGAATAAAAATGTTAAACTTAGTTTTATAGTAAAGATGGTATTGTAAAGTTTTATTAAATTTCTTAAGTTTTAAACTTGGTTTTGTAGTAAAAATAGTATTGTAAAGTTTTATTTTGGGTGCTATAAGCATTACTATGGATTCTATTATACATATAATCTTTTTTATACTTTTTTCTTCTCTTGCGAGAAAGGAAAAACGGTTGTTTGTGTTTCTTTTCTGAAACGACTGATATTCCTTCTTTTCAAATTTTTGCAGTCAACTTTCTTTAATCAAATTAATGAAAGTTTTTCTTACTTAAATGAATTTGAAAAAGGCAAAATGGGCTTTAAATTTCAGTTGTATTTTTTTATTTTTCTCCATTTTAAAGTTCCGTACTTAAAAAAAAATTAAAAATGGAACTCTCATTCGCATTTCTGTCCGCTGTCTGCCGCAGAAATCGTTAAATAGAGCATAGTGCTCAAATATGGCATGATAAAGCATATTAATTCGTCTATATATCCATAGTTAATGATTCTAAATCGTTAAATGTTTTTAAAAGAAATCATAACATTTATACCCTATAGAAGATATAGGGGAGCATGAATAAATCAGAGCCACGGGGTAATGACAATCACTCTGTTTTAGATGTAACTTAACAGGTTAAATCGTGTTTTGTTTTTCCATAGTGCAGAAGAATGCGGGAGGAGTACAGGTGTTCCATCGCATCGTTTCTTAGTTGACTGACTTTACCCATACAAATAGATCTCCTATAAGGATTCAAATCTTCACACTTTGACTGATCAGAGCACTGTAATATCAGAAGATGTTCAAGAAACTCCGTTGCAAGATATATTTGTTACTGCAGATCGACATATTCTGTTCCAAATGTAGTCAGGGACAATCAATTAAATAATGACGAATTTATTACAAATCTCTGCTTCTTCTGAACTAAATTCTATCCTGACACTCATATCTTCAGAACCATCAACGTCACGAGAAGTCCGAAAATGAACACATAGGTAAAGGACATTCGCAAATAATTATAACTGCTCCGAATAAAATTGTATTGGAAGAAAAGGAGAAGCGTCTCACGAAAAAAAAATAAAGAACGAAAAGGAAGAGGTAGAGAAGGTAATGTAGAGAAAAGAAGAAAAATAAATAAGGGGAAGGGGAAAGGGAAGTACACCGAGCATCGCTCGGTCACCTGGTACTATATACATAAACACACACACACACACACACATATATATATATATATATATATATATTCATATAAAACATTAGATCGACAACTAATAATGAAATACTAATTATAAAATTATTAAGAGTTTTTGAAGTGAAAACTTCTTTAGCATCATTGTGATTTGAAAGTCGATGAAACGAAAAAGCGACAGTAAAAAGAGACAGACATATAAATTCATAAGATTTAACGTGGGAGAAAACGAAAAAGCGACAGTAAAAAGAGACAGACACATAAATTCATAAGATTTAATGTGGAAGAAATTGAGATAGGAAGCATTATACAGTGTTTCTTATGTTCGTGGTTCTCTTTGTGCTCTGCTTCGTACCCCCTCCACTCGTGTTTATCAAGGCATAGCGAGAGTTTGCTTGGGTTTCAGCGTTGTACGTGTGTTAATACGTGTTTATGCGCGCAATTGAAAATGATATTGTGAATAATGATTGTGAGTACTTGTATGTAAATTTTCATAAACTTTAAATTTGTGTGTATTCGATCATTTTCTGAATTAAAAAAAACGTAGATGTGCAAAAAAATTAAATAAGAGATTAATTTAATTTAATTATAAAATTAGATGAAATTTATCAATTTTATTTACATATTATTAATTATAAAAACTTTTCTAATTATTTTAGTGTTTATCAAAATTAAAAATTGATATTAAACTTAAAAATTAAAATTTAAAATTTTTGAAGGTTTCACTTCTACCACGTGTGAATTGCACACATGGTTTTTTTTTATTTTATGTAGGTGTTACTTTAAAAATATATTTTCACTATAATAGCCATTTAAGCCATGAAATAAGCTCGACAGCCGCTTCGTAAGTATTGTATTGTGCCTAGGAGCAAAAATACTATCAGAAGTGCACCCAATTTTTTTCGGGTTCTAAAAGATGCAAAAGTACGCAACAATGGTACAAGTTTATGAGAAGAGATGAAGTAGGTATTTCCAGCAAGTTTTTTGCATTGTTGTGAAGATAATTTCAATGTAAGTATGTTTTATTTGGATAGCTGGAATGATAATCGAGTTTTGTATTGAATATCAATCACACAAGAAGCAGATAACTGTGTATATAAACTAGTTTACAAAAGTTTAATACGACTTTCGTTTTTTTGTTTTTTACGTTAAGAAAAACTACATAATATTGCCATAATACATAAAAAGTGATTTGACTGAAGCGTAATAAACTTGACTGAACGTCAATAACATTACATTTAAATAATACAATTATAGACATTATCTAGTCATGTTTTTAAAATACAGGGTGTCCAGTGGTAGATTTCAAAGTTTGAATAAACATAGTTTCTGAACGCAACACATAAGAGGGGCGCGGGGGACGTCGTTAGAAGTGCACATTTCGAGTGGATTTTCGCTGTCTGTAGCACGCCGTCGATTTAATAATCGTTACAGTATTCGTCGATTACGTGATGGACCATCGATCAACCTCATTCAGTCATGGGTAGCAAGGTTCAGAGCTACAGGATCAACATTAAATAGGCCCAGGCCAGGACCTACACCATTGGTAGCTACGGATGAAAATGTCGAGCGTGTTATGGATTCTGTCGTTGAAAAAAACCCGTTTATCACTGCGTACACGTTCACCGATATTGAGAATTTCGAAATCAACTTTACAGGTAATAATGCGAAAAAAGCTCAAGTTCCATCCATATAAAATTAAAATTGTTCAAGATTTACACGATTCGGACTTTGAATTAAGAAAAACTTACGCGGAGGTGATGTTATTGAGATTTCGTACTGCTACCCGGATGGGCAACATATTCTTTAGTGACGAAGCTCACTTTCACATTGGAGGATATGTGAATTAGCAGAACTTTCGTTACTGGATGTCCACAACCCAAGACAAATGCATCAAGAGCCTTTACATAAGCCTAAAGTAACAGTCTGGTGTGCCATGTCTGCATTTGCAATCATAGGGCCTTATTTCCTTGACAATCAACGTGGCCAAACTGTAACTGTGAATTCGGAGAGATATGCCCAGATGTTAAATGACTTTTTCAGAGTAGAACTACAGAATACTCCATCCTTCAACCAAAACACATGGTTCCAGCAGGACGGGGCCACAGCTCACACTGCTAATGTGTCTATGAATGCAGTGCGGCAGTTATTTCCAGAAAAAAACATATCCCGAAACGGTACCGTACCGTGGCCACCTAGGTCACCCGATTTAAGCCCATGTGACTTTTTCTTATGGGGATACTTAAAATCCGTTGTTTACAAAACAAATCCGAGTACTGTGATACAACTTAAAGAAAATATTCGAGCCGAAGTCAGTAGGATACCCCAGTCGCTAGACTCGAAGAGTGTGTGAGACTCGATGGCCGCCATTTGGAAAACGTGGTTTTTAAAAAATGAAATCCGCCTTTGTTGTTATAAAGTTAAAGTAAACCTACTTTGTATTAGAGGTGCAGTTTTTTTTTTACAATTTTTCAAACATTGAAATCTGCCACTGGACATCCTGTATTATAGGTTATATTTACTGCTTTCTATGAATGTATTTATGCATAATAAATGTACATAATGTATGATTATAAATCATGTATTAAAACAATTACCTTGCGGCTTTCATTGCTTTGACTTCAACAGATGTAAAATCTGGATTTGAAGCAAAATATGACGTCATTATTAATGCCTCTATTATTAGCAGATTATCCCATTGTATTTTCACAAAACCACTTTCAGTTATCGTTCTAGACGATTTTCAATCTCATTAGGATGTTAAAAATGCATTAGATATGTAGAATATTACAAAAACACTATTTTTCCTTATACCAAACACAACAAAAGTAAAGATTCTTTGCTAATATCCCACCTGACGATGTTGTAATACAACGAAACCTAAGTCGTGGTAAAGAAATTAAAGAAAGTAGAAATAATACTACATCACTTAGTTTCATTTAATTGTGAATATATGTATCGTTTCTTTATTTAAGGAACAGCTAGTTTTGCGTAGGAGGTAAAAGTCTTTGGGACAGAAAGTCAACATAGTGAAAACATTAGGGTTTCCATTCGGTCCCTTAGATATGGAGTTAAAAAAATATCTTCCGGCGTCTTTCAGAATGCATTGTTACTACAAAGTGTGATTGAAATATGACTCAGAATTAAAATACATACATCGACCAATATGTTTAGGTATAATAGAACAAGTTCATCAATATAATACATATGTCGCATAAATTTTCGAACAATAACTTTCGTATTCGCCGGGTATATTAGCAGACACTCGTGGCCGTATTCGTGTCTAAAAATCTCATCGAATATGCGTCGGGACGCTCGGGGGGATTAGGTAGAGAAAGTATGGTAAAGGGAAATAAAGAGGCGGTGTTACACACATGGGGTGTTACGCTGTGTAATAGTGTGAATCTGGAAAACTATTTCCTCACGATTGTATGTATATATAATTTGTAGTGAATTCACATCGTTCTATTAACTCTAATGTATTTTACATGTTTTTGTTTAATTATTAAATTTTTTTATCAAAACACATTGATATTAATGCGTATGTTATAAATATACAAATTAAACGAATAAAACATCTAAAAAATACAATAATAATATATTTATTAAAACTAGTTCATAACATAATTTGATTTTCCAATTAATAAATAATTTAAATATTTATTTTTAACAGTCGGCCGCCGGACACGGCAACATACACAACACCCGGAAGAGCTAGCAGAGCATTCACACATGTGCCTACGGTCAATTCTCCAGCACTTGTCAGCTTCCCATCTTCTCCTAATTTCCACCTTTTCACAATCCCATCCCAGCCACTGGACCATACGTCGTTATTTTCTGCATCCGCACTTAGTGCCAAAAGGATTAACTCACTGGCCTAAAATAATTAGTAATAAAGCTAGCTATATATTTTAGTATTATGCATATAAAATATAGTGAACTTTGAGTTCAAGTTAGATAAATACATATTATTTAATGACTTAAGATAGTCTAAAAATGAGTTGCGTTACTTAAGCGATAAAAACTGTTTAATTAGGTTGGTATAATTAAAGAGTCGTTGATCGAACGATATAATTATAACAACTAAAACTAGGTTCTTGAATTATATATTCTCTTCAAGAGAAACCTCGGTGGTGTCTCGCAAGTCTAAGTTCTTAGTAGACACTGTTTTTCTTCTATACGTTTAGCTACTTTACACGTGGAAGACTCTTCTCTGTGGGTGCGCAATGGAATAGGGTGGTCTTAACCACCTAATATTTGTATGATTTTTTTCGTAATGTAAAGATTATTAAAACGTAAATCTCAACTTTCTATCAATATTAGATTCTTTCAGATGCTTTTAATAAATGAATGCTGGAACCAATCGTAAAGTGTACAAGAATAGCATAAAAATTTGGGACATATAAAAGAGATATATACGTATGCGTTTGTACATATGCTATGCTTGTATTTTTATTAATTATGTACATGGACACTCCAATGGGAGAAAATTGCAACTCATTTTGACACTTTATACGAGAGTGTGACAAAAGTTTCAAAACAACATAAAAATACTGGACATATTGATATGGTATATTACTTTATATGTAAAAAACATTATGATTAGACATTCTTATTGGATTAAAAATGAACAACAATAATGTTATTGTTGCTCGCCATAGTCAAAAAGTGAATTAAAATATTTTTCCTTGTATGTGTTAACATATCCTCAATCATCCAGGGAATGATGTCGTCAGTTTAATTTATTTACCAGTTTAACTTGATATTTTCAAAAGTTCTCTCATTATATGAAAATGAGCACCACTTAGTAGAAAAAGTAAAGACTATGGCAAATAGACAATGGTTACTTGTTTTTTTCCATAATTTGTGATTAAATAAAACAAATTATTTAGCATAAAAGCAAGTTTGAAACTAAAAGTGCATAAACCCCTTCATATTTTTTTTATTAAATAATAAAGTCTAAGAAAAAGTTAAAAAACATCAGGGGGCGGAAAAAAGCAAAAATATTCATATAAAATTGAAACAAAGAACAGTCGTTGAGCAGGAAAAAGGTAGTATTATAGAAAATATTTTCTATAAACTATTTGACAATTCATTGTGAAAGTAATAAGTTTCTATTCTGATAGTTAAACAATTGATGGAAAAAATAATCACCATAATTGGCCAAGAATTGCGATATGTATCATGTCCTCATATTAACATACGTATGTAGATACAGACGAACGGACGGAGACTCATGTCATTTTTCAAAGATAAATTTAGATCATAATAAATATTTAAAAGCATTAAAAAATAGTATCATTTTTAGAAAAGTATCTCCTATTTTCATAAAGCTGTATTAAAAGTTGAGCACTTTATAAATTAAACGAGCTGTAATTATTTCTATCCTAAAAATTCGAGGTCAGTATCCTGGTCGACAAGAAAACACACGCCCTATGATACTCAGGCATTTTTTAAATATATCCATTTCAGAATACGTACGTGAATTTCGCTGAACTTCTTAAATCCGTCAGAGCAGCTGATACTGTTCACCAATAATTTACGTCCGCAGCGACTGGAGAAGATCAGTTTATTTCCTGCGAGGACAAGGGGCGCTCTGCCTTCAGTCGTGTGTTGAGTCATGAACCTCACTCGAGAATCCTCTTAAACATACGAAAATAATGAATATAGGTAAAAAATTAAGTATCTGTAAATTTTAGGCCCCGGTCGCAATTATTTTAGTAAGAAAAGTGATTTGAAAAAATTCCCTTACAAAAGTGCGGTTTTCCAGGGAAGTGTAAGTTATAAATTGTCGACTTAATTGCCATTCTTAGTAACACTAAACACCGACTTTGTACATATAAAGAGGACTTGATTTAAAAAAAAAACCTAAAAAATGAAAGTATGAAAATACCCAAAAAAGATCGCGTAAAGAGAGGTTATGAAATGTAGGTTTGACAATCGACTGACAGGCGTTTCTCCATAGCAAGTGCATATTTCAAATCAATTTTTTATAATGAAATAATCAAGTCCAAGGTCTAATTTTTAATACGTCGTTTATTGTGTATATTCTTTCATTTAAAACAAAAAAAAACTGGGAAATTCTTATTTTCGATAAACCAGACTTATACCGACTCTGATATAGCTGAAATGACATATTAACATGGTAAAAAATGTTATTAAAAACAAATAGCCAGTAAAATTGCTTTAGGTTTAATTAAACCTATATCTCAATTGTGTTTCGCAGCAGCGGTGTTGCCAGTTTTCGGAAATTTTGAATATCAACTTTTGCCCGCGACTTCCTTCGCATAAAATTGAGAATTGTTTTTGGTTTCATTCCATTTTTAAAGATTTAAAATTCTGTTCTACTCCAATAGTTTTCATTCTATTGTATTGTGAAAAAAATTTATTATAACCATAATAATATTTTTTATTGCCCAGTTTTCATGTAATGCCACAGTCATATATAATGTGACAGTGATAATTCTATCTATAATAAATGGATAACACATTATTAGTATTTTTAAGTTATACGATTATAAACAAATATAATGAACCTGTCAGTTGACAGGTTTACTAACTACCAAAATTAACATCAGATCTTCATCAGATTCTTTGGAATATAAAAGTAAATCATTTGAACATCTTTTAGATTTTGCGTGATGCACCATCACATTTAGACAAAATTCCAAAAAAACATTATTACTAGGCTCTTGAATTTACGTAGGTCTAAAAAATTGTATGCACTGACCGCGCCGTTAACTTTTTTAAACATACCTATAGATGTGGATATTTAAAAATATATATGCGAATTGCTAATCCATATGTGACATTGCCAAACCTGGTTTGATCGCCGTAAATGTGACATCTATGTCGCGAGCCGTGAACATGAGCGAATCGCTGGCAGCCAGGCCTTTCACTTCCTCAAGGACGTTATATTCCGCCTTGCACTCTCCGTTGCTGTAGAGTTTTACCTGAAATCATGCAAAACACATTAGCACGATTACATACATATATGCCCAATTGTATTGTCTTGTACAGGGTATTACGTATTCCATCTAAGTTTCTAGATTTACACATTCTGATTGCGAAGTCCGTTGAACAATGTATTGTTGTAATTTCGGGTAAATTTTCCTTATTTAAAAGATTCGCGCTTGTATTCCGATGGTAATCCAAGGAGACAATACCGTTTGTTTAGAGAAATCAAATGTACGGGCACGTTGCACTTATTTTCTCGCGATGCTTTCAAGCCTGCGTCTATATGTCTTTTGTGACGTCGCAGAAACCTTTTTTTTATTGTTTGACCCGTAAATAATTTGTATTTTTGAGGATCAAAATTCATAATTATTTTACCCTTCCCCTGCAATAATGCCCTTTCTTCGCTGTACGAACGCAATTTGACTCAGGTTTGTAGTTAACAGGTATCCGATCCGACTAAATTTTTCCCGGGAAAAGGAATTATCGAACGTTAGTGTATAAATTACTAAGCATTAATATCAAGTACTTAGATTTGTGGTCCCTTGTAGCTGTAAGCAAATCAAGCTTCTAAGTCATCGCACGCTCGCAAATGAATTAAAATTTATAAGGTACGGTAGTACCCTATATATGTTGACCTAGAATCATGAAATTTGGCAAGTAAGGTTTCACTGCACAATTAGAGGAAAAAAAATTGAAAATCGTTATTTTGTAGTTGTATCTCATAATTTTTTTTTATATGAGCCTGTGAAAAATATTTTTCACAACATATTTTAGTTCTAAAAAATTTAAATTTCGTAAATAGTTTAATAGGGATATCAGGTACCATTAAATGTTTATAAATTCCTAAATGTGTACGGAATCGCAGTGTGAGTTCCACTCATGCTTGACAGGTTTTTTTTATCTTAGAATGAAATTTTAAAGGTTGAAAAAAAGGGAATAAAACTAGATATTTATAAATAACTCTCAAAATAAATTTCATCAAAATCAGTATAGCGGTTTAAACGCTAAACCGCGTGCATGCATACATTTTAATAATTTATATATTTTTTTTTATTCTGTAGGTATTTTAAACTAAACTTAAAATTAATTTCGATTTTTTTATGATTACATTTGTTGTACCACTAATATTGTGGCTTGAAAAAAAAACTTCATGTAAAAAAGAAACAGTATAAATATACGAATATAGTCAATCCCGCTTACACACACAAAAATACCACTACTTTTTCTAATCCATCACCGGTTATTTGTCAATGTGCGGAGAATTAAGCAGTGTGCAATGAGTGACAGTTGAGTTAAGGATTTTTTTTAACAAGCATTAAAAATACAGAATCTTTTAAGGATGAGTTTTCGAAATTTTCTTTTTTGCCGTGCATCATACCATACTATGTCAAAAATGTTAGGTAACCTAAAATTTCCCTAATACTGATGACGATTAGATTATTGCTCATATTGTAGGAGTTTAATCATTTTATCATATTAAAGTTATTGATCTGATATTACCACAATATCCCTTTATAAATTAAACATTTTAACGTATTCTCTCGAGACATGGAGCAATGGATTTTATCGATATTTTATAATAATACGTTTTTATTATTGATTAATAAACACCAAGTTTCATCCAACAGGACTGACGCCATTTATCGAGGTAAAATGTAGCCTATATGCTACATTGAGTAATGAATCAAATACATCAGCATCAAATTTTGTGAAAACCTGTCCAGAACTTTAAATTGCGAAAAGAACGGTTCAGCGTGAGTTTTATATAGAACCTTAAATTGCAAAAATAACGGTTCAGCGTGAGTTTTATATAAAATCTTAAATCGCAAAAAGTACGGTTCAGCGTGAATTTTATATAGAACCTTAAATTGCAAAAAGAACGGTTCAGCGTGAATTTTATATAGAACCTTAAATCGCAAAAAGTACGGTTCAGCGTGAATTTTATATAGAACCTTAAATCGCCAAAAGTACGGTTCAGCGTGAATTTTATATAGAACCTTATATTGCAAAAAGAACGGTTCTGAACCATATTTTTTATTAAGTAAATTATGACACTTATTTGTTTATTTTTTGTAAAAAGTAAAAAATGTAATCCTTAGGATGAGACGTCTTTGTAAATCTATCTTATTGATAAGTATATTCATTATTTTTAAAACTACTAAAATTGTTTCATTATTATAGAAAAAATGTTTAAAATAACAAAAATTTACTATTTTGCGTACTAATTAAAAAAATATGTACCAGATAAACTTGAATCAAACTTGTGGATATATTTGGTAGATACTCGTAAGTGTAAATTCATTTCGTGTTTTCAAAAATTTTAATATTTCTTTTAATAAAAGATAATGTAATTATATCGTTTAAGACAATATCATAATTATTATAAGATATGTATTTTTTTTGGATTAAATATGAAATGCCACGGCAACGGAAAAATAATGAATTGTATATATGTATATATATATATATATATATATATATATATATATATATATATATATATATATATATATATAGTAGTATCTATATAGAGTAAAAACAAGGCCCAAATAATTTACATTAATGCAACCGACCAAACAACAAAAAATCTAATTTAAATATTTAGTTTTAAAGGAGATTAATAATAAACAATAGTAAAAACATTTTGAATAAAAAAACATTCCGAAGTAATATATGACTATTGGTTGATTTTGTGACATAAGTAGCAAAATTTTTATGGTTCAGTACCTCAAGGGGAAAAACGGAACCCTTAAAAGTTTACTCACGTGTCTGTCTACATTTAACAACCGTTTTTCTCAAAAATCGCTAACGTAGAAACTTGAATTTTAGCATAATATTAAAAAAAATATTAACCCGCACATATCTCAAAAACTAAAAAATATTTACAAGAAAACTTTTGGAGAGACAAATTAAAAACTCAAAAAATGTTTTTTTTTTCAAATTCCATATATAGTTGAAAATGTTAATAATAAGGGTTTCAAACATATTTTTTTCTAACTTTATGTAGAATATCTTCTGAGATATTTTGAAAAATATGAAAAAAATATATGTTCCCACCCTTATTCCGAAACGGCTCAAATTAAAATTATGAAAAAATAGGGTTTTCGAAACCTTTGCATAGGTTGTAGGAAAACCATAGCGATTATCCAAGATCTTATAATTTTTCAAATGTACTCCATGATTTAACTCCTTTGAAATATATAGTATATAATATATTTACGTTATGAAAAATTAATATTTGTAAACAGTTTAACAGACATTCTATATACCCGTATAACTTTTATAAAATTCTGTATAACCTTTATAAGTGACCAAATGCATACGGAACCTCGTACGATAGTTTTATTCGTGCTTGACAGTTTTTTTTCTTACAAAATATTTATTTCTGCTTAGAAATATCTAGTGAGTTTCTCAATTTTTTTTTGGTTTTATTTAAGTACTACGTCAAAATGAAAAGTCTTTTCGCTATGTTCTTAATGTTGACAAAATTGATCGATTATCAATATTTATTGCCATTTCAAAATAAAAGTATTTTTTTGTGTCATACGTACTTTCCACCACGAATATAATATTTCCGTCGGGGAGTCATATTTACTTCTTTCATGTATGTTCAACTTCTTAAATGTTATGTCGGTTACAATGTATAATTGCTTAATAACATCATTCTCACCCCTCCAGTCTCATCTCCGACGTACAGCGTATCCTTGTAATAGAATAGTGACGTGACGTCGGAGGCGGTGGGCGCAATGTCGAGGACTACACCAGAGTCCGCCCAGCCGCGTACGCCGCCCGCCGCCGCGAATACGGCGCCGTTGCCAGTCGCCAGCGCCGCCACCGGTCCTGCCGCAGGCCACGAGCTCTCATCATCCAGAGAGCTGCTCAGCGACTGTGCATATAAATAATGACAAAAATTAGTTGCTTATTTTATTGCATTAGTGGTCACCAATAGAATGTATATATGTAAATGTAAGTGTAAGTGTAAGTGTAAGTGTAAGTGTAAGTGTAAGTGTAAGTGTAAGTGTATGTGTATGTGTATGTGTATGTGTATGTGTATGTGTATGTGTATGCGTATGTGTATGTGTATATGTATGTATGTATATATATATATATATATATATATATATATATATATATATATATATATGTATGAACATATAATTTAACTGCTGATTTGAGAGGCGGTCGTATTCAATGAATTCTTAAAATATACTCAAATAAATTTTACTGCATTACCCTTCAAACTTTGGTGAATTACGCCTCTTCCTACGTCATTTCTTTCTTTATTGTTATACGTTCACTATTTTTAATGTACAGTATTTTGACACAATATGATGAGATCAGTGAAAACAATATTTATACGCTCACTCCTGTGTCCACCCATCAGACTGTCATTCATATATTTCCAAAATCTGAACTATTTGATCTAAAAATTAGAAATTTTGCATTTTTGTATTTTGTATTATATCGAAACTATTTTCGAAACAAAAAAAAATAAAAATTGTCATTCTGATAGCAGATTTGCGAGAGGTTAATTCCCATCACAAGTTTAGAAACTTCAAAGCTAATGACACACTTTGATTTTTGTGCATTTAAATTATTTATCGAATTATTATATTATTACGATTATACGATTTTACTACCACGTACATTACATTAATTTGCTTGCATTAAAGCTGGCTCTGAAAGATTGCATTTTAACCTTGTGGCTAAATGCAAAATACTATTGATAAAATATAAAAAGTATCGCGCAAGTATCGCACGATAAAAAAAAATAACGCGATTGATAAAATAAAGAAGTATTTGTGGCGAGTTATTTGTTAATATTTGTACTTCAATTTAATTTTATTAAATAACTAGTTAAAATCAATTCCTTTTTTATGTGTATCATCGTTATTTTGTGGTACATATTTTTATCCTTACAGCGTAATTTACCGATGCGTTTAATAATTGTTTTCAATATTTTGTTCCTTTTCAAGTTATGATTTGTTTCGTTTGTAAAAATTATTTTAGCATAAATATTAGAAATATTTTCATCTTTATCTTTGATTATATAGCGTTCGTTCTCTCCACAGAGAACCTTTGCCAATGTCAAGTGTGGAAAAAAGGTTATGCAACACTGATTAAATCATATTTCGGATATTTGTCATTGTTGCTTGTTAACAAAAGAATAAACTATACAATAAAACAAAAACTAAATAAGAAGTTGGCTAAACTAAAAATTGGCTAAACTAAAAGAAGAAAACGACATTATAATATACAGAAAGTACAAAATAAGTATATACAAATATACAAACATAAAAAAAATAAACATGAACATAAGTATAAACAATTCTATATTTTGATGTCGTTCTTTCTTATGAACTGAATGATTAATCCTAAAATGGGTTTGTTGGCAATAAATAAAAGTGATCTTATGTTGATGGGCAATTGAATTTTATATTTTAATAATTTGGAAACAAACGAAGGAAATTTATTATTTAACGGACATGAAAAAGTGCTAATTAAATAAAACCTCATACAGAAAATGAAAACACCGTTGGCGTTTTGTCTACGGAACGGATACTAGACTATATTTGTACAACAGTCAACTGCAAGATGACCCACAAATTATATACTAGTTGACCTACAGAATGATTTTCCGGATTAAGTTTCTTAATTATCCGGATCAAGTTCTCCGATTTCCCGGATCAAGTTTCGATAAATTGGTCGAAATTTAAGAGATTTTTCCCGGAAAAACGAATTAAGAAACGGTATTATGAAAATGATATAAGAACATAGATTTGACTTACAAGGTATGAAACAATTTTTGGATATCATTTTGAGAAAAAAACAGAATAGTATATACAGAATATTGTTTTCTATGTAATATACTATAAATTTTTAGGTTAAAAAAATTAAAAGTTCTCTGTTCATATAATACAATCGGTTTCCATAAAATAATTCTAGTCCGAATTTCGGATCTTTACTATACGTATTTCATTACATGGTTCGAAAGGAATAAATTAGAAGTTTTATTAGTTTTTTTGGGAATATTTGAGAAAATGCGGAGTTGGCCATATACTCGTACATATTTATTAATAACCATGAAATATGCGAATAATATGAACTATTAAAATAAAGGCTAGCAGTAAATTAAGAAACTTTACTATACCTATTTCATTACATGGTTCGAAAGTAATAAATTAGAAGTTTTATTAGTTTTTTAGGAATATTTGAGAATATGCAGAGTTGGACATATACTCGTACATATTTATTAATAACCATGAAATATGCGAATAATATCAACTATTAAAATAAAGGCTAGCAATAAATTAAGAAACTTTACTATATGTATTTCATTACATCGTTCGAAAGGAATAAATTAGAAGTTTTATTAGTTTTTTAGGAATATTTGAGAAAATGCGGAGTTGGCCATATACTCGTACATATTTATTAATAACCATGAAATATGCGAATAATATGAACTATTAAAATAAAGGCTAGAAGTAAATTAAGAAACTTTACTATACCTATTTCATTACATGGTTCGAAAGTAATAAATTAGAAGTTTTATTAGTTTTTTAGGAATATTTGAGAATATGCAGAGTTGGACATATACTCGTACATATTTATTAATAACCATGAAATATGCGAATAATATGAACAATTAAAATAAAGGCTAGCAGTAAATTAAGAAACTTTACTATACCTATTTCATTACATGGTTCGAAAAGAATAAATTAGAAGTTTTTTAGGAATATTTGAGAGAATGCAGAGTTGGACATATACTCGTACATATTTATTAATAACCATGAAATATGCGAATAATATGAACAATTAAAATAAAAGCTAGCAGTAAATTAAGAAACTTTACTATACGTATTTCATTACATGGTTCGAAAGTAATAAATTAGAAGTTTTATTAGTTTTTTAGGAATATTTGAGAATATGCAGAGTTGGACATATACTCGTACATATTTATTAATAACCATGAAATATGCGAATAATATCAACTATTAAAATAAAGGCTAGCAATAAATTAAAAAACTTTACTATATGTATTTCATTACATGGTTCGAAAGCAATAAATTAGAAATGTTATTAGTTTTTTAGGAATATTTGAGAAAATGCAAAGAGTTGGGCGTATACGTATTTATTAATAACCATGAAATATGCGAATAATATGAAGTATTAAAATAAAGGCTAGCAGTAAATTAAAAAAATAAACGTTGGATCTATTTTTGCTAAAATGTGTCATTTTTAGAAAATGTTTAAGTTGATGAAAAAGTAAACTGTGTCAGAATTAGGAATTGAGAATTATCTCACTTCGAATTAAAGGTAAATTATTATTGTATGATATTAACATGACATTGTCAAAACCATAGACTTAATTCGTAGCATATTAACTCTATGGTCATGACACTGTTGATAATCTTAATCGAGTTCAGCTTTAAAAAAGTAAACATTGAAAATAGTCCTACAATAAGAGCAAGAAAAGAATTGCCCATCTAGTGTCGACAAATCAAGTACTCTATAAACATGAAGCTATTTTAGATAGCATATCCGTGAAAACAGACATGGTAGCTATGTCAATATTTAGAAGTCGTAAATTGCCGAATAAGTTAATACTTCGCCATATTTCAGATATGTTGTTTTGTACTCCGACATCGTGTTTCCGTATTTTAATGTTCAAATAGTTTCTTATTTATTTTCGGAAAATATATAACCAGAGATATTCTTTTTGAAGTTTTTATTGTCACTAGAAAAGAAAAAAATTGAGTTTCATTAGTCAAATACCTAATGGTTGAGATAATAAGGAGGTATGTTAATAAGTAAGTTTTACAGTATGCCATTTTTGAAATTGGTAGATGAATATTATTAGAAAAAGGATAATATTTTTATTATATATTTTATAGAACAGTTAGACTTTTTTGTTTTTTTTTAATATTCCATAACGTAACATTCATTGATTTAAATTTTGATTGGATTTGATATCCGAAATTGGTAATGCTAATTCGAATTGTACTGGCTGGTTTATGTTTTAATTTATAAATTTTCAAAACAAAACTTATGAAGCAACTTTGCCTTTTTTTATTTTGCATTTTGGAAGATTTCTTTTCATTGTATATAATTTCACGAGTAATGCAATGCAATTAATAAAAAATGAGTACAAATATACGAAATATTCTTTTAAATAATATACAGGTAATGTATTCCATAATTTCATAACTCGCGCAAAGTCTTTAAAATATAAGTATGCAAAGGTAATTAACTCTTGAAATAAATTTTCATTTAATTCGTTGTTTAATCGTTGCTCGTATCAAGCTAACATTTCACAAATAAACATTGAATTTGCTCAAAAAACAAACGTCAAAAATACTGTTACCAAAATACTTTTTTGTGTACAAAATAAGTAGACATGTATTACAGCAAGTGTTCTCCACTTACGCATTATATTTTCAACACTCGATTGTGATATAGCAGCACCGACACAATAAATTGTCAAAGAAATCTCTAATCCAAGAATATCCAGGTTATTTCGTTAACATTTATACCTTTATTTGGCAATTTTCGAGTCCGACAAACAGTCGATCGTTCCCGAAAGCAAGCGAAGTTGGCTCGGAGTCAAGCTGAATTTCAGCGGCAACGCTCAACGCCATTCCGTCCGCGGCGACGCGGTGCGTCGACTGACCCACGTTATATTTAGCGACGCGGGCTCGAGCGACCCGATTGCTGTGTAGTTACGTACTCTGCGCAGATATAAGACAGTGTTATGACGTTTTATAAATAGTTATAATTTAAGCTTAAATTGAATTCATGCTAAATGTCAAGGAGTTCAAAAATAAACTTGCTGACGGATGGGAATAATTTGATCAGCTGTGTTGCGGGGTATTTATTGCCTATATGCTTAATATTAAAACTGTTAAGAATTCAATATCTCCTGTTAAATTAACCATTGTAAAGGGCTGTTAAATTTATACGAAGGACTATAAATTTATATCAGGATAAAATAAACTTGCTGATCGATGGTAATAATTTGACCAGCTGTGTTGCGGATTATATTTTGGCTATATGCATAATATTAAAACTGTTAAGAATTCAATATCTCTTGTTAAAATAACCATTGTAAAGGGCTGTTAAATTTATACGAAGGACTATAAATTTATATCAGGATAAAATAAACTTGCTGATCGATGGTAATAATTTGACCAGCTGTGTTGTGGATTATTTTTTGGCTATATGCGTAATATTAAAACTGTTAAGAATTCAATATCTCATGTTAAATTAACCATTGTGAAAGGCTGTTAAAATTATACGAAGAACTATAAATTTATATCAAGATAAAATAAACTTGCTGATGGATGGGAATAATTTGAGCAGCTGTGTTGCGGAGTATTTTTTTGGTTATATGCGTAATATTACAACTGTTACGAATTCAATATCTCCTGTCTTATTGAAAAATTATCTCAGTCGATATCAGAGCGTTTATTAGCGAGAAGTTTGATTCATCAATTGGCTTAATTTGTTAATGGACATTAGAAGCAATATCGACTAAGTTTATAGATTCATTAAGCTTATGGCTGTTTAACTCCTAATCAAACATGAACAATTCATGCACATCAAACATATTTCTCTGAGCTCTTTCTAGGTAAATTTTCCAAGATGGTTACTGGATACGATCGATTTAAAACGCGCTGACTTGGTGGTGATAATATTTAAATTTTGCAACTTAAACTAAACTTAAAAATGTGCAGACTAATTTGATAACTAAAGAAGATTGAGGGCAGATAAATTTTCATAAAATTTTTCGTACGTGATAATTAAAAACGAAAATTTATGTAATTAATGCCTAATTGTTATGAGTAGCTTTTACTGCTAAAATTATTTGAAATAGCAAATAATAATTGGTTGTTGTCTGTCTGCCTTTCGAATTCCTTTAAAAGGTTATATTTTAATTCTCCTTAAAATAAATGGATTTTGGATCTGATAGGATTGCAGATAGTATGAGTGTAAAATTTTGGTGAAACATAGTTTAGAAAGTAGAAAAAAAGTGTCTTTATGGAAGTCAGACCTAAATTGGAGAAAATGTTTCTACAAATGTGATAATAGTAACAAAGTTTTGTTATATTAACTTCAAAGATGAATAAAATGCACGTTATGAAGTGGATATTTATGTTGTAGCAAATTTTTTTATGCTTAATAAGCATCACGAAACTTGGTATAAAATCATTTCGTAACGCGAAGACACGTCACAATGCCTAATGCCCTCTATCGTTTGCTACTAGGAAACGTAACTAATTCTTAGGATCAGTACCTAGAGATAGCGTTGGAATAGTTTGAAATAATTCATGGTTACTATATGCTTAGAGAAGAATAATTTCGCGTTATCATATAACTTCCTCATAGCTATAATTGAGCGATCACTATATTTTTATTGTGACCATTAAAAATATATCCCATTCATTGACAAAAAGTTGTGCAATGTCCTTTTGATTAACTGTACTTGCTTATAAAAATTAGTCAATCAACTTTCGTGATAAATAATTATTTTTCATAGTTGAAGCAAGTTCAACACATTATGTTTAATTAATGAAGCTAAGTTTTGTATCAAAATCCATAATCGTAATTAATGGCTAAAAGTTAACGATAGAATACCAGATTCGGGTTTCTTTTAAGAACCAATAATTTTGTCCGTTCATTGTGCTGGGAAAGCTATACTAGGTTATACTTTCCAAAAGCTTTAAACTTTCCACTTCGAGGTTCATTCTGGAATCTGATATATAGAATTTATGCTGTAGATATTAATATGTAATTATAAAAACTTAATTAAATTAAAAATATTTATTAAAAGTAAAATAAAGATGTAGTAGAAATAAAACTTTATTTTTATAATGATTGCTTATAAAAGAAACAGATGTCGCTATTAAATAAGTTGTTATCTGTTAATTAAGTCATAGTAGAATTAAAGTATAATCTTGACGATTTCTGTTGCAGATGTTGTCTCTAGGTAATAGGTATAGACGTGGTTTCGTTAATATCTTATTAAATGTATAGATTACTTAATTGAAATTTAATACAATTTGGAGATAGTGAAAAACTTATGATGAAATTCATAATATCTAGCAGATTATATTGGGTACATTTTTTATACAATTTTTTAACCCTAGAGTAGTCGGTGGGGAGCATTTTGTCGCCCATATTTAAATGATTTTTTTTTGCAAATAATAGTTTTATTTTTTGCAAATAATAGTTTTTTCTGCAAATAATAGTTTTTTTTCCAATAAGATTTTAAAAGAATAGAATAAAATATAAACTATCAGAAAAATTAACATTTATTATATTGTTATACTTAGTATTAGAAAGAAAATGCTTTAGAAAATCTTAGGTGAAATTTCATGAATTTTTACAATATCTTTATCTTAACCGACATAAAAAAAAGAAAAATTAAACTTTTAAACGTTTTGGTTATCGTGAAATAGTTAAAAATATATGATGAAATGATTATATTGGGTCCATTTTTTATACAACCTTTTAACCCTAGAGTGGTCGCGTGTGGAGTATTTTGCCGCCCACACTTAAAATGATTTTGTTTGCAAATAATATATGAATAAATTTACAATGATTTTAAAAGGATAGAATAAAATATAAACTACCAAAAAAATTAACATTTATTGAAGTTTTATACTTAGTATTAGAAAGAAAATGCTTTGGAAAATCTTTGGTGAAATTTCATGAATTTTAACAATATCGTTATCTTAACCGACATAAAAGAAAGAAAAATTAAACTTAATAACAAAATTAAACAGTCCTGACACATGTACGTACAATGCTTGTAGCACAGTAACTTTGCGCACCTGCTGCACCCTTTTATGGTCCTTCTATTTATCTTGGACGGACATACTGCGCATATACGAGTACCTTTTCTACCTGATTTTTTGGTGTTCAGATGGCCCAATTCGAGCAATTTGTTCATTGATATTTTGATGTACCGATGGCACAAATCCAGTAATTTGGTTTCTCAGCTGTTTCCCCAAAGTGTTTAAGTGGGATCTTCTAATTTTATGTGGTCTGGTCATAGCCAGACCAATTTCTTTCAAAAACATTCATCGTAATAATAAGTGGTCAGTATTTTCTTTGTATATTATTTGACTATTTATGCTGGAAATATTCAGAATTGAGAAAAATAATCTCATCGGCCATCTGCGAGTCATTCTACCCACGGAATATTCTTCTTTCATTTGATCGACTACGTCACCTCCGCTTTTAGTCTTATGGTAATATTTTATGATTTCTGATTCTCAGCAGCTCCGGTAGTTTCATCGATCTTGTCATCATCGTGTAAAGTTGACAATAGTAGAACTGCTTTTTTTGCTTTTTATTAGGCATATAGGATATTAGAATCTTCTTCTCGCCAAATCTGAACATTGCACTCGGCTTAACTCTATCTTTTGTAAGTAAAAACAAGGTGGGATTTCTTTTTTGTCTTTTCGCTAAGTGCCTACTATAGTTGTTCGGTCGTTAGCAACCAGCTCATCAGCAAGGGGAATAGCCGTAAAATAATTATCCGTCGCTATATTTTGGCCAGTATCTAAAATATTTTCGGATAATCTTTTTACCAAAGCGCTTGGATTGTTATCAACACTGAACTGTATTTTTGATTGTTTGCCGGCATACATTTATAAATTGCTTATATAAAATGATTTTGTATCAACGAGAGCATATATTTTTATGCCGTATTCTGTGGGTTTATATGCCATGTATACACGGGACTTGCAACGTCCTCTAAATGACTATAACATCTTGTCAGTTGTACCATTTGCTCCAATCTGGTTAATTGTCTGACAATTGGTGTCAAAGGTTTCAAATACATACATCATTACTGCCATATTATTATTCTTAGCGCATTCTGCTCTATTTTGCGCATCGTTAAAACGAACATATCTTAACGGAAAAAAGAGTCTTGTCTTTGACATGGTTGCTCTGAATATATCAGGCGCAGTTCCATCATCAATCCACATTTCATGAATGCTTAGGTGATGCATTTTTTTTAGTCCAGCCCCAAGTAAAAGCACAACTAGAGCTTCTATCTCAGTCAAGTCGGTTTCTTTAGTATCTCGCTCTCTCAAAAACTTAGCACGTTCGTGTATATTCATGAATAACACGATGTCTTCCAGTAATTGGTTAGTAATAAAAAATTAAAACACTTCAATGGTATTTTAGAATTTTTAGCATCTTCACCTTGGGAGGTGAAGATGCTAAATCACTCCAGGGGATTTATGACAATATTTTCTTGCATAGTTCATATCTTAGGCCTTGAAGGAAGATGTACTAGCCACTTAGTTCCCTCTTTTCCTTCATACATAGGAACTTTTGTAGTTCGTCGCTCTGAACTTGATTCAGTTGTAGCAGTTGTTCTTTGCCCGTCAATTAATCGAGACAGACGTTCATCCTTGATGATCGTGTACGAGATCTAGTTGGCGACCGTGAGCGATGGCGAGATTGTCTTTGTGCTACTGTAGCTCCACGTCCGCGACCACGTCGAGATGACTTATGGGAAGGCGCAGTGGCTATTATAGACGATAATCGAGAGGTTGATGGCACATCTTTGTCAGATTCTGCCGCTGATTGTTCTGTGTCAGTATTATGATCACTTTCCCTATCACTTCCAGATATATTTTCCAATAAAGTATGTTCACTAGCTTTTTCAAAATCCAGCTCCTCTTCCAAGCACGAAACTATTTATGCGTCTTTTTTATTCATTTTGTATACTTTACGCGTCGCTAACGTAAGAAAATATAAAATAAACTAAGCAAAAACAAAATAAAAAATTGCCCAATAATTAATCAAAACAAACTAAATTACGATATTTACATCAAAACATTATACACAATGAAAACTCATAATATTTCAACAACTATATTGAGTAGTGGCACTTTATGCTGCTAGCTGCTAAATGCGAAGACCGTGTCATAGTTTATTTCACCTGCCTAGAGTGCGCACAAATATCCTGCAACATTTGCATTACTTTCGTGCACTCGTATTGTTTAACACAATATTTTGAGATGGGTCCAGTCTTGATATTTTTCCTGTTCCATTGCTTCAGAAGCTTCAGGAAGGGGCTATGGAGTCATTAGTGGTTCATAATTGATCACTAATTAGAGTGATATTTATTTGGATTGATGTGGGTTTCCGTCTTATTCATTTTTGTTTAAACTATGTTTAAAACAATTTGTTTTTATTTTTCACATGTCCAACGATTTGGATAAGTCCTTAAATTAGACGCGAGGTTTTCGAGATGTAAACAAATAAATAAGAACAATAGTAATTTAAATGAAATTTTGGAAACTCCTGTTCAGTCACAAGTTCATTATTATGAAATGAATAGTAACACATAAAAAGTTGTGGATTTGTTGATAGAAAAATATCAAATGCGAAAATTTAAAAAGAACGGTTGCAAAGATGGTATAGTTGCTAAAATTGTAGTGCTAAAATGATAGTGTTCATCTTGATAAATACTCCTTTCTTAAAATAATCGTCTTTGACTTATTATTATTCATTAATATGCAAATTACCATTTGAATTTTACAGTAGTAAATAAAATTACGAATCATAAATTATGCAATGCGTATTTATTAGCTAACGTATAAAATTATGTCGTTTAAGATAAATATAATCTCCAAAATTACGAATCATAAATTATGCAATGCGTATTTATTAGCTAACGTATAAAATTATGTCGTTTAAGATAAATATAATCTCCAAAATGGCAGCATCCGCTAATTAGCAATGAGAAATGAGTAGGTACACGTTTTTTAATGGTCGTAAGCGATAACAAAATCGTGTTATTGTCGAAAAAATCTTTGCAGATTACGTTGTCAAATTATTATTTTCGATATTCAAAATTGAATAATATTTTATTCTATGATATAAAAACTTTAATTAATTATTGGTTAATAACATTCTATGAAATAAAAACTTTAGTTAATTATTGGTTAAAGCGAAATAATTCGTAGAGTTCATTTCGAGACTTTAAGGAAGTCCAACTTAAATGTTACTTTGAGACTGAATAAGGTATCTGATTGACGCCGTAGGAGGCCCAATAGACAGAAATTATATTTAAAACACTTTGATTTGTTTAATCCTTCACATTTATATAGAATAAAAAATTATAATTATAAAAAACTGCCACATTTAGATTATGTCCATGATGTCACGTACGTCTTCTCGGTCTGTTGAGACAGCTACGAGTATGTTTTATAATTAAATTTTGAAAAACCATTGTAAATTTTACTTAATGTATTGTCTTTTTTGCGCTAAATGTTTCGTTTTAATATTTCTTTTTTTAAGTAAAAAAAAAATGTTTCTTTTTTTAAGTAAAAAAGATATATTTTACTGTAGGTGCAAGATTTATTTTGTAAAATTAATTTGTAAACGATGACGAGCTGAGTAAATTTGATTTTATTATGCTTTCGAAATTTTTAAGTGTTTTGATTTTTATTGAATTCAAATTTCGTAAGTCGACAAATTTGTAAAACGACGAAGACAAAGAGAATGATTAAAGAAAAGACTGCCTATGTGCAACAAAATTTGAGCGATGACCAAAGAAAAGCTTATTGTATTATTTCATATCGTGTCTCAGATGAGTTCATATAAATTATCATTAATTTTGATCTCAATTTAATTTATACCTTAATTATAACTATATTATGTTGCTTCCAAATATTTTTTATTTAGTTGATATGTCTTATGAGCATGGTTAAGGTCCACGAAAAGATTTTTTGAAAACATATTTTTATGTTGGAACTATTTATATAAATTTGTTTTGTTTCTTAATATTTTTGGTTTTCTAATATTTTTGGTTTTTTTAATTTGGACTAGAGTTTGCCCAGTGATCGGAATTCGATCGTAATTCATTTTAAAAATTTAAGTTTGAATGTTATTGACGATCGTTTGTCAAAGAGTAAACCAATTTTCAAAAACCAAAAACACAAAAAAATGTTTTTTTGACTTTAAAATTCATTTCCTACTACGTCAGCTGAGGGCGTGTACAAATACGTTACTAGCGTGTGTTGGTTGATACGTTACTGCGATACCTATGAAATTTAAAACTTTATGTTAATAGCAGTTGAAAATAAAAATATAATTACAGCTTGTATTCGTATTTATTTTTTAATACAATTCATTATCAGTTTTAATTTTTATTATTGAATTAAATAAACGCTAATAAGAGTTAAACTTGACGTAATGAGTAAAAGATATGAATAAGTACTACGTGATTGCTAACTGTAACTGTCGTATGTTTTACTCAGCGCGCGAAAGAAGAGGTGAGTTGGTAACACTGGTTTCTTTGCGAATATTTAGCAACACGTTCACATCGATTGGAGTGCTAACCATTTTGTAATGTTCAAATATGTTTTATGTCAATAGCACGTAAGTAAATTTAAGAAATAGCTGTAATGAATTTTTCTGACAAATTTTATTAAACACTGTCAAACAATTTAAATTATAATAAATACTTAGCTAATTCATAATTAAATAAATTTATTTAATTATGAATTAGCAAAGTATTTATTATGCTTTATCCGTTTATGCTTTATCCATCCGCCATCTTTCTATTTTGTCTATATTTTATTGACAATATATTTGTATATATTTACATTTTATAAAATAAAGAAATGTAATGACTTCTATATATTTATGGTTCTTAATCTAAATAAGGTCCAGCAAATCAAGAACCCGTCCTTTTTTTTAAACTTATCTGCTAAATATTTTTTATTAAACTTTTACGAGAATTAAAAAGGAGATGCCAATAAGTAAAGCCCTTCTTTTGGTATTTATGTAAATATCATCCTCTTGGCTTTAATAGTACCCTTATCTCTCAATGAGGTTTAAATGTTATTAAAAAATAAAATAGTTTTAAGAAAAATGTACGATGAATGATCGTTATATATAAATGATCACATTTATATTAAATAATCACAGAGTCACCAGAGCAGGAAATAATATTCATCGTCTTCATGAGGCAATGTTTGTGGAACACAGGTCCTGGTTCCATTAACATTGTCTCATACCTTTATCGTTTCTGCAGATATTGCAGTGGAACATGGAACTTTCGTTGCAGATCTGGATGCAAATGTAACATAACTTACGGCTGCTGATAATAAAATATGAATAAGGCCATCGATCAATTTTGCCGGTACTTGTAATACAGTTCTCTCACAATACTATCGCAGGAAAGAGAATGATATAATAGTAAACTCCAAAATGATAGAGATTACCTATATAGAGATACGATATAGATAGAGATTACCTATATGCAAAGATAGAGACTAGCTATTTGCAAAGATAGGGATTACCTATATGCAAAGATAGATATTACCTATATGCAAAAATAGAGATTACCTATATGCAAAGATAGATATTAGCTATATGCAAAAATAGAGATTACCTATATGCAAAAATAGAGATTACCTATATGCAAAGATAGAGATTACCTATATGCAAAGATAGATATTACCTATATGCAAAAATAGAGATTACCTATATACAAAGATAGATATTACCTATATGCAAAGATAGAGATTACCTATATGCAAAGATAGATATTATCTATATGCAAAAATAGAGATTACCTATATGCAAAGATAGATATTACCTATATGCAAAAATAGAGATTACTTATATGCAAAGATAGATATTACCTATATGCAAAGATAGATATTACCTATATGCAAAAATAGCAGAAAACTGTAAGTACTCATGTACTTACAGTTTTGAATCAAGAAATTAACAAAATGCAGCGTGCACTTAGCGCCAAGACGGTTTTATGACTGCAAGTTCCACTACGTGGAGGAGAGACAGTTCATTAACAAAGCGTTTTATGTTTAATAAAAAAGACTTGAAGATAGTTTAGGTTTCAAATGAAAGTTTTTTATGTTTTAAATATCAATAAAATAAATTTTCTCAAAAATATATAAAACATATATTATGTTGATAGACATATTTTAACATTACCAGATAATTTTATTACCACAGAAGACCAGGGAGACGTTCGCAAGAAACATAACATAACAATATTATTTTCGCGAATCGTGTGCTCAAAATGTAAACAATATAAAATACTAACGACTTTATTCTCATGATTGCTTTGGTTAGTAACTGATAAAATCTATCCTATACCTATTTATTTATCAAGTAATGTTAATTTCAGTTCAACTGTTCAATGGCCATACGTTATCAGCTAAGTGACGGCAATTACTGCCAATATCAAATTAAGATATTATAAAGTTAAAAATTAAAACTAAATTACCCTGAAAAAAATTAACAAGATATATGAAAAAAATGCAATAAATTCTTAAGTTTAATATTCATCATAAGCATTATGATTTTAGGCAACTTATCATTACAGAAATTGAGGGTCAACATATACAAAGTGTTGTAATTGGACATTTAGAAATAATTATGATTTAGAAATAAACAAAATAAAAAAACGTTAAAAATAAAACAAATGTTTTCTTATGTTTTATTTTTTTCAAATGTTTTTAAAACTTAACGGTTAACCAATACCTATTACCCATTAATACTTACATACAATATATTAAATGAAATGCATGGTGTGCTCACTTGGAGGCGAAGGAGGTGAAGATGAAGGTTTTATTAATTTTCATAATTATTCTTTAGAAATCGATAAGGTAATAGATGTAATTTACTAAATATATAGTACAAAAGAAAACAAACGCTAATGTAGAGTATTTTTAGAAAAATAAAGGAAATTTGTACCCAGGGATCCATAAGGAAACAAAATGGCTCAGTCTTAGTCATCTTTAGCTATAACTCATATTTAAGTTGTTTCTTTAACTAAACCATATTCTTAAATATAATAAAAGAGAGAGAAATAAATTTACCAACTATAAAATTGTGATACCAAACAGAAGTATTTATTTTACATATACTTTTCACCAATTGATACGTTTCACACCTTTTACAAATTTACAGATACTTTTCACAAATGAACATTGCACTTGGCTTGAATATTTAACTAAACTCCATTCTTAAATATAATAACAGAGAGAGTAATAAATTTATCAACTATAAAATTGTGATACCAAACAGAAGTATTTATTTTACACATACTTTTCACCAATTTATACGTTTCACACCTTTTACAAATTTACAGATACTTTTCACAAATGAACATTGCACTTGGCTCGAATATTTAACTAAACTTCATTCTTAAATATAATAACAGAGAGAGTAATAAGTTTTCTAACTATAAAATTATGATACCAAACAGAAGTATTTATTTTACACATACTTTTCACCAATTGATACGTTTCACACCTTTTACAAATTTACAGATACTTTTCACAAATGAACATTGCACTTGGCTTGAATATTTAACTAAACTCCATTCTTAAATATAATAACAGAGAGAGTAATAAATTTATCAACTATAAAATTGTGATACCAAACAGAAGTATTTATTTTACACATACTATTCAGCAATTGATACGTTTCACACCTTTTACAAATTTACAGATACTTTTCACAAATGAACATTGCACTTGGCTCGAATATTTAACTAAACTCCATTCTTAAATATAATAACAGAGAGAGTAATAGATTTACTAACTATAAAATTATGATACCAAACAGAAGTATTTATTTTACACATACTTTTCAACAAATGAACATTGCACTTGGTTCAAATATTTTACTAAACTACATTCTTAAATATAATAACAGAGAGAGTAATAAATTTACCAACTATAAAATTATGATACCAAACAGAAGTATTACACGTACTTTTCAACAATTGATACGTTTCACACCTTTTACAAATTTACAGATACTTTTGACAGATGGACATTGCACTTGGCTCAAATATTTAACTAAACTCCATTCTTAAATATAATAACAGAGAGAGTAATAAATTTACTAACTATAAAATTATGATACCAAACAGAAGTATTTATTTTACACATACTTTTCAACAAATGAACATTGCACTTGGTTCAAATATTTTACTAAACTACGTTCTTAAATATAATAAAAGAGAGAGAAATAAATTTACTAACTATAAAATTATGATACCAAACAGAAGTATTTATTTTACACATACTTTTCAACAATTGATACGTTTCACACCTTTTACAAATTTACAGATACTTTTGACAGATGGACATTGCACTTGGCTCAAATATTTAACTAAACTCCATTCTTAAATATAATAACAGAGAGAGTAATAGATTTACTAACTATAAAATTATGATACCAAACAGAAGTATTTATTTTACACATACTTTTCAACAAATGAACATTGCACTTGGTTCAAATATTTTACTAAACTACATTCTTAAATATAATAAAAGAGAGAGAAATAAATTTACTAATTATAAAATTATGATACCAAACAGAAGTATTTATTTTACACATACTTTTCAACAAATGAACATTGCACTTGGTTCAAATATTTTACTAAACTACATTCTTAAATATAATAACAGAGAGAGTAATAAATTTACCAACTATAAAATTATGATACCAAACAGAAGTATTACACGTACTTTTCAACAATTGAAACGTTTCACACCTTTTACAAATTTACAGATACTTTTGACAGATGAACATTGCACTTGGCCCAAATATTATATGAGTATGATTTTCTATGTGTTTTTTACGCAATTTACGTATGCTTACATCCTCGTGACTTTTAGTACTGGGTCTGGCTCGTTGTGAACCCATTGATCAAGTATTTAGAACTTTACACATGGGCCAAATATTAGAAGTATAATTTTCTGTGTTTTTACGCAATTTACGCATGCTTACATCCTCGTGACTTTTAGTACTGGGTCCCACTCGTTGTGAACCCATTGATCAGTTTTAGAACTTTACACATGGGCCAAATATTAGAAGTATAATTTTCTGTGTTTTTACGCAATTTACGTATGCTTACATCCTCGTGACTTTTAGTACTGGGTCCCACTCGTTGTGAACCCATTGATCAGTTTTAGAACTTTACACATGGGCCAAATATTAGAAGTATAATTTTCTGTGTTTTTACGCAATTTACGTATGCTTACATCCTCGTGACTTTTAGTACTGGGTCCCACTCGTTGTGAACCCATTGATCAGTTTTAGAACTTTACACATGGGCCAAATATTAGAAGTATAATTTTCTGTGTTTTTACGCAATTTACGTATGCTTACATCCTCGTGACTTTTAGTACTGGGTCCTACTCGTTGTGAACCCATTGATCAGTTTTAGAACTTTACACATGGGCCAAATATTAGAAGTATAATTTTCTGTGTTTTTACGCAATTTACGCATGCTTGTATTTTCGTGGCTTTTAGCATATAGTGACCACGTAAATTTCGCTTTACACCAATTCGGTTTTTTGCCTTATTTTTTGCGTTGTGAATCCATTGATCAAGTACCTAGCTAAATGTTGCTGAAACTCAACTGGCTGTGAAGTGTAATCCCCTCGACGAAATCCATACAATTTGAGGTATACTATAATATATATTTGTACGCATTATGTATTGGTATATTCGTAAAATAAAGAATGTAGCGTAAATAATAAATAAAAAAAATTAATACTTAATTTTACATTCATAATCGATTTCATGGCAAGCTTTGCATTAGTCCATGAGGTTAAATTTTTCTTCAATCTTTCATATTCTTTTCGTAATTTTTATAACATCTTGACATTTCACATTACATTTTTCTGCAGAGCCTGCTTATCTTTTCTTCACAACAGCTTTGGAATATGCGATAAAAATTTAGCTTACATAATTAATATATAAAAAAATTAAGTAATTAGTAAGCATGAGAAAAGGTTTTTTATCCCTTCATTTGATGAAAGAAATTCTTTGGAAAGTAACCGAATATATATAATCTGCATGCGTACTTTTGTTTAGTGCCTTTGAAACATTTTTCCTATTCATACAAATTGTATCACACGCTTTTGTATTCTGAATCATCAATTTGTATTGCAAAGCAGGGGAGTGGAAAAAAATGTCGAAATTAATTTCGTAATCCAGTCCTATTATCAAGCACAACAGTTTCCCCTAATCTCGATTCTCTGATATTTTTCTTGTCAGTGTAAAGATTAAACTAAAAGAGACATCCGTACACAATTAAATGAAACTACGTGATGTAGTATTATTTCTACTATCTTTAATTTCTTTACCACGACCTAGGTTTCGTTGTATTACAACATCTTCAGGTGGGATATTAGCAAAGATGTAATATCCCACCTGAAGATGTTGTAATACAATGAAACCTAGGTCGTGGTAAAGAAATTAAAGATAGTAGAAATAATACTACATCACGTAGTTTCATTTAATTGTGAATAATGAATTTCTACAAAATTAACGCCAAATATATTCAATATTTGAGACATCCGTAGATGACAAACGTCGGCATCACATCTTCAACCCCCTTTTTATATCTTTTTTATGTACTGATTCATAAAATTATGGCCGTTGAACTTGATTGTATGCTCGTCAATGGTTTGTGTTTTTGAACTATACTTTGAAACGAGGAGTTGAAATGATGCATAATGCATGCTGGCTTACTTTACATGTTCTCTTGAATGACGAGTTTCTCGTGTCAGACTGACCAATGTTATTACAAAAATGAAGGTTTTTTGGCGTATTTCCTCAAACCTGGCTCTCACAATTATATTATCAATGATCAATGAATCATGGGTGTACTTACCTAAACCTCTCCAGTTGACAAGAAAAATATATGCTTTCGTTTCATCTCCAATGGTTAAAGATCTCCTACTGATTCTGATTCTGGTAAAAGTATATTATTTACTAACTCGTTGGAATGTGTCACTTCCATAAAAATTCCGTAGATGCCAGTATTACATTATGTTGATTCGAAAATATAGGTCAATATAATCTAATAAATTATAGGCCTTCATATAAATAAATAACAGAATTAAGAAAGTAGCATTGGGAAAATATATTTCCCTTCGACTTAAAAAGGTTTTTCATTTTCTTTGATTTGATATTAAATTTAAAATGACTTTGATTTGATATTAAATTTAAAATTTAAAATGCCATTTTTTTCTTTTCTTTCAACTTCATTTTACTTAATAAAGCACTTGCGTTGGAAATAAATACTTTGTGGTTTTATCTATAAAATTAGTTAGGTTGCTGATATGAATATTAAAAAATAGTATCACGTGGATGCCAGGTAGAGTATGTAGAGGCCTATCCGAAACATCCCTGTAAGGTTTCAGCGATTGTTGATAGTTCTGAATTATCAATTTTTTAACCAAACTTAACGATTAAAGACAAAATGCTTCTATGCAAATGAATGTATGTATATATGTATGAATAATTGTTATAGAAACTTGAGTTTTTTATCAACTAGTTAATTAATTGATCTTTTCAGTATAACACTTTTAACTTACATATGTCTTAATATGATGCCAACGCTTAAAAAGAAGACGAGATATTCGAAACACCAGAATTTGATCTTAATGTTTGAGGTCATTTTAAAAAGTTCACATAACTTTTCCAGAATCTACTTCGAAAACATTTTTATTTCATTAGCTTTTTTATTGAGAAATTTGATGTTGGTGCTAAAGAAGTAAAAATTGAGGAAAAATATAGTGAAATTTTAGGCGTATTCATTATAAGGCGTAATAAATTGACGTAATCGCAGCTCCGTTTTAGAATATTACTACTTATACCGGTAGAACTAGCCGAAGTAGTTATTAAGTCGTATTACTATTCTTACGCTTTCGGTTACGCTACGCTTGTTTCACGGTGTGTAACTATCTGGATTAGTGTTAACTATCTGGATTATTTTTATTACATAAATCGAACACCTTGGCAAGATTAATGAGTTATTAAACTGCATGAAATATTTGTATTTTTTCTTGGAACAGAGAATCACGTTTTCCCCAGAGTGAGTTTTTTGAAAAAATTTTGAGTGATAGAATTGAAAAGTTTTCGCTTTTGTCAAGTTTTTTACCAGCAACTATGAAGAAATCTATTATTATTATGGTTACATAAGAATGAAGAGCTCTGGAGCAGGAAAGCTTTACAGGGCATATGTAGAATGTAGAGGTGGGCCGCAACCCAAGCGATTCACTGACCGCCATATGACGTTGAGTTCATAATGAAAGAGACCCATCGACAAGTGTCAAAGGATAGAGTGAAGTAATAGAACGTGCATATTTATAATATATTAAAATAAAAAAAATAACGAACGGATAAATGAAGTAAAACTAACGATATATTAGTTAAATATTTCAGTTTATTTTTTTTAATTATATCATTAATTGGTGGCCACCATTTCTCAATTATAATTTATAATATATGGCAATTTTTAAAAACTTTCTTCAATGGCGCAAATGTAATTGCTGCCATTTTATTCTGGATATTCTCTTTAAGCTGACCAATATTCCTCGGATTATTGATGTATACTTTTTGTTTGAGGTATTCCCACAAAAAAAAAGTCAAGGAGCATCAAGTTCGAGCTGCGTGGGATTCAAAGGATATATATTCAACGGAATGAAATGAGTCTGTCTGGGTACATTTGTATAAAAATCGCTGCAGACTGATTCGATGTGTTACTGGTGGCTCCATCTCGCTGAATCCTTGTTAGTGTATTCACTGCTCTTGAATTTTCAAGTTCTGAAGTAAAAATGCCTTCTAACATAGCAGTACCTTAATCTTCAAATAAGGAAGGTCCGATAGTTCCTCTGCTCGTCATTGCAGCCCATTGACCCAGTTTCCAAGAACGACATAGTGTCTATCTTATGTTTAGATTATTAAATAGGCAACTAATTGTCCTTAAAAAGGCTTTAAGATTTTTGAAAGAGAATTTTTCCAGCGTTGCCGTATTTATGTAGAACAAGATGATCGTAATTTTTAAAAATTTGTGGAATTTCTTTTAAAAAACACAATTCTGATCATTTTTATCTACTTTCCATATTTCAATGTCTTTTTAAATAAACGTAATTTTGAAAATTTTTATCATTTTTAGGTTTCTTCAAAAGTTCAGAAACCGCTTAATGTAAAAACTTAAAATTTGTCACATTAGTAAGACATATTAGCGAATTTGGTACAGTACATATTAAATGGCTCAAACTCAAAAAGTTTCATTTGGAAATTCTAAGGAGGGCAAATTAAGTACTCTAAATTTTTTTAATTCCGTACATAGTTCGGGATGTTATTCGAAAGGACTAGTTACAAAGATCTCAAAAATCAATCTAAATATATTATTTCTAAAAGGTGTTTTTTGGTCGAGCGGCTCGATCTCTTTAACTACTGCACCAAAAAAAATAAAAAAATACCCACTTAAAGCTTATGTTTTCTACTTTGGGCGAAAAATATAAAAAAATTCGAAAAAAAATCTTTTTGTTAATAAAAAAATTAATTTTTATAACAATTGGCATGAGCGCCATCTGTGGGCGACACATCAAATATCTTAGCCAAATTGTATACTTGGAACACGCTAGATGGCGATATAATGCGAAGACTTCGCACGGGTCAGCTAGTTTTTCATTATTTTAGATATAATATTTTCTGAGATATACTGAAAGATATGTCAAAAAATCTTCCCAAACCCTTACTTCCGAAAGTACTTAACCTACATTTATGAAAAGATATAGTTTTTTAAAAGTTCCCGAGAATGTTGTCGGAAAATTATAGCGACGATTCCAGACGTCATAATTTTTTAAATATTTAATTTTTTAATAAAAATGTTTATAATTTTCTGTTTTCAAATTGCATTTTTTCAAAAATCATGAGACAGAAATTTGAAACTTGGCACAGTAATACATCTTATTAATCCACATATTTTATATAACTAATTTTTTAAAAATATTGGTATTACAATTAAAGTAGAAGTAAATAAAGGTTCCAATTTTTTTTTCTTATTATATCATCCTTATAACAAGCATTGGAAAAGGCTTGTTATGAGGAATAAAACAATTTTTTTTTTACAATTTGAAATTAAATATTTAAAAAGATATTCTAAAAAATATGCAAAGATGTAAGCATGCCGCTCCCTGATTTCCGAAACTATTAAATAAATAATATGTTATAATATATTTACGTTGTAAAAATTTATATTTTTACATAGTTTAATAGAAATATTATGTACGTTCAAATGTATATAATTACCTAAATGTAATTACCCTCGTAGTGCGAGTTTTTCAATTATACACCTAAATTTTAATATTTAACTTACTGCGTTTTGGGTCCAGTTTTAGGGCGGAACCGCAAATATAGCACTCCCAAAATTCTCAATCAAAAAGCTGATGAAATAGGAAGATTTTGAAGCAGACTCTGAAAAAAAATGTTATGTTAACTTTTTTTGAAATGACGTTAAAAAGTTATTTCAAAATCTGGAGTTCTGAATACTTTGTTTTTCTCTTAATTTTTAGGCGCTATGCTAAGATGTAAATAAGTAATGATTTTCCTGTATAAGTAAGTTAGTCAACTAATTCATAAAAAAATCAACTTTTTGTCACAATTATTCATGTCTCATACAAATCGCAGAAATATATTTTTTCAGTCTGAGTTTAGTTAAAAAACACAAAAAATGATAATTCAGAAACTAACAAAAAAATGCTGAACATATATCGGTTTTTTCGCATAGACCTTGGGAACCTTTACCTTACGTCTGGGATCCTTTACCTTTGTACTTCCGCTTGATACTATTTCTTGGGACACCTGTGTACATACAAATTAATGTACACATGGTGATGCCTTAAATCAAATATCTTCCACGATGTGCTGCCGTTAGATAAGATATGTGTTTTTAAGATTTAAGACACAAAATTTATTAGCCAAGATTTTTTTATGAAAAAATTACAACGAATCTACAATTGCTGTTTTTAAGGTGTTTGGGTTTCTTAAAAACGACCCAGCCATAAAAACATTTACACAATTATATCTCTCTCAGTCAGTCTGTTTGTATATATGTAGATGGAACATAATCTGCATTTAGTTTCACCTTGAAGTCTCGGAATATTTTATAGATAATAAAAAAAAATCCCCTACGCAGATAGTCAGCAGCGGTGGGTTCCAGGAATACGCGGGAGGAAGCAGGAAAATGAGGAGACCAAGTGGGTCTGCATGATAGATAAACTAAATTGATTATTTACGTTGATTATATCTGGCGTTAATTTTGTAGAAATTCATTGTTCACAATTAAATGAAACTACGTGATAGTAGTAGTATTATTTCTACTTTCTTTAAGTTCTTTACCACGACCTATGTTTCATATCGTAAAGATATTTTTTCTAATAGCTCACCTGAAGATGTAATACAACGAAACCTAGGTCGTGGTAAAGAACTTAAAGAAAGTAGAAATTATACTACATCACGTAGTTTCATTTAATTGTGATTATTTATGACTAAAAAAATAAGAATGTGAAATAAACGAATTAAAAACTGCACTTGTTTTTCCAAATCCCATGCGAACGAAGTCGCAAGGTGCTGCTTTGTAAGACGTATATAAATATATAATGCATTATCATAATATATTCCAGAGGGTTAAAGGTTTTTTGCTTGACGTGGGAAAATTCACAACAAAACTGTACATAAAATATGAAGGACAATATTTAATATTCATTACCTATTCCCCGTGGTTAAACCCGTATAAAATTATTGTGTCCTGAAGCTGACCCACTCACATTCACTAAACGCTTTCGCTTCGTACGTTAAACAAATACTCTTGAAGATCATTTAAAAATAAGGCGATCTCTTACTACCATGCATCGTTTATAGAGTTTTTACCGAATTCTGTTACATTCTTATGATTGCTTTGTTACTATGAATCATAGCGTTCTTCATCGAAGTATAAATGGTCTAACACAAAAAGAATTTTGGAACTCGGCCATGTGTTTCAAGAGATTAGCGCGAACAAACAAGTAACTTTCCCTCTTTGTATATAAGTATAGTTGTATAGATTTCACAGCAACCTAGAGAATTCACGCACCTATCACGAGTCATTTCCCATTTGTTTCAACCGTTTCAATATAGCAACAGTAATGCGTGGGATTCATTTAAGAGGATTGCGAACATGCGTTCCGACACAAAGTTATGAAAATCAAATGTTATTGCGCTTTGTAAGACGTGTATAAATATGGCGTTATCGATTGTTAACGAGCTAGTGAGGATGTGGGAACATTGGCATTTTATTGCCCAGAGCAGTAGCAGTGTATTTATAAGTTTTGCTGCTTTGTGATGTTGGAGAAAATGTAGCTACTTTTAAAGATCTGGGTCGAATTTGAGTACTTCATTATTATAATAGATGCTATTGATAAATGATTATCATAAATTTTACTTCGAGACTCGTTGTAATAAAGTACTTGATAAAACAAAAAGGTATCCAAAATACATTTGCAAGGTGATGATTTTTAGTTTGCTGTAATACATAAACTATTCACGAAGTTTAAATTTTCTTATGTTGTTGAAATAAGCCCGAAAATTTTTTAGTAATGTTTTTTGTACATTTTTACATCTCCATCTGGTATGCTTTTCCTTGCTTCCTGGAAGTATAATCGTCAATTATTTAAATTTTTTTCATCCTCTTGAAACAATTCTGAAATCTATTTTACATAGCTTTATTTAATTGTCTTGCTATATCCAATTTTTTCCCAGAATAGGAGTTAAAAAACTATGTATTAATGGAAGCTAGAAATTGTTGGTTTTCCATTACTAACTGCAATTTTTTTTAATACTATTTCTCATATTTTTGTGATGCAACCATTAGAATAATGATGATCACCATTAGAATCAACCCATGATCACCATCATAATTAGTTGCCACACATGGCAGTGGTGCAACTAATTCTGATGGGGAACATGGGTTGTTTTAAAACTGATTGTCCTGGTTCCAAATAGTGTATGCTATATAATATATACACAGTATAACATACGCTCATATAATGTACATTTTATCATCGGAGTCAAAGACACAGCGAGAATGGAATCGCCGCATATGAAGAGGGTTATTCTGGAACAATTTTAATAGAGGAAAATTTTAAATATATGCCATTTAATATCCTTATATCCTTATAAGAAATTGCAGACAATACTGAAAATAGTTCTTTGTTAGTTCTTGCTGTAGTGTAGCTAAATTTGTGGTGTATCTAAATTTTTGTCTCCTTCATTGGAAAATTAAATATGCAGTTATGTATGTTATGAACTGTAGTTCCTAAGTAAAATACTATGTATTACCTACTTAAATACTATTGTATTTACTAGGGTTCTTAATTGATTGCGTTTATTCTATTTTCAATTTGAAGTAAATTGTATTATTTATATATTAAAATTTACATTTTATTGTCTCGCAAATGTTTGTTTGCACTGTGACCTGGTAAAGTATTCATTATTAATTTGATTGCATTAATTTTTTGAGGTGAGCTTCAACACTTTGGATTTACGCGCCACAAGGTACCCATGCTAGATTACCTTCTTGCGCCATGGGGAAAATATTACACGATCATAATTTCTACCATAATTTTTAAATCTTTTATAATAAAATAATTTATTATTAGCCTGTGGATTAATTAACTGGGTGTTAAAAAAGATCGGATATTGATACCGATTTTTTACACCTATACCATTTTTAATCGAAATGTCCCTATTTAATTTTTATAACTCATATTATAAAACAAATCAGTCACTCAAACACACAGCACATATTTCTAATTTTATTCACATCATTCCAATTTGTATGTTTCAGTTTATTTCGTAGATTTAACAAATATGCTTTAGCCAAACTTTATTCGAAACTGGAACTAAAATTTTCCTTATCAGACAGCCCGAAGCGAGAAGAAAATTAATATTAAATATCAAATCAGCATATTTTTCATTTCAATTTTTGGAAATTTTAATTAAAAAAGAAAATTTATTTCATATAGTAAGGATGGCATTACACACTCATTTTTGGATAATGAGAAAGTTCTTCGAGCAACTCTCTATTGGTTTAAGTTGGTATAATTTTTTCTATTGCGTAACAAATTTTGGATTAAACCTGGAAAGATTAATTTGAAAAAAAATATATATAAATTGCGATTATTTAAAACATAACATGAGATATATATATATATATATATATATATATATATATATATATAATTGTATTTATTGTTAAGTATAATGTAACTGTACAACGGTACATTAGTGAACTTTACTAAATGAATCTGTCAAGTATTAGTAGGATTCGTACTACGAGGGTACCGTACACATTTAAATACTTAGAAACATTTAAAGATACATAGTAATTCTATTGAACTACTCGCAAATATAATTTTTTACAACGTGAACGTATTGCCTACTATATCTTTCACTTCAAAAATTATCAGGACCTGGGATAATCCTGAACATAAATCTGGGATAATAAAAATTGACAGTTTGAGCTAGTTTTCCTGTATTGTTTTACATCAGATTTATTCAACTCTTTTTTTCACGATTTTTTATTCATTAGTGTCAGAAATAAGCTGAGGGGGTGTGCTATATTTTCTCATGAAAAAAATTATTTATATTATTCTTAATAAGCCCTTCGAAATGATGACAAGGTTTATTTTGAGGAATAAATACTCATGACTTATCAACAACAAAAAAATTGGGTAATTTTTTAATTCTTAAATGAACATTTTAATAATATAGCTAGTGTAAAATAGGTTAATAAGATGTATTATTAAACTATATTTCAAGTTTCTACCTAGCTGGGTTACAGTTCCGTTTTTCAGTTTGTCGTACGGGACACTAAAAATTAAATAAAATATTTCGTTCTAATTTTGACAGATAATCATTTGACGCTCTTTTAGGCAATATTAAGTAGGCTGCAAATGAAGTATTAGAAAAAGATATGATCGTACGATGATAAAATTACCTCAAGGCGGCTCTCCTCATTAGATTTACGACAAATAATTTTACCAAACACACTTATCGTATCTCTCACAAGTAGCTAACGATTTAATTCAACTGGAGCGAGCTGTTAAACTCCGTTTCGCAATACGATAATTACGGAGTATGAAATAAAACGTATGTCGGAAAAAGCTGTGCAAACGAGATGGATCACGTGATCACGACTTCCGACGTTTAGTTAATGCGGCCCACAATTGTACGATATATGGGTATTGCGTGCCAGGAAAGCGAACATTGTTTGTGGGCGGAGCACAATGTTGGCTATTAAGATCTGCCGATAGTCATAGATGAAAGTGGCTAATTATGGTGTTGTTTTAATTATTGTCTTCTATTTATGTAATACGTGAACACAGCTCTTTAGCAAAGTTTCTTTTTTTGGTATCATTTGTTCAATAGATTTGAAAACTTGAAAGGATTCTGGCTGAAGAAATTTATGAAATAAAATACTCAAGGTGCAATTCGGTATTCATTAAACCAATAAAAAATACTAATTAAAGCAGTTCATCATATATTATCTTCCGATTAACTAATTTAACTATTTATTATTTTAGGTTATCTATATACTAAAAGATTACAGAAGAGTCTAAATCTAAAAATAATCTATAAGATCTCACTTTCTCTCTTTTCAAAACACAATAATGTTTTCTATAAAAACTCATTTGTAATATATTTTATTAAGTAATGAAATAAAAGCGAGTAACAACTTTTCCAGGAAAACGGATCAATTTTTCCATTCATTTTTTTAAAAATTCCTTTTATGTATTGTCCTTAATGTATAAATACATGAGGCGGACTTAATGCCACAGGAGCAATCTCTTCAAGCTAATCAAAGTACTAAGTAAATCTATGTTATGTGTTACGAAAGATTACAACAAATTTTAAATACAAGAAAGAAAAAATTAAACAACAGCTCAACCCAACCAACCCAGCTCAACTTTTATCATTTTTGACGAATGTATTTTGTGGTATGTGAACTGGCGTTATCATGCAAAATATAGACTCGGTTCTTTTAATTATTTATTTCATTAATTAATTAGTTGATCTAATTGGTGAAATGCGCCTCCGCGTTGACTGTAGATCCCTCTGGAAACTACCCCAGATTCCAACTTTCAAAGAGTAATAAAGTAGCCCCCTAATATTAAGCAGCCCAGGGTTATCTTTTGAAAATTCAGTTCGGGTTTGGCTACTTAGACTTTTCATTCAATACACTCGTTGTAAGCTCAAAGCAATTCTTTACAGAATAAAAAAATCGACAATATGGAAGATCTCCGTTTCACAATATTTATTCCTTTACTTCTTATATGTTATGTAATAAGTTTACGTAATAAGACATTTTCAATTTTCTTTAATCTATGTCACCAGATATTTACGCTGAAGGTATAATCACTGCTTTCGAAACGTGCAAGTTTTATATGGCACATATATAGTTTCTTTTCTTTGGAATATTTAACTATTTAAATACTTATAGTGAAGCCATAAGCTGGCATTGAAAATTAATTAGCCAACCTAATATCATTATTTCTATAGACAATATATCATTCACAATTAAATGAAGCTACGTGATGTAGTATTATTTTTACTTTCTTTAAGTTCTTTATCACGACCTAGGTTTCGTTGTGTTACAACATCTTCAGGTGGGCTATTAGCAAAGATTGTCTAACAGCTCACCTGAAAATGTTGCAATACAACGAAAGGTCGTGGTAAAGAACTTAAAGAAAGTAGAAATAATACTACATCACGTAGTTTCATTTAATTGTGAATAATGAATTTCTACAAAATTAACGCCAAATATATTCAACAATATATCATAAAAGTAACGAATTATAAAAGAGATTAATTGAGAATTATGCAATTATTTGGACATGAATCCTGATAAAAAAAATTAACGATGCTAAATATGATGAAAAACTATTATTGCTAAATGCTAAATAGTAAATAAATACAAAAATTGTTATATATTGAAATGTAATCCACAAAATAATACTCATTTTTTGACTAAATTTGTTTATTGATATATAAACCGAAGAAGGCAATACCATATTGTTTCATTAATATATAAAATTATACCAACTCCATCTGTCGGCCAAGTTATGTAAGTATTTTATAACCCTGTTTCTGCTTTTTATAGCTCTCATTGAAATAAAAGTCAAAATTTGGACTGGAGTCCACTTATGGCACATTTCATTATTTTTCATAATATAAAAAAGGATTTTTCAAAGCAGCATTTTTTGATATACTAGCAATATTATAAAATTATGTAGTTTCCAAATGAGTAACACAATATTGCTGAAAAGTATTATGTGAAATGCTCAGTTTAGTCACATTAAAGTGTAACCAAGAACTATGTATAGACAAAATGCAATGTCTGTCTTTCTGTTTGTTTGCTTGTAAGTTGAGTAATACCAGATTGATTTTGGTTCGGCTTTCGTCACGGTGTTGTTTATTCTGGAACGTTTCTTTGTAAGAAACTTTAGTATTGACCTTTAGTAATTTTATTTAAACTTTAGTAGTGACAGGGCTATGTTAAGACTAAAAAGGCTTGTCCTGGAATGCGGGCATGCAGGTGGCGCTATGAATGGCGAAGATAGCGGAAGCACTCGATCGCGGGAGAAGAAGTCCTTCTATCCCTAAAGTGCAACATCATAATTTTCACGCAAGGGGAACTTCAAGCAAAAGCTAATAATAGGCTAAATTTGATGTTTTTGCTCGAAAGTTCAATGCAAAAATTAAAACAGAAAATTTCATCTATATTTAAATCTTTCTCAACTAAATGAAACTTGATGTAGTATTATTTCTACTTTATTTAAGTTCTTTACCACGACCTAGGTTTCGTTGTATCGCAACATCTTCAGGTTTCATTATTTATTAATAATAAAACTGTGAAAGAGTGAATTCTATATATGGAAAATATTTTAAAAAGAGTAATGGATTTAGCATAAAGAATGATAATAGAAGCCACCTGCTTTTAGAATTTTTATCTGACGATATGTATGTTAATTTGCTCGTCAATCACGTAAAATCCGTCTAGTAGGGATATTGATTAAATTTGGTATGTTAATAGTTTTTACCCAAGAGCATCATCTAAGAAATAAAATTTAAGAACTTTCTTTATTCCGAATTTCGCGCTAGTGAAACCATGGGGGACAGCTAGTAAAATATAAAACCTTATATACAATTTGAATTGGCACCAGGAGGGATCTGTAACCATTATGTATTTATATATCAAAATTATAGAGTACATAGTATTTCTATTAGACTATTATTAAATTTTATATTATTTTTCGCTGTATAAATAACTCGCTCAACTAAATAATTTGGTAGGCTATCTCCTTCATTTATTAATGTGAGTTAAATGAAATAATTTTGTATTGAAATGCTTACTAAATATTGTTAACGAGATTTTTTTGAGCTTATTTCGAGACTTATTTTGTTACGTGAACGGGACGCTGCAAAAACATTTTGAAAACTCAAGAAACGCCGTGTTAGAATAAAAATAATATAAGAGAAAATATTATAAGATTTTTTTTAACTGAATTTTAAAATACAGCTTCAGTGATACTCTATAGGATTTAAGAGAACTATAAAAAATATTTTTCCTCTGTTTTTTCACGTAATTCAATTACGTTTTCATAAAATTTTCATAATCGGTCGTAAACTGATGTCGTAATACAGGGTCGATAGGGGTATATTACAAAATAATAATAATTCCTTTCTGACACTCAGCTATGGTAGGGTCCCATAGCAAAAAGGAGGGTACTTTTTATGATAGTTTGATATATTCTTTCATTGTATTAAGTCTAAAACGTAATGAAAAGAATATGTCTTTCAAATAGTTATTACGATTCTGAATGCATCATACTAATTAGCATAGTCCAAAAAAAATAAAATTAGGTGGTCATCGTATTTCGTTAGAGACAACGGAAGAAGTATGTGTTTTTTTCTGAAAATTAACACCTCACCCACCACGTACTTTTAATACGAAATGTTATACCATTTATTACATAATGAAAAGAACATAAAGAGAACGTTCTTACAAAAGATCAGATGTTTGAAACTGTCGGTCCATTCATGGACTTTCTAAGCTAGAATCAGTAAGAAGAATGACTAAATACATTAATGAGATGAAAAAGAAATTCAATTATGTAATACTAGCTGTGCCTACGACTTTGTTAGCGTGAAAATCGGAATAAGGAAAGTTATTAGGATTTTTTCTCCCCCATTTGTTGCTCCTGGATATAAACTATTATCTTACCAAATTTCATAAAAAATTGTCTAATAGATTTCGCATGATTGACGAACAAGTTAATATACTAAGTTAACTAAATAATAAATATGACCTTAATTAACTTTTCATAACAAATAGCTATGATACTCCACTTGATGGAGTGCGTTAAAAATAAAGGATAGTATGTTAATAAACATATAAATATAAGGAAAGTATATTAATAAAAATATTATTTTGCTATATAATAATCGCAATCCTCATCTGAAACCTGTGTTTATAGAATTTCATACGTCTAAGTCTAATACTGCAAAAAGTATAAGTCTATGACACTGGGGCGTTGGAATAAACAGACAAGCAGATATGAAATTATAAAGGGTCCTTATTCCATTTCGGAATTCTGACCAATCAATCAATTAAATCATAATAATTATCATAACAGACAAATAAAGGATTCCACTGTTCAATAAAAAAAAATACAAATTAGTATTTATAATTGCAAACACACCGTAAAAATTCGTAGCGTTTATGCAAGTTGGACGATGATTTTAGTAATGCTATTACCGTAGCGTTTAATTACAAAGTTCCAGTCAAAACAATCTCGGTTAAATTGCATAAAAAATTTCAAGATATATAAACAATAACATAATACTATTTTATGTGCGTACTGACTCGTTCTCGGTTGGCTTTATTTTTGTACTTGAATTAATTTTGAAGCGAGAAAGTTTCTTAATTTGACACATATTTTCTTTCTTGTTTAACTTTGTGTAACTTTTCAAAGATGCACTGATTTAAATGCAACTTTTTGGTTTTTTATGGAAGATATTCGCTTGTTGTTGTGTCAAGGAGTTGGCTTAGTTAAAAATGATATTTAAGTGTTCACAAAGTTATTAAATAGCTCTAACCATTTTACAGGTCGTCGCTGCGCCTGCAAAATTTGCTATATTTACCTTTCAGGAGCAGAGGAAATCTATTTTGTTCAGACTAATCATAATATTTTGAAAATAAGTATGCAAAAAATTCGACTTTGAATCGAGACATCAAGAAATATTGTTTTTCTCTGTTAACTGTGATGTCAAAGTGCATGCGTTGTTTTATCTTTCATATTATTATTATATATTTCGCAAACTTTGAGATCACTTTGTAACTCAATTGTAGGTAAATTTTGTACTGAAAAACAACCTCTTAAATAAATTACGAGTATAGATTGACATAGAAAGAATTATATTGGTTATAACGATGCATGAAGTGTTTCAAAGATTGTAAACTGTCAAATTAGTCTTTTCAATTTTTCTCGGTGTAGTGAACACACACTGAGTCATATCGTTCTTCGCTGTGGTAACAGGATCTTCTCCGTTTCATCAAGCCATATATATATTGAAAGTTTTGCCGTTCCTTTACAACAGTGATCTTATTGACAACTGTGGGATTACCTGCTTTTTATCGGAATGTATCGAAACAAAATTGTTAAGCACAGCTCCATAATTCTTAAAAGAGTTAAAGTACACATGTTTAATAATGTATGATTGACTTGGCTTTACTACCCGCATGCTGTTGACATAATCTGTAGGTGTGTACAATGGTGAAGTATTGCATTTCTTGAGAGTTGTGTGGGTACTGTCAACTTCTAACATGATGTGCCCTTCTTCCAAGATGATTTGTTGAATCTCAACCGATTTTAGCATCGAAATGTCTGCCAAAGCGCTAGAAAGCATTTGGTTTCGGTTTTAATAACCACAGCAATCTGATATCATACTAATTTTCTTATCGCCTTCAGTGGCATAAATCTCTATAAATATTGCGATGCAAGTAACGAATTTATTGGAGGTAACACCACTGTTAATTTCATGCCGCACAAACAGAAATACATCTTTTGTCTTATTAACATAAATTGTAAAAATGTGAAGTTGAAATTTTTGCTTGTAATACCGAAAGGATACTAAGAACTTGGGGCACAACTGTATACTTTGTAAGTTTACTGTATATACTAAATACCTCTTTTCCGACAAATGTGTTGCATAGGCTTCTTGATCCAAGTTTCCTTCTTTGGAATATGTGTCGCATTGGTGTTTCCGAGGCTTATCTGCAGAAATTTACTTACTTTCTAAGAACTCGCAATATTTCTTTCGTTGGAAGAATCCCAAAGACTTTGATTTACACGTAAATTACGTGCATTTTTTCTAGGAATGCAATGCGTCCTCCACGTACTTTTTTCAACGTTGTTTGGCTCAATAACCTCATCACAAATGGTATGTACACTTTGTGTTATTCACTTATGTTACATTCTTTAGTCTTGGTCCGATCGACGAAGGTATCTTTCGTAATATCCAAAGTAGTTAAATATGAATATCTATAAACTCTTACTTTGATACCATATTCTCTTCCTATTTTTCAAGATACACATATGATGCACTGATCTTTCTGAGGCTTGTATATAGAAATTTTATTGCGTTATAAGAACTCGCAAAATTTATTTCTTTATTTTTTGGAAGAATTCCAAAGACTTTGATTTACACCAAGAAACAAACTGCGTGCATTTTTGACTAGCAATGCAATGCATCATCAAAGTACTTTCTAAATATAGACGAGCGGCAATAATGGTTGGGTACTTTAGCTAGCCATATCTAGCCATTTTAAGACACAGTCTGACCATTATTATTTTTTGTTTGGTTCAATAATCTAAACGGTTCCTAAAAGTTACCTAAAAAGTACACTTTGTGTTTTATCACCTATAAAGAAAGTTCTTTGGCCTTGGTCCAATCAGTAAAGGTAGCCTTCATAATATCCGAAGTAGTCAAAAATATACAAACTCTTACTTCAATACCATCTTCTCTTCGGAAATAGCAGTTGACATCAGTAGATTCTTGTTTCAATGTATTATTTTTGTTTATTTTGCGTCTTTTTATGATATCTCTGACTGCAATCAAACCCAGTACATAGGCTTTCTCAACCTTGCAAAATGACAAAGACCAACAATAATCAAATTGTTTTTGCGCATTTATTCATTCACAGCACCACAATGAAAAGACTTGTTAGAAATGCCTACAGTACCATGATTACCCTCATTTTTCTTTAAGCCTGGATCACAGTCCCCTCCACTCGGAGACCGTTCTAATTTTTTGGAGTCGTAAAGTCTGGTTGTTTTTTATCATTCTAAATAGATGGAACGTCATTGCTCTCAGTACCGTTAGTTTTGTCCACTTACAAGTAGTTTTCTAACAGTCCCGTCTCAGGAGTTTGAAGTGTCAAGAAATGGTATTCTTTTAATATCCGAAAATCGATTGTTGTCCAGTGAAAACAATGGTGGGAAAGCAGAGATTGTAAAATCAATGTGGGTACTCAGATTTCAAAATAAACACCAGGACCAACCGGCATTGGCATCTGAATACTATTGTGCTGATGTAGGTTCGGTACATCTAGTTCAGTGAACGGTGAGTCATGTGCAGTCCATGTTTTTTCCCGTATAGGATTAAAATTTGACATAACTCTTGGAATTTCATAGTGGAAATCTTCCAACTCTTAAGGCTGGTCTAAATGAGTCAGGTTCGTCTCCAAAGTGTTCAATTCATCTAGAGTGTTTATAGCTCCTGCAACAGTTTCGAGCAAAGTACTAGTTTGTTCCTTCACAAATGCTATATCCAATACGGTTTCGGGAAATATACTGAATATGTTTCCTGAGCAGGTTAAAAGGTATATTAGATATAATGCCCAAGATAACATAAGCAGTGATGATAATAGCGTATCAAGTCGGAAAAAACTGCACTGCGGTGCGGGGTGGGTCAGCTAGTATCTAAAAAATAAACATCATGTCCTTTTAAAAACAATTTCAGTGATTTTCGGAAATCGAACTCGGGTCTCATGGTACCTTTACGCTATTCGACAACATACACATACAATCATACTGCCCACAATTTCAATAGAAAGTAACAGCCTATATCAAAACACTCGATGAAATAGATAAACTAGTCTTACAATAAAAATGTCCCATTCGATAGCCAAAGTATAGGTATATTTGGTTGGTTAACGTCCCATACAACAAATATTTTAATAACCAAGCATTTCATATGATAATAATAATTTATGCTTGAAAAAATCTAGCTTAAAGTAAGTTACTAATTAGTTACCCCAAAGTTTGTACTCACTTCTATTATTTGTATTCACTAAATAACACCTAAAACTAATTAATTTTATAATAAATATTGAGAGTAAACATTGCACCATGTGCTTATCCGCCTGTTTGAGAAATTCGCTATATGCCTTTGCGAGACGCAATATCAAGGCTCGCCGTTTGACATTGTGTCTAAAATTACGTGGCTGATTTTATTTCCTCCTAAACCAGTAAACGCATTAGAAATCGGATTTTACAGGCACATGAGACTTCGTATGTATTGTAAAACAGATGTAAAAGCTTATTTAAAAATAACAGCGGATTTTGCAAGTGCAGCGACGATATATTCAGACTTAGTTATAGTATTCAAAATCATTATGGCATGCAAATTGCAGTCTTTCAAGACGTTTACTAAGACCGATAAAGACTCAAAGACCGTGTTTGAAATTATTTTTATACGAGAGACGAGAAAAAAAATTAGGGTCTCATTTTTTACTGTAAGTATAAGAAGAAAATACATTTCTTTTGAAAAGCGATAGTTTCCTCTTTTTCAAAAAACGTTGACGATTCCTCCATTTATTGTCAAAAAATTACATTTTTCCAATGTCATTATGATTTTTTTCTTAGCTTTTATAACTAATTACTAATTAATATATTTAGTAAAGCTAATGTTTTAACTATACAGTATAAATATAATTTGTTCGTCTTTTTGTTTGTAACTAAAGTTTTTTTTATAATCACCCATCAAAATATTTAAATTAAAACGGTGATAATAAAATCAGGGTTTAGTTTAAATTTGAACCTAGTCATTTAAAGGTTACGTTCCCCTGAATTAGAAGCTATTTTTGAAATTTAATGCACGTCTAGTTTTAATTAAATTCATTTGTTTCTCTCAATTCTCGTTAATTTCGCATCCCACCAAATGGGTTGTCATGTTCCATCTAACAATCATTCAAGAAAGTTAATATTTTTAGGCTATACGCGCATAAGTGACGTTTCTCAGAGTCTAATTTGTGTCGTCTATTGTTGTATTTTATTTTATGCATTCACTGCATTTAAGTGCATAACTAGGTACTAGTATTATTACCCCGACTGTTCTCGGTTGTAATTTGGAGTGCCATTTGTTTTATAGAGAGTGATTATTAGTATTGGTTTAACTTACTTTATGAATCATAATAAAAGTGTCACCACCATTTTGGAATTGCGCAAAGAAGCACAATCCCCAAATCCTATTTTAAAAGATTCCTTCTTCTTCTTAGTCGTTACACTCTTGATCGAGTGGTCTATGTCATTATGTCATTCCTCGCTATCAACTGTTCTCCTAGTACACTCGTGTAGGGGAACGACCATGGCTACTTTAATCTGATCTATCCATCTTATGCTCTCCCACGTGATCGACTACCTTTTACTTTGTCCTGTACCACCAGGCATTTAATACTATCGTTGTTACGACACGACAAATATCCGTAAAACTGCATTTTTTCAAGACTGGTTTTTAATTAATTATTTCACAATATTGTACGAAAAATATACAAATTTAAAATGAGTCAACTACCGTATTTGGCTATTACAAAGCCATTTGTTTCAGAAACATTAGATTACTTTTTAGAACGTTTAGTTTTACAATACCCATAGTTATCCCAAGTTTTGAAGGAAAAGTACCAGTTAAAAAAAATGTTGATATTTGTTGCATAGCCTTAATGATCTATCCGAAAACGGAAAGATTCATAAAATTAATTTTGATATAATTTATTTGCCACCAAAAATGTAAACCATGCATTGATTTATGTGCAAATCTATTTACAAGCAAAACTATTATTGTCTCTGAAATATTTGTGATAAAATACAAGATTATAAAACTGAATTGTCCGATTTTTAATATGTCCAACATCCATGTCGGCAGAACTTACTATATGGCCGCTTCGAGTATTCGCACGGTATGATTTTTATTTATAAATTATAATAATGCGGAGTATGCCATTGTGCTCCGCAATGATGGACGAGTCGACGGCGGAATATCGTTCTTGTAATTGTACGTAATATTGTTACACGGACGCGCGCGAGACTTTCCATTGCGGAATGCAGAAGTACGGAAATATTCCCATGAAGATGGCCAGTATTATATTACTGTCAATTAGCAAACGAACGTTCGTTTGGGAACATCACTAGTTTTATGCGAGAATTGTGCACTATAAAACTGGCGGTAATTTATTTAGGCGATTTGAAGAGAAGAATATTGTAAGATGATGTTTTTATTGCATTTATGTTGGATGTTTAGCGAAATATTTATGTAAGTACAACATTTAAGAAAATATACTGCTAAAGTTGATTTAAGAGCTAAAGTTTTTGTTGCAAAATTGTTTCGCGAATTTTTAACAATAGTAATTTTATCAATGAGATGGTAAGGGAGAAATGATCTGGAAATAAGGAGTCCTTTATTTTTACATGATTTCTTCACCTATCGTTTTTTTAAAGGTTTCTTACGTGTTTTTACGGTTTTGAATAAAATGGTGCTAGACTTGAAAGCATAACATTAGTTCGACTTATGATTTATTAAATAAAAGGGCGTAAAGTCTATTAATTCGAATTATATATTTATGCGTTATCAATAAAAAAATATATATATAGTAACTAATAGCCCTTGCCTTTTTATGCTCATGCCGCGGTGTATTACTTTAGTGCTCTAACTAAAGCATCTTGACTCGATGAATATTAGTTAGTGTTGGTGGTTAGTGTATTTGCTTTTAGGATTCCATACCTCAAATCGTAAAAACCGGACACTTATAAGATCATTCACGTGTCCCTCCGTCTGTCTATCTGTCTGACTGCTTTCTTCTCAGAAACCGTTCCAAACTTAAAAATTGGAATAATGATAAAGTGTATTCTATTAACACTAATATATCTTAACAAGTAATCCTGAAAATGATTCATATTATAGGGATTAAACTTGTTTTTTCCCTTAATTTTAATGCTATTATGTTATATCGATTGAAAAGGCAAGTCCTAAGGGTTTAAAAATGTATTTTTTCAGAATTGCATGTGAAATCGTCTGAGAGATATTGCTTAAAATATCTACAAAAACAAGTGACAGAAACATCGAAAGTGTTAACGTTAAAAGTATGAAAAAAAACAACTTTGAAGTCTACCTAAAGTTTACTGGAAAACTATAGCGATGATACTGAACTATATATTTATTGAGAAATTTACGATTTAAATGTCTATTGGATGCTTAGGTATATACGAAATTATCAACCAATAAACATTTAAGCTTATAATAAATATTATATACGTTTAAATGTTTATTGGTGCTTAGGTATATACGAGATTATACACCAATAAACATTTAAGCGTGTTATAAATACTATATATGCTTAAATGTTCATCAGTGCTTAGGTATTTACGAAATTATCCACCAATAAACATTTAAGCGTATTATAAATACTATATACGCTTAAATATTTGTTAGTGCTTAGGTATATACCAAATTATCAACCAATAAACATTTAAGCGTATTATAAATACTATATAGGACTAAATATTTATTGGTGCTTAGGTATATGCGAAATTATCCACCAATAAACAGTAATAAACATTTAAGCGTATTATAAATACTATATATGCTTAAATGTTTATTGGTGCTTAGGTATATGCGAAATTATCCACCAATAAACAGCAATAAACATTTAAGTGTATTATAAATACTATATACGCTTAAATGTTCATTAGTGTTTAGGTATATACGAAATTATCCACCAATAAACATTTAAGCGTATTATAAATACTATAGACGCTTAAATACTATATACGCGTATTATAAATACTATATACGATTAAATGTTTGTTAGTGCTTAGGTATATACGAAATTATCCACCAATAAATATTTAAGCATATTATAAATACTATATATGCTTAGATGTTTATTAGTGGTTAAGTATATAATAAATTATCCACCAATAAACAGCAACAAACATTTAAGCGTATTATAAATACTATATACGCTTAAATGTTTATTAGTGCTTAGGTATATACGAAACTATCCACCAATACACATTTAAGCGTATTATAAATACTACATAAATGTTTATTGATGCTTAGATATATATGAAATTATCGTAGTGCGAGCTTCGTTCGTACTTAACAAGTTTTTATGTTATTCATGAATGCTGAGTCGAAGAAAAAAGATGGATAGACGAATAGATAAAGTCGAATCATAAGGTTTCTATCGTGTGAATTTTGAACGGAAAACAAAATGTTTCTTCTACTTTCAAAATTTTTAGGAAAATAATTTTTTTCGATTACAGTGATGGAATACTTGAAAAACCCAGTTAATATACTCATTTAATAAAAGAAAAATATTTTATTTCTAACATTATATCTAGAGATGTCTCTAATGACATTTTGTTCGAAAACATGCATTACCTGCTTTTTGCTAGCAGCACCATTCGCGTTAATTTTTTATTAAAGCGGTGGGACTTATCTTTAGCCTAATGACGCCATCATAATATTTATCTGTAAATAATGTTAAATCCTTAATATATACACATTGCACTACCTATTGACCATATTGTAATCCTCAATTTTTATTACTGAACAAAACAGCGAGTTTCATTATTTTATATACATTAGCCTAAATCATGTATTACATCCGTGTCAAGCTATGCAAAAATTTGTCCTGCCTATCCTTGATATATACACATTGCACTACCTATTGACCATATTATAGTCCTCAATTTTTATTACTGAACAAAATAGCGAGTTTCATTATTGTATTATACATCAGCTTAAATCATGCATTACATCCATGTCAAGCTATGCAATAATCTGTCCTGCCATTTAGACATGACAGAATAAGAAATATCCAAACATATTTTTCGTGATACTAATATTCCACGTGAGCAAATCCGCCTGTAACACGTAGCCCATGTGATTATTCTGCTACATGAAATTTACGCGTTTCGTTTACAAGTTTTTCGTCTTTTTGGAATCTTAAAAAAAGTACAGCAATAAAAAGAAAATGATTTAATGGTTAATCAAATGTCGTCTGTACTTGTTTGTATATAATTGTACTAGGATGTATTTAACGGATTTTTGTATTACAACATATATGGTTACTATCTTTATTTTATTCCCCACAGGTTTTATGACGGTTTTGATGTAATTATTTTCAACTCTGATGGGAATCGCTTGAGATAGTGGATTTCTTATATTATTGAGTTGTTACATTGATAATACCTCAATCTATAGTTTAATAGCACTTTATGATCTTGGCTGTCACAACGGGGGACGAAATCATAGTATATTTACCTGCGAAATCATAATATATTTTACTACGAAATCATAGTATATTTCTCTACAAAATCATAGTTCATTTCACTACGAAATCATAGTTTATTTCACTACAAAATCATAGTATATTTCACTACGAAATTATAGTATATTTAACTACGAAATCATAATATATTTCACTATAAAATCATAGTATATTTCACTACGAAATCATAGTATATTTAACTACGAAATCGTAATATATTTCACTACGAAATCATAGTTTATTTCACTACAAAATTATAGTTTATTTTACTACGAAATCATAGTGTATTTCACTACGAAATAATAGTATATTTCACTACGAAATCATAGTATATTTAACTACGAAATCATAATATATTTCACTACGAAATCATAGTTTATTTCATTACGAAATGATAGTTTATTTCACTATGAAATCATAGTATATTTCACTACGAAATCATAGTTTATTCTCTTACTATTGTCTAGAGCGCTTACGAATAATCTGCATATTGCTATTGATCAACGTAGAACTGGAAGATGAGCCTAATCTTGATGTTTTTCCGCTCCATTGAGCGTTTTATTATCCGCTCCATTGAACGTTTTATTACTTTTATTATTTTAATGTTTTATTTATTTATATTATCAAGTTGCTTGGTAGTTCACGACTGATTAAACACTTAAATTGACACTACCCGACTAACATTAGGGTAGTGTCAATTTAAGTTACCATATTTTATTTAATCTTATCTACAGTCTTAATCTACAATTTTATCTATAATTTTATTTGGAACGAAATTTTTTACCGTAGTGCGTGAGAAGAGATTTGAAAATTGATAACGAGAGATCTCTTATTGAAGCATAAATATCTTTTTGTATTTTTGTCGTTGAAAAATAACGATTCAGGAGGTTGTCGAAGTTGTCATTCTTGGACCTAAGCACGTAGTTTTTATTGAAAACGGTTTGTCTTAACAAAATATATTAGGATTATTCTCACTTACATAAGCTACGGAATAACATAAAATTAAGTTTTTTTTGTTTTTAAAAACTCGCTTATTTTATTCGAGATATTAAGATTCTCTTTGATATTAATTTAAAGTTGAGTGTAAATAATTATATATTGTATCCATGTCAGATTTTTTAAAAATTAAATACATCAAAGTATTTGTTAGTTTATTGTGACGTCCAGCTTGCGAAATATTAAACGCATAAATAGTTTGCGTGTACGTATATTCCCGCTGTAATTTTTGAAACGATGCAAGTAAATCTTGAAAAAATTTTGAAGGTAGCGTTATTGAGGGCATTGCTTCAAAATTATTTAGGGTTTGTTACGATTATTAGCGTGTTTTGTTGCGGAACGACAGCGGTATCTCAATCAAGTACAGCTGAGAATAAGAGTAGAAACTATTCTTTCTATATGATTGTATATATATATATATATATATATATATATATATATATATATATATATATATATATATACACATACACAACATTATGCGTTTATGTGGGTACACTTATATACATGTATATATGTGGCAGAATATACATAAACAAAGATGTATGTATCTGTAAATGTATACGTATTTTATCCGTGTATGTAGAAAATATATAAGCATGTGTGCACTTTATTTGAAAGTGTTTTTTTACTTCTTTTTAACTCCGAATGAATTAGTGTTAATTTTAAATTTTCATTAAAAATGCCTTGAATCTTTTCAAATTGTTCAATATGCTATAATTCGTTTTTCCTTGGAAATTTTATTAGGGTATCTCTCACACAAAACTGAAGTAAATTAACGCTCTATCAACAGGGCTTGGCAGCAGGAGGAGTCGGGGTGGGGGCAGTCTCTGGGGGTGTTGGGCTGTGAAGAATGATTAAAGTTTTATAATAACATCACGTTCGTTTCCCGAGAAAGTAAGTGCATTTGTAGAAACAAATATACAATTGTTTCAATTCATTTTCTAGGTAATTAATATCCGCGCACGAACCCGAAGTATCCCCAAGAACACTCTTAATAGATATCATGGTTATTGTATCACAGGGGTGTAGGTGGAACAAAGGCGATTGCGACCGCATTGTAAATACTGTAAGAATATTATGTACAAATTAAATTTTAACTAAACCAAATATATATATAAAATAAATAAAAATATTAGTATTATACAAATAGAACTGAATTGGAACTAAATAAGTTTAACAAAAACACTAAATGATCCGTATTAAACGTATTCTATAAAATTTCTGTGTTTTGAATGGAAATATGAAAAAGTAATCGGTTGACGTGATGTAAATAAGTGGGCCTTTTATGTTTTTAATAATCAATATATCTTATATATATTACAAAACGGAGATAGCGTATCCATTACAAACTATCCACAAATATTGAACAAGCGCTGGTTGTCGTCCACCGTGTTAATGTACATTTGATGTTATTTACTGATAAGTAATACCACGTCTCGTTAAATTTTTGCTATAAATCACCGGTATCAACGCTTCTCAGACTTAATGTTATAGGCAGCTACTACGAGAACACTGTACGGTTAGAACGAGACAAGTAGTATTTTTTCGGTTGCTTTACTTATTCTAATTGTCATGAGTTGTTGATAAAACAATCTCGAAATATTCATGTCTAAGTTTGGACAAGCTCTACTTGAAATTGTTATGTAAAAGTTTTCCATTTATCTTCGGGAAAAATTTATAAAAATAATGTCAGCACACAACTTTTTTGCAGTTCTCATGAATTTTACTTCTTTAAAACGAAAGATTTTCTTTGTTTCCTTGAACTCGCATTATGAAGGCTTATTTAAATATTATTTTTAAAATTTAGCTTTGGTACAATAGGTATATATGTTTCGTATCAATCAGTTCGTTTATAAAGCCCTAGAGATAAATGCGTAATATTATTTATTGTCCAAGCCTCTCATCCGCGCTATTGAATAAATATGAAAATTTATAATTCAAAATAAAACTGAAAAACACAATTTTGTAACCAAAAGATTCATTCTTATAAATAAAATGTGCCCAGACCTGGTGGGTTTACTATTAGCCACTGAGAAAGTCCCATCATTGTCCCTTCTTCATCATTAGACCCTTTTGATTATAATGTGTTAGCAAAGAATTCAGTGAGACAAGTCGAACGAACACAAACTCAATTTACATTTAACTAATAAGAAGAACTTCCTTCTTCATAGTCGTATCAACTTGATACCAGCATATTATTTTCTTGATACCAGAATTGCATAAGTTTACAAAGTTTCAAATTGATAAGACAATTAAAAATGGGTGAAAATCGACTCGATAGACTTCCTTATATACATCCAAGTCTAGCTGATAAAATCTTGCCAAAATACTCTGACATTTTCCCAACTGATACTTACCTCTATGACAGATAAATTAAAGAAAAACTCTCCGATATGTGCACGAACGACAAAGAATCATTCTGCTTGTGAAAGAAAAGGCCTTTTTATAATTTGTTAATATTTGGTCAGAGTATTATAATTAATAAAAATGTTAATATTGCGACTTCTCAAAGTTTGAGATACTGTATAAAAAAAAAGAAATTATCGAGGCGCGTGGCATTTATCATCTGAACATTTTCCTCGTGAAGTAACAATATAAATGGCCGCGATGATATTTCGAATGCTTTGCATAATATTATTTGTTGTCTCTTCGACGCGATAAGGCTGCTTAATGCTTATACGTGCGTAGATAAGATGAATTATAATTACTGAGTATCAGGACTCACTTCTTAATATTTGGAAATTATACGTTTGCTCTCAGTATATTGCTCACTTGATTTTCCAAATTGATTTTTGAATGTGCTATTAGAACTGATGTGATTAATAAAGATTTTTTTTAAATTCCTTAGGATTCGTGACCTAATTCATTAATAAACGGTAGATATACATATACTTTTGATGATACATATATTTTTTATAACATTTTTTGATACATATACTTATTTAGATGATACATATACTTATTTAGATAATACATATACTTTTTTACGTAACGGAAATAGGGTCCATTTTAAACGACTTTTTACAGAGAAGCGAGTCATGTCACAATGCTCGGTGCATATTATGTATTAAAACAAATTTGGATCCGTTTTTGAGAAAATTTAATTATTATATCAAATTTGTATGCGAAAAATTTATTTAACATTGATTAAATTGTTAATGGCCTCTAATTTACTGCTATTAGAATAATGCCAGCGACATCACACTGGTATCACTGGCATTTTTCATGGCAGCTATTGGACAAATACCGGTAACATTGTATTATAATAAAAATCTTACATTTCCTTACAAATAATATCAAAATTTTCGCGAAAATGCGAAGAAATAATTAATAATATTTAGATTTTTATGTTTCCTAACACGTTTTAAGATTTCTTGGAAAAAAACGCCCGTGACAGGTAATAGAATCAATCAGAAAGCTATTAACGACCGACGAAAAATCTTGACGACAAGAGCTGACGTGAAAATGTACATACTCGTAAAATCCTCATCTCGAGGGAATTGAATTTGTAGCCTCGTCCTCGTATAAAGATTTTAAAAGTTCGGAGTTTTTTTAGGTAAAGAAATTTATGAAACGTTGATTAAAGGTACCAGCAAAAGAAAGACATTTTCCCAAATCTGTCCTTTCTAGATACACTAATGGATAATATGTGGATCTAAATAAAACGAAATCAAGGAAAGAGGGCCTATGATATCTAATTTATCATACGCTGATGATACTATTCTTCTTCATTTAACCAAAGGAGGTATAAAACATTTCGTCAAGTTTCAGGATCTAATGTACGTTGTCTTTGGTGTCACCATAAGCCGTTATAAAACAAAATAATGTTAGCGGATCGAAGGATGCAATGTCATCTAGAGCTTTATCTACTCTGGCTTTTCTATAACTAACAACAGATGTTCGAAAGAGATATAAATAACTAGATCGCTAGATCAGCTATACAAAAGGTTGAAATTTTGTTGTCGGTTTATAAAGATCATCTGATAACAATTGGTCTTCTCAATCTTCAAGGAGGTTATGAACGGAAGGCAAAAGGAACATCGATGTCCTGGAAAAGTGATGCATGAGACGCTTTCCATGAATAGGCTGATCGCACCAACGCTTCTATATTAAAAGAAACAAGACCTTCTACGAGCGATTATGACTTAATGCATTTAATGTCTTAAAATTGTGATTTTTATGTACATTAGTTTATTTTTGAAAACATATATAACTCTAGTGAAATTGGAAAGTGTTTAGTTATTCCTATTTGTGTTTTCGTACAACTCCTACAAAAAATCAAATAATGTTATGGTGAATTTTTTATCTTACCATAACTAAATTGAAGTCGAATGCAATTAACACTAATATCATGTTTATCATGTAAAATTTAGTGTACTAAACGGCACAGAAAGTCTCAATTAGCCCTTATTACAATAGTCGAATAGATAATGACCACGGCCACTTAATAGTAGGCACTATTGTGCCACGAGATAGTAGGCACAATAAAGACCACGACCACTTAATAGTAGGCAATATTGTGCCTACTATTAAGTGGTCGTAGTTTCACGACTAGAAAGACAGTGTTATTATATTGTTTTTAGTCTTCCTCGATAGTGACACTAAAGGACAGCGTGACCATCTACCATTTATACATAACAATCGCAAACAAAGCCAATATCGTATTCTTAGTAAACTCAGGAAAATTTTTATTTGGGGCACGTACGGGACTTAGGATGAAAATGAAGGAGAAAATGTTAAAACCCTGATATCACATTATTTAACCACGTTAATTGTAAATTTAGTACAAAAGTAAGTACTTAAAAATTGAGTAAAAATGAAGGATTAAATCTTGAAACCCCAAATTTTTTTAACATACTCCTTAAAGTAAAATTTAACCCAAGGACATACTTAAAACACAAATATGATTGTAACAATTATGACTAAAATGTTTTTCCTAAAGCTTTCAAAAGGAATATTTTGTTTGAAGAAGTAGTACATTTATATAATTTTGCAGCACATTTATATATGTTTTTATTTCGTATATTAATGCCCAATTTTTTTTGTTCTTCAACAAAAATGAAATACGGACAAAAACAAATAATTTTTTACTGCGAACTTCAAATTTGGCTCCCAGAATGGCAGTAAAGTCAATCGTCTGAACATTGTCTTTTTGTGTTTTCAAATCTATGTTCTATGAATGGGAATAAAATCAGAGTAACGGAAAAACGGAACCCTTATAAGATCACTCACGTGTATGTCCGTCACAACGGTTTTTTTTCTATAGAAACTTAAAATTGGGCATAGTATTAAAACACATTAACCCGCACAGATGTCAATAGCCAACCTTCAAGTATATTTACATGAAAATTTTAGGGGGTAGATCAAATTAAGTACTCGAAAAATGTTTGTTTTACTTTCATATATAGTGTGGAATATCGTTTGCAAATTCTAATAGCAACGGCCTTGAAAATATTTTTTTCATAAATTAGTATATCTTCAGAGGCATACTGCAAAATATGAAAAAAAAGTATATATTCCCCTCTTCCTTATTTTCGAAACTAAAATTATAAAAAGAAAACGGTTTTCAAAAGCCTATTCAAAGGTTGCAGGAAAAATATAACGATAACCCTAGATCCTATCATTATTGAAGTATACATGATATTTTAACGCTTGAGAAGTATGTTGTAGGCATTATATGCGATGTGAAAAATTAATATTTGTTATAGTTTAATAGAAATATGATATACCCTTAAGAAATATGACTATATGATATACCCTTAAGAAATATGATCTACCTTTATAAGTACCTAAATATGCGTAACCGTTGTAGCATGAGTTCTACTTGTGGTTCATTGGTTTTTAATAATGATTATTGTATTCTACGACAGCGGGTGAGGCAGAGAAATATCATAACTAACCCTACCATTCAATTTATAACAAGGCAACTTGCTTATTTTTTAACAAATTTTTATAACTTTTTCAATGTAGGTTTTAATTAATCTATATGTTTGTAACAACTTAATGAAAACAGTAAATTAAGCTGTAGTCAACTATCCTATTAATTTATTTCTGTTTTAATAGAATATTCCTTTATTATAAAAATTAATAATAGAAATATATAGAAATATACACTTTATTTATTTCGTATTTAGTTTCCTATTTAATAACTTAATGAATCGTTACCAAATTTTGTACATATTTTCATATAGACCGTATTATGTTAAATTACGAACAGTTCTACAGAGAATATAACTAAATACTATTTTTTTCTTGTATGTAAATGGCGCTATTTTTAAAATTTTCGACATTTTCACTCATAGTTGTGTATTGGAATAAGCAATTATGCAGTTCACAGTCAGTCTGTTTGCAACGATCTATTATCAACAGAAGCGCTGTGTTTGGATAAATAAATCAATCTCTATACTAGAGTGCAATTTATAATTTTTTTTCCTTCAATCAAAAAAAATATGAAGCAGTGTATTTATGAACTAAATTACTTTGGTGTACCCTGTATATATTAAATTTTGATTCGTTCATATACTTTGAACCCACGATAGTTAATTATACAGTCCAAAGTCGATATGTTTGTCTGCAACGATCTATTATCAACAGAAGCGCTGTGTTTGGATAAATAAATCAATTTCTATTCTAGAGTGGAATTTATATATATATTTTTTTTCAATCCAAGAAAATTATGAAGCAGAGTATTTATGAACTAAATTACTTTGGTGTACCCTGTATATATTAAATTTTGATTCGTTCATATACTTTGAACCTACGATAGTTAATTATACAGTCCAAAGTCAATCTTTTTATTTGTCTGCAACGATCTATTATCAACAGAAGCGCTGTGTTTGGATAAATAAATTAGTCTCTATACTAGACTGCGATTTATATTTTTTTCCCTTCAATCAAAGAAAATTATGAAGCAGAGAATTTATGAACTAAGTTACTTTGGTGTACCCTGGTATTTATTACATTTTATTTCGATCAAATACTTTAAACCCACGCAAGTAAAGCTTAATGAAAAATTATAAGAATTAGAGTGGATATATTTTGTTTACTTCTTTTGTATTTTAGAAAATATTTTGTTTACTGACTTGAGTCAAAGTTGAGTAGTAATTTAAATATTTATTCAATTTAAGTATAAGTAATTTAAATATTTATTCAATTTAAGTATAAGTAATTTAAATATTTATTCACTTTCAGAATCAATAATATTGCATCTAATATTTTTTGGGAATATCTTATTGCAGATCTTGAAGCCTTGTCTTACTACACGTTTCACCTTTGTACTTTCATCGAATCGATGAAAGCATCCAGGAGGGGTCAATGAAAGAAAGAAAGAGGGGTGTTCCAGAAGGAACTATTAGTCATTAAGCACGAATCCTAACGAATCGGAGTTTACGGATATGTATGCACATAAGTACGTATGGTCTTTCAAAACCTTCTAAAATTTCCAAGGAGCCTCGGTCTGGCTATTGCTCTTTTATTTAATAGTACATAGCGGAACCAAGAGAACGGTATATTTCCATGTTTGAATTATGCTACTGAACACTTCAAAAAAAAAATATCCCACAAAAACTAAAGAAAACCACATTGAATCGGAACCGGGCAAATTGTAGGCCATTCATATTGATCCATACATGGTACATTGTTTTTGATTTAAAATTGGAAAAGTATTTCCGAAGGTAATGGGAAAAACTGAATTTTCGTTTTTCCGCATACGAGTACTCCAAAGTTGCTTGTAGATGCCGCACGTGCAGTGCAGGTTACATTGTTTTACTGATAATATTTTAGAGGTTATCATTTTCTGTTATTACACCTTTGACTATAGAAATTAAGTTATAACTCGAATAAATTTACTGCTCTTAACACGAGATCATCCCACAATGTTTGTAGCGTAATACGAAGTTGATTGATTTAGTATTAATTTGTGACTGTGTCGCCATTATATTAATGTGATTCAATGAAACGTTTGTTTAATGGACTTTATATAAATGTGATTATTTAAATCTAAACAGGTTATAATATAAACGTCAAACATCGTCTAATGAATAGGTACCTCGTTACTGAAATACTTACGCAAATTTTCAAATTTTACACCCGTATTCAAAGGTTAAAAAAATAAGAAAATATTACAACAGTCAAAGCCGGCAGACCTTACATCAAGCAACCTAGTGCGGTACCCTCAGACCTTAGTGCGGTTCACTTCGAGCGGTATTGTACGCGGATCGCTGGCGAAACCGCTGAGCGTCACGGAAGTGGCGGGTGAAAGTGAAAACTGCAGCACGAACTGCAGGGCCGCTAGGCGGATTAGCACGCATCGTCTCTGTAGGCGAATGGGTCACTCGTGAAATGACTCTCTCGAGGATACGTTTCCGTTTTACCCGACTACGAGTAGGTTACCCGTAGGATAATGTGTTTAGATTTAATTGATGGTTTATATTTGTTAGATAGATGTATTTGTTGTTGAACAAATATTTACGAAACATTAGCAAGTTCAATCAAGAAACTGTAAACTCAAATAAATGCCCAATTCATTAACTAAATTTGCTTGACTATTATAACTTTATTTAATTCTATCATAAAAAGTATCACAAAAAGAGTTTTAAAAGCCAAGCTTAAAACATGTAACCCATTGGAAGAAAAAATTACTGAATTATGACATTTTAACCAAATTTTTATCGAATTTTCTTTGGAAACTTCTCTGTTATCATAGAAAGAGTTTTAAAAGCCAAGCCTTTTGATTATTAACGGATTTATTTATAATAATGGTACTTATATTCTTGAAATTTTACTTTAGAGGTTTATGGAAAGAGAAGATTGGATGAAGAATTTCACATCGAGATCTTAGCCCATGCACAGAATGAAGTATGGATACAGATGACAAGAATGGAAATAGATGACATGGGAATTCTCAAATAATAATTTCATGTATTGTATAGGGCTGGTCGTACCATTGATACCATGCCGAGTAATAATCTTTCATAATGGCTACGATATGTTAATAAGATTAATTCTAGATTTTGTAGTTAACAAATTATGTTATATAATTTCATAATCTTAAGTCTCCGACTATTTTGGCTTAGGCCTCCTTTAACTTTTTCCAGTCTAGTCTATTTTAGGCTACGCAACTGTATAAGCACAGTTAGTGCTCGCCAAATTTTTACTGTGCATCTGGTCTTGTAGCCTTCTTTGTTTCTATGTATCCGGCTTATTGACATTTAAATTTAACCGTGCACTTTACAACATCACGGACTTTACTATGTTTTCGGAGATGCTTGTTGATTTTCTTGTCTATGAAAATAAGTCCAACTAGTTTCATTTTCAACGCCCTTTGTGTGACAGCTAATTGTCGTTGGACGGCCTTATTTGTCATCCAAGTTTCGGATCTATAGGTAAAACTCGGCTATACGCACTGGTCTAAGTTAGTATACATATAAAAATACCTATACATTCTAGTACCGTTATCCTAATATTAGAAAGAACTTTAAATATATGGAAAAGATATTAGTTGGGAGATTGATTGATTAGTCAAGAAAAGAAAAAAAAACTTATTACGTATTACATTTTTTGTAAGTTGTAGCTAAACTTTTTTTTCTTTTAAAATGATGAAGGAGGCACTAGGATTTAATTCTAATGTCACATACATTATATAATTTTCTCAATTTTCAAATATAATTGGGGTAAACATTACAATATTTTTATCAGTAACACGTGTGCAACCATCTGCGCAAAACCATTGGTGCCATCTAGCAAACATCGAGAGGACGGAAATTAGAAGAACCACTTTGTAGCTATTCTTACAGCTGCTCGACGTATGTGACTTGATCACCTTGATTGATATGTGATTGAATATTGATATTCCTATATGTGACTGAATATTCGTTAAAAAAATTAATTATTTTTATATAAACGGGTAAGCATTTTGGAACACTGCGAATAACATTCTCACCATTCGACTTTTGGTTGATTGAGAATGATACTACAAATATGCACTGATTATTGCCGGAGTTCTGTAAAAGGAGGAGTAAGTAATAACGGCGGCGCCGTGCAGTAAAATAATGACGTAATACGCATTGGTATTCATCACAGATATTGACGGAGGTGGTTGGAACGAGTGGCCATGCATGCATATAAATTAGGGATTCCCGCCATCGCGGTCGTCTTGGGCAATGTTTCGTCATGTTGGATACTTTTTCTATAAGTTTCAGTGTCCGAGGCCAGTGAACATGAAACATTTTTTTAAACATAGTTATTATTGGATATTTTTATTCATAGATATATACACTTTCTAATCAAGTAGACTATTATCATAATTTAGCATTTACATATTGTACCAAAATTCAAAATTATTCACCTGTCTTATGGTAACGTTACTAATTTCGATTAGACTCTTCTGTGGGACTGGCATACTTTCAAAAATTAAATTATAATTGTTTTATTAATTTAGATTAATGCTCCAGCAGAGTGATGGGATATAAAAAGCTACAATTGCTATTTAGAGCTAATCTATTTAAATGCTGTCAAATTGTTAGTAAAATATCTAGTGAAGGTACAGCTTATTCAATGAAATAAGATACTTATCAAAAAATTAACACCACCGCATAGAGATAAAGGATCCATTGATTTATCACAACGAAATTTACTGAAAGCATTAGCGGTGGTAAGGTATACGGTATTGACAGATCAAGTCATAATTGTACCAAGCACGTAAAGAATGGGACATTTAAAAATCTATAAAAATCCAAAGAATAAACTTTGCTGGCCATGTAATGCAAATGGATAGAACAATAAAAAATATTCCAGCCAAAACCAATTGAAGTTTGCATAAAAAGCAGACCAAAGCTCAGATTCATTAAAAAAGTTCGTTTTAATAAATTTACTGGAGGAAAGAGGCTGGAGAAAATGGCCGGAAAAAGTGAAATTGGGATAAAATCCTTGATAAGGCCAGGGTGGTCACCCTGAGCTATCGTCCCAACGTAGAAGAAGAATGAAATAATGCTCCTAGTTATATTTTAGGTGTATTGGAATACTTAATAGAACAACTAGTTAGACCAAATAATTTGATTATATACAAATGTGTTTTGGAAATATTTCCTTTAAAATAACAGAGCAACGCGCAGACGGCTGTCTACAATAATTTGAATATGAAACGACGTCACATAAGACTAGCGATCACCCCGGTTACATTTTAAGATAGACAAGATGATGTCAAGTTAATTATTATTTCCCCAGGTGCCAAAACTCTTCACACGGTTGCAAAAAACCCTTCACACAATGACATTTTAACATGGACAAAATTGTGTTAAAGTAAGTATTATCTCCCCAGACGACAAAACCTTTCACACGGCTACAAAAAAAACCCTTTACATGGTTACATTTTAAGATATACGAAATAGTGTCAAGGTAAGTTTTATTCTTCCAGGTGTCTAAACCCTTCACATGGTTACAAAAAACCCTTCACACGGTTACATTTTAAGATGTACGAAATTGTGTCAAGGTAAGTATTATTTCCCCAGATCCCAAAACCCTTCACACGGTTACAAAAAACCCTTCACACGGTTACATTTTAAGATAGACAAAATAGTGTTAAGCTAAATATTATTTCTTCAGACGACAAAACCTTTCACACGCTTACAAAAAAACTCTTCACACAGTTACATTTTAAGATAGACGAAATAGTGTCAAGTATTATTTCCCCTAGTGCCAAAACCTTTCACAGGGTTACAAAAAAAACCTTCACACGGTTACATTTTAAGATGTACGAAATTGTGTCAATGTAAGTATTATTTCCCCAGGTCCCAAAAACCTTCATACGGTTACAAAAAACCCTTCGCACAATTACATTTTAACATAGACAAAATAGTGTTAGGCTAAATGTTATTTCTCCAGACGACAAAACCTTTCACACGATTACAAAAAAACCTTTTACACGGTTACATTTTAAGATAGACGAAAAAGGGTCAAGTTAACTATTACTTCCCCCGGTGCTAAAGCCCTTCACCCGGTTACAAAAAAAACCCTTCACACGGTTACACTTTAAGATAGAACGAAACAGTGTCAAGTTACGTATTATTTCCTCAGATGCCAAAACGCCGCGTACGAAGACTTCGTACGGTTAAGTTGTTTGATTGAGATTTTCGATAGGTTTGTTTTTCTTTCATGAACGTGATCTTATTATACATTCTAATTAACGAAAATTTAGTAATACACAGCGATATTGCAACCTCATGTTTGTTTCTTTCCTTCATTTTCCCGCACCTTGCGCAAATACAATTCATCGAACGTCACTAAAACGCGCCATTCTACTTTTGTTTCATTACAAAAACCTTTTCATTTCTTTTAAACTACTAAACTACTAAATTATAAATTGCGAAAAGTCAATATTCATCTATGGAAAATATTTAAACTTCCCCACTTGCGTCCAAAGTACTTTTTAAGTTAAAACGATTATCATGGCTATATCTACAAAATATAGATAAATGCAATCCTGGACTTTTCTTTACGACTTTTTAAGACCTACAATTCCGCTATACATGTTATTAGAGACTTTACATGTTATTAGAGACTTTTACTTTGATTACGTTGGTATTATTATTAACTACATCTCAAAAAATATTCATCGTACGTGTATACTATATAGCCTACAGTAATTTAGAAACTATAAGCTATCATATAGTGAATGTTGTATGTCAATCTGATTAATTAATTTTTACGTGAATCTCCATACAAACAAATACAATTTTCCACTTCATTATGTGAGTAAGAAAAATCTTTGTACATCATATTCACATATATCAAACGTAAGTCATACTGTCGTTGTGATGCGAAAATTATTTAAACACGGCACATATTAATTAAATACTTTTCTGGAACAACTATTTACACAATTTAAAATTAAGTACACTAGAAACTTATTTTAGTGTTACAAGACTGATCTCTAATAGCTATTCAGTAACATTATAAAGCGATTGATAAGTTATAAATTATAATGAAACTCAGTAGTATATGTTGTGCGGATTACTGCTACTGTCTATTTTCACCTCTAAACTATCTTCAAACTAATCCTTAATAATGTATTATAATTATTTGTAACTTCGCTCGTTTGGACGTGGGATTTTGTATTCGAAAGTATCAAGACGAAATGTAATTTCATTACCGACCAGCACCAATATAACGCATTCAAATGAAATATTAAGTTCTTACTCTATTTCGACTGAATCAAAACTAATTTTAACACAATTATGACCCTAACTGAGCCCGTAGGTTTATGATTAAATATCGTACTTTATTTACGGAATTAAAACTTGCTGTAAAAACTACGATTGACTCAAAAAGAAATAAAAACAAACTGGTAGGAATAACATATCCTTCTGGTCTTAGCCATGTGTCCATTTTACGGCCGCGCGTAAGATGGACACATGACTAAGACAACAAAGCAAAATCACCAATGTTGTCGAGTGTATAGTGAAACTTAAGTGTCACATACCTTGTTAATATGATTGTAGACTATGGGGTGAAAAATGGCTTACAGTAATGTCACAAATAGCTTGCAATAAGACACAAAAATATTAGCCGGTCTGAAGTAGATATAAGTGGCACAGAATAGAGGGGAATAACATAGAACCTACACCGAAATGTTCAAAAAGAGCTAAGAAGATGAAAGAAGAAGAAAAACCCGTAGTGCAGTATGAGAAAAAAACCTATGCATTTATGCGTCTGTAAAATATAGTTATTCAAAATTCCAATTTTGGTTTAAAAAGTATTCTTCACAGTAGATGTTGAAGCCTTATGTTATGGGTACCAAGCAAACAAGCTTTACACCACACATCGGTGTGCATTACACAATCGTGCAAGTGGAATCAGACTCCCCAGTAATTGGAACAAGGTTCTTTACTCAGTTATATTTATTCCTCAATGGACAAGTAGACAGTTAAAAAGTGGCGACTACTAATTTTCCAAAAGTTACAGAATAAAGTTAAAGGTGCATACCGAAACTACTTTTTAATTATAAGTTTGAGATGGACACTACTAATTTATTATTAGATTAAATCTAGAGAGCTTATATTTCATCTAGTTTTGTGAGTAGATCTTTTAATTGAATATAAGTCTGCCGGTAGGCGAAAAAATATCCAAACCACATTCTTTAAAGCAATATTAGAACTATTTTAACAATAGAAATTGATTAGATTTATAATTTTTGAACTAGCATCATTGCATCCCCAATTTTAACGTACATCCAATTCAGGAACATCTATTACGTACTTTAATTAAATAAAACAAATCAAAATAAAGTTTAATGTAAAATTGTCTATTTAAAAAGTTTATAAAACATACAGGTATAATATTTACACAACGAATTTGCACCGAGACGATGCTATAACAGTGGAGTAGGTCAGAAGGGCGCTCCGTATTCGGATGAGGGAGTTGGCGGGGGCCCGTAGGCCGGTGCCGGGGTACCCGCCTCAGGGTATCCTTCCTGCTTCTGTGGACAAAAAAAAAAGAGAATGTATCAGCAAATATACTAGAAAACAATTAGAGATATAATTGAGATTAAGAAAGCAAAAGTAGTAGAATGAGTTGAAAAAGCGCCTTAAACTACATAAAATGTTTTTGTGCCTATTAAACTTGCATGATTACTGATAGAAATTTGAATGCTTCTATTTGAAACACCGTGTTTGCAGAAAAAAAACACCTTTATCATCATTCTAATTATGTATATTACATTCTAATTATGTATATTACAATAAAAAGTATGTATTTATATATTGACAAAATTTTCACCGATGATAGAGACTACAATTGTCGACGAATCGTTTTCAAACTTGACCGAAAAATAGTTTTTGAGTGCTAGTATGCTACTATGTAAAAGAGGAAAAATTGAAAAATGTCTCATTTTTCCTTGCAAATTTGCAAAATATTCATAACTTTTGAATTTTTTATCAAACCTGTAAAAAAGTAGTTAAATTTAATACATTATCAAATACAAAATTGGTTGACATTGGTTCTAACTCGATACGCCCAAAGGTTGTCGAAAAATTGACACGTAAACAGTGCGCCGATTACGAAATAATGTTCACGAACGTTGCGAAACGGAGTACGATACGATTGAGCAGGATAAAAGAAATTTGATACGGTCCCGCGGTTCCGCGTGCCATCTTTTTTACACGTATTGTAATTTTATGACTTCTGCATTTAGTTTTCATGTTTTCATAGTTTTCACGTGTTCTCAATATAATAAGTGGAACTTTAAAAGCTCATCCTTATCATGTTTAAAGTTAACGTCTAGAAAAATGATTGAGATACAGATACTAACTCTGAGAAATAATTGAAATTGAATTGAAAAAAATTAACAAAAGTACCGATCGAGCGAAATTTAAATCAATAAATTTTAAAGGTTAATTTAAATAAATAATTGACTTCAAAATTAAAAATCTCCCTTCCGTTAAACTGTAAGCATTGTTGAAGTAGTATAGATATTGTAAAGTTATATTTTCTAAGTAACGAATGCAAGGAAATTCGACGCGTCGTATCAGTACAATGTGTGCCGAATTAATGCTAGAAATATCAACCTCACTTTGATGGAAAATGGCAAAAGTATAATTTTCAATATTATACATTTCTTCCACTTGACACGTAAATATTGAAAGAAAACTGTATAACATTAATGTGACTGCCTCCTAAAAAAAAGATTTTGTTTAAACTGAAAATTAGTAAAATATTGTAAAACATCGCTCGTATGGAAACTTGTAACTTTTTGGAAGAATAACAACGGGAATGTTTTTTTCATACCAGCGAAAAACAACTCAAATGATTAAAAATCTATTTTTTAGAAATTAAACTCTGTGTAGTTAATTCCAAACTAATAAGGTTGGTACACTACATCACTGTCTCAGCCATCCTTCCTCCAAATGAGCGAGATGACTTACTATTGTTCGTTTTAGATAATTACCAATGACAAGAAGGAAGATGATTTAAAGAATTTTAAAATTCTCGACTGCAACTTAGTAGGAGATTGTTGTCATATAATGGTTTTATCGGATTAATATTTACTTTAATTTATATATACTTCTACTAATGGATGCGAAGGAAAAATAGTAAGCCGATAAATCGTAATTAAGTAATTGGCATTATTCTTTTTTAATTTATTATTATCTATTCCAGATTTACCCTAAATTTTCTTACGATTGACAGATAATTAGAAATTCGAAAGGCATTATGCTTAATTCGGTTAAAGCTTAGATAAATATAAAAATATGTCCCATATTATATTTTAATTATTTCAATCGTCACATTAAGAACTAATAAAAAATGCTGATAAAGAAACTGTTAAATCTGATTAGACGCAAAAAAATGTTAAACATATTTAGATATAGTACCCAATAAAACTTTGTAACTCTTTTTACAGTACACAACGACCTATCCTTATTTTAAAAATTCTCACGTTTCGACCATAAACAATTTTATAAGTCTTAAGTATTTAAAATAATAAAAATATCGAAATACGTTAGGATCTTCTGAAGACCTGCGCAAACAAGTTTTGGGTGAAAGGTATTCTCAATTTTTTTAGACACGGAAACATAATGTTAATTGCTTTAACTATTACTCTCACAAATAAAATTTACGTATTTAATTGAACCACGTTCTCGTGCCATTAAGTTAAAATATAACTCAGCGATTTAAATTGAAGTTCGAAAGTTTATCATGTGCTATTTATATCACCGTAATACTGGGTCTCGCCCGTAGCGCAACGCGAAAGTGATCACGCACAAATCTGTAGATCATCTCGTGAGCAAACAAAGAACCGATTAAGTTAATGATCAGCCGATCTTGTTTCGAAATAATAATTTCATATTATTAAACTATTTTGCATAATTACACATTATTTTCATAATAGCCCGCTACTTACTGGTCTCCATTAGAATGTCGATTGACTAATTAAGTAGGTCTTTGATTCGAGTTGCGTGCGAGATGTCACATACATGCACACGTCCGCCTTAATAATATTGCCGTGTCGAAAGTAAAATGCTTGGGAAAAGACGATGGACCCGCTTTTGCAACAGTCGGGCTTTGTATTTACAAAACAAGTAAATAAGACGAAGATGAAAGAAGTAAAATAGCGCCTTCGACTTGATGCGACATGGTATTATTTACTATGTGGTTTAGATATCGAGATTAGGTATTCGTAATGGCTTTTGAGTCACGGTCGGCGCGGATTATATGTCTAGTTACGCAAAATTATCGTTCAAGTTTATGGTTTTAATTTGCATTATAATAGATGAAGATAGCGACGGATCGATTCCTGCGTTTCACAGTTTGGAAATCCTGATCGTGAATCTTATGGAGATATGGAGTCGCCAAGTTTACACAAGGTATAATAAATGTTTTGGAATTGAATGGTAAATAAATAATCATTCAAAGAATACTCAGTCTTTTAAAACTTTAATTATTGCTAAGATTATACTTCTGACATCATGCAATATTAAAATAATGTATCTACAATTAAACTATACCTGTCACGGAGGAAGTATTTAAATATATATATATATATATATATATATATATATATATATATATATATATATATATATATATATATATGTCAATGATAGCAGAGAAGCTTGGCATGAGCCATGTATACGTTTCAATACAGCAAGGAACCCAAGGCACACTTTGGAGACGGTTTATAGTTCTTTTTTATTGTTCCGAAAAACAATATTTTATATTCTCATAAAGGATTCACTGTTATTTCCCACTTATATGCGTTTTTGTTATATTTAACGAAAATTATTTTAATTAGTACAATATCCGTAAAAAATTAATACACACAATAAAGAAGATTTAGAGTTAAGATTTTATTGTTTATTGTCTTAATAAAAAGAATTAAGTAAGTTCCGAAAATTTCCGGTGTCAAATTTGCGACTCTACTCAGGTATTTGGGTTAAGGTTTTTTTATTTTCAATTTTAAATTCATCCTCGCCGTGTTTCAATAATAAATTTTCTACACAATACCTTCGATTAGGTAGTCTAATGGCGTTTTTATTGTGAAACTGTATTGTGAAATTCAATCATTGGCAGAATCTTAAGGACAACTCGGTTGTAATAGTTAATTGCGTATCAATGACTTAATTTTGCTTGTTTGTGAAATTTAAATTTCTTTTATTTGCAAATATTACAACGATAAGTGAATTTAGTTGCAGCACCATTATTTAAATTGAACTTGACTAATATCGTTCAGTAATAATTTTAAAAAATCACCTCGTTTTTCTTGAATAATTTTTCCATAGATGTACTTAATTTTGCTGGAAAATATTATTGTCGATTTTTAGTCGTTATAACCTAGTATCCAAAGATGAATAAGAATTTCAGCCTAAATCAGATGGGAATTTTTTCGTTTAAATTTTATATTAAATTTAAACGAAAATTTTAGATCAATACTAATTCAATCGTAGTCCAGACCAACAGTCAAACCATATATAATTTTGTTTCCAAAGTCTCCAAAGTTTCTTTTCGATTTTATATTATGATTACAAATTTATGATGAAGAATATGGTGCAAGCATTTCTAATTAACTTCTGCTATTCGGCAAAGTTTGGATTCGGTAATTAGGTCTGATTAGAATTTAACATCAAGAATTAATTCAGAGTCTAATGCGATTTTAATAAAAATAAAATGCATATAACCTTCACGTGCAGTTGATGGGAAAAAATATTTGCACTATGATAGCACTATGATTTAAGAAATTATAAATGAATGGAGATTATTGTAATATGATTAATGTAATATGATACAACAAAATTTAACCGACTCATAAATGCAAGAAAATTTTTAATATGATATTACTTTAATCGGTACACGTGCGCAACCACAGTAGCCATCTCACATCCGTCATGTTACAGAAATGGAAAAAATGCAGGTAAGCACTGTTATATGACTGTTTTTATTTAACAGTAATTATGACCTGACCACACGTAATATAAATAAATCTACGGCAGATATACGGTGACGTTGCAAAACGTGATTTAAACAGTTTCAATTCAATATTTACTAATCTCTTGTGTGAATTATTAAAGAAGAATTTAATTGTGATGTATTATAAATCACGACCTGTTTGATTATTTCGTGGACTATAAAGGTAGGCCAGTATTTATAGTTCCTCCTAAATATTTATTATTGAAGTGCAACTAAATTTTAAGGGATTTCATAAAATTTCGATTTTATTGCTGTTTCGTACGATATGGTACACGTTCTACGCATCCATTGATATGTTTGCGCCGTGTCGATGAATTAGCGTTGTCATAAACAAAATCGACAAGACGTTATTGATTATAAAACGCGTAATTATTAAAACACCATAATACACACAGTAGACAAATATTGAAAATTACTATTTAAACAGTCGACAGTTCTAAATTTTGTTTTGAAACCTAAACCAAACAAATCGTAACGCTTCGACAGCAAGCCAGTTTTAAACATCAAAACAAACACTTATTATCTAGACGGTTTCCCTTTCACCGACGCACCTAATACCGATGCGACCTTTATTTTCATCTCAAACGAGCAGTCAGATATAACGCGAGGCATTCTCACACCAGAGCCACTTACGTAGACGGGACCTGTTTTCAAGATTCACACCGCATCCAGGCGAGACGCGAACGGGTTCATCGGCTGGCGTCTGCCGTTGCTCAACATCCGAGATATTGGACGGAATTTTATCTTTATGGACCAATGACCCGTGTTATGGCTTTATAATAGGTTATTATTTATTATTACTCAATCGGATTGTCGAATGCGGGCGGGGCGTTGCAGGAATTCACTCCGGATATGAGGCCGGTTTTGGTGGAGGCGAGTCCAGCCTACGTAGATACGTATATAATTATAATGAAATGGAAATTTGAATGAGGACCGAGAGTTTTCTAGTCTCATTATATTAGTATATGTAGACAGAAAAGATAATTATTTTTATGTTGTTAATTTTATAGTGTTTTGAAAGGTATTATGAAATTTTTATAATTACCTCATTTGAATACAGCAATTGTGTACTATAGCCAGATCAAATCAAGGAAAGGGACAGATATTTGTGAAAGTCGTTAAAGTGTTTCTTTAGCGATAAATCGATTATAATAATTTAATCGACTATAAGTAATTACGATACGTAATTAAACAAAATACTATGATTCCAAGTATGAATCATAGTATTTACCATGTGAATAAAATACCAACAATATTAATTATGTACGAGTAATTTGTTCTCAAAATTTCAAATGTATAATCATATATGTAAAAGAATATTAAATTGATAAATAAAATTATTATATATAAATTTTATACTTTATAAAACACCTAGTTCCTATCGCATTGGCATATAAACTTCATTTCGATTTTATATATATATATATATATATATATATATATATATATATATATATATACATATACAGTTATAACGCAGAATATTTATAACTTATTTCTAATTAATTTCATTCCATGAAAATATAGTACAAATAAAATAGAACAGACAAAAATCGATGGCAAATCTACATTAAAAAAAAAAATAAAATGAAAATTAACGTTTCCTCAGTGTATGCAAATATATCTATTACAAAATAATTCAGATGAATTTTCATTGATGTTCCAGTTTCCATTAAAAGGGAAAATGTAGCGAAGACAGTAAAAGTAAAAGAAAAATATAACCCGAACGCTTAGTATTGGATTAAGTATTAAATACATGTCTCGAAGACTTTAAAAAGAGTGTTAAAAAGTCTAAAGTAACAGTATATATTCTATATTCTTAATTTTAACATGGCTGTGTATAAGCCAACTGTCATTCCTTAATTAAATTTCATTCAGACTACGGTGTGTACACGGATGTTCCAGTTCCCATTAAAAGGGAAAATGTAGCGAAGACAGTAAAAGTAAAAGAAAAATATTACCCAAATGCTTATTATTGGATAAAGTATTAAATACATGTCTTGAAGACTTTAAAAAGAGTGCTGAAAACTCTAAAGTAACAATATATTCTATATGCTTAATTTTAACATAGCTTTGTATAAGTCAACTGTCATTCTTTAATTAAATTTCATTCAGACCACGGCGTGTACACGTAAATCATTTTAACTATATAAATAATTAATTATACTCAATTAGCTGTCAATAAGAGAAATGCCCTTGCATTCTTGCCCACGCGGACAAATGGAAGTCGATTTTAAAGAATAAATTGAACGAGAAATTAGCTTAAAAACTATTTGACATGACAGCAATTAAATCAAACGCTAATTAACAAAGCTCCGTACGAGTAAATCTTACGTAACACACGTTCAAACTCGAGGCTGAGTGCGTGTCTCGTTAATCGCAGTCGGATACACTTCACTTTTTCACGCTCCGCCTCTACTCCACTTGTCTCGCCACTCTTGCGGGAAATTCATTCCGATTTACGCGAGAGAAACAACAACTCGCGTGCACAATCGGGAGGGCGGCGCCGAGAAGTTGGATGGAAGGAAGAGATTAACAAATAGCGATTGAAAGAAGCGATCGTTATCTCGATGTTATGTGGATGTTACGCGTTTATTATTCCGCCGTTAACTGGTTGTTAACGAGACTCCAGACGGTGTAGTCGCTCGAATAATTTAATGCCGATAGTTAAATTGTAAAAGTCGAATGTGTTTTGGTGTAAATCGGTATTTTGATTGTTGGAATTTAATCAGGCGTTTTATCGACGTTTTCAACGATGGGCGATGAACGGATTTTACTCAATTTGAGAATCGGTCTAAAACGTAAATAAGTAATAAGGACGAGACGTTTATTGTGCATTCGTACTGATACGGTTTTACTTTCGTGGAACACAGAATAGAGGTGGGTTAGCCTCTTCACTACCGTTGACTTACATATAATTTACATAAAATGTATCCTGTTATCAGAAGCGACTATGGTTTGTTATAAGTAACAAAAATAAATGTATTTTAATATAAATACATTTTAAATTTTATTTCCTTATTTTCTTGAAAACTAAATAATTTAGCACTTAATCTAGGATAAGACTGATGTTTGTGACTGAATTTACCTCTACAGTGGATTTATCCTGTTTCTAATTTTAATTTTCTGAAATTATATCTTACGCGGAGTATAATTAGATTAATAACCAGAACTATCATTGTAAAAATATGAATAAATAATATTTTTAATATTAAGTTACATTTAAATCAATAGATTCGACGGAAAACGTTTATTGTTAAATATGGTCTAATTTTTTTTGCTCAGGTTGCCTCTTATACTATAAAAATATTAATTAAAGATAATTTTAATATAGAATAATGTAAATATTATAATCACATATTTATGTAAATTGTTGATGTAATGTGTTTTATTCAATTTGGGTCGCACAACTTAAAAAAAATATATGTGCAACTACTATTTTTTAGTAAGTCTAACCACAAGGTATTATTTGCTAAGAAAACTTTTCAGTTTCATAATTATTTAGTATTATTAGTTTTATTCCACTTTTGATACTTTTCATAAACCCTGTGAATTATTAAAAAAAAATCGGCAGAATGAAAATCAGGTTTAATTATTCGGATTTTAACGTAATAAATCAAGTAATGTCATTTATATTATTGTAGCAGAAAACTTGTTTCTACTTATAGAAAAATAAGAAAAACAATACAATATTTCTTATTCAAGGATGACGGTGGCATATTTAATGAAATTTATCGTAAAAATCCTAACCAACAAGCCAAAATAGCTCTGGCGGAAAAGTTAGAAAAGAGAGTATTTAAATAAGATTAATTTTTTTAACGATACGGGGGCGCGTTTAAAATCGCGATCTTATAATAAGGGAATTAACCTGGCACACTTAGCAAATAAGAAAACTCATAAAATATTTAACTAAAATAGACATAGTAATATCATTCTAAAACATTCTTTATGAGCTAAAATATTGAAGAAAAAAATAAAATAATTAAATTTAATAAACTTAAATAAAAATGAAAATAGATCATAACCACAAAAATTTACATTTTATATTTAGGGCCGTTGTTTATTGAAATTACATAGATGAAATTATTTCAAATGGAAATGTGTGAGAAGTAAATATTTATAAAAGTGGAAGTCTATTAAAACATGTTTGTTTACTAATTTTAATAAAATATCAAATATTAAAAAAAAATTTTCAGGTTAAATTCGAATCGGACTTTGGGAGAACTAACGAATTAGTACTCGTTTGTTTATAAAAATTTCAATTTTATTTCACCCAAATCAATGTCTCTTGTGGGCTATTGACACGGGTAACAAATTTTTATTACATCATGCTATACACTATATTACCTAACATAGCTATACAGGCACACTGAATTAGTTAAAGTTTAAAATATCCGCATGTAAACCCTTTACTTTTAACCGTTCAAAAGATACTAGTGAAATACAAGTTGAGATATGCAACTTTAAAATTTCAATTTTATTTGACCCAAATCAATGTCTCTTGTGGGCTATTAAGAGGGGTAACCCATTTTTATTACATCATGCCACAATATTGCCTAACATAGCTATACAAACGTAATGAATGAGTTAAAATTTAAAATTACCTCATCTAAACCCTTTATTTTTAACCGTTCAAAAGGTGCTAGTGAAATACAAGTTGAGATATACAACCTTACAAATATGGTCGCCTCTTATTGCAATATCATAGAGTGTTCATTGCTTAATTACATTTAACTCTCCTTTGATATTGATATATTATATCATTTATCATACATGTAACTGTATAAAATTAAATGAATTCATTTATTGCTTTGATCCTCAGTATTCATATAAAAGAATAAAGATTGCATTGAAACGATTAGATGTCCAAATTTGCTTTCCCTTTCGTAATGCGTACGGACTACCGCATTGAGGAGCTTGTTAATAACAGTAATCTTACGTTACCAAAATACACACTTCAACAGGCTCGATATTAAAAGATACGTTCACATAAGAGGTTTAGCCTCTTACTGCCGCTATCATTGGTGGATCGTGACTGGCTCATAACGCAATTAGCACAACATTGAAGGGTCAACTACCAAAGCAAACAGGCGAAGCGCGAATATGCGACAATGTATGAAAGTTGATTGTGGAAATTCTGTTGACGTATTACGTAGAAGAAAGTGTTGTAAGCAGACCGGGTGTGTATGACACTCAAAATTCGTGACTGGTTTGATTAATTATGAGCAGGGCAAATCGTGAGCATCCGGTGTACGAAAATATTGCTTATTCCGCATGAGGTAATGTTTGAAATGAAGTTTATTTGATTTAGAATAAGTATTAAATAATAATTGAATATATTTGGCGTTAATTTTGTAGAAACTCATTATTCACAATTAAATGAAACTAGGTGATGTAGTCTTATTTCTACTTTCTTTAAGTTCTTTACCGCGATCTAGGTTTCGTTGTATTACAACATCTTCAGGTGGGCTATTAACGAAGATCTTTGCCGTGGTAAAGAACTTAAAGAAAGTAGAAATAATACTAGATCACGTAGTTTCATTTTAATTGTGATTAAATAATGATATTGTAAATTTTCAATAAAATCTTTAATATTTAGCTTTGGAATTTTAATGACACTAGTTCAGTATAGATTCAGTTCTACTTTTGGTTTTCAAAATGTTCAATTTGTCATTTAAAACGAAGTCAAAATAACATTTGTAGACTATTCAAATGTTGTTGGTGTTATATTTTGAAAGTCTACTTTTTACTTCAAATGTTTCGGTGTACAGTTTACTTACCTTTTTTCAATTACGCCCGGAGTATTCAGTTTTTGTAAAATCTTCATTCTATATATAGTAAAATACAAGAGATGTTACGTAATTTTTCAGTATGTGTTGATTAGTTGTCTAAAGCTGTCTTCATACTGGTGTAAAGTATAAACAAATCGATAAAATGTGTTATTAAATTTCTTTTAGAGCTAATAAGATAATTTTTCTCCTGATTAGAGCGGATTACAAGATCATAGATTATTCTATTATAACTTTGAAAACTGATGTTTCGACAGTGAGATAATTATTTACAGTAACACTAAAAATCAATGAATAATAGTTTAATGTGCGCCTATAAAAATATATTAAAAAAATCAATACCGTCAAGAATTTGAAATACATTTTATCTTATATTTACAACTATTTTTTTAATAAAAAAAATAAAAAGGTAGGACCGACTCTTATTAATGAAGGTGATACTAGAGAAAGTAGGAGGTAAATTCAATATTAAGTTGTAGTGTATAGTGTGTTCATTTTTGTAATTATATTTTTCATGTTAAGAAACAATCGAAACTATGGAAAATAAAGAAGCATTTTCAAAAAAAAAACTAAACAGAGCATTTCAATATCAAAAGAAAATATATATACAAACGTATACAATAAAGATACCAACTCTGCAATCTTTGTCAGTAAACAAAAGATATGAAAATAGAACTACAAATGAAAGGTAAAAGCCAAAAAGTAGAAAGGGCGATGCATCCTACGCGCATTGGCGGATGCACCAAAATGATAGATTCATCTCTGCGTATTGACTGTATTTTAAAATTTATTTCCAAGGAATTATATAATATATGATTACGAAACGACAACCTTGTCTTTACTTGAATCTAGTTAAAAGAAATAGTTACAGTACTTTTAAAAGGCGTTTTTATATATACCGACGACGTAACAACACTTTTAATAAAGATTTAATAAGTTCGCTGTTTAATTGTTAATCAAAGTATTGGAATATGGTTCTAGACTGAGTTTAAAGCCTCAGTCCTAATTATTTAAATTGTTTGTATATGGCCAAGTTTTTCCGACCTAAACACGAACTGAGAAAAGTGTTTATATTGAACTGTTTTCACAGTTCTATTGCTCTAGACACCGAGACTTATTTTGGCGTAAGTAAGTTTACTCATAGTTCAAATAAGAAAAAATATGGTAGCGAAATGAAAGTATGACGCCTATTTCTAGCAAGTTTTGGTCTAACACCCCAATTTTTATATTTGGGGCTTGATAAACTTAAAGCACACTTCTGGTCAATTTTATTGAAATACATTCAACCTCAAATTATTAGGAGTGATTTCACTTTTAAATTTTCAAATATACTGTTTTGATAAATTTGAAATCATATTGAATATTACAAATTTTTTTCTAAAACTAAATACAAACAATCATGAACTGTTTCGTAAGTCACTACATGATCTGTGAAAACATATATTTTCATAAAGCATACCCTCTACTTTTAGTCCATGTTTAATGAAACTAAATTTTCCACTCTGTGCCCTTCTGTTGAAATAAATTACAAAAACAACTTCCGCTTCGTTCAATCTGTTAACTTTTATACTTTTTATCCAAATATTTCATAAAGAAAATTCTTTCTGATCAATAATTTATGAGACGATAAGGAAATTGATCGGGGCCTCAAAATGATTAAATATTATTAGAAATGATTTATTTTATTATATAATGTAGTGTATGACTCAGAAATATCTTAGAGTTCTTTTAAATTTATAATAAAAAGAAATTTGATGGAGAGAATTTTGGCCATATTTGGGAAAATCTATGAGTTTTTTGTTGTAACACGACTTGTTCGACAACAAAGAGTTGCATTGTTCAAAATTCAGCATAAAACTTTTTCAAAAATAGCATATTAATTATATATTGTTAGAAGATGTATTAAATTAAAGACAACGAAAAGTTGTTCAGAATTTGTTGTCTAATTTTTTAAAAAGTATGCAAATGAACAACTAGACTCACCTGCGTCTTGTATCTGATGAAGTAGACCTCAGGCTTGGCAGGTTGCGTGGGCGCCGGCGTCGGGATCACGATATCGGGCTGCTCCTCTGGTTTCTTCACCAACACGTAAATCAGGGTTTTCTCCTCATCCTGAGGCTGCACAGGAATGACAGGCGCGGTCGGAGTTGGCGCGGTCGGCGCCTTGATGAACACTATCTTATAGTGCTTTTGAGGGGGAGCGACCGGGATATGCTTGGGGGGAGCTTGGTACTCATTCTCTGGGGGTGGCACGTGGACGTAGACGTGCTTGTGAACGATAGGAGCGGCGGGCGGTCCGTACTGAGGGGCGGGCGGGCCGTATTGAGGCGCCGGCGCCCCGTAAGACGACGGCGGCTCGGGGCGGGCGAGCGCATAGCCCAATGTGACCAGGACGACTGCTATTCTTGATATCTGTGAGGAGTTTGACAGTTTATGAAAAATATACCAATCATTCTTTATTTTTGTTTCGTAAAAGCACAACGAACTATATACGCTTGTATAATGTTATTTAAAATGTTACTATAGCTCCGTGTGATCTTGTGGGTGACTGTTATCTACTGACGAGAATACATGAATATGTAGTAATGAAAGGATACTTTCATTACTACATAGTGATGTATTCAATTTCATTTATAATTAAGTCAACAATATAGAAACAATTTTGATATTAAAAGTATGATATTATTTGAGTGAAATAAATATAAAATGATTTTTTTTAATTTATGTTACTTTTACAATAAATAAAAATGTATATTTAAACGAAAAAATTTCATATAACTTATATGAAAATTATTATTTTATTTAAGTATTATAATTTTCCTTAAAAAAGGAAATTAAATGAATGTTGAGAAATTCTTTTAATTATTAAATATATATATTATATGGAGACATTTAGCTGTTAGTATATAGATATAAAAAGGCAGATGCATTAAAAGCAAAATAAATAAAACTGAGTTAATGGGAAAAAATGTATCTTCGTTACAGAAAAAAAATTTCGAAAATAGCACTTTTTACTTATTTTATCAAAGTTTATCACACCTAACCCTTATAAACCGCCAGAAACTATTCCACAAACCGTTCCAAAAACACGAATTAAAAGTCGCCAAAAAAAGAGCTATGCTACTCCAACACCACCTACCATTATGCAACACTCTCCACGACGTGTGAAAGTACGGACAATAGGATCGGAGGACGGCTCAACAACGAATATTGGTGGCTGTTGCGAGTTCGCCGTATTTATGGTGGTAGATAGATGCGAGGGGCGGGGGCAGGGGGTCACGCTAGGCGAGGGGAGGGGGGTGAGGGCACTTTCGTTGCGGCCCCTTGCGCAAGCGACGCGCCGTCGCTTTTCTCTTTCGGACGGGCGACGCCGGACGAGCGGGTGCCGTCTGAGCGGCTACCGCCTGGGAATCGGAACTTACTCTTCATGGGTGGGTTCATTACCTCTGTGCTGTAGGAATTTGTTTTATTTGATATATATTTTTTTGACGTATATTTCGCGAATGATAATTTTAATAAAGTCAATAAGTAGCAGAGAATTCCTTCTCTACTACTTTGCGTTTTTCTAAATCGCATTGAAGGTATCAAATACAGTTTTGAGGTATAAATCTGAACCCTACATTCTATATATAGATCGTGTATATAGGATTTAAGGTTCAGATTTTTATTTAAGGGAGTAATATAATCTAAAGAAGTTTCCTCTATTTGATCCAATCAAGTGACCTAGATATTCATCGATTGATACATATATTTAATTTTTTTTCAATACAGTCAAACAGTCTGCTGTGAATCCCTTCTATATATATATATATATATATATATATATATATATATAAGCTTATCTAAGCCATACGATACTACAGGATTTCAGTGCTTAAAAATTTGTTAAGATATTTATAATAAATATATTAAATATTTTTGTAATGAATATTTCAGATATTATTTTCTACGACGCAAGAAAATATTTTATCTTCATTAAATTGATTACGTGACGTATAAAATTATAGTTCTTAATAGAGTTTCGTAAACATCAGTCGTCGTATTCATATTGTTTAATCCTGATTTTAAAAATGTACAGGCTTTAGAATATGTCTACGACTTCGATTTAGTTTAACTTTATAATTTTATTTAAATTTTATAAAACATTCTGTTGCAATACATACCTCAGTTTTAAACTTAGGATGTGAGCTACCAAACAGTGAATTTGCATTAAAATTTGTTTAGTACTTTTTGCATAATACCCGAACAAATAAAGTTCCCACGTAATAGATTGGCTTTATTTTTTCTGCTGTAACCTCAGTTTTTGAAGTTTTTAAATCGGATTAAAAGCTTTCAAAAAGTAATGCTGGAATAAACAGACAAAAAGATAAGAGTTCTGAAAAATGTTTGGAGATCAAATAGATTTGATCGCTAAACTATTTGATCTCTAAATATTCAAACATTTTTTTAGGTAAATGTGTTGAATGAACGTATACGCTTCTATTACAATTACTACGTCAAAATATTAGAATATTATTATGTGCTATTTAAGTCTTATATTAATGTTTCCGCGTTTTTAGTTCATCACATAGACGACTAAACAAGGGAATAAAATTACGTTATTACTTTAAACCGTTGTAAAATACAAAGTTTCCGATTTTTCCGTTTCATGTGAAAATAAACACTTTTTCCCCTTTTTTCCTTTACACCCGAATTTCAATTAATCTTAAGTACTACCAAGTAATAATCTTGAGTACTAACAAGTTATTTAATGAACTCACAGAAGTTTTTTTTTGTTTTGGAAAATTTTCTGTTTTATGTATCTACAGTTTTTTCAACGAAGTTCACGTTGGAGAGAGTGTGCACTCGAGGTACACGTCTGACTACAAACACGGTAGTTTTGTGATGATGTTCTTCACTGTGTTAACTCTATTCGAATAATTTGTAATGTTATCACGGATTGGAGATAAGGATTAATAGCAAGTAAGGTGATATAACTTTTATTTCCAATATCGTATAGAAATTTTCTTTTTGAATCTCGTACCCAGTGCCTTTTGATCATGCTAATATCATTATAATCGAATTTAAGTATCTTTGAATAACTTAAATTATAAAAGCCGGAAAGTAATTTCGATGAAAATAGGTTGGTAATTTAGATGTAAGTTGCTTGGTAATTTAGATGAAAATAGGTTGGTAATTTACATGAAATTAGATTAGTAATTTATATAAAAGTAGGTAAAACTTAGATAAAATTAAATTAAACTTAGATAAAATTTGGTTGGTAATTTAGATGAAAGTTGGTAAGTAATTTAGGTGAAAAGAGGTAATAATTTAAATGAAAGTATATTGATTCTTTAGATGAAAATAGGTTATTAATTCAGCTGAAAGTTGGTTGGTGATTCAGATGAAAAGAGGCTAGTAATTTATATTAAAGTAGGTTAGTAATTAAGATGAAATTTGGTTGGTAATTTAGATAAAAGTATATTGTTAATTTATATGAAAAAAGGTTGGTACTTTAGCTGAAAGTAGGTTGGTAATTTACATGAAAGTAGGTCAGTAAATTACACGAAACTTTCATCTGAATTACACTTTACTACTATATACTAACTAGGTAATAATACTATATATACTAACTAGGTAAGTAATTCAGATTAAAGTTTGTTAGTTATTTAGATGAAATTAAGTTAATAAATTAGAATTAATGAAAGTAAGTTGGTAATTTATGTGAAAGAAGGTTGGTAATTTAAATAAAAATCGGTTAAAAACTTAGATAAAAATAGGTTAATAATTTCGAGGTTGGCAATTACCAATAAATCTAATGCATAACCATTTTATATGATACAGAGGGATGATTTAAAATATTAAGGTCTATTAAATAATTTAATAAAATATTATATTGTTTTTATTTTTTTTAATCCAAATGAACAAATAGTTTATTAATTTAAATTACAAGAGTTTCTTCACTTTTTCAGAAAAATTTTCATTTTTCATTGGTCCATTTACGTTTTTTATTTTTTATGAGCGATTATATACTTTGAAATTGACTTAAGATTAGCGAAGATAATCGTCTAAAAACGGATAGAAAATGAAACACGTATTATCACTGCCAGTTTCTATAAGAAACCAGATCGAAGTTTGAATGCCTTAGCTCAATTAAACCATTCAATTAAATAAGAGTATATATTACTATGTGTACATTTCATTTCTATACTTAAGTAAATATGCACTGTGAATAAATACATGTATTATTATTTTCTATGATTTTGTAAATAGTATATAAATAATATATTTAACTAGAAATTCTTGGTGAATTTAATCGTAACCACGAAACAGATTTCATGTGTTATTTATGAGTTAAAATGTTATGCTGAATCGTTACGAAATTGATTCGTTTTTAGTTTCGTAATATTTGTATAATCGTTCAAATAATCGTTCAATTTTTGACACACGATATAATTCTTATATTTTGTCACACGATATAATTTTTAATTAATGATATAAAAAGGAGTTTTTTTGGACTGATCAATTAATATCTTTCCACAGGTCTAAAAACTCACTCTACTTCTTTAAAATGGCATGACGATCCGTTTCTAATATGACACATTTATATAGGTTGATTAGATAAAATATAAAACTTTTGTTTAAAGATTAAACTTTTTATTAAATGATATTATAGTAATTCATTTCCAAAATTTAAAATCGGTATTACATATTTATTAAATACAGAGGAAGCTAAAACACAAGTTACAATGGAATACGGTTATTGAAAATATTAAATAAGCTTATATCCTAATATTTCCACATCAAAATAGAAGTCTACGTTCATAAATGTTACTTTTAGGAAAGCATAGTTTTAAAAACTTACAAACAATACTTGTAATAATTACGGCATTATAAATACTAATAATCGTTAAAACAATAGCAGACAAATAATAATAATAAAAATGAATATTGTCTGTAATTAAATATACAAATCATTTGGTGTAAGGAAGTAACTTAATCGCTATTAAAATTTTCGTAGACAGTCTTTCCACGCTAAACACCCGCGAACGACGGCATACAACCAAAAGACGACACGGATGTCACGAAAAGACATATATTCATAAGAAATAGTAAGAGGATTCCTCACCTAGATTCTTAATACTTTAATTTGTAACATAGTTACTAATTGAATTGAGATCACTATTAAAATTTTCAAAGACAATCTTTCCACGATAAACATCAGCGAACTGCGGCATACAACCAAAAGACGACACGGATGTCACGTAAAGACATATATTCATAAGAAATAGTAACAGGATTTCTCACCTAGATTCTTAATACGTTAATTTGTAACATAGTTACTAATTGAATTAAGATCACTATTAAATTGTTCATAGACAATCTTTCCACGCTAAACTCCCGCGAACGGCGGCATACAACCAAAAGACGACACGGATGTCACGAAAAGACATATATTCATAAGAAATAGTAACAGGATTTCTCACCTAGATTCTTAATACGTTAATTCCTAACATAGTTACTAATAGAATTAAGCTGTATATTATGACCATACTGTGATATTGTGACCGTTGCATAGTGATGTAAATATTTCGGGTGAAGTTCCCAAAGTGTATAATGTGCCCAGTCGATGTCAGCATTGTATAACGCCATGGACCGAAATAGTTTATAAGCGGACACGGCTCGCTTTGCGTAGAGTCAACATTACCCAGCCAGCTGAGGCAGTTCAAAACTTAGATAAAAATGGGTTACCGCTATAAAATGGTGAATTTATATATTAATGAAATAATAGCTATAAAATTATGAATTTATATATATTAATTAAATAATAGCTATTAAATGATGAATTTATATATTAATGAAATAATATCTATTAAATAATGAATTTATATATTAATGAAATAATAGCTATTAAATTATGAATTTATATATTAATGAAATAATAGCCATTAAATAATGAATTTTATCCGTTTCCAAGGGGCAACGTCCACCTGTTAACTTTTATTATTCCTGGCTTTTTAACAGTTAAGAACTGATTTAAAAAGACCATTAAATAAAATTTAGAAAATATTTAATTTAACTTACAATTAAATGAAACTACGTGATGTAGTATTATTTATACTTTAATTTCTTTACCACGACTTAGGTTTCGTTGTGTTACAACATCTTCAGGTGGGATATTAGCAAAGATTTTATAATACAACGAAAGATGTAATACTAATAATTAAAGAAAGTAGAAATAATACTACATCACGTAGTTTCATTTAATTGTGAATAATCAATTTCTACAAAATTAACGCCAAATATATTCAATATTAACTTACTTACTTTAAAAATAATATTAATATTACCATTATAAGAAGATGTTGTATGAGTTTACTCTTGATATCATTATAAGAAGATGTTGTAAGAGAGAGATGTTGTAATACAACGAAACCTAAGTAGTGGTAAAGAACTTAAAGAAAGTAGAAATAATACTACATCACGTAGTTTCATTTAATTGTGAATAATGAATTTCTACAAAATTAACGCCAAATATATTCAATATTAACTTCCTTACTTTAAAAATAATATTAATATTACCATTATAAGAAGATGTTGTATGAGTTTACTCTTGATATCATTATAAGAAGATGTTGTAAGAGAGAGATGTTGTAATACAACGAAACCTAAGTAGTGGTAAAGAACTTAAAGAAAGTAGAAATAATACTACATCACGTAGTTTCATTTAATTGTGAATAATGAATTTCTACAAAATTAACGCCAAATATATTCAATATTAACTTACTTACTTTAAAAATAATATTAATATTACCATTATAAGAAGATGTTGTATGAGTTTACTCTTGATACCATTATAAGAAGATGTTGTAAGAGAGAGATGTTGTAATACAACGAAACCTAAGTAGTGGTAAAGAACTTAAAGAAAGTAGAAATAATACTACATCACGTAGTTTCATTTAATTGTGAATAATGAATTTCTACAAAATTAACGCCAAATATATTCAATATTAACTTACTTACTTTAAAAATAATATTAATATTACCATTATAAGAAGATGTTGTATGAGTTTACTCTTGATACCATTATAAGAAGATGTTGTAAGAGAGAGATGTTGTAATACAACGAAACCTAGGTAGTGGTAAAGAACTTAAAGAAAGTAGAAATAATACTACATCACGTAGTTTCATTTAATTGCGAATAATGAATTTCTACAAAATTAACGCCAAATATATTCAATATTAACTTACTTTAAAAATAATATTAATATTACCATTATAAGAAGATGTTGTATGAGTTTACTCTTGATACCATTATAAGAAGATGTTGTAAGAGAGAGATGTTGTAATACAACGAAACCTAGGTAGTGGTAAAGAACTTAAAGAAAGTAGAAATAATACTACATCACGTAGTTTCATTTAATTGTGAATAATGCATTTCTACAAAATTAACGCCAAACATATTCAACCATTATAATTATCTTGATTCTCTTAAAATAAATATTGAATTACGACCTGAGTTGCCTTTTCATATCTTTAATATTTTAATGAACTTTTACTTCTCACCACCAAGTAAAGGCACCAGGCACTTGTGCTTTTAGCTACGATAGCAAACTTTTTATTTATATACAGTCAATGAAGTTATAATAAATATTCTCATTAAAACTTCTATAAACACAGATAACTTTATACTAGGCCCAAATTTGTTTGACTTTCATTCTAATATTTTTTGTTGGTAAAATGGCATACTAAACAATTAACTAAATAGTACATAACTTTTTACAACACATTGACTATTTTTAAAATTTTTCCTACTTTTATATACATCAAACCTTTTAGAGGTTATCACATACTTTCCAACGCTTTATTAAATGGAAAAGATTGTCTTCGTAACAATACATATCTGTAGCAATAGTATATACAATTTCTAGTATGCATTAATGTTTATAAATTAGTAGTTAATAGTAAAACAGTATATTTGACATACTTCCGGAGAGATACCGTATATTAATATATGGCGCTGTTAAATTAATATACTAAGTCTGTTCTTGAGTTACATTATTTCAATTTAACGCCAGGATTAGGCTTTGTGCAGAGTATTACCCAACGCCGTGCCGTATAATCAAAGCTATACGCTATGACGCGGCGACTCGCTTATTAGGCTCTGTATGTTGAGCAATATGAGTATTATTTCACAAAAATAAAAATCGATTATACCAGTAAACACGTATTCTTCTGAAGTTTTTTCCTTGCAGATACCGCTTATAATAATGAAACTTTTAAATATAGATAAATAATGATTCAGAAAATGTTGGAAAGGAAAGAAAAATGTTTTGTGATTATTTTTGTCTTATATTCTCCAAACGAATTCGAGAATATAAGACAAAAATAGAATTATAGAATTATTACTATACCAATCAATATGCAGTATATTTTTATTAGCAGTATATTATTATTTTTTTGTGCATTTCAGTATTTTGCAGTAAATTTCTATATGTGTTTGTCATTCTGTTTTGTAGTCACGATTCGTTAGACATTACGTGAGCTAAATTTCGTTAGTATTGCTGTATTTATGACAGATTAAATAACGAAATATAATCTGACAGTAATAATCTTTCGTTTTTCATAGTGGTTCTCGCGTAATCAGAGTTATGGCAATTGTGATTGAACGCACGGGCGTAACAAGTTTTACAGATTAGACATTAAAAAAAACCTTTAAGCCAATTGTGTTTTTGGACGCGTTATGTGTATTATCTTTATAATATTCTGTGAGATAATAAAAAAAATACTGCATATTATTGTTAAGAATATACGAGAGTAAAAATATTGCGTACGACTGTATTGATGCGAATACTATTCACGATCAAAGTCAAATTTTATTAAGACATGCGTACGACACGTCTGAGCATAATATTATAATAGTAGAAATGAGTTGGCTGAGAGATTGAGAGGATTAAATATATCTGTTAAGTGCAAGTTAAACTTGTACTTAGTTATATGACAGATTAAACATGTAGAAGACATATATGAAGGGTACATAAAATACTATTAAATTCTCTACATACATGAAGGGTACATAATGTTTTCATTAAAGTGTTCATAAAAGCGTTATATCAATTTTCGTTATGTAAATGTATTGCCTAGAGTAACTTTTTCAGGCGTGGAATTAACTATTTGTTACCTGTATCCGTTTAATTGTTTCCTACAAATGAACTAAAATAATTACGCATGAAACAACAAGTTTATTAAATGCCGTTATCGTCATATTTTTTTATTTTTAATGGTTCCGTACCTCAAAATGCAATTCTGATGATCCGCGTGTCCGTCTATCCGTGTGCCACAGGGATTTTTCTCAGAAACCACTTGACGTAGAAATTTGAAATTTTGCATAGTAATATAACATATTAACGTAGTAATATAGCATATAAATCAATAGCAAATACTGAAGATTATTCATATTGAATTTTTAGGGGGAAAAATTAAGTACTTGGAAAATAATTAATTTCTAAAATAACCCCCCCCCCCCCTCTATTGCGTGCAACGAAGTTATAAGGGTTCTAAAAAAATTTCTTTTCATAATTTTAGATATTACATTGAGAGAGATATAATGAAAAATATGCAAAAATAAGAACCAACTCATCCGCCTACTATTTTCAAGACATCTGAACCTAGAATTATGAAAAAAAAACAGTTTTAGAAACCTAAGCAAACGTCGTATAAAAATTATAGCGATGATTCTAGGTGTCACAACGTTTTAAATATACGCCATGTTTCTACGCCTGTACAATATATTTACGTTATTGTACGAAATCATTGATTTGCAAATTCTACACGTGCTTAACGGGTGTTTTTTGACATAGGTTGGAAAAAGTTAGAGTAAGTAGTAAAACAATATGGAGATTTAAGTCTCGGGAAGAAGATAAGATGTAACAAATTTTATTAAACATTTTCGAGTACATTCCAACAAAATGTCTTCAATAATACTCCATTTAACGAGAAAAAAAAATTGTAAAATGTTAAAAAAAAATATATGATTAGAACTCGCACTACGAAAATTCTGTTTACACTAAGGCATGTACAAACATTGAAGAGTAAATAGTGTTTTCACCATGTAAATACCTAAATTGCCCTAGTATATTTTCCACAGATATGCTAGGTTTACGCCACGTAAATACCTAAATTGCCCTAGTATATTTTCCACAGATATGCTAGGTATACGCCATGTAAATACCTAAATTGCCCTAGTATATTTTCCACAGATATGCTGGGTATATTTTTCTTAAAGCTATTAATTAAGTTTAGAATTATTGCCATAATTTTCTGATAAACTTGACACAAACTTATAATAGTCCCATTTTTAGTACAATACAAAAATTAAAAAAAGAAAACACTTGAGGAATAACATCTGTGCCCGTCTCTCAGTCAAAGGCTTTTATCCCAGTGACTATTTGACGTAACTTACACGAGTCTCCTTGCATCGCCTTTCCAGAGTCAGCCCCTAGTATGGGTGCACCAAATTGAGGCAAATAGAGAGCGGTAGAGAGACATCGTGAGCGGATTACCTCAGCCCCTGGCAATACCACACGATGATCACGACCGTTTTGTCAGTATGGTAATAATACAAAATAATTTCACATGGAAAGTTGAAATCAGCCTCCAAAATCAAAATCCAACAAAAGTTGGTTTTTGATTTTGGAGATAACCTCGACGAGTAAAATGGGCAGTAAACATTTCTTTAAGGTGATGTGCAGAATTAGTATATGAAAGCTGAATAAACGAGAATGGATCCAAAATATAACATTTATATCTTTTGGTATTGTAAACTTTTTTAAAAATTTATCCAAAAAACCTTCAAAAACTGCTATCCTTAGGTCAAATTAAGAAACATGCCGCTTGAAAAAATTTAAAAAATCGGGGTGTAGCTGTGTCGGAGATACGGCCATATCTTTTACATGAATACAAGTATGTTAACGGGTAAAATTTTTACGTTCCCGGCATAGCTTCTCTATCACTTGGGGTCTTATGGGTATCACTGGATTGCTCTTGAGAAGCTTTTTCCACCAGTATGCGATTTTTATATTGTTATTTGATTTTTTTACGAGTGTAGGCCGACATTGTATCAAGTTTCCTTAATTTACAAATTTGATAGTATACATTCACCATAACCATTAAACACTAATCTTTTATACACGTAATCGATATATCTTGACTAGAGCTGTCGATTGAAACTCAAACGAACGTCGCAGCTTCTCCAAGTCAACATTTATGATAAATTGAAATTATGTGACACGGCAAAATAAATTCAAAATGACGGTATATTCCCCTCCGCCGCACGCGATGCGTCACAGTCCCTACTCAACGTAACGAATTCTTTGATCCTTTAACTATCGAGTGGTGTCATTAAATTTTGGGAATAGATAGATAGTAGAGTAGTTACATAGCTGCAATGCCAAACTATATACCCCAATTTTGTCATCATCAAGTTTTCTGAATTGCCTCCCACCATGGAAGGAAATTTAAAAACCTTTTCACATAAAAAAATCTGATATGTTGAGAATAACGCTATGACATTATTTAAAATAGTTTTCTATAACCCTAAAAACGTTGCTTTATAGTTTTGGAATAATTCACTTCATACATAGACGGAAAGAAAACAAAAAGTTTCTAAAACTGACGGCCGCAGTTTATTTATATTTCTTAATATTAATTATTTCCTAATTAATGATTACTGTATTTTCTGATTAATTATGTCTAAAATAATTTTAATTGGGAGTTCTAATCAATATTACCCAATTTTTTTTCTAATTTATCATAGCAAAATCAGAGGCCTTAGACACGTACATTGAATATTGGTTTCGAATTTCCTAATTTATCAAACGAAGAAGATGAGGAAATTATAAAGATTCCTTGTTTGACTACGCAACTGTGAAAACTACGCAGAGATATCTACGAGTGACTGGAACTTAATAAATCCATAAATGTACGTATCTCATTGCAACTATTGGTTAACCCAGAGTGTAATATTTAAAATTGAATCAGACGGGATCAATTTATAATCCTAATAATCTGCAAACTTCTTCTCGATAACACGTAATTGCGAAGTCAGTAAGATCTCTCGTCGCATGCCCAGCTGTTATGTTTACGTTTTCCTCTCGACAAGTTCAAACGTCTCCTTCACAAAAGCGGGTCATGGTGAATTGTAATAAAATTTTAAATACAATTTGACATACTCGACATGTACTCATGTGCAGAGGAATGTCACCCACGCAGAGCGTAAATGAACACCGTAAGTACCCGTAAGTACATTAAGAAAGTAATTTGATATAAATTATTGCATCACACTTGTTTAATTATACATATGTATAAATAATATTACCGATTTGTGACACTTCGTATCACTTCAGCATGTTAACCCGTTCACGGTCGTATTTTCTCATTGAAATCTATTTATAAATTACGTCGTTCCCTATCAAGACGTACGAGTTCAGCTCTAAATTTGTTTTTATTTACTTATTGCGTTTTTAATATAACATAAAAACATGTACCCATATGCATAGGTATGTCGCCTAAACATAAATAAATATTCCAATCAAATATAGCTCATAAATTCGTACAATCAGTAAGGACACTGGGACTGCAAAATATTGCTGCAGAAGATTACGTTACCCTATAAATTCCAAAAGAATTCTCAAAAAAATACTTTGCTAACAGCCCACCTGACTATGTTGTAATACAACGAAACCTAGATCGTGGTAAAGAACTTAAAAAAAGTAGAAATAATACTACCTACATAAAATACTTCTTTAATAATAAAAATTTACATCAATCGGCCTCAATTTAAGATGTCAGGAGATAAAGGAAAATTACGATTCATAAAGGAAGCAGGAGACGAATGGATGGATGATAATACAAGTGTAGTCAGGAGTGGTATATTTTATAGATATTTTTGAGTGGTATATGATGGATTGATTTCTGATACAGGGTGAATTTCATAGTTTGAAAGAGAAAGAGCGTTAATGAAAGACAAATAATGTTTTGTAGTGAAGAGCGTGAACAGATTCTCTGAACGTAAATCCTGGCCAAGGGCAGATAAGGCCACGAATCCGGTTTAGCGGTGCGAAGTTCCATATAACAAATAATAAACTAGCAACAGTAAATGACGGTTGATGTGTTCGGTTTGTATAAAAATTTACATGAAATAGGTTATATTGCGAAGAGATATGGAGCATTGTTTGGCTATTAAACAATATTTTAAAAGATTGAATATATTTGGCGTTAATTTTGTAGAAATTCATTATTCACAATTAAATGAAACTACGTGATGTAGTATTATTTCTACTTTTTTTAAGTTGTTTACCATGACCTAGGTTTCGTTGTATTACAACATCTTCAGGTGGGCTATTAGCAAAGATTCCTTACTTGCTAATAGCCCACCTGAAACTAGGTCGTGGTAAAGAACTTAAAGAAAGTAGAAATAATACTACCTCACATAGTTTCATTTAATTGTAAATATTTTAAAACTTAATAAGATTATGATGCCGATGCGAACAAATAAATTAAATTTCTATACAAGTCTTTTATTAAGTTGGAATCGCTTTGGAGAAATTTCTGAAAAAGGAGAATAAATGTATTACATGAGACAAAAAATGTCGCGAATTCTTTGGACTGTTTTAACCGTTCCTTATGCTCAGTTTTTTTAGGGTTCCGCCCAACAAATAGGAACATGCAGAAAGTTATATTCCATTAGCGTTTATTCTTATTACGTAAGTTACGATTCAGTGAAGGTAATAACATTCCAGAACCTTGAAACACGTTTCTTTGTATTGTAGTTAATGAGTTGGCATATGATAACATACATATCTTAATACTGAAAAATATATAAACACAAAATTTAAAATGATCACGAAATATACAGAAATAGTTTATTTGTAGCTATTTAATTATAATACAATTTTATTATAATGAATGATCTCACTTTTAAGTTTTGTAAATTAAAAAAAAGTTAAATATCTCTCACAAAAGAAGGTATAATTTGTTCTCTATAAGCGAACAATATCCATTAAAAAAATATCAACAGATTTAGTTCATTTTTATGTCAATTTCTTTATGGGAAAATTTGTCATTACTTATTAATAATCGATTGTTTTTATTGCATTTCGGGGAAAATAGGTTATATTTTTCAAATTAAAGGCAAAATGGCATATTTTTTGTGTTTGCTTAGTCATAACAATTGATTTTATAAGAAGAAGAATATAAGTGATGTTATAAAAATGGTTTAGAACCCAAATCATGTTGATTTAAAATTCGCAATGACATTGAAATTTATTCTTAATCTATTAGACAGCGAGTCTTACCGCACATTTTTACTTTTCGCAGAAAAAAAAATATAAGTAAATAAAAATGAAACACTTGTTGCGTTGTTAATAAATTAAAAATATAATACTATGTGAGTTCTTAACTCCAACATTGAAGTGTTAAGTTCAATATTTCGTTTTGCGTACGTAAAGTTACTAAGTGGTTTTGTCATTATATCGAATGATTTTATGAGTTCAGTTGCTCTTATCTTGGAGTTTTTTTAGAAGTGGCTATATTTCTGTCTTATTATTTTTAGGTATTTATATAAAAAAATAACTTCTGACTATGACTTTCTTTGTGTGTATTGTAATGTAGCCTATGTGTGTATAGTAATATAGCCTATGTATCCTATAGTATATGGTCATTATATTATAGGGAATGAGTTGCAATATGTTTTTTGGGTTTATTATAAAAAAAATTGCATTTTTGAATTTGTTTGCAAACTATATATTAACTTGGGCAACAAAACTAGGGCATTTGTAGAAAATTCATCGAAGTTAATATATTTATTCATATTTTTATATAAAAGTAAAAACACTTATTTACAAAAATATCATAATATGGAAACATAAAAACAATTTTTGAAGTAATTTCAGCACAAATTCTATCCTGTATTTATCACATTTTTAATATCATTACTTTGGGAGAGAGGAAGGTACACCAGGATAGAATAGTTTTTTTTATTAAAGAAATGTTTAAAATAGGACGAGTGTTTTTTTTCCAATAATATCATCTCACTTAAACAGTTTGTCTAAAAAAATAATCGATCGCTTAATTAATAAAATTCACCATTTTCGTGTTAAATTAAATTAATATTACGAGACACTTATAAACCACTGTCTGCAAAATATCAGGTTTCTAAGTCATATACACAGTAAAATCACATCATCGTCATAGTCACAGTAAAATCACATCACTTTATGTCGGTTAAATCTTCATCAATATAACAGAAAATATTACATAATTATTTTTGTATGTTTGTTGGTCGTGAATTGTGTAACCCAAAAATACAATTTTATAATGCTTTCAGTTGCACATAAGTTTATCATTTAAATATATCCATCATAAATGGCAATTTTTGGAAAAACATTCTCATATTTCGACTAAATTTATAATTATATGACGCTAATTATTGTAGTTATTTAAAAATCATGACTGCATAGTGTAGAAAATGTATGTATATCACATCCTGTATTTGAACTATATTTAAACGATATGGCGTGCGGTTAGACTTATGTTCAATAATACTTGTCAATGTTACTAGAGATTTGTAAATAATGAAAAAGTAGTTTATTTCTTAGCTTATATGCGATATAATCCCAAATGTAAATACTGACGTGGTAGAAGTTAAAGTTTCGATGTAAAAGGAAAATTTTTAAATAAAACAAACAAACAATAAAGATATTTTTAATGATGAATGTAATTTTGTTCATTTCCAAAAATTAAGGGTTATAAACGAAAAACTTAATCTAAACGATGAAAGGCGAATAAAATAGTCCTCGTCCTAACGCTGGAACTTTAGAAAAAACTGTAAGTATTAAAAACGAAAAATACCTGAAAAAAATTTCGTTAAACACATTCGGTTTTAATCGTGGAATGTGTGTTTTTTAATAATTTACTTTTATTTTTTCACGTAAATTTTATCCATGACCTATGCGCAAATTACAATATATAACTTTTAGTCAACAAGTAAAGTCGTTATAATAAACAACGGAATTGAATGGATATCGAGATACCGTTGGTAATTAAGCAGCTTTTGGGGCAGCTCAATAATATATCTGATACCCAGATTAAATCGTATTACATATTTTGCATTGCGTTATGAAGTACAGATGAAAATATTTTTGAATAGGTTTTTTTTTTATTTTGTTTGTTTGTTTTTGTATGCCATGTAACAGTCGACATTTAAGATATGGTTAAATGTCTCGAAATAAAAAATGGCACAAAGTTGAATGGTGTACAGTTAAAAAAATCTTGCTTTTAAAAGTCGACATTTCCGGTACAGTCTAAAATGTATTTAATAAAATTGTATTACTACGATTTATAAAAAATAAACTTAAAAGATCGTCTTTAGTAACTTCCTTCCGCTTTTACGTACTGCGAGTTAAATATTATTGTTGAAATTTTACAACACTATTTGAGGTCGGTTTTTACTCCAAGGATTAACTTACGCTTTATGTGATTTTGCAAACAACAGATGCTATGTAATGTGATTTTCAAAACAAAGATAAAATTTTTCAGCAACGGAAATTTTCATTATTTTCATTACCAGTAATGCTCCGTCCGTTTAACGTCGATTGTGATGCAATTTTACGTAAAGATATAGAATATTTAAATATAGAAAAATATCAAATAAACTCTTTCAGAATCAGCGGAAAGATGTCCACTACTAAGCATAGGTCTCCACCATAGATTCCCACAAACATAGATCCTGTGCCACATGCATCTAATAACATCCTGCTACCTTTACCAGATCATCTATCCTCTGGTAGGGGGCTAGCATCCTACTCTGAAGCTTCCGATACGTGGCGGTAATTTTAAAACATTTTTTCCCAACGGTCGTCGGTTCTCGCGCCATATAGCCTATTAATTTCCAATTTAAACTGCCAATCCTATATTGTTTATCTTAATTCTCCTACGGACCATACTTTCTAAAGAAACTCCGAGTAAAGCTCGTTCCATAGCTCGCTGAATAACTAGGAGGTCTTTTACAACGCTAATAACAAGGGGCTATGTCTCACTTCCATAACTCATCACTGGTAATGCACCGCTGGTTACGGTTGAAAACTTCATCTTCACAATTTGGGGTATTTTAACGTGCATAGAGTTTCCCGAACGTTGAACATCCGAATTGAATTTGACGATTGATCTATTTCTCGATGTTGCCCTATTGGACAGTTTACTTAGAAACAGCTTTTTAGAAATACATCCCCATATATTGGGTATCATTGAGGAGGTGTTCCGAAAGTAATCGAAATTGATGACCACTTTAGAAACAGCACAGGTAGTAATGTGCTCGGGACACGTTAACTAAATAAATATATTAATTATCAAGTATCAATAACACAAATATCACTTGATTATTAAAATTGCGTGGTTGTACCTATCAACCGGTAGCTTAAATTTTAGGGGATGTAATTAATTGCGATCACGCTCAAACACTTGCCCAAGAGCGCCGCGACCTCCGGCATCAATCTTCTTTCTAATTACAAAGTACGCAATGGGCTAATCCGCTAGAGCCGTCGCGAGCAGATTAACTTTGACCGGAATATAAAGTGGCCCCAGCACATTAGGCAAAGTACGAGCCGAGTTAACTTAATTTACGAATTTAATACCTAATTTATGGTGTAACAAAACTGGTTTCGCCGTGTAAACATCTTACCACTAATTCTTCGTTTAAATCCGAGAGGCACAATGACGCCGTCAGCCATCTAACCCGAGAAGGCCGCCATTGGACAAGCGTCTTAACCAATAAACCGCAGACGGATTCGAGTGGTAATTGAGAAATCATCTGTCAACCTAGACCCTAATGTGTTCGAGAGCAACCGATGCGGCACTCGTGGAGCAGATGTCCGATTTGAATATATTGTCTAACAAGTGATTAAAAAAATAATAGAGATAATAGAAATGTAGCATTCGTCTGTGTGTTGAGTATTGGCTTGCATGTTGTGTTTGTGTGTTGGGTATTGGCTTGTCTTTTATGTCTGTGAATATTGGCTTGCTATCTATGGTTTACTAACTGAGGTGTGTTGCGTTGGACTGGTTATTGGCCAACAAACCAAATTAAGCGATTTTATACATTTTCATCTAGGGTTCTTAAATTAAAAAAAACATTGAATAATAATTTTTTGTGAAGATATTTTAATATATAGATATCAGGTATACATTAGTTTACAGAATATCAGAGAAAAATGGGGGACGAGAATTGCTCAAAATGCTTTTAAAGAAAACAACATTTCCTGTTTTAGTTATTCATTCTCTCATTTTCAAATGATAAAAAACGTAAATAAAAAAATAACGATATATGGACACAGATAAGCCTTATTTTAATAACCCAATCTAATTCCAAATTTCACACAAATGGAAGATGGAAATTTCAGAATAAAAAAGTTTCGCTATATATACATGTCACTAGTGTTTATAATAAATAAGTTTCAATGTATGCAGGCACATTTACAAGTTCAGTAATTTTTTTTTAAATATTGGTTCCAGAAATGAATATCTCAAATATCGCATGGTATTTAACTATATTAAAGTAAAATTTTAAACCATATTAAAGTAAAATATTAACTATATTAAGGTAAAATATTAACTCTATTAAGATGGAATATTAACTCTATTAAGGTAAAATATTAACTCTATTAAGGTGGAATATTAACTCTATTAAGGTAAAATATTAACTCTATTAAGGTGGAATATTAACCATATTAAGGTAAAATATTAACTCTATTAAGGTAAAATATTAATCTATTAAGGTGGAATATTACCTATATTAAGGTAAAATATTAACTCTATTAAGGTAAAATATTAATTCTATTAAGGTGGAATATTACCTATATTAAGGTAAAATATTAACTCTATTAAGGTGGAATATTAACTTTATTAAGGTGGAATATTAACTACTCTCCCAAATTTAATCTCTGTAAATCAACCTGTTAATTACGAGCAGAACTCGTACTACAAGACTACGTGAGGTATATACATACATATAAGAAATTAATCATTTAAGGCTCTTTTAAATAACAGAAGCGTTAGCGTTTCTCTCAACTATTTTTTACTATGAAAATTTTTGGCTTGCATGTTTTTCTCAGGCGTAAATACAGGATGAATTTTTCAACAATACGTTGATTGCACCACTCATAACATGTTAATATTTTACAGTTAACTTTCTTTGCTATTTGTGAAATTGTGATACTGATACCTGAAATAACAGAGCCGAATTGCAGCTTCCTATGTAAAGGCGGATTTAAGAAAAGCTAATAAAATATGAGTCTAAAATAAACACCGCGAATGATGCGAAATCGTTAAAAGGACATTTACCTTAAAAAAAGGTACTTACTAGTTTAATCTCTGTGTCAGTGCGCCTGATATTTGAGGTATATTGTTTTCAAGGAACGCTTTGACAGGAGACGCTCTCGAATATTCAAAACTTATACGATTCGAGAAAAAAGAATAAAATTTTACTGGACTACAATTTTTTTAGTTTTTTTTGTATTTGATTTTACTCTTGATAATATTTACAAGTCAGCAGAATTGGGAAAAGACAGCAAAGACGGAAAATTTCAAATCAACATTTTTCCGGGGAGAAGTTTAACTATAAGTTTTGTTGAGTATAATTACTACTGTATACATTACTGATTTTCTTATATTATATCACAAATTAAGTATAATTTAATTGCTAAATTTTATGTATCTTCCTTCTTAAGGCTACAGTTTTTGTTGACCCTTATTAAGTAATATTTAAAAGTTATTTAAATCTAACTTCAGGAATTTGGGCTCGATTGGGATACGTTGTTCCGTTATCGAATTCAATACCGAACTTCTGGTTCCATTTCATGGAATCATGATGATACAACAACTAGAAGTGCATGAAATTTAGTTTCGTTAATTCCATTATTTAGTTAATTACAGGTCGAACTAATAGAAGCGTGTTAAAAATCAATTCTTGTAACTGGTTATATAGGTTAAACTCCGTGAGCGAAATGTTTTTTTTTTCTATTAAATAAATCTAAAAAATAACGCGAAGGCAGTACGGTACGTAGATAAATATACATCCCTATCCTCCAATTACTTTACAATTAAAATGGTATCATGTGGTAATTTGTATCATTGAACTTTAAAACCTGAGATGGTATAATTATATCCATATCTCCACTTGCGTTTAATACTTCAGTTTGCATTTTAAGTCGTGTGTTGCGAGAGAATATTGATGACTTAATCGTTTTAAATTGCAAGTCTCTTCATATTTTAGCAATGCTATTTATTTTTTAACGAAAATTGCAAAAACAATTTTTAGACACAAGTTTACACAAATAGCTTAGTAGTTTTACACAGTATAAAACACATATCATTAATACACACACACACACGCACACACACACACACACACACACACACACACATACACACACATACTCACACACACAAACGCATGAGCGCACCTTCAACTGATCCTATCAGTGGTGGGATTTATCAGGTTTTATACTCCTAAATCTTATATTCGGTCCAAAAGGCATCTTTTGTAAATGTCCCTTAACCACGAACTAATATTTTGCACCACTGGCTTATCTGAAAGTTTGGACAGTTTATGATCTATTGTAATATTTCTATGCTTTAATGGTCATTATTTTTCTTCGGATTATAGACCTACCATAGACAGGGTTAAAGGATTAATTAATTTTTTTGTAACTATAATCTTGTGTAAGACCATTTTTTTCTCTCTGTGTTATTATTTATATTCTATTTTAGAGTGTAGCAATCGATATAGAGACCATCGCAAGAAACATGGATGTTGCAAAACAAAAATGACGACTTTAAAGTTTAATATATCATAAACTAATTCCTGTAACGAAAAAATGTTCATGGCATACCTTCATTTTTTTTAAAAACTAATTCAACGAATCAATGAATAGGTTTTTTAAAAAAAATTGGGGAATGGGGTATACGAATAAAAAATTACCCCCACTTTACATGTAGTGGAAATACCCTGAAAACTTTTTTAAAAGATTTCTTTTCATTATTTTATAGGCATTATAAATATCTATACAAATGCCAAATTGTAGCATTATAGCACTAATAGTCTGTAAGTAAAATAGCTATGATATACGGAGTGACAAACAGATGGATGCATTTAGCGAAACTATAAGTATTCCTAATTTGGCTACAAACCCTAAAAAAGAGTTATGTTACGAGTGATCACAATTAATTTTTTTTTAAACTAAACATTGTATTATTTTAATAAATTATTTTATTACTTTTCATGCAAAAATATATTCACCAATATTTCCCTATTATTTCATTCTTTTCTAGAAAAAAAGTTGGTAGTAAAATCTCGACCTTTTCTACATTTCTTTAGGCGTGGAAACTTTTATACATAACACTACATTATATATAAGTAAATAATTCTGATTGATTACCATTCGTATTAATTCTGATCGATTTCACTTCAAAAAAAACTACGCTGCCGCAATTTTTCACGGTATTTATAAACAAAAAACTTCTATTGAAAAACCGGAAATATATCACAGACCATTCTAAATATGAAAACCTAAACTGTATCGCATACCATATAAAAAATAACAAATAACGCAGCTTTCACACGTAATAAAAGTTTTGAGTGTTGCCAGAAACAATATTAACAGCCTCGTTTTGCTATGTGTTTGCAAAACTGAACAGATGCTGTTTATTGTACGAGCATCATGCAATGTATTCTACAGACACAATATAATTAATTGGCGTAATTAAATAATAATAACGTTTAGTATGAACGACTGTTTAAGTAATAAAATTTAGTTACATTATACGACTTTATACCAATACTACAGTGCGTGATATAAAGATCGCTATTCTAACATTTCTTATGCAACGAATGCAACGAAAGAGCAGTATATCACCCACGCAATAACATCAATCATTATTATGTTATTACATTGCAGTATATAATAATATCGGATTGTGCATTAAGTAAATGTGACCGTGACGGAATTTACATTTCAAAATATGTTAGAAAATACACTAACAGCTTTCATTTCATCATATTAATGCGTGTATCTTCGCTCAATTTCTTCTATTATAGAAAATTCTTATTTTCTATTCTATCGTCATTTACAAAATTATAGAGACAAGTGATTTCAGTTAAGGAAAGTGTCACTTTCTTCGTATTTTCTTTTCATAGATGGGTAATTATGAATTTCGTCAATTAACCCGTTCATCTCTGAACTTGTATTTAATGACTTAATTTAAGACATCTATATCTTAATAAAACGTTTATTGACACACTCATTTGTCATTCAAACTCACAAAATTCTTATTTTATATTCTGTCGTCATTTACAAAATTATAGAGACAAGTCATATCAGTTAAGGAAAGTATCACTTTTTTTGTATTTTCTTTTCATAGATGGGAAATTATGAATTTCGTCACTTAACCTGTCCATCTCTGACTTTCATTTAATGGCTTAATTTAAGACATCTATATCTTAATAAAACATTTATTGACACACTCATTCTGTGATAATAGTTACGTTTTATTGCGATGCTAATCTGCAAGGCAAGCGTTTTAATTGCTCATAATACGAAGAAATAAAAAGTAAACCCGGAAATAAAAATATAAATAATGTGATATCGTAATAATATGATATGGGACGAAATAACTAGTCAGAAAAACGTCAAAGAATTGGTCAAGATGCATTGATGATATGGCGATTGTTTTTATAGCCACTTGTTATTTAGGAAAAAGAACGTATTTTTTATTCTATTTATCAACATTAGATTGTACAAATACTTAAAGCTGGTAAACAGTGCTTAAAGAAATGATAAATTGTGCTCACGAATCAAGGATTACCTGTATTCAAACTTACCTGTATTTAAGAACATCTGATTCGATTTTTATTTGTAAAAAATTGACAGCCAAAGTTGGAAAAAAACGATGAATATTTTTAAAATAATATTTTCTCGCTGTCTAAAATTTTCCTATAATTTTTACAACTCCTCTGGAAAGTTGACTTTCTACTATGGAGAGCTATTGAGTACTTTCTCAGTTACTACGGTTCCAAATTTCGTGAGCCAAATGTCAAAGCATCAAAAACGTTGACCCAGTACATAGAATATTAGTATTATAATATAATATAAACTATTATAGTTTTGATGAGCGTATCCACCTGACACGACGTGAATTTAGTTTCGTTTCCAAGAATTCGTAAAAAATAAGAACGTATCTTAAGATGTTCTCATTAAGAAATGAAAAAAACATACTGCGTTGTTATACATATTAGACGTATTAAACTGGTAAGTTTTAGTAACTTAGGTTCTTTTGTTAAATTTTAGTAACTTTGGTGCTTTTAGTACATTAGTGCTAATTAACGCTAGTTGTGAAAGTTATTCTTTAATTTGCTTTTGTCGTTAGGCCAACGCACATTGTAAAGAATATTAAAGGCGAATCAGATGCACACTTGCAAAACAAAATGCACTCGATCGAACTAGGTTACCACTGAGACGTTGTTGAGTGTCACAACATCCGGTATAATCTTCCTGCAAAGATAAATGGCAATTTTTCCCACAAAAAAGCGTGGAAGATATTAATAATAATTTGCTTATCTTGATTATGTACTATTATTTGCATTATTTTTTAAAAATAATTCTAAAAACGTCAACATCCAATAGATATGTAAAGCGATTTTCTATCTTGATTATATACTATTATTTGCATTATTTTTTAAAAATAATTCTAAAAACATCAACATCCAATAGATATGTAAAGCGATTTTCTATCTTGATTATGTACTATTATTTGCATTATTTTTTAAAAATAATTCTAAAAACAGCAACATCCAATAGATATGTAAAGCGATTTTCTATCTTGATTATGTACTATTATTTGCATTATTTTTTAAAAATAATTCTAAAAACATCAACATCCAATAGATATGTAAAGCGATTTTCTATCTTGATTATGTACTATTATTTGCATTATTTTTTAAAAATAATTCTAAAAACAGCAACATCCAATAGATATGTAAAGCGATTTTCTATCTTGATTATGTACTATTATTTGCATTATTTTTTAAAAATAATTCTAAAAACATCAACATCCAATAGATATCTAAAGCGATTTTCTATCTTGATTATGTACTATTATTTGCATTATTTTTTAAAAATAATTCTAAAAACATCAACACCCAATAGATATTTAAAGCGATTTTCTGCTTATCTATGTAAATAATGACCTACACATTATTTCTAATTCATTTAGCATTATGGACATCAATTCATGTCTAAGTACTGTCACTACGAAGCGACCGTGACGTGATATTATTTGTAAATCTATGTAAAAAAAAAACTTAGCTGGGACAATCTTTGAATATCATTGATGAGAGGTCAAAGTTAATTGGATTAGAATCGATGACCACACGATCAAATTAGTCTAACATAATTAACTTAAATAAGTATTTTCAACTCGGCCGATTAGAGGATAACCTGAGTACTGGTCGACTAGATGACTAATTTGGTGTAATAATATTGAAGATGCGATTTTTTTTATTTGCTAACTTTTCCAGTTGAGCGCTGTCATAACCGCATCACGTGTAACGTTCCGCTTGAACCGGACAAATCGTGCGATACATGATTGCTGTTAGCGAAAAATGTCTTCACGGAAGCGGATATTAATATATTTTTGCTCGTCATCATATTGCGGAGATTGCCTGGTATTTTGTAAGTAAGTCAAATGATATTATAATGCATCATCAAGTATTTCTTACAGTTTTCTTTTAATACACTAATTTAATATTGCATTTAAATTGTTTTTTTTTGTAATATTGCCTTCCCTTTCCACCTTACCTACGTAACTTACGCTACAATTATATTGAGACAATTAAATGAAACTACGTGATGTAGTATTATTTCTACTATCTTTAAGTTCTTTACCACGACCTAGGTTTCGTTGTATTACAACATCTTCAGGGGGGCTATTAGCAATCTTTGCTAATATCCCATCTGAAGATGTTGTAAACAACGAAACTTAGGTCGTGGTAAAGAACTTAAAGAAAGTTTAAATAATACTACATCACGTAGTTTCATTTAATTGTGCATAACGAATTTCTACAAAATTAACGCCAAATATATTCAATAATTATATTGAGGTAAACTGTAAGCGAAAATTATAGCAAAATTTGTAATAAAACTAGCTTTTTGCTCGCGTTAACTACGTGGTGTAAACCAAGTAGTGATCGTGGTGTAAACCAAATAGTGACAGTGGTGTAAACCAAGTAGTGACAGTGGTATAACCAAGTAGTGACCTTGGTGTAAACCAAATAGTGACCGTATGTTAATGATTAATCACGTCGTCATTTTAGTAGACAGATACTTGTTCCCTTATGTTTCCACTTTCTAACGTTGATCAAGATATTTTAGTTTCTTTGCAAGAAACTGATAAAATCTATAATGGAAACAATGTCTATTGTATGCTTTTTTTACGTAAAACTTCTTTGAACAAATATAAAAACAAACAAGTATAACAGACAGCATTACAAAAAATACTGGCCAAGTGCGAGTCCGGTTCACGCATCGAGTGTTCTGTATCGCGTTTGAAGTCAAATTTAGTTTATTTATCATAAGTCATCACACATATAACTAATAATTAAGTAAGGGGAATATATATTATCATGAATATCTTAAATACTATAAAATATGAAATCATCGTTAAGCAAGAACTTTTGCGTATTTTTCAGTATACCCCGAAAGTATAGTACCTAAAATTAAGAAAAAAGTATTTTTAGAATCCTTATAACTAGTCCTTTTATTATTATTATTATTATTAGTCCTTTAACTATATATGTAATTTATTGATGTCTCTGTGCTACGTTGGATTGATCACAAGAGTCTTTGAAAGCGCGGCGCACCACAGGTACTCAAGTTCAATTTCTGGTAGCTCGTCAAGCGGAACTGGACTGATATTCTGGTTGTAAGAAATCGTTCTCGTAGCAATAAGTCCACTATGTGTGACGATTGTATACATTAAAGAACATAAATAAATATATAATAAAAATTAGGAGTTAATTCGGTCCTAAAATTTCCACATAAATATTTCACATTAAAATTGTAGGAGCTGGAATATGTTTTATTACTACGCCAAATGTCAAGTTTTCAAATCGAGCGATTTCTGAGAAAAATGGCTTTGACAGATGGACAAGATACGGTTACGTGAATGATATATAAGGGTCGTTTTTCTTTTTGAAGTAGTGGATCCTAAAATTTGTTAATTATTAAATGTAACCACCTATTACTTATTGTCCACCGCAGTTACTTTTTAAATGCCTCAAGTGTTTTACATCTGTTATTTTATTATATTAAAAATGATTGAAAGGTATTATTAAAATGAAATGGTCATTAATTGCGCGTCGCTTGTTAAAACGACGTCTAGTCTATTAAATCCCGTCTTGAGACGCGTCTATAAAAGTAGTTTTTCTGGTTACATTCCGCGAGAAACTTGTATGTGATATGTGTTATACATAGAAACATATTAAATTTCAAGATTGAACTTCGTCATAAGCTTTCATATATTGAATAATACAATACATTTACGTTTCGCACCTTTAGAAAAAAGTGACACGTCTCGAAAACCATAACCTTGGGGTAATGGCATCGAAGTTTAAAAATGTGTGGTAGGTATTCTGTAATAACTGGCATGGGACACATTTATTTTAAGAAAAGGTCACAGAGGATGCTTCCTCGGGTTTTTTTATTCCTTTTACCATTTTTCAGTTAGGTATGTTTCATTCTGAAGATGTGAAATGCAGGACCGTCTATAGGCAAGAGGGATTCATTGTATGCACTTTTGGATATGTAATCCCTCCGACAGAAGTTATTTTCTAAATTATGTTGAGTTACTAAACGGTAAACAATACTTATATTTTAGTAATAGTATTTTGTTTTTGATACGGATATTTGAACAAGTTATAATGATATAAGGGTTAATTTTTTATTCGTTTCTCAATATCATTAATTATAAATTATTTTTGTCGCTATCTGTTCACATTAGCGACAAACTACTCAATTTTCATGAAATATATAATTTTCGTGAAATATTTAGTATTTATTATTTTATTTTTTAATCTTTTTAATTTGGAGAAATAATGTTAGCCACTTGAGTCGGCAACCATTAAACGCATATAAACAAGAGTAGACTCTCACAAATTTAATGCATCGTCATAGCTTTGTCCTCTACTTTATTGTGATGTCATGATTTTATTAGAAATAACTAAACTATCTCCGTAAAATATTTACATCTTCGCACTTTTATATTTATAAACCAAAATCTCAAAATGGGATAACAAACCTCATAAGATTAAATGTAGATTTTCTCTAAATTATTTGTTTTAAAGTAACTGTAATTGTAATTCATATATCGTAATGAATGCTTTCGTTAGTGTATGTTTAAAATATATTGATATAACCATAAGATTCGTTATAAAGTAGATTGATATAAATATAAGATAGAGGATATTCTGGTAACGACTCACAACGTACAACTTGACTTCGCGACTAGTTTCAGAGGTTACAAAGTTATGCGGACAAATTTAATAAAATTATTGAGGTCAATTCGGAAAATTAAAAAGAAAACCTTTTTTAAAGAAATTGGTAAATGTTTATGGAAAAAACGATTTTGGTTGAAAAGTAATTATGTTACATTAATTCCTGTATCGTGTTTGGAATATATTGGTACTTTGTATGTATATTTTGTTTGCGTCCTTAATACGAATTTTTATACTCATTCTAAACTATTAAATTTGAGACATTAATGACTTCAGTCCATAAAAAATATAATTTACATAGATTCTAGTATGCTATTAGCTAGTAAAAACGAATTACTACAATTGCAAACAATGCGACATTATACAAAGTTATACTTGTGCTTCAGATGAGGATCTACGAGTAAATCAATACGTAACAAAATTATTAATTAATTTTTATGTAATTTTTTATAAATTTAAATTAGGAATGAATTTTTTGTTTACTAGATCCTTGATGTATCAGTTATTGCGGTCATTAAACTCCTCCGCTCCTGTCACCAAACAACATCGGTCATCGGGATCGGACCTTTATCGATAGGAATACTCAGAATTATAAATTAATAAATAAGCCAATCTCTTTCTACTTGACATCATTTAAGCAGTGTTCCTCACCTCCTATTTTATTTTTTTATTACTACTCTGTTTCTATAAATCATATCACGGACAACATGTAGACAATAAGCTTCTTCAAAAAATAGTCTTTCTAACGCAACAAGTTTCTTTGTGGAATGGCAACCGTACTTTTTTACATTTTAAAATTCTTAGCATTTCAAAAGTCTGGTACATCTTGGGAAAGTGCATTTAAGCATTTTCTTTCATGGTTTCGCCTTTAAGTTTTTTTAATTTGGAAAATGAGAACAGGAAGGCATAAAAACATTATAAAATTTCCCGTTTCTTTTTTGTTGTACCTTCTTGTGTAGACTTTGTGAAACACATACGATTTTAGTGCATGGGAAAACTAAGTGTTAATTATTTTTGCTATATTTTACGATTTTAGAGCTTTAATCTATGTAAGCCGCGACCCATATTTAATAGAAAATACGTATTTTTCCTTATTAAAACTGCGCTCCAAAATACCCCGTTTTTAATAAATATGACTATTATGAATTCGGCTACAGACAATGACTAGACGTTCATTATTTTTTGTTTTTTTATAAAAAGTTTAATTAGTACTTTAACCGATTTTCTGTAATCTTATTAATCAATAGAACATGATGCTTGTAATGGCATCTACGTTTTTAAATAAATGATTCGTACAAGTTACACGTATAAGGGCAAAGCATAACTTTGTATATACTAGGATATTATACGTAAAAGAAGCCTTAAATCGGCATTGACGTTACAAACGGTTTACAAATCACGTTTAACATTTTAAGTCCAACGTGATGTATCTGTTAATATTGACGGACTATTATAAAGAATCCAGTTAAATGTAATCTAATAATTATAAGTCCCAGAATCCCCGAATGACGTAAAAATATGCATTCCATTATAGACAGAAGCGATGACATTTCTTGCAGCAATCTTCATCTTGCAGTCACGAGACTAATTACCTTTCACTCGTGCTCGTTAGGTAATAATTTTTGTTTCAAATCAAAAAGTATTACCTAAGAAGAACAATTTGGTTAGCATTCTTATTGTGATCATCTCATCGACACTAACAGAGGTATTGCTCAATGGAACTAATAGACTTGGTGCATATAGCACTGCATTATTTCCCACTTGCTTGGCAGAATTACTATAATTAATTAAGGCTCACATACGGATCAGACGTTAATTTCTCCTCGTTTTGGTTAAAATTGACTTTTTAATGAAATCCTTGGATTTTTCTAGATTAGCATTTATTAATAAATCTGGCGAGACGATTATTCACATAGCAATCTTCAGCAAATATTATTAGTTTATTACTAGCTGTTAGAATGTTTAGAATTAGTGGCCATTACATATTTTTTAAAGTCAATTTCGGCAATATTGTTTGGAGTGTAAAAATAACTTTGGACTTTAAGCTATACAGGAAAACACCTAAAACTAAGGTGAGTTTGGAAAGAACAGATTGAAAAGCCAGAAAAACCTGCATAAAAAAGTTTATATGTATATATGTATATATATATATATATATATATATATATATATAATTGAATAAGTCAATTAAAATTGAGTATATTTTTATTTTAATTCGTCTCAGTTACAGCAGAAACACGAAAGAGTCTAGTTTGTATTTGAGGGAAATCGTGTTACGACGTTATTTCTCGTTTTAAAATTCATTCATTTTATTTTCTATATCAAGATATGCTAATATAAGCCTGAAAAAACAAGTTCAATCAGCTAATATACCAGAAAGTGAAAATTAGCACAATTATGGTTCAGATATTAGGGGACGATATGATCGCACTATCTCTCATCAACAGCAAAAAATACCTATGACATGTGACGTATTCTTTGTTATCGCTTCACTTGCTTTCTTTACTGACATATAAGTTTTCCTAAATTTTCGTCTGTTTATCCATTTCCATCATTTAGCAAATTTCACAAACACCGTGATAACTTTTAAATGATTCTTTAGAAAATAACGATGTGTTAGGGAAATTTAATTTACATATATACTTAATATCATGTTATCGCTTCATTTGCTTCCTTTATTGACATGTAAGTTTCATAAATTTTCGTCTGTTTACTCACTTTTGGCATTTCCGTCTTTAAGTAAATCTTAAACTTGGTTTAATCATGTTTTATGGGATCTTCGTAGACTTACGAAAAGTAACAACTTGCCCGGGTTTCGCAGTAGACAAAGCCCGTTCGTATAATTTTGCTTATTAAATGCAACATCATAACTTTTAATTTATTCATTAGAAAAGTATAATGTATAAGGAAAAGTTTATATTTATAAATTAGGGAAGATCGCTTTAAAATTTAATTTGATGAAGATTAAGACAAATTTGCAAAATAACTTCTAGAAAATTGAGTAGAAAAATAAGTTTTCTTTTAATAGTAAAATGTGTATTATGGACTTTATGCCCACATATACTGTCGCGGGTTTTGATTGTACAAATTTTTGAAAAGAACAACGTGTTAATACGTTGTTTTCTGGAATCCCTAACATTTTTATAACGCACGCCAATGTACTTCTCTGATGAATGGTCTATCCGATTTCATCAATAGTCATTATCACAGATAGAGTAATTTCCGCAAAATATTCATAAGTTATGTATAAATAATAAATTACAAATCTTTCTCATGTCTTAACTTGTTTCAAGTTATTCAATTATATATATATATATATATATATATATATATATATATATATATATAAATCTATCCAGTAAGGAAAACCTGAAAAATCCGTTTAATAGTTACCGAGAAAATTGTGTACAAACAGACATATTGACGCTGCGAAGGATTTTGTTTTATAATATGTATTGATAAAGTACAATATTATGATTTATCACAGTTGCAATTTTGTTGACTAATTATTCCATATTCATTTCTCTTTTTCCTAATTGTTTCTTGAAAAAAATGTAATTAAGTTCACCCTAAACATATTCGTGCTAGAAGAATCTCAAAAAATATTGGTAAGCTTGTTCTGAAATGAGTTGGTAAGATTGTTCTGAAATGCATTGTCCAAGTGTTTTTATCCTTCGTTCCCACATTACAATACAATTTATAATAAGAAATAATATAGTTTGTTATTATAGGTGTATTGCCCTACCAATTTCAAAAACCCAACAATTGACATGAACCACGTCCAACTCTGTGAAATTAATTTGCACCGTAATTAAACAATTATGTTTCATATATTTTTCATAGAATTCTATGAAAAAACAAATTAATAAACATGCACAAAAGTTAGCTAAAGAGTTTTAATGAAAATGCACGCAATTGAATCAGATGACTACAATCCAATCAGATGACTGACGTACAGAGATACAAAATGAAGGACATTTATGTTTGCTTTTCCGGTTTAATAACTTTAAGGTAACAGACAAACAATTCTTGTCAGCGAACTTATTTTTTGTTAGTATAAACATTAGAAAAGCTTTTGTTTGAGACTTTTGTTTGAGACGAGTAGATACAGCGTATATTGTGTTTTATTGATAAAGACCTGAACAATTTTGTTCTTAAAATTTTTTTTTTTAAATTTGAGAAAATTAAAAAGCCGTATATTTAAAGATTTTTAGATTAAGACCTCGATGCCGATAATTAGTTATGTTGGTGTAGTACCATTATTATAAAAGGTTATAATGAACAAATTATGTTTGTGTATTTAAACATTATTATTAAAAGTTAGTAATGAATAAAAGTATCATTTAATGATTAATAATTGTTTAATATTAACAATCCTTGTAGTTTAATTGTATTGGCTCAGGTTTATGATCTCTTCACGATAAATTTAAAACAATTATTGACAAATACAGTTTTTTTTAATGTTAATTGGTTATGGGCAATGTTATTTTAGTCCTAAATCTTTAAGTAAATTATGCGCTTGAATTTATGGAAACAATATTGCTGATGACACTCAATTTTATATATTTTTTTAGTAATTGAAATGAAATATGATTTCACGATCAATTTAAAACAATTATTGACAAATACAGTTTTTTTAATAATAATTGGTTATGGGCAATGTTATTTTAGACGTATTTAAGTAAACTATTCATGCGCTTGAATTTATGAAAACAATATTGCTGGTGACATTCAATTTTATATATTTTTCTAAGTAATTGAAATTAAATATGACTACCAAATCTATACTTTTAAACTAGAATTCCAGAAAACAATTCGTATTTTCTTCATTATCAAAGAACTGAACAATAACCTCAAAGTTATATAAAAGTCTCGTCCACATTCGCAAAAATATGAACAAATAATATAGTATTAATAATATGACATAATGATATTTTATTTTGTGAAATGAATCACGACATATTTATATAATTTTGATAGCTTTATCGTGTTTGCTTCCACCTTCCATTACGCCTAAAATTATATTTTTAACAAAACACTTTTCATTTACAGTTTACTTTATTCATATAACTTTTAAAATAACAATTGAATATGGCTTTGTGATTAATTATTCAGATTACATTCGCAGTCTGTTATGATTTGTTTCTGCCTGATTTCATACTATATGCTTTGTTTAGATTCATGACGACACTTATCGACTTTCATGTTCTTTTCCAATATTTACTTTTTATGTATCTACATGGAATAATGTTCTTTTCCAATATTTACTTTTTATGTATCGACATGGAATAATGTTCTTTTCCAATATTTACTTTTTATGTATCCACATGGAATAATGTTCTTTTCCAATATTTATTTTTATATATCCACATGGAATAATGTTCTTTTCCAATATTTATTTTTATGTATCCACATGGAATAATGTTCTTTTCCAATATTTACTTTTTATATATCCACATGAAATAATCTAATCCATACTATAGTCTTGAGTACTCAGTAAAATATCTTCGGTCTTATTAGTCAATATATCGATCAAACTTCTACTGCTTAGTAGGTTTATAATTTCGCGGTGTTTGCAGATTACCGCCGCATTTCTCTTATAATATAACAGTATCGATCTAATCTTTTGAGATCATATCTTAACCCTAATATTTATCATACTATAGTATATTGTATAAAAAGCCTTTAGTTTAACAATAATCACACCTTGCGACCTTGACTAACATCATATCGTCAATATGTACCCAGTACTTCGTTTTTCGTGGAACCCTTCATTTCGAAAAATCCGTGAAACTCACAATTTTCCATTAATACTATTTTTTTATAATTTGATTTTTTACTTATATATTTTTATAACCTGTAAATACACAACTAAACCTAAGGCGAACTTCTTGCTTAAAGAAGAAGTCTTTTAAAGTTAGTCACTTGGTAAATCGTTATATCGATTGGCGATATATGTGTGTGTGTGTATATATATATATATATATATATATATATATATATATATATATATATATATATATATATGTGTGTGTGTGTATGTGTTTGTGTGTTATTTATGAAGTTGTGCAAGCAGACATTTTTCAGCCTGATTGAAAGCGTAAACGAACGGAGATCTTATGCCAAACTTTTACTTATAGCAGTTTCACTGTAATATATATCATAAAAAGAATATGTAATTTTAAAATGAATTATCAAACTGCATATATATATATTATGCAGTTTTTATATATTAGATATTTTTTGTCTTTCTTATGACCATTAGCACAAGTTCTGTGTGTGTGTGCGTGTGCATGTACGTTTGCGTGTATGTGTGCGTTTACATGTGCGTATGCGTGTGAGTGTGCGTGTGCGTGCGTGCGCATGCGCGTGCGAGTGCGCGAGGGTGTGCGCTTGCGTGTATGTGTATTACAGAATAATATATATTTAATTACTTATCAAATTAATGCTTCGATGTCTCACGATTTTCATCCAAGTTTCCTTAATAATGCAATCAACAAATATTTAAATTCAAGTCGTAGTAACAACTTTTTAACCAATAACTTTAAACAAAAATTAATATTGCATTATAACATAACTGAAACGGACACATTAATATATAATAAAGATAAAAGTATAGGTTCGATTCTTAATGCCATTACTCAATGTTGTCACCAGATTGTCGCATTCAGTTTGAAAAATTATCATACAAATTACGAGATATGTAATTTATATGATAATTTCACTGAGGCGAAAATGTTTAGGGTGGTTTCGTTATATGGGCGCTATTAACCAAAAGTTTCTAAAAACGTTACAGATAACTTACGTAAAGTGCTGCATTGAGATTATTTCAGCACCTGACCGGGCGTTAACATGATACATAGGACTGGTTTTGCATACGTAAGAACACATCAATTAAACGATAATTAAAAACCAGTTACATTAAAGTAATGATTTACGTTTGTTATGAGTAATTATTAATGGCGTAGATAGTTTTATTTAGCTTTATTAATATTGTGGTTAATAACCCCCCGGGCACTACGTTCGAAACTTTGGATAGATTAAATGCTGATTGCATAGAAAAATGATGCAAATGACGATTACACGATGTGAATTTTGAAGATGAACAAAAGATTCAATCCATGTAGATTTTGAAGCGAGGAAATTAACATTATGTGTGGTTTAGTTAACTAACCACAGTACTAATTTGCTCACAAATTGAAAGCTTGCTTAACTTTTTGGCCTGCATGATTTCAGTTGTGTAATAAATCTACATTTATATATTTTTTCCATATTTCGTGATAAGAAGTCAAAAAAGAAGAAATGTTTTTTTTTATATCTGTGATACAGATATATCTTATTATAAAACTGAAATGGGAAAATGGTATCATAATATTGTGTAATCTAACTTGCTAGTTTCTTTCTGAATTTTCCATAAAACAAGGTGTAGCGCTGAATGGCTTGTTATCGATAAACGGTGACCACCAAATATTGAATATCCAGTCTCTTATGACCTTGAACATAAATATATTAAACTTTTGCCTTTATCATATTTTAATTACTACAACCTTATCATTTTCCAATTATTTTTCTAATTATTTTAATACGGATTCGTTCAGTTTTCCACAAATATAAAATACATCAGTTTCTTAATCGATTATTATTTGTTTATCCATTACCCCCATTTACCCTTAGAAAATATATTCTCTTTCCTTTTTCCCGTTTATCAGTTTACCCGTTGAAAATATTATCTCCTTTCCTTTTTACTGTTTATAGGTTATATCTTTTCCTAAATATTCACTGTGTGCCTATAGATTAAACCTTTCCCCAATATGCATTGTCGATCTGCATATTATAGAATAAACCAAACCTAAATAACATCGGGAAATCATTTTAAATCCACTTGTTTCAAATTAAATTGCAAAAAAAACCTTTCCCACCCTAAGGTCATTGTCCCTTCACTCTCTTTTTATTTTCCAATTATTCCTATTAACGAAATACATCCAGGCGTTGTCTCTATTATTTTAGGGTTCTGTACCTCAAAAGAATATCCGCCTATTTGTCTGTCACAGTTGTTTTTCTCAGAAATTAATTGACATAGAAAATTTGGCTTAAAGATAAAGTATACTAACCCGCACAGATAACAATAATAGCAAAGTATTTTTATGGTAATTGTACTGGGTAAATTAAGTACTCAAAAAATATTTCAAATTTAATGTGTTTTGTTGGACATGGTTTAAGAAAACGGTTTTTTATCGATATATTTCATCGATGTCAAAAATCGATTTTCTCAAAAAGGGTTCTACAAACTTTACTTCAATATTTTCCCCTTATTGTCTTTTAATAAGATTTAAAGAGATTATCTTAACTATGAAAAACCTGATTAAGCTATCTTTTACGCAAAAATTAAGCCAATTGGGCTCGTTCCTACAGCCAGGGCGGCGCGTGACTGCAATGTTTAGTAATTATGCAATCACGGGCCGCCCTAGCTGTAGGACTGCAATGGTTAGTAATTTATGAACCAACAATACGTTTACTTTATATGCCCGTCAATAAAACAAAGAAAAACGAGTTAATTGCGATGTTACAAAAAAAAACATGTACGCAGCCTTGTCATTGACGAGAAATTATATGCAGCTTGACTGTACTATTCGGAATAATGTTAATATATTTAATTTATTAATAAGATTTCCGTAATCTTTCTCATAAAACTGAATAATTCTTAAATAACATTGCTATGTGTGACTAAAGCCACTTTATATAACTAAATCAATTAATATTTATAGGTCGAACGACAATTGCAGCGGAAAAAACGAATGGGGTATTAGGATTATAATAAATATTCATAGACAAATTTCGAAATGATCGAGTCTGTGATATGCTTATATATATGTCTATATTTAATCCCGATTTTACTAACGCTGATCTACGGCACTTTAATCGACGTTTTATGTTCGTTATATTTGTTCCGAAATTCACAAAGCTTGCTTGGAAGACTTAAATATTGATTTTATGTCATTGTAACATTTGAAATCTGATACTTAAAAACTATTACAAATAAGAATATAAAGAGAATAAGTTGGAATTTGTTACGAATGAATGATTTATGAAGAATATAACCGATATTTGTGTCTGTATCATTTTCTAAATGACATTCTTGTGAATCTTGTGTGTTTGGAAGATAAAACGTTTTAGACATGCTATGCATTTGAATAAGCACTGAAGAATATAACCGATATTTGTGTCTGTATCATTTTCTAAATGACATTCTTGTGAATCTTGTGTGTTTGGAAGATAAACCGTTTTAAACATACTATGCATTTGAATAAGCACTGAAGAATATAACCGATATTTGTGTCTGTATCATTTTCTAAATGACATTCTTGTGAATCTTGTGTGTTTGGAAGATAAAACGTTTTAGGCATGCTATGCATTTGAATAAGCACTAAAGAATATAACCGATATTTGTGCCTGTATCATTCTCTAAATGACATTCTAGTGAATCTTGTATGTTTGGAAGAAAAAACGTTTTAAAAATACTATGCATTTGAATAAGCACTGAAGAATATAACCGATTTTTGTGTCTGTATTATTCCCTAAATGACATTCTTGTGAATTATGTGTGTTTGGAAGATAAAACGTTTTAAACATACTATGCATTTGAATAAGCACTGAAGAATATAACCGACATTTGTGTCTGTATCATTCTCTAAATGACATTCTTGTGAATTATGTGTGTTTGGAAGATAAAACGTTTTAAACATACTATGCATTTGAATAAGCACTGAAGAATATAACCGATTTTTGTGTCTATATCATTCTCTAAATGAGATTCTTGTGAATCTTGTGTGTTTGGAAGACAAAACGTTTTAAACATGATATGCATTTGAATAAGCACTGAAGAAAATAACCGATTTTTGTGTCTGTATCATTCTCTAAATGAGATTCTTGTGAATTATGTGTGTTTGGAAGATAAAACGTTTAAAACATACTATGCATTTGAATAAGCACTAAAGAATATATTTGCAATTTCAAATGTTTATTTCTGCAATATTTAACTATAATTTTTTAAACGAATTTTTTTTTCTATAAATGACACCGTATTTTCATTCAAATAGATAAAACCTTGGACAGTTTTTAATACCTCTTTGATTATGGTTGGCTACCTGCTATTATTAGGTATTTTCATAAACATTACCCAATTATTCTTACTTAAAGTAATAAGATCTTTAGGACTCTTGTCGTGGTATTTCTTATAATTATTTTTATGTTTTTTAAATTATGAAATCGTACATTTCTAGGTTTGGATAGGTCTTTCGAAATTGGAAGGTTTGTTTTTAATTCTCTTGGCATTGTATTTAGCTGATTTTATTGGAACGATAATGTAACAGTGTTAAGTATGAGTATATATTATATTCATGACTTATTATATGTTACTGCTGATTCAGCTTAAGCGTTTTATATACAAACTAAACAAAACTTTTGGATTCTTTCCAATAGATATATATATATATATATATATATATGTATATATATTGGATATATCTATTGGATAGCTCTTCGAGTGTCGCGGTTATCACATTAAAAGGACGAAGTTGAATTTTATAATTTGTAATAAAATATTTCACGAATAATTGCGAAATATTTTCTATTTTCAAAATTATTAACTTGGTATATTATAAAATGCATGATGCTGAAATTAGAGAAATGTTTTTTGAAGTCGTTCTTATGTCAAGATGGACAAGAAAATATGTAAAAATTTTGCTATGGACCTAGCTAAGTGAGAGGTTATGTAAGTAATCAGTGTCGATATACTACTAGGATATAATGCAATATGACTTGAAAGCGCTATTAGGATATAATTCAATATGACTTGAAAGCGCCAGCTCAGGTTGCATAAGTATAAATGAGCGTACATGCTATGTATGAGATGGATTATTTTCAAATCAGTTCTTTGTTTAAACCGACGTTATTGTGGTAGAAATATGTCATATTATTTGATGTGGGTCAATGGGACCTGTAGACTAATATTATAATTAATTTTGTAATATCTCAAGAGATTTATTTACTATCATAAATACTTGGATATTGTATTCTAAAAATGAAATAATATAAAATTTAGGAAAGGATATTTTAGCATTGTGATATCGATGTAATTTAGAAACTAAATCGATGTAATGTAAAGAACACTTACTTTTCCTATAATTACTGAGACGTTGAAAAGAAAGTTATTAAATAAAATAACGTATCCTTATGTCCTATTTTCCAAAATTACGAATAAAATAAATATGTCTATGCTATTCAAACTCGTCCTTGTTTATATACACGATTGCTGCAAAAAATAACAGGTTTTCAGGTCATATAAATAGTATATTAGCAGGCACGTGGATTGTTTTACGATCAAGCGAAGAGGGTCTTGACGCCAGCTACTGAGAATTTTGACAACATTCGATGTTTAATTAAAGATATTCGAAATTAAAAATGTCCCGGGTCACAATGACCTCAATGGCTCCGGGTAAATTATTTATGGTCAATAATAAAAAAAAACAACTTTTGGGCTATATTGACTCAACAGTTGTTTTGTTCATTTTTAGGGTTCCGTAGCCAATTAGCAAAAAAGTAGCCCTTATAATTTCGTCCTCTCCGTTTGTCAGTCCCTCTATTTGTCGTTACGTCACAGCCATTTGACTCGGAGATTATTCATGAAATTTGGAATTTAGATGGTAGGTCTCTTCTACGAACATAATACAATAGTGGAATTATGAAAAAAATAATGTTAGGGATGACACTCCATACATGTAACTAAGGGATGAAAAAATCCAGCACACATAGGCTTGTGGGATATTGTTAGATATGTCTTAAAAAATTATATAGAGGTTCCAAAATTACTTTTTATTTAATCAATAGTGCTTCTAAAATCTTAAAAAGTGTATACCCCACCCTCTGACTTTTCTTTTTTTTGACGTGTGTAAGATTTTGAAAAAATTAAGTTAGTAGAACTATAAGAAACTTTAATCAATAATTGGTTTGAATAAGATGTTGTGTAGTTTTTGAGATATTGGATATTTTCGGCACCGACCGCAGCAATAACTTTGTTTTTCACAGTCTCTGAGAAATACAAACTTCTAACTTTAATATTGCTTGGTGCTATTTACTCGCAATTATCTATGCCGTAAATATATTTGTCATATGGTTTAATTATTTATTAGTTTTATCTTTAATAAAGCTGCAAGTCCAATGTAACTATATAATTTGCATTTTCATACTAAACAATTATAGTCGGTGAATGAAGTGGGCAAAGTATATATGGGGTGAATGAAAACAAATTTTACGTAACGCCGTATAGTACGTATATAGCCGTACGTAAAAAATATAAAAGAAATTTTCATGCAAGAACGGAAGAAAGTTAGAAGGCAAGAAGATCATCAGGTAATTAATTTTTCTTAATATATTTTAGACATATTTTTTTATAGTTTTTTCAGAATTTTTCATTCGTTAATAAAAAATGCAGAGTGCGCAATACTAAAGTTTTTTACTTCGTAGCGCATCTATTTGTGTCAATAATTTTTGTGGGAGTTATATTTTAGTTTTGAAAATCATACGTGATTGTTAAATACTTTCTTTTTTTTAATTACTCCACATTTTCGATTGTCTTATGAAGCTTTTTCCCAATATTACTTTAAATTTTTGTTCAATCATAAAAAGTTTTTTATTAATATTGTGCGAACTAATATTTAGATAAAAGAATAATAAATTGGGCGATTAGCCGTTGGAATTACGAAATGTGCAAATATGTAATCTCGTACGCGAATCAAAGCACGCGACCACGTCATACAAAGAATGTCGCAAACAATCGATAAAGTCCCCTCCACAGCCATAGAAGAATGTAATAGTAGACGACGATGCCATCAACATCGTAACATCACTATCATTTCATTTTACTTAAATACAATTAGGCGATTGTACCGCCTCGTAGTATCGATCGGAACGAATTTTATTTTGACTTTACGACGATCGTAAAATGGTTAACGAAATCAACGGTAGGGTTGTGAAACGTCGAAGATATTTTACGTTTCTGAAACGTCCGGCATTAGGAAAATAATTTTTAAATGCCAAAGATGTATTTTTTTGAATTCTAAAATAACTGCAACTCGATCGAGAGTTTCTATATTGTCTTATTTAACATGTGTACTTGATCAGAAAATGTTATGAGTCTTTCAGAATTTGATCGGAAAATGTAATTATTTTTATATCTTTGCACTCTTAATCAAATTGTGTGCACCTTGCACTCAGGGAATTGTTACATCTGCTAAAAATAATTTTTTTTATGAATCAAATGACAAGTTATCATGTTATAGCCGTTATAGGAGAAACTATTCCATTATTGTCAAGAAACAGATATTAAGCAATGTTATATGCGGCCAGTAATTGAAAAAGTGACCGCAAGGAAACACTTTATGACTATGGATTCTTTTTAGATTTATATCTAGTGGAACAACCAACCACAATTTTTTTAGCATGGAGAAATGTGGTGTGGTTAGAAGGATTGAAATATTTCTCCAAAAATAATATACCAAAATACATTCGCAAGATAGTCTAAACTATAATTTTTATTAATTCGGAAGGTTATATTATCAATGTGTACTTTTTTAAGTTTCGAATATTATAATAGTCAAGAAGTCAAAATTAAAAAAATTAGAAAACCCGAAGATGTCCAATTTTTAATTTTTACCTTTATTTCGGTTTAATTGTAAAATTTAATCATAGGGAAACAAAACGACTGATTTTTATATATATTTATGTATTTATATATATATATATATATATATATATATATATATATATATATATATATATATATTTATATATATATATATATATATATTTATTTATTTATTTCTTTTAAAATAACTAAGTAAAATAACTAATAGTATTGTATTTATATCCTTATATAAATGTTCTTCTCACCTGGTCTTTCGGTATTTTCACGCTTGAATTTCTTAGTTTTTTCTGTGCCTTTAGTTTAATAGATCTTTGTTAATTTAATTTTTATTTTAATTTACTCATAATATTTATTGATAATTTTTTAATTATTTTTAATAGTATATTAAGTTCAGTAGAATTATTAAAAAAAACTGTACTAAATCCATAACATCGTTTGTTAAATGTATTTAAATCATATTTGAAAATTGTATTACTCTACAGTAAGTGGGAACTTATTTGACCATTTGATATAGATTAGATATAGAAAAAAGAAAAGAATCATTAATAAAATAAAAAATTTAAAAAAAACTATAAAATGACTTAGTACCAGTAAATTATACCTTTTTGGAATCTGTGTAAATTGTAGATGTTTTTGAAATGAAGTTCATCAAGGTTACCCTACATTTTTTTTACACTAGCATTGTTGGAAAATCACTTTTCATATTTTGTAAATGAAAAACTACACATGTTTCAGCGTTTAATTTTTATGTTGACAATAATAACGAATGAATAACATTTTAATTAGGAAGACGGATGTCTTAAAGAATCTTTTAAAGATCTTGGGTAATAAAAAAGCGGAAATAGTAATAACACATGATAAAAAAAATTTTATTTCATGCGCACTAAAAAAATTTAAAAAAAATCATATCTCTAAAACTACTAGGTCTAGGATTACAAAATTTATTGTTTCGTAAGTCTAATAACCCCCTTTATCACCGACAGTTTATTGGTCCACTCCTAATGGGACAATTTGTATATAAACTTATATATATATATATATATATATATATATATATATGTATATATATATATATATATATATATATATAAATCCAACTTTCACTGTCCTCTTTTTTTTCAACTTATAAAGCTAAGGATCCTTCCTTGGCTTTATAAGTGTTAATAGATAGATAGATATAAGGTCTTTTAAATTAATTAGCACAGACTAGCACCAAAAATGTCTGATACATTTATTTAAAAAAAAACAGTTGTGGCACGGAACGAAACAACAAAACGACAACGGAATCTCACCGTCTTGAGTTTTTATAAGACTATTATCAAATTATAAAACTTCTATGGATAATAAAATATATTTTTGACAACCCTAGCTGAGCGAGACGTGATCTCGTGTGATGCCTTAATAAGTACATTAAGATTAACGATTTACGCTAACGAAAGTGGCTTCAAATGACTACTTACTTACTGCCTACGGCTTTTATCGACATTTTTAGACTTTTATCGTTATGTAATGCGTGAGGTGTGCATCCGTCCTGCAGTTTGGATGATAAGTTGTGGTCTCTAGACGAGCAGTATTTGGTGTAACCTTATATGTATATTACGTACGTATTCTTAATAAAGCGTATAATTATTGTACCCTGGTTTACATTTTTTTTAATTTCGTTACTGGACTCTACTTAATTAAAAAAGAAAAAAATATATTAAAATAACAAGGTCAGCTATTTTTGCAAGGCTTTTATGTAATTACACAAAAAAATCGATGACGAAAAAAATTAAAGAACTAAAGATTAAAGTTTAGTTTTTTTTTTAATTTGGCATTAAACTTACAGTATAAATTAAACTATAACATCGTGTAACTTATTGGGTTTTTTTTTATATTTTTGGATTTATTGACATTAAGCAATAACGATGTAAGTTGAGCTAGCAGAAGTGTGCATTTTTGAGGTAATGAAGCTAAGCCATAATAGCTGTATGAAAATAGTAATAAAGTGGTAAAAAAAGAAAAAAGTAATAAGCAAATAAATTGTTATCTATGAGCGTTTTTGTAACAAGATTTGGTTTTACAGTTTGTGCTCGACTGGAACGCGGAATAAATAACTAATCTTCTAAGAATAAACTATTCAGACTAAATACAGTCATGATCTTTTTTACGCGGACAAAACTGGTAGGAGTACCTGCCATTACCCGTTTTACCAGTTCTTTATGAAAATATATTTATTGTGACTTCCATAGTTTTGTCTGATTGCTTTTTAGCGTATTTTTATTCAATTGGTGGATTTTAGCAGTAGTTGTACAAGTAGCAAAGATTGTTCTCTTTACTTCTATCATTTTTTAAATGTGCATATTATGTACCTTTAAAAAATAAAACCAGTAAAATTTCAGAAAATGCTCTGTACACTTGAGCAATTAATTAATATCCTACCAGCTTCACAAATTTGTGATTAGAATTTCAAGAACTGTCGTTAGTATGGACAATCTTTAGTATGCAGAAATGGGAATAAATCTGTAAAAACATGGTGGATGCCATGCAAAACCTAAAAAGGGCCTATTGTTAGTGATTCCTTATTGTTCTTATGCCGTAAAAACCAATTTGACTAGCGGAAAAGGTCATCATTAGGCTACTAAACCAGATATTTTAGTAGCCTAATGATGACTCTACTAAAACATCTGGTCAGAAAATTTTATTTTTTTTACTCTAGCGATCTTTATTTGATCAACGTTTATCTGTTTAACTATTTGTTTAAATACGCTGAGAAAAATGAATGAAATCGAATGCCTAAAACTCAGTTTTTATGTGAATAAAGAAAATTTTAAGAGGAATTTTCAAAACTTATGAAATTATTGAGATCGGCTGTCTGAGTGAAACAGTATTTTGCTGATCTCCAACTTTTACCAGAATAAAAAAGGATGAGTCGAAAAGAAATCAAGAGGAGATCGCATTTCGAGAAAATCGATAAGGGATTCGCGAGTTCCTCAAAAATGGTAAGAAATAATTTTTGAGTTAGCTGATGGGTTATCCTAAGAAAACGAAAGGATGATTAACACTCGAACAATAAAAAGACGGCTTACAGAAGCAGGTCTGTACGACTTAAAAGTGTGAAAGAAACCGTAGCTCTCGAAGTAAAACAAGAAACAATGCTTAGGATGGACTTTACAGCATCAACATTTAACTAAAGGAGAATGGTCACAAATTGTGTTGTTAAGAAGAATCATAATTCCTTCTTGCCAAAGTTGGGTTCATCTGACCAAATAACGTATAATAATTTTTATTCTTGTAATAATATATTGGTCTGTATGCACGAAAAATTGCTAAAGTGATTTAAATATAACTTTCACTAGGGCTCTGAATTCAGATTAAAGTTATTTTATTTGATGAAATTGTCTCTAAGTTGCCTTTACTTGTTTAAATGTGCCTAACTTGCCTTTGTTCGGCGAACTGTTCTTCAAGTTGTCTTTGCTTGATAAAATGTTCTCCGAGTTACCTATGCTTGGTGAAATATCTTCTAAGGATTTGAAACATAATTATTAAAGCTTACACAGTAACAAGCGAGTGTGTTTGTGAGATTAAGAACTAAGGACTAAGAAATTGACGAGACATTTACAACATTATAGCTTGACCTACTTTATAAATTATTGTTGTCTCACTTAAGGATACTTTCTAGCGGAAAACTTTACTCGGAGAAAATTCTGCGATACTAAAAAAATATACGTAAGTGGAGCTGCGAGCAAAGCCAACTATTTTAATAGATCAATTTTTGAGATACTAATTGGCTTTCATAATGTGTGAAAATAAGTAATTTTATATTGCTTCGAAATCAAAAAGAAGTTTACTTTATGAAAAATAAAAGACACAATAGAAGAAAAGGAAAATAATCCTGTCGAGTAAATCTATGTATCAAATGTGAAACCAAGGTTCAACAACATCTCAGAAATTGTATGTACAACTTTTGAAAACAATTCTTTATTGCATGACATTATCATATTTACAATCATTTAACAAATATCGTAACGCAAGAAAAATCGACCGAACCACTTCATGGCTTTCGATTTCATAACGATAAATTGGCCTTAATTCAATCTCTCTGGACATCGACTTACTAGAACGATGTCATTACTAGAATCAACATTGAATTACAAACATCAGTTGCACGACTACGAAATATACGTACGCACCTTATCATCAAATGGGCGGTCCAAATTTGGACCGCGATGCCCTCGACCGGAAAGCAGTGCAGAACCAAATTTCATTGTTCTGCAATTTCCCCACAAGCATTTCTCATGCGATGGCACAGCAGCATTAGATAGCTCTTTTTATGGGTGGTTAGATGTCAGCTGATAGCTTACGCGGCTGATTTAGGAAAGCGTTTTGCAACGACAACGGCGCTAAAACGAGAGATTGCCTCCCGATAGGTGGGAAAAGAAATCGTTTTTATTGATCGTTTTTTTTGTTTAGTGTTGTGCATAGTCTTTGGAATGGGAGATTTTGCAGCAACCAATTGTTTCGCGACCCGGCGTGGGCGTGACCTCTGTCAGCACCGTCAGGCGGAAGACATTATTGAGTTGCATCAGAGTTTTGCATACGAAATTCGCGATTGTAGCTATTTGCGGTCTGGAGGTGGGCAGTATTGTTTGAGTCGTTTAGATAATGCGGCGCGACGCGAACTGGATTTCGGCGGACCGCAAATCAATTATGGTTCGACAATGGCTTACTGGCACTGTTTTGTTGTACGAAACATGTTCTGTTGTTGCTTTCGTAATTGAAACGTAGACGCCATGGCGTAAATTATTATTTATATCCTGTTATTCAGGTGTATAGTTCCATAACTCAAGATTGGACACCATTTCATTTTGTTCATCCAACGAACGTCATGTTTCTCTACGTGATCATTCTGACCATGGTACAGAATTGGGACGAGGCGTTTTCTTTAAAACCATTAGTCCACGGTACGAATTGCATGCTAAATTGTGTTAATATAGATATAATGTGAGAAGGCAAGTAGAGCTGTGAAAATATCATTAATTTATTGAATATAAATAATATTCTGGAATAAGAAGCACTTTATAAATAACTACCCTTCCATTTGATTGGGATTGAAAACATTTTGGTTAACATTTTGAATACGATAAACTTTTAAGAAATTATAGGTTATTTTTTATCCCTGAAAAATTTTAAATTTCAGTAGCTCAAGTCTTTGATGAATTAAAATCCTGAAAACTCTACTGAGTTATATTATTTTTTAATAACTAACGATTGAAAAAATTGCGAGGAAAACTCTTTAAAATTATTTCAGTTTTTCTCTTTTTAAAATAAATTGTAGCTCAATTTTTTGACGGCATTCACAAGTTTAGGTGTGATTGATCTATTTATTGTAATACACGATTTTTTCAGTGAGTGTCTCTTTTTTGAAAGTTGCTCTATTCTCCTAAAAATTCAATATTATTGAAAGACATAGAATAATGTTTACCTAAAGGTTCGTATTTTTATATGGTTTTATTGTAATTCTGTAAAAGAATTCGATGGTTGCGGAAGCGTAATGGACAGTTCAATCTATACTTAAATTAGTCATCATCTTTTGTTCAAACGCGACTGAATTTTTTTCAGTTTTATTACCATTATGTGGGCAGAAAGCATACAATTTCGATTTTAAAATTTTTTTCGTCAGATTCGAGACAAATATTTTCGGCTTTAAATTTTTCGACGCGTTTGCACAACAAAAATTTCGTGATTCCTAAACGCTAACAAAAATACCTACTTCTAACTTCAGTCCTAGCATAGATTAAGCTTTTTATGTTGCATTATTTGATAAATTGAATTTTTTTAAATGATTTTTTTTTCTTTCGTTGTTCATTATTCTGAAAAATACAAATTAGAATAATTTTCGTATTTCTTAAAAGAACTTTGTTAACCGAACGAATCACTAACTCTTGCCAATTGATTGTAAAAACAATGAAATATTATCAAAGTTTGGCTACTAGGTGTTTTTATGTCTTTCGCAATAAAATGGCATTGCTTTTATGTCTTTGTGCGCGCCTAGCTATGCACCCTTTTTCATATGGATTAATGAGTTTTTTAGTTATGTAGAAAAAAAACATAGAGTGGAGAACAACATTTGTAAATCAGTATATTATTAGATTATTACTATAACAATATTAGAATATTTGTTCTTTGGATATTACATATCAAACGGTATACGAAAGTTCCGTTCAAATTTAATAAGCTCTGAATAGCAATCTACAGATTCACAACCGTACGATTTGTAGAAGTAAATAAGGAAATAAGATCTTTCTAACTCTCGATTTGAGATCGGAAAATGGAAAAACTATTAACTGTCATTTTTGTCTAGGAGCAAAGGCAATATACCAAGCGAATGTTCCGCTTAGCCTTCCGAAATGGTAGAAAGTCATCTGAAATATATTTGATATAAACTATACGAGTATGTCAAACTATATACACATATCCTTATCCCTTAACGATACACGACTTCATCTCTGTACAAAGTGTACTCTGAAAAATTATTCCCTCAAATTAATATAGCAATAACGGTGCAAACTAGTAAGTAACTTGTTAAGAGTACCTCATTCATTTCATATTTAAAAAACCTCTTGAATTTGTGTAAACTTCCAAAAGGAATGTATGTCTTCTACAAAGGCTCTTGGCGAGATATGGTCAAGCGCATTGCATTCTGGTATATACATATAAAGATACAGACACATAATATAGATAAATTCAAACTTCATAATTCCAAACAGTAATTATCTATTCATGATGGCCGCAAGACTATTAAATTCATACACTTGCGCAAATTGTTTGAAATAACCGAGATGTGTTCGTGATGATAAGGATTGTAATAACACGATGAAAGTATTAATTAAAGATACTTATAAAAAAAATATCTAAAACTAAACGAATATAAATATGACAGAGACAAGTATACCGTTACGATCGAGTAACTCTCGAATTTGACGTCTTCGAGTAATACGGTGTGAATAATAGACAACCCGTCATGTCTCGTTCGAAATTTGAAATTTAACGTCATTTTGTGGTATCACGTCAAATCCTTTTCACAATTACGTACACAGAAGTTAAGTACATGACGCTACAATTCATTTTTTAATAGTGCCACCTATACGGGAATAATTTTTGGCCAATGGCCGAATTTTAAGGAGCGATTGAAAATGGGCAACTAAATCATAAAATGAAAAAAAAGAGAAAATGAACGTATTTTTTTAAGTTTTCCTTATAATCCCGCGTTTTATTAAAGTACAGTTGTACTAGTTGCAAAAGTTAAAAAAAATTACGTTTTCGATTTTTTCCTGTTTTTTAATTTATGATTTAGTTGCCGATTCTTAATTGCTCCTTAAAATTCGGTAACTGACTAACCAAAATTTAATCCTGCATAGTCTACTTACAATGCGACAAATAAAAGGATGTATCACAAAGCGGATGACGTCCTTCCACGAATGGGTTGAAGTCTGATGTCTCTGTGAGAGCTATGGACAATTCTGTAAATAGGTGTCCATTATAAATCCTCAGTCTTTAACAAAGTATCTTAGATTTTGCGCAGCATGTCAATATACCTAAAGTCAGACTGATCTCGATTTCATTCCATTTCCTTAGTCCAGAAGGGGGTAGTTCCTCTTACTATCTGAAGTTGCCACCGTTTAAAAACAAATCTGTCTATTAGTATGTCACCAGGTTAACGAAAGAAAATATAAATTAAAACATTTCTTGTTTGTTTATGAACACACGATAGAAGTGAATCTTCAAATTTTAAAGGATATAATAATAATTACATTGATGTTATATGATTGATATTATTTCGGCGAATCAAAATACAACAACATACGTGTATAATACACAAATTAAGTTACTCTCAAATAAAATGTTATAACATAATAACTTTATACACATGAATTATTACTCTGATTATATACAATAACATACGCGTCTTATATTAAATTATACTCAAATAAAATATTATGACATAATAACTGTATACACATGAAATATTACTCTGATTATGTACAATAACATACGCGTCTTATATTAAATTATACTCAAATAAAATATTAATAAGAAATAAAACGTAATTCTTGAAACGATGCACTCCGTTTTAGACAATGAATTCGCTTGAAACCGAAAGGATCCGAGTTTACCCGTAAGAATGAAGCAATAGGTTTATGCAAACTGATATACGCTATAAATACATTAGATTAAAATATGATTAAATATCAAAAAAGTGTGTATAATGTGCCTAAAAAAGTAGTTCACTTGATCGATGCCGACGAAAGCCGAGTTTACCCGTTTAGTGTCACCGAGCCAAGCGTGACGGGACAATTTCGTTCACTACTCAGAAAAAAGCCTAAATAAGTTTTCACTTCAAGAAGTAATTTACTTGATATCTAAAAAAGTGCGCATGGTACACCGAAAAAAATAGTTCCGTTTATATTTAATAAAGTGCACATGGTACTCCTAAAGAATTACTTCACTTGGCCGATGCCCAAGAGTGCCGAGTTTACCCGATTCAGCATCACTGACCCGATCTTGACAGCTTAGTTTCGTTCACTGCCTAGAAAAAGTGCGCATGGTATGCTTAAACAATTTTTCACTTTAAAAAAACTATCAAATGTGAGTAGGGATAACCATAAAATAGGGTTTTGAAATTATTAAATGACATGTTTTTAATTCAAAGCTCCAATCGAGTGTATAGGTGTGTTTATACGTACATAATGTGAATAAACACACAGACAATATACAATCAGATTCGTGAATAAATACGTTTATGTATCTCTACGGGGGCGGCTTTTTCTCAGATTTTTTTAATCCACTGTTGAAACTGATTAACTTGCAAAATTGGAAAATGACACATTGCATTTATTTTGGAGCTTAATATTATAAGAAAGATTTAAAAACATATATAGAAAATTAAAACACAATTTCATTTTATAAGATCGTTCCAGCAAATTCCCGTTCCGAGATGCGCGAAAATAATTTTCATCCCTCTTTTATATCGCACCCTCGGTATGAAATAGGCCTTACTAAAAATAATAGGAAACTGAATTAATCAAATAAACTAGGTAAATATCCGGTAAATGTAATGTGTAAATTATAAAATATTACTTAATATATCAGTTTTACATTTATCTGCCCCACTTCAAAATTGGCAAAATACGCTTAAAGTTAAAATTTTGAGCATCGTTTTGTAAAAGTTTGCTTAGTGAATTGATCAATTTCATTCTGAAGATGTGATATCAGTGGATAGGTAGATTTTTTTTTTATATTTCACACTATATTAATTAAGATCCCGTCCTGAAGTATACTTGTAAAATTTCTGGGAGAATATGAGAGACGAACGGACAAAGTTACGTATGAGAGTTCTTGTTTATGTAAGGAACGCTAAAAAGCGAACTTTACAAACAGATTGTATAAATAAGCCCTAAGTTCAGATTTGAAAACTTTGAGTTATTTTTAGCACAAATTATTCAATAAATTTATTTATGAAATATTTTTTTAGATACTTGCGTTTGTGTAAGTCACATACTGGCCAGTCAATGTAATATTTTCGTTAAGGTAGTTGTGGCGTGACAGTAAGATCCAAATTTTATTATTTTTAAATGAAATTATTATTTTTAAATGAAATTAAAAGTGTGGTGAAATTGCTAAGTCGACTTTAATATTAATCGTACAATTTTCGAGAGCGATTTTTATGAAAGTAAACAGTAAAGAATTTTTAAATCTTAAAATTAATTAAATACAATTAAATGAAACTACGTGATGTAGTATTATTTCTACTTTCTTTTATTTCTTTACCACGACCCAGGTTTCATTATATTATAACATCTTTAGGTGGGATATTAGCAAAGATATCTTAGCAAATAGCCCACTCGAAGATGTTGTAATACAACGAAACCTAGGTCGTGGTAAAGAACTTAAAGAAAGTAGAAATAATACTACATCACGTAGTTTCATTTAATTGTGAATAATGAATTTCTACAAAATTAACGCCAAATATTAATATTAATTAATATAGTTTAAATAATATAACAATCAATAACTCAGCGAATTTCGTCGACTACGCGTTTTAAGCGACAACTATTTTAAAAACCCGGAATGTATCTATTTTTTCTAAAACTGAAATTTGTTTAATTTTATTCACGGATTTTTTATTTTAATAGATCATTTTTATTGTTGAATTTTCCTGAGAAAAATAGTTCTATGCAACGAAATGAAACGACTTAGAAATAACTGTACAACTACCCTTAACATTTTTGTGCATCAGGGGTAACTTTTCGTAAAACCACCAAAGTTTAGCGCATCTGTGAGCGTCTAAGGACACTATGTATCTTTCATGTTTCATGTCTTAACAATATTCAAGTCCGCTTATAAGTACATATAGGTTTTGCATAAACTACTTTAAACATAGTGTGGTTTTAAAGTTTCCAAAAATATATTATTTTTAGGAAATACATTATAAAAATTTTTGGTAGTTAGGTACCGTTATCTAGGTTAAATTTAACAAGAGGGTTACTTTTTTAGACAACATAACAATGTTACTATAGTTAGTAAAATGCTTTTTTATTTACACGCCTAAAATATTTGTTATAAATAATTATTTTCCCAAATTAAAATAAGAATGAAGTGAAAAAGTATAAACGTTATTAAAAATACCTCATATATTTTATACTGGCCGTTTTCATGACTTCATTACATTATTTGACGTTTTGAAGATTCGTACTTCGCGAAGGAAATATCGTGACAAAAATGCTTCTGATATTTTCTATTCTATTTGGAAAAACCTTTTCTATTTTCTAACTTTTTCATTTCCATATTTAATATAAGGTTGGTAAGAAAGTAAAAGTTTTAGTTCTTTTTTTTCATTTTTATATATTGGTAAATTTAATCTACGTATTCCTATAAATAGGAAGATTAATATAATATCTGATTGTCCATCTATTGGTTCATACGTCACAGTATCTTTCAATTTCAGACTTAAATTGAAAGATATTGTGACGTACGAACCGACGGACGGACAATCAGATATGACCGAATAATAAAGGTTCCATTTTTTGTCATGACCCTAAAAAAAGAACAAGGAAGGAATAGGGCTTCTGCTGTGAAAATAAAAATGACAATAAACAACTGGAAAGTTTTTCAGTAATTGGTATTCGCTTTTACTTTTATTTACAACTTTCTGTAATTAAATTATAAGCAAAGTTTTTTTTTATAATCCTCATCTCTGAATGGAAACCTTTACTTAACAGCAAAACTATCCAAATCCATTTTGTATTCATAAAGTCACCATTGGTCCAAACGTAAAAATGGAGTTAAATGGAGAAAATATAGTTTGCTCTCGGCAACCACTGTAATTAAAACACCCAATCACATTTTATAATCAGCCTAATGAAAAGTGAGATGGTGCGTTCATCATACATTTGCGACGGAGAACGTCGAATCGTGACCAAAAAGCGATTACGCCGCCGACCTCGATGGGGCAGCGGAGAAATTAAAGCAGAGAAGCGGAGTAAACAACATTAAGAAGACGTGCGTACGTCAACTGGCCCGCCTCCATCTCACGTCCATATCTAGACAATCGACAGTGACCGATGCCTCGACAGAGACGCACACGAGTTGATGACGAAACAGTAATATAATGTACATTACGATTAATGTCTAAGTAGGGTGTAGAATTTGGAATTCCGTATTTAAAAAAAATAAGGACTCGAGCAAAAAATACTAAATGAAAGTATAAAAACCATGAAGTTAGGAATCCCTTCTCTAAGGGGAAAGCCAAAACGGCTTTCGTGTTGGGCAGCGAAAGTGATACTTTTTATCACAAGTAATTCGAATAAATTTAAATAATTCTTTTATTAGTTTTTCACTTATTACCTATATATAAATAGAACGGGAGAGAGCGAAACAGACGATTATATTTTCCCCTCTTCGCCAATTTCCCATACAAATTGTTATCGAGGGTGTTTTCGGTAAGCCCAACGCGTGTTTAATGGATTAAGAAAAAAATGATTTTGTTAAACATTTTTATTGTTATTAATAAAAACTAATAACAGTAGTCACACGTTTTCCGTATAGGGTTTTTTACCGAAATTAATAATACGATTATAATTGAAAATCAAATTTGAAATTAGTGCAAATACAATATTTCATCGTCTCTCAAGATTCTTATTTTCATACTACGTGGCATGAATGATGACCAAACTCTTCGCTATCATGCTGTCACGCGTAATTTTCACAAAATCAAATGTGTCCCATATCCCTCAGCAGTAATAACTATTACATTCTACTCCGTACACTGATAATTCAGATGTAACACAAAAATAATTTGCTTTTATGAGCATAAGCATATATGCCAGACTGCAGTGACTTTTAAAAGAAGACTTAATAGATGAAACTGGATAACAACAAACCTAATGAATAAATTGTATAATTTTCTTTAATATTGGTTCTGCTACTTTTCGAAATTCTCAAAAATCTTGTACTTTTTTACAATAACTTCAAGAAGACAGTTCTATGAAAAATAGTAAAGATAATTAACAATTTAGGAATTTTGCATCAAGTTACTATATAGCACGTTAATGCGAAATAATATAGAAGTATTCTGAATTAAATTTTTTTTATTTACGAACTTTTATAATTAAATTAAAACTGTACATAATCTGTCTTACAAAAACATTGATGTCTCATTTAAAAAAATAGGCATTGTTTCAACATTCGATCACTGTTGAGATTATCTGTTGCGATAGTGTTGCCGAATCGAATGATTTTGATCGATTCGTTGCGTAGTAATGAGAAAAATTTTAGGCGATACCATCGTTACTGAGAAATTAGTCGAATATTAGACAGACTTACGAGCAATATGTAATTCAACTAATAGACAATTTGATAACATTTTATTATAATTTAATAAACCATTTCTTTAACCAAACTTTTCCCCAAATAAATTAATTGCAAGATAATAAAAAAAATAATAAAACTACTAGTTTATGGCAGTAAGTCAATATCAATTCGTCCCGCATCAGATTTAATCGTTTTGCCCGTTAATGTTGCGAATACATAATAATTAAAACCTATCATTATAATTTCATAAAGAGAAAGGTTTTCTTTGTATATTTTGAAAAGTTTGGGTCACAAAAGGGATATCCAACTAACACGAACACTTTCACTATCGTATAGTTTATAGTGTACAGATGGTTATAAGTTGTATAACGAGTAATCAAAATTAAATTAACTTTAATCCATTACGGCTACAATGAAATACAATAATAAACGAATATATTATAGACATCAAGTTTAATAGTTTAACAGCGACAAAAAGTTTAACAGTTATTGTTATTAATTATTAAACATTTTCTCTTATGGCCATTTTTCTATTGTAATGTCAGATTATAGAAATGAAATATGATTTTCATAAAAATAATGATTAAAATACTTGTACAGGGCAATAAAATCTAGGAAAAAGTTCCAAAATGCACCTTTGCAGTAAATTATCAAAACTTTGTCATAAGCTTTTTATGCTAAAAAATTATATTGCAGAGTTCTCGTACTCTGTTGAAGCCCAGAATATATAATTCAATATATTCAGAATACATATTCATTGATGATACCGTAAATAATTACAATATGAAAAGCCATTAAAACAAAATTTAGTTCTGTTTCTTTTTTGCTCGGTTAAAGCCAGGATGTATAGCTAGTACGCGATAATAATTAAGACAAGTGATTAATCTTATTCAAAGACATAATCGACACTTTCCAAGGTGATAATTTATATCTTTCAGAGAAATAATTTCTAACCGTTTCCGGTAAAAGCTGAGAAACTGACTATATCCTTTGGTCGGAAACAGATCGTGATACGATACCTATATCCTTATAAGCAAAGATTTTATTGCCGATTCAAGAAAGGAAAATCATAGAAACATGAAGGTGATAATATATATATAATAAAAAGATCCACTATGTATATGAGAATAGTCCACAAACTAGATACTGAGGAAATTAATTAGTTTAATAATGTGAGGAAATTAATTTACAAAATTAATTTCCTCACATTATTAAATTTTTGCCGAGTTTATTATTCAAATCTCAATTCTGTATATAAAAAAATGACGAAGCCGATAAAGATGCAGTTATTATGCAATTAAAAATTGGGTAAAATTGACTTTTTATCGAATATTTTAGTTACAAATGTAGTTTTTATCGACTCAATATATTAAATTCTTTCCTAAAGTGTATGTCGGTATTAGAAACGTTTGCATATAAATCAATTACTCGAATGGTTATTGTAAAAAAAGTAACTGTACTTCAAATAGTTATGTGCTAATAGCGACAGGCAGAAGCATCACGTGAGGCCTTTTAATCATCATCGGCCGTATCTTCGTCTCTGGTCGTCTTCGGATATCAAGTACGCTGTGTTAATTATTGTATCACATAGACATTCATCACTCTTACACAACGTGTGATGCTTTTGAAGTTCAAATTTCTAGTGGCACAAATCGGTTTGGAGAATGTTTTAATTTGGGCTTAGTGGAATATTTATGGCCAAGAATTGATGCGGAAATTAACTCGTAATTATGCCGGTATACAGAGATTGGATCAAATTATCAAGTAAGCATTACAATATTTTTAATTCTATAACAGAGTGAAGAAGGTATTGCAAATACTGTACATGGCTTTAAATTAGCGTTGGGCGATTGTGAATAATACTAATGGAATCATCATTGTGTCTGTTTAGAGATAATGGTGCCAAGTATTAAGTAGATATTACAATATTTATAATTAGAGGCCATTATAAATAATACTAATGAAACCATTATTGTGTCCGTTTTTAGAGATTGGAGCAAGCTACCCAGCAGATATTACAATATTTATAATTATAGAAAAGACTGAAGAAATTATTAACAAATACTACATATGATTTTAAACTAACGGTGGGCGAGTATGTATAATACTAATGGAATCATCATTGTGTCTGTTCACAGAGGTTGGAGCCAACTACCAAGTAGATATTAAAATATTTGTAATTATGGACAAGGATAACGAAGGTAGTAACAAATACTACAAATGACTTTAAACTAGCGGTGGGACATTATGAAAAAATAACAATGAAGTCATCATTGTGTCTGTTTACAGAGATTGGAACAAAGTAACAAGTAGATATTTCAATATTTGTAATTGTAGAAAAAAGTGAAGAAAATATTAACAAATATTACAAATTGGCTTCAAACTAGCGACGAGTTGTTATGAGTAAAATACTAATAGAATCATCATTCATTTACGAAAATATCTCGGGAAATCTCCATTATAATCATTAGGAATTATTAATAGGTAACTTACAAAGAAGAACGAACAAAGTACAGTGAACGTCTGACAGAAAAATGTTAGCAACGTAAGTGAACTAAACAAAGAAATACCGAATGTATATGCGAGATAAGAACAACTGCTGTTTTGTTTTATTCTTATCAAATGTTAGCTTTACGCTTTAGATCAAATGTTAAACTGTTGAATGTAATTTGAATCAGTGAATAATACATAGGAATGATCGAAGTTCACGTAACATCAATGAAACTAATTAAACATTAATGTCTTAATATGGTTAATGAAATTTGTGAGACATAGATCATGTGAGTGAAACATTGACCATCGAAAATATTAATTTCTAAGATTATTCGAATAACTATTAAATAAACATAGTTTGATTTAATGAGTACTACTTCGGAAATATCGATGTTCACGTAACATTAATGTGTCTTAATTAGACACAACATCGATAATGAAATACGCGAAACATAGATGATTTGAGTGAAACATTGACTTTCACGAAAATTAATTTACGAAATTATCGTAAATTAATTTTGTCGAAGGTAAATTTTGAATTAAATAATTTACGAATACGTATATTTGAAAATCCTTTTACTGTCAATATTACATATAATTTCTAAACGTATTATAAAATATCAAAACAATGATGAATGTTTGAACATGTTGTGAACTTTTTTCAAATGAATGATGTTGTGAACTTTTTTCATTTCTGTCCCTCTATATAATTAAATTTTTTAATCATAACCTTTTTTCTTTATTCGGCTAAATTATGTATATTTTTATTAACGATGTTGCTAAATTAATTATTTTTTGAGTTCGATGACTATATTGGTTATCAGAGTTCATCTAGCGATGTTAACTTCTGTGATTTTTCAAAATCTCTCATTATCGATATTACTTGACTTGAGATTGAAATTAGTAATCCGATTACTAATGATTCAATTATGGTGATCATTAAATTACTAATTACATAATAGTTTATCAAATTTATCATTTTATTAGTAGATTATTCAATTATGGAAATCTTGTATAAGTGATCAAGAACTTTTAAAGAGTGAAATAATTTTGATACTGTAAATTGGAACATATAATGGTGTATATACATGCAATTCCTATAAGAATTTTTACATTCATAATTCAGTTTCATTTAATTTTCGTAATGAATTTACATGGATTCTAACATTATAAAATCACTGAAATTAAGGATTTATTCATGAACGTTCATATGTTCTGTTTATCCTTTTTTGATTATATTTGTTGCTATCGCCGTTGCTATCAACCTCAGTTCCCCATTAATGTAAAAATATTGTCATATCTTTGTGCAAAATTATTTCTATTATCCAGTAGATCAAATCTTAATAAATATCAATTATCTTTTACATAAATATATACAATATTAGTGTAACATCGATTTGAATATCATTACTAGTGTAATAAAACAAAACATGTAACAAAATGTTAGTGTAACAATATTAGTGTAATGTCAAAATTGAAAAGAGCATTTCCCACTTGAATGGCGGGATTATTAAGAGCATTAAGCACCGACTTATACCAGAATATAGTTATTACTGAAATGGGATATGGAACACATGTGACCCAAACTAAATGTGTCCCAACTCTGGTAGAGAAATGAATTACCTTCCTATGCCCTCTTCTATGAAAGCGAGTCTCGTGTGAGGTCATGGGGTCTCTTGTAAATTCCGATGAGCAATTTAATGCTCAATCATAACTGCTTACTTAACGATCTCGTCGAGATTTAACGTAAACACTTTATAAACAAATAATTGCTAATTGTATAAAGAGTTGCAAATGAATATATTTATTCAGTATTAAAATATGGTAATGAATATGATGAATATATTGATTCAGTATTAAAATATAGTAATGAATATGATGAATATATTGATTAAGTTTTAAAATATAGTAATGAATATTATGAATATGTTTATTCAGTATTGAAATATAGTAAAGAATATGATGAATATATTGATTCAGTATTAAAATATAGTAATGAATATGATGAATATATTGATACAGTATTAAAATATAGTAATGAATTTGATGAATATATTGATTCAGTTTTAAAATATAGTAATAAATATGATGAATATATTGGTTCAGTATTAAAATATAGTAATGAATATTATGAATATATTTATTCAGTATTGAAATATCGTGATGAATATATTGATTCAGTATTAAAATATAGTAATGAATATAATTAATATATTGATTCTGTATTAAAATATAGTAATGAATATGATGAATATATTGATTCAGTATTGAAATGTAGTAATGAATATGATGAATATATTTATTCAGTATTGAAATATAGTAATAAATATGATGAATATATTGGTTCAGTATTAAAATATAGTAATGAATATGATGAATATATTTATTCAGTATTGAAATATCGTGATGAATATATTGATTCAGTATTAAAATATAGTAATGAATATAATGAATATATTGATTCTGTATTAAAATATAGTAATGAATATGATGAATATATTGATTCAGTATTGAAATATAGTAATGAATATGATGAATATATTTATTCAGTATTGAAATATAGTAATAAATATGATGAATATATTGGTTCAGTATTAAAATATAGTAATGAATATGATGAATATATTTATTCAGTATTGAAATATCGTGATGAATATGTTGATTCAGTATTAAAATATAGTAATGAATATAATGAATATATTGATTCTGTATTAAAATATAATAATGAATATGATGAATATATTGATTCAGTATTGAAATATAGTAATGAATATGATGAATATATTTATTCAGTATTGAAATATAGTTGAAGAATATTAGAAAATATTGTTGACCCATTTTATAAATTATTCTTTCGCTTTCACTCTTTATCCAATACAGAGAACGAGAGATAGTTTTAAGATGATTTCCGAGCGTTGAAAATCTTTAGTCGGGGGTTTCAAAATATGTATATATTAAGCCAAAATAAAGACTTTTCCTTCCAAATTACGGTCCCAAAGTGGTGAAAATTTAATGAAGTGCGAATGAAACGTAATAGAAGGTTAAGTTTAAATTATTCACAATTTTGTGAGCGCGTTAGTTATAATTAGTTAATACAGCTCTTAGTTAATACAGCGCGTTAGTTAATACAACTCTTATTAATTAATACAACTCTTATTAGTTAATACAGGGCGTTAGTTAATACAGCTCTTAATAGTTAATACAGCGCGTTAGTTAATATAGCTCTTAATATTTAATACAGCGCGTTACTTAATACAGCTCTTATTAGTTAATACAGCGCGTTAGTTAATACAGCTCTTCTACTAAGTGATTATTATTGTCGGAAAATTTAGTAGTTAAGTTATTCTATTGTTTAATCCGTCATAAAAGGGGATACCTCCTTTTAGTCTCTGATGCTTTCCCTGTTTATCTGCATGTCTACCTATGTATGAAATAACTCCGTCTGTTTTGTTGTTCAAAAGTTACTTCATTCATATTATTATACGCTTTATTTAAATTTAATCTAATCATTATTTACTATTTATTTCATTCTGAATATTTTGGATTTAAGCAAAAGGCTTTAAGCATCTTACATTGTTTTCTTGACCGCGAGGTAACTTAATTTAAAAAAAACATAAAACGTAACTTTATTTAAAAAGATTTTGAAACGACCATTACGCATTTATGAAAAAAATGTTCAACTATCCAAAACATTCGAAATATATATTATTATCACGAGCGATTTCATATAATTATAAGCTTCATTTATATTGAATTTATTGTTATTTACTATTTAATTTATTCTGAATATTTTGGGATTTAAGCAAAAGGTCCTCATCCTACGTGGTTTTGTTGACCAAGAAAGGCGCAAGGTAATATAATTGAAAAAGCCATATAATATAATTTTATTTAAAAATATTTATATATATATATATATATATATATATATATATATATATATATATATGTATATATATTCCGCAGTTAATTTACGAAATTTCAACTAATATCAGGAAGACCGAGGTGAGATAACGTAATAAAGAGCGAGGTTCATCTTCTTACTCGTAATTAACTATATGCAATGTGTCTTGGAATGACGTGGGCGGTTGGTAACAGCGCAATTTCAACATCGGGTACTGCATACTCGATGCCTGGTTACGCAAACTTGACAAATAAAATTCGTTAATTTGTACCTTCAGTAAGAAATTTTAATTACACCAAAAGTTAATTCTGATGTTAATTTTATTAACACCAGAATTAACCTAGATTCAGAATTCAGACGTAATCAATAATTTTTTTATGTTATTTATAAATTTTATTGGGAATTATTGGAATTTATAAAAATTATTTGGAATTTTATGACAAAATGATAATTATAAAAAAGCCTATTTATTTAATGTTTGATTCATTGGACTTCGAATAAAAATAAAAAAAAATAAAATTAATTACCCGCCTTAAGATTTAAAACCAAGCTTATTACGGTAATGATCGATATATAGAAATGGTATCGGGGTCCGGTTATTTTAATTTAGCGTAAAAGCGTTATGATACGAGTATATATATTTTACATAAGATGCAATATATATAAAAAATGTACAGCATTAATTGAAATAAATAAATAAATATATGTATATATATGTATGTGTATATATATATATATATATATATATATATATATATGTATATATATATATATATATATATATATATATATATATATATATATATATATATATATATATATATATTGTTCTGCTATGATATTAGCCACTTGAACTTGAAGGTGCTATCATATGGATGCCATGTTTGAATCATGATATATTCCATGGATCAAAAAGGCTTTCATACAATTATATCACAATGAAAAAGTACAATTCTTTAAAATAAAAATTACGTATACGTTGAGGTAATACCACAAAAAATTGTCTGCATGTCATTGTATATATCTGTATATACTTATCTACCTATTATTTTGTTATACTATCGTGCATGTATCAAGACAAGTTAAACTCGATGAATTTACACCTTATCAATGAAGAGTTCCTGTCACCACCTTCTAGCGCCATCCCGATAATAAAAATTAAATTTATGTATCCTTTAGTAGTGTCTTGTTGTCTTGTCTTAGTAGTGATTATGATTATATTTATTACATCAAAGCTCGATCACGGTACCTGTACCTTACATAATGACATTCTGACAAAATTTTCATGGTAATATGTTGGGGTATCTTCTTCCAAATATAAAAAGAATCATCTAAATTGATTGATAAATAGTTCAGACATGGGGTAACAGTTCAGACATGGGGTAACATGGGATAACAGATCAAAAGAATACAGCCGAATTGAAAATTTAAATAAGGTGTTAATTACGGGCAGAACTCGCTTAGTGATTTCAGGAAACGCTTAGACGACTATAAATGTTAAAGGGTGTGTAGTATTTCTATTAAACTATTTACTTAAATTATTTTTCACCATGTAAATATAATAATAATAATATTCAATTATTTGTGGATAAAATGCAAAAAATATGAAAAGAAGTATACACAGAAATTTGAAATAAAGCAATGATAAATTCAATTATATATCTTAATTAATAATGCGAAATTTTATCCACAAATAGTTGATAAGCTCAGCTTTTATATATGTAATATATGGCCTAGTATATTTTTCAAATTCTCAAAAATTGTAAGATTTAAAATCTTTGTCACAGTTTTCCAAGTGACGTATGAAATAAGAAAATAGATTTTTTCATTTGCTTCTAAAATTCCTACAAATAGTTTCGAGTGTTACCTAACTACTACTGAAATACAGACATGTTAAAATGTTTTATCGATATGTTAAATTTTAAGCTACGACAAACGGTTTCTCTGAAAAAAAACATAACACCGTGATAGGCAAACATAATGATGGAAAAGTGATCGATCTTATAAGAGTTTATTTTTTCCCTTTTGAGGTACGTAATACTAAAAAATAAAATTTACGCTTAAACCTCTCTGTAAAATTGTGTTACTTAGTCGACAAGTATGATATATGAAATATCAATACAAGATGCAACCCTTAAAGGTATGAGGAAGGTTTTCTCCATTATGAATACCTGCAGTTGAGGAACGGTGATTTAAAATAAAGAATAAATGCAGGGAAAACCACATCAATGCAAGACTTTATATTATTTAACTCAATTAAACATGACAATGAAAATAATTTGTTTTTAAGTTTCAGGATAAATGTTTAAGAAAATAATTACTTAATAGATATATAGAAAATATGTTTTCTTAGTATTCTTTTTACACATATATTTTAAATTTAATTTTGAACGTAAAATGTTATTTTTAACTTTAAATTTGTTCATGCCCGTTAAACAAGAAACGTACGAATCCATCAAGAAACGATTGTCCATCGGATTCCAGACACCAAAAATAACCCTTGGTTATCGCAGTCGACTCTTGAATGGTTCAGACAAAATGTATAATTTTAGGTGAGTTCATTTTGTGTGATTTTGGGAAACGTTTTACAAAATAAAAAATGAATTTTCCGAAACGTCGATTTAACAATCGATTTTCAAACACCTCACTCGAGACATATTTTAATAAAATGCCGTTTGCCGAATTATGTCTTCTCTCATGGTTGTTATTTTTCTGCAAATTTCAATCTAGGGTAGAGGACCCTTTTCTGGAGTTGAGCAAATATTTCATGAAGTTATGTTATATTATTATGTTTGAAGAGTTTTTCGTAGACTGTTACATGATACAAGTACAGATAGATGTATGGAGATACGTTTTTATTTTATTGCAACGTGTGTTCTGAGCGAAAAATCTTCGGAATTCAATAAATTGATGCACATCTTTAACGCCCTCAATACAGTTACAATTTATTTACTCATTTTTTAATAATAAAATCCTACGCCCAACTAATAGAGGAACCAAAAGCGTGCAGATACCAAAAATACAATTGGTTTTAAAAGATCGTATTAAAAATATGAAATGTATGGTTATAATAAAATTGTAACAGAGCGACTTAGGCGCTTCTAAAATATTTTAAAATGAGTGATTAATTTAGCGTAAAGAATGATAATAAAAGCCGAAAAATCCGTTTTTAGAATATTTGTCCGCCTCTATATTAATTTGTTCGTCTATCACGCGGAATCTACTATACGGATTTTAATGCAATTTGGTACAGTAATAGTTTACATCCTCGAGCAACATATAGTATACTTTTTATTTGGATACTACAGATGTAAAAAAGCCCTTGACTTTGTGAATATAACGATATTGGTACTGCCAACAAAATTGATTAGTGTTTTTATTAATAATAACGATAATAATAATAATAATAATAGTTACAATATTTTCGACGACACATATTAAATTAAACTTAAAATTAATTGTTTATTGATCGTGGACTATAAAGTAACTCCATAATCGCATTCATAAAACGGTCCATACATAAGAAAAAAATCAAGGCTAAGCGCCTCAAGTGATATAGCGTTAATGAATGTAAGGTCAGTAAAAACCGGTGACTGCAATATATTCGTGAGTAGCCTAAGTAATCCAAATAAACTGACATACATATAAGAATAAATATGAACATAAACAGGGACATACAAACCAGTCCTCTCTTTTGGCCCCAACCCAGTCAGTGTGTTATGACATCGTTCCCTTTTATAACAATAAGAGTCACCAAAATCCAAGATCGAGGAGTTATCAAAGAAATTAATGAATAACTAAAAAAATACATGATCAAAAGAAAATATATCCCACTATGCTCTTATATCCTACTATGCTAAATGCAAAATCTGAAGGAAAGAAATAAGGTTATTATCCATACCTTTTTTTAATTTATTAAATGTTTATATTTTCTCCATTATGTATACCTGGCGGTACGGTAATGCGCCAGGTTCTAAGCGCATTACAGTACTTTGTACCATTTATCAGAAGCGCTTCCCCATAACTCAACAATCACTTAAGCTAAGTTGACACATTAAATTAGACCATGACAAATTCTTTCTATTGCTTTGATATATTTTACAGACCGTGACAAATTCTTCTGTTGTAGGTCGCTTTGATATATTTTAGAGACCATGACAAATTCTTCTCCGCCTATCGCTTTGATATATTTTAGAGCCCCTGACAAATTCTTATCTACCTATCGCTTTGATATATTTTAGAGACCGTGACAAATTCTTCTGTTCCTATTGCTTTGATGTATTTTAGAGACCATGACAAATTCTTCTCTACTTATTGCTTTGATATATTTTAGAGACCATGACAAATTCTTATCTACCTATAGCTTTGATATATTTTAGAGACCGTGACAAATTCTTCTGTTCCTATTGCTTTGATATATTTTAGAGACCATGACAAATTCTTCTCCGCCTATCGCTTTGATATATTTTAGAGCCCCTGACAAATTCTTATCTACCTATCGCTTTGATATATTTTAGAGACCGTGACAAATTCTTCTGTTCCTATTGCTTTGATGTATTTTAGAGACCATGACAAATTCTTCTCTACTTATTGCTTTGATATATTTTAGAGACCATGACAAATTCTTATCTACCTATAGCTTTGATATATTTTAGAGACCGTGACAAATTCTTCTGTTCCTATTGCTTTGATATATTTTAGAGACCATGACAAATTATTCTCTCCCTATTACTTTGATATATTTTAGAGATCATGACAAATTTTTTCTCCCCGTTGCTTTGATATATTTTAGAGACCATGACAAATTCTTCCAAATAAAACCGAGAAAAATTTAAATTTTATCGCGGGCACTACATACCGCGGTTAAGTTAGATATGATGACAGACATAATGCTCAATAAATCTGAACGAAAATCTCTAACTCAGACATTTACTCGTCTCAGCAAAGTTCAGTAAGAACTTGGCTGCTTTTGTCCCAAAACTTTTTACGGATAACTTTTAAAGAAGAACTCGATCCTTTTTACGGTAATTTTTTTGTTGAAATAAACACTGTACTTTTTCAAATGTAGATCACCCAAAAATATCAGAAATTCAGAATAAAGTAACAAGGATAACATTATTTTAAAATAATGAAATACCCGAATCACTGACCAAAACACAAAAACACCAAAAATTTTGATTAAGTGCACCACAATTAAAAAAATGCTTCATAAAAAAGGGAAAAAGAAAAAAAAACTACAGTAAATACGGAACTAGAAGTAGGTTAGAGTGTCAACGTACAACAATATCTAGAACTTAGCGCGTACCGTAACTCGCCTACTTTAGATTACACCGTACGCGTCAACTACACTGTTGGATAACAGCACCGTACGCAGATCGCGACCGCATCGCACGCGCAGTTGATAAGAGAGCCGGAACTCGGAAAGTTGGGTCGGATAAATTCAATGGATGCAAGTGAACGTGCTAAGTTCATAGCAACGGACATGAAAATTTGTGTTTGAAGAAAAACAACACAATTTTTTTTTAAAATCTCACTACCCAACTCGTGACAGGATCACCCATTTATAATTTTGGAATTTAGTGGTATTAATTAGTTTTGTTAAGTTACAAAAAGGTTGTCAAACACAAATATCCACATTACAAATCGTCAGCGGGTATGGTCAACACTATTGTGTTTCTGTCAGTTTATAAACAGAAATTTGCTGTACAAACTGTAAAATTATTGTAGCAGTGAATATGTAATCAAAAATAATTATTCATTACAATTACAAAAAAATATATCTTGTCTGAGCTGGATTTCAAACTTAGCATTGTCCAGTCCCATTGCAGCATCAAGTCGTTTGTAATTCGATGATTAATAAAAGACATTTGTTAATAACGAGGCTAAATAAATCCCACTATTTACTTACCTATTAGAAAAGATGAAATAAGAAAAAAATATTAGGATCATTAATAATTTTTAATTTAAGTATACTTTAAGGTCCGCATGTCCTACCGATTAGAATAATATTTTTGTGTGATACAGTAGCAATAAAGAAGTGTTTACCTTATACTATAAATCATATGGACGGCTTAAAACATTTCTCTTTTAATTTAAGGTTCACCAAACTGCAAGTAGTATAATGAAATATGTTGATGTCGATTATGTCTGTCCTGTCGATAGCTAACTATTTTTTAATCTTGCGAGATGGCAACGGGACGAACAAAACAGACCAATGTTGCTTTCCGTCAATCTAGATTTAATAGTGAATGGACAATTTCATTAATTTATCTATATTACATATTCGTATATCTTATCTATTTCTCGTAGAAAGTATGTTCCAATAACCTTAAAATTAACATTAACATTTAATTACAGTGTACAGTAAAGTAGCAAAACATATTTTCAAAAATGTTTATTGTTTAAATTAATCAAATTAAATCTTAGTTTCGTTTAAAAATAGAATTAGAGAAAAATAATATTAAGGATGTGGAGTATCGATCTAAATTTTTGATCATATCTCAAGAGCCACGGCCATAATCGGCACGTCGATATAAGGTGCGATTCCCACATTAGGACAGAATAATGTTGTTATGGATAAGATACACATGGTAGCACTATGAGGTAAAATAAGTACCGATTCAGGGAGTAATGTATTGCATTCCTTTTCCCCTTGTTTAAACCTGTGCTTAGGTGGTCGAGGACATGAAACTATAAACAGATAATATTTTACTGTGTAACTCTATTATAAAGTTATAGAATATTAAAATTATTGCTATTCGAAATTATAAAAAAAAATCAACATTATTTTGTGATATTTCAAAAAGAAGCGTATGACGTATTTATATATTCTTCGCGTGTAAAATATTATTTGTTTCTCTTTTATTACACATATAAATAATTTAATTAAATTTTTTATATCATAAAAATAACTTATAAACATCATAATATTCCAGTACGTCACAGTAAAGATTTAAATAGTAAGTATATATGGTTTAAAAGTTATTTATCAAGTACTTCCTGTAATTAATACATTCACTCCTGTAATTAACATATTCATTACATAGTAATGAATATGTTAATATTTTATTCCCTACTAAATTTTTTGTTCAAAAATTTTGCAAATTTATAATTGTATTAATTAATCATAATTGAAGAAAAATTAAATTGTAATTTAAACGACCGTGGATCTGGTAATGTTGTAGGGAGTTTTTTGCATTTATACGGGACGAATGACCCTGATTTATGACTGTTTTTAATATTTCCATTGAAAGTGTTTATTATTGTAACTTCTGCTACTGCAAAAAAAACAATAAAAATTTTACTTAATCAGAAGAATTCTCATAAAAATTACATTTAATAAAATGAACTTTATGAACTCTCTTTTCGTATTTTTGTTTGCATTTGGTAAAAATTCTTAAAATAATGACGTCAAGTCTTGTGAAGGTCCAATATTTAAATGGTTCGCCAGACCCGGTCCGCCGATTGCCATTGGCACGTGTGCGGTTCGTATCGAGCGGCCATCGAGCGTTATGTCACACGGGCGTAATGTGCTGCGAGCGTGGGAATACGCGATCTATTCATAGGCACGATGCTTTTTCGCTAGGATGCGCTTCCGTCAACGGGCAGCGACAATGATAGAGTTCATGAAATCGTTGGTCCAATTTTATACTGATACTACTTGTGTCCTCATATGTTTGTTGTGTCATGTGGTACGTACTTATAATCTATGTAGGACATACCGATACGGCAAAGAAAGCGTTATCAATATTTAAATAAGAAAATTCTGAGAAATGATTTTCCACTTCGCAATTTATTTCGAGGATTTTCAATTCGAATTATATAAGGATTATATGTAAAAAAATGTGCTTTTCTTTCTAGTTATGGACCTTTTCAACTATAAATAGTAACTTGATATTATTACAATCCACAATTAAATGAAACTACGTGATATAGTATTATTTCTACTTTCTTTAAGTTCTTTACCACGACCTAGGTTTCGTTGTATTACAACATCTTCAGGTGGGCTATTAGCAAAGATTAGAGAGAATCTTTGCTAATATCCCACCTGAAGCTGTTGTAATACAACGAAACCTAGGTCGTGGTAAAGAACTTAAAGAAAGTAGAAATATTACTACATCACGTAGTTTCATTTAATTGTGAATAATGAATTTCTACAAAATTAACGCCGAATATATTCAATATTGATAGTATTAAAAATATACGAAGGTTTTCTACGTCTTTTCAGATTCGGATGCTTTTTTGGCGGTATACATAATGGATGTGTTTTTTAGACGTCGACAGTAGCGCAATCCAATGCAAAAAGCAAGACAAGTGACAGCTTCTAAGTAAGTGTACAAAAAAAAACTTGGCTGGTAAAAATTTCACTTGGAAGACAAAATTCTTGACCGTTGCATAATTAATTCATTACCAATAAATATAATGTCGAGATTATGAACATACCCACTACCAGGTCGTTACTACTGTAGTGGGAAGTAGTTATCGTTAAAAATAATATATAACTCATAAAAGTCGCATTAACGACAGCTGAATAATAAAATGTACAATGACATAAGCTAAGCATACGAAATTGTGGTTGCAAACTGATATTTGATGTGAAACATCTAATGGCGCGTTTTGATGGAAGTTAAAATGTTCATATGGCAAGACGCATCTTGTCATTCGGCCAACTTCGTGTATTATCGGCTCTTTCCGACTTAATTCTTTAAATTATTTACTAACGCTTACAACTTTACTCGTTAAAAGCATTTATTTTACAATAAATTTGTAAGAAATATTTCTGCGTTAAATTATTTCTTAAAATTAAATTAATAATATATTATTAACAATTATCTGCGTATTTGTTTTTTTTTTAGTTTTCACTTCGTTCAAATAAAAACAATTGCAATATAAAAAAATATGATGTTTCACATCTGCCAGGCGTCCCGTGGTTAATAATGAAATTACTATTTACGTGTTACATATATATATATGAAATTACTAGTTACATATATACGTGGTTGAGTATTGATATTACTATATCTTGTAATCTGTGATAAGATAATTCAAGTTGTCACAACATTTTACACAGATATCCGTAGGGTCTACTGTAGTGGAAAATAATTTTAATATCCATTTAAGGATAACCAGTAAATAATAATAAAATAATATGGAAATCTTCAAAAACTTTGTCTCAGTTCCATTTAAATTTATGTCTTCTCATTACCTTTCTGATTTAGTATAAATTCCACTTTTATTACTCTATTTTCAGTATAAAATAAAAAGCGATAACAAATTGTCGTCGATTAAGTTTTGAGCATAAAACGCAACACGGATGAACGACTTTTGTAGGTAGTGAGGTGATGGCCGACAACTGCCAACTTTTGTCGGACAAGATCAGTAAAATAATTTCCATCGACTCGGTGCATACGTCAGAGGCATGCGCTCCGTCAGATAAATGTCTCCCGCCTCCATCGCCGCATCTTCAATCATATACTCTATCCTATTCTCCGTTAGCGCGTTTTAACTTTGAACTTTGAGCTAGAACCGCTCCGACTTATTTGTAGGACCAATTTTTGTAAGATTTGTGCGTCATATGTTCTATTAAGTATCAAATGTCATATGTTCTATTTTCTCAGATTATTGTCAGACCGATTATTATCACACCGATTATTATTATAAGTTTATTATGAAGAAATACTCTCTGTGGCCAATTTGTTTCTTTGATCGCTTAGTTTATTTTATCAACTTCAAAATCAGTGGGTATGCCCAAAATTAATTTATATTTATTGGAAGTTATTTTTTTAAAATAAGTGAACGTATCGATCTTGTATATTATAATTATAAATATTTTATTCACTTTTTTAAAGTTTTAAAATACAGGTGTTAAAATGCAGGACAATCATGCAAGTCGTGTTCAAGAAGCAAGGTATAAGACTATTAGCACTATTTTGTATATTGCGTCTTAGCATGGAGGTTTCCTTACGATATGGTTCGTTTTGAAATTAACAAAATTCGAATATTGGTTAAATGGGTATAAAGCCTATTATGTAAGAGTATGTTTTACACTATAAAGGTTCTGTGTATACTTAGACAGCTATAAATATTTAAGAGTTCATAGTAACAAATCATGCTTTTCTCAAAAACCGTGAGGCTTAGAATTTTGTTACAGTTTTTCAGTAAACTTGAGATAAACTTCTATTAAAACTTTTTTTCTAACTTTGACATTAGCAGTTTAAGGGATAGAAGGTGGCATATTTTTATTTATATTTTCAAAAATAAATGTAGACTTATTTTACACAAAATCTTGACAAAAATATTGTTTTGGAATAACTTGTGTATAATTGATATCGCTACTTGATATATGAATCTTGAGAAAAATATTGTTTTGGAATAACTTACGTATAATTGATATCGCTACTTGATATAAGAATCTTGAGAAAAATATTGTTTTGGAATAACTTGCGTATAAATGGTATCGGTACTTGATATATGAATCTTGAGAAAAATATTGTTTTGGATTAACTTGCATATAATTGATATCGCTACTTGATATATGAATATTATACACGATATTTGAAAGAAATGTTTTTCATTATTTCATTTGTCCCTTCCAAAATATATTTACAAACATTTTTAAAAACAAGTGTTAGCTATTGAAATATACGTGGATTATTGTGCTTCATAGCTATGCTAAATTTCAAGTTTCTGTGTAAAACGATTTTTCAAAAAAACGGTATGAACGTTTTGAAAATAATCGCTAGAAGGATCTTACTTAAAACTTAAAAATAAATAACTTTAGGATCCTTATAAATTGATCTTTCTATTGGTAGCCCATTTGAAATTTTAAAAAAAATATTTTGTTTCATTTATTATGCTATCTACAATTTCTATGTAAATATTTTTGAGTGCTAACTAATGAAATATATGTGAATTCATATGCGTAAACATGATGCTTAACTTCACGTTTCTACGTCAAATTGTCTCTGAAAAAAGAACGGCTGACAGACAGACAGAATGACGGACACACGAGTGATATTAGGTTACAAGGTTTTCTTTTCTTACCTTTTGTGGTGTAAAACCTCAGAACCTAAACTCTTTGTTGCAATCTTCTATCCACAAAGTATTATAACCTGTAAAAATAGTTTGATTATTTATGTATACTCTCTATCGCCTCAAGTTTTGAAGGAATCTAATGATCAAAATGTTGCGCTGACAAGTTTCACGACCCCTGTTATCACTTCAAATATTGTCTTTATTCCAGATAATATACGAGACAACGTACTTCTATCCCTTACTGATCTAGGTCGAGGTGCACCTCTTGGTAATAGTAAATTTCTTTAACTATTTCCTTACGAAAATATCCACGAAAACATGAGAAAATTACCAATTTTATATTTTACTCTTATCATGCTAATATATTTACGTGTATTTGTGGATAAAAAGACCATTACGTAATCGCTTAAAATTTATGACGCAAGATGTCCGAAGTAACTTTAATTGAAAATTCAAACCAAAAGGTGCTTGAAAAGGGAAAATTGTAAATGAAACTTTAATTTTAATTTAAAAAACCTGTCCAATAATACAGATATTATTTTATACGTGTATTTCGCTATTATACATATTTGTATTTTAAATACTTTGCGCCATATTATTTGACGTTTCTGTATGAAATATCCACTTGCAAATTGTCATGCACACAAAGCTGTCGAAACTTTGAGGCTTGACGACATTATAGGGGTTGTTTATTTCACAATGGAAACCAAATTATTAAAAAATAAATAAACCCTAATGAATTTATATAAAAAGAATATCGATAAGTAAGAAATATTAATTGTATAAAAAATAAAACATGCAAGAAAATATATAATTTCTCTACACAACAATTCAAACGTACTTTGTATTAGAACACTTTGCAACTATAAATAAGTTCCAACAATGTTTATTGTTTAAGCATTATGGTAATTCGGCTGCCGCACAGTGCATCGCATTGTCGTAACGTCCGGCGAGTACCTTAGAGTCTCGACGACACAATTGCCCCGGGCTGCCATAATCATCATTCAAATTTGAGCCGTTATGTCATATAATATCGTGGCCTTTCGATGTCCGAGTGGAAATAATAACATGAAAATAGACTCCTATGAGTGGGGCTTCGTGACCATAGCCATCTTTGTATTTGAGCTCATCATAAATGTGTTAAATAATAATAAACGTGAATGTAACAATGGACTAAAAGACACGATTGCTGAAACATGTTACGTTCTAAAGATCTACTCAGCTTCCGTATCCGTACCGTATTACTTATTTTTCTATACACATTCCAAAAGTCAAATGTATTCTGAAACTAGTATTACATATACGATATGTATTTGCAAATTTCTTGGGAAAGTGATGTTTTTCATAATTTTCCATATATTTGTACGCTCATTTATACTTGCCTTCTCTATCTTCTGTAACGTGACGTAAACCTATAGTTATTAAGGAATTTATTTTCAAAAATTATTTAGAAGTATCTTGCATATTTATTCAGATACTTACGTAAGAGTATTTAAGAAAACCTATCCGACTAACCTTGTAGTGAATCTGTTTCTCTATAATTTTCTGTTGAATGTTTTCCAGGATGAGGAATATTATTTGTATTGAATATTTTTTTAAATATTTTTTGTTGGAATATTTTTTGTTTCAATTTAAAAAAATCGATTAATTCGTTTGCTCCTCTATTTTTTTTATCACGAGAGTGAACTTTTAAAATATATGCGGATTTGTATACATTACCACTATACTAAATTTTAATTATCTGCGTCAAAGGGTTTCTGGGAAAATGGTTAGAACGACTGACGAACACGTGAAATTTATTTGGATTTATTTGTCTTAATAACTTTTTCTCATGTATTATAAGCACTTTTACTGCAACTGCAAGTAGTTATTCTACTTCTCAGAAACAATCAAATTTAGCCCTCAGTAAATTAAGTTACACACGGGATAAATAACTGATTTCACAAAACTGACTTCTAAATAAAAATTTTATCAAAATTTATTGAAAATAATTCAGTAAATAAATTTTTATATTCAAAAGTTCGACGCCAAACATCATCGTATCAATTATTCTTAGATTACGGCTAATAGCCGGAGATGACGTGCCTAACAAAATATAGTCAATTATAAAATTTCTAAACTCCAATATTCAACGTTGTTATTGCGAATAAAAATTGATTTTACGAATTTCTGAAACTGATTTTAATATTGACTAATTTGATTTCACTCACTAATTTTATTGCTATCAATACATATACATGGACATGACTGTAATTGTCGTATGCTTGGTTTTATATACCATGAACTATTAATGTATCTCTTTGCTATTTTATCTAGATATTACGACATTCAATAGCTTTTTATGTATATTCAATAGCTTTTTATGTATATTCAATAGCTTTTTCTCTATATCTATCTACAGTTTGATCTTTGTTCTATGTTCTAATAGCTACTAATTTTGTTCTTATTACATGTAACTTAATTTATCTTTAATAAATTTAAATTTCATAAATATGGAAAAAAGGTCATTTCATCAAGCTTTGTTTCGCCAGTTTCAAATTGTTGAATCAAGAAACAAACTTTCATATAATTTCTTTAAACAGCTTACGTATCTTAACAAGTATAACTACAGAGCCTAACATCATCAGAAAAAGAAAAGTTGTAATGTTTTTTTATGAAATGAAAATATATATTCTATATTTTTCTTTCTCAATATCATACGCGAGTCGTCTATCATCATCGGATCGGATGAAAATCGGATTCGAATCGGACACACTGGCTTTTTGCAAATTAAATGGGAGATATTGAATATATTTGGCGTTAATTTTGTAGAAATTCATTATTCACAATTAAATGAAACTACGTGATGTAGTATTATTTCTACTTTCTTTAAGTTCTTTACCACGACCTAGGTTTCGTTGTATTACAATTATTATATATCTATATTGTATTACAATTATTATCTAGCTATTATTATCTTTGCTAATAGCCCACCTGAATATGTTGTAATACAACGAAACCTAGGTCGTGGTAAAGAACTTAAAGAAAGTAGAAGTAATACTACATCACGTAGTTTCATTTAATTGTGTTTAATGGTAGAGTTAGAGTGAATTTAGCAACGAAACTCTAATTTTGCTATTTTATTTAAGTGGGACATGTCCTATTTTGCAGTATGATGATTATGTAGCATGTATGGTGCTGTAATGAGAGCGTAATTATGACTCACAGTGATTTATATGATTTGATGTTAAACGACTCACTTTACTTTTAAGGATTATTTGTAGATAATATAGAAAGACGGTATTTTTCAGTTGATTATTGTGGAGCTTTTCTTTTTCTATGTTTTATTAATACACATATTTGAGAAAATTAAATTTAACTACGTGTTGCAGTATCATTTCTACTTTATTTTTTACTGCGTATTGTAGTATGTATATTTCTTTATTGAAATTCTTTGCCACGACCTAGATTTCTTTGTATTACAACATCTTCAGGTGGACTATTAGCAAAGATCTTTGCTAATTGCCTACCTAAAGATGTTGTAATACAAGGAAACCTAGGTCATGGTAAAGAATTTAAAGTGGAAATAATACATCAAGTAGTTTCATTTAATTGTGAATAATGAGTTTCTACAAAATTAACGCCAAATATATTCAACATATACTTAAGTTCAAAAAAAATTGTAACATACTACAATTGAGACAAATATCTTTTACGGATCTTCTTAATTTTGGGAGAAGTTATTTAAGTCTACTTGGTTAAAAATAACTGTAGGCATAACGAAAAGGGGTAATTATTACAAACTCTATTAAATATATTTGTATTACACAAGATCTCTTAAATAGTTTCCATAACGGGCTGACTCGAGGGTATGGCTAATAATGATTAAATAAAGTAACGTTGTTTACGAAATCGTAAACGACGGAGGTCTCGATTATATACTGGCACGAACATCATCTCACTATCATTATATTTTCACTTCTTCGACACTCAACGCCCACATCGATACTGTACTCGGAATAACTTCTATTTATGCGAAATTGCGAAGCAAACATGCAACGATCATAGCGTTCGAGTGTTGTCTGCGTGGATGTTAAATTAAGAAACTGCGTCTATTACTAAACATATATTTCTCCCAAAATGTTTTTGGTAATTTAAAAGCCAATCCTGTTTAACTGTATGTTGATAACGTGACTGTGGTATGCATTATGCGACTATAGTATGAAGCATTGTTCCTCTATATTTATCCATACTTTCGTGCATCTCCCGCTTAGGTAGCAGTGGAAATGCAACGCTCTGTACCTCTATCCTGACATATATATTTCATTTCACCAACTTTCATATACACTTCTATATTTTTGCCACTCTTTTATTACTTACAAACGCAGCTGATTTCGCACAGCCACATTGTGAGGAAGCCAGAAGAACACATCACCGGAACAGGTCTAAACAAAAACGCTGACCTGAAGAAATGGGGAAGATCACCCTTAACCTGGATGTTCGTTATCAGAAACGATCTGAAAAAATCTAAATATACAACTCGAAGATCTAGAATAGACGGGTGTTGAGTGAAATGAGGAGCGCAGACCCGAAGTGAAATGAGAAAAGGCTAGGCAAAGAGGAGAGTCTTCACATATTTGCTAATAATATTGAAGGCATACTGCTTTCTTGGAATCGGATACACACATACGACAACTTTGCATGGACGGCCGCATTGAGCAGTCACAGAAATACGTTTCCAAGGTTACGTTTCCGGTCATGTGTTCTTCTGGCTTCCTCGCAATGTGGCTATGCAACATCCGCTGTGTTTCTGAGCATTTTTCTTCGATTGGGTAGACCTTAAAAATTGTCAAGGATATAGTTGTTCCTCGCCTTGTCAACCAAAGCGATATCTTCTGTCCATGTCACATCGTTATCTTCGTTGTAAGCATTTTTGTCGTGTGCCTTTTTCAGAGGCCAACACTCAGCGCCATATATGGGCAGTATTGCATGCCTTTCCTTTTATTCGTATCGACATTTTGTTTTCGCATTGCATACCCGAAAGCACTTGCCACTTCACTCAGACTTTATTGAATGTATTATATCAACATCCATCATGCCATTGTTAAGAACAACAAACCTTAAGTACTTGAAGTAATCGACTCCTCTCAGCTAGTGATTTTGTAACATAACAGTTCTTTGTGAGTTGAAACCACATAGCAGTACCGCATGTACTCCGTCTTTATCAGTTGTTTTTTAGTCCAGCGATCTCTAGCGCGAATGTTTCAAGCGATCTCGCAAATCCTCGGGATTATGTTTAATAGTACCAATAACCTCCACGTACCATAAATCACAAGGTCGTTCTTTTTTATTCCTACGATGAGATGGTCCATGACGACGTTAAAAAGTAATCAAGCTAGAGTAGATTTCTGTCGTCGCGGTGATGTGATGGATTGATCACAAGGTATAGAACCTTTGACCTTGAACCTTTGAACCTTCGCACAGCGGGGATCTGGGTTCTATTCCTGGCCGCTCGTCGAGCCGGGCTGGACTGGTGTTTAGTTGACTGTAAGAGATTGCGCTCTTACAGTCAACAAGAACACCAGTTCAGCCCACAATAAGCTCATTGTAGCAATAAGTCCGCCATATATATCAACCTTAAAGTACATAAATAAATAAATAGATTTTTGGTGTTCACCTATACTACTTTAAATTCATAATTTATTACTACTGGACTTCCTACTTCGGTACTGATATCGTTGTACATATCTGGCGATTATTTTAATGTAACCCTTAGATTATAAACTTAAATGTCACCTCAAACATTTTATAGAGTTCTTTATCATCTTTAACTTTTTCAGTCTACTATAAAAAGATTTGCTCTAGAATTACCAGATAAAGTGTCGTAGGATTGGATCAAAAGTCTTTTCTAGGTCTGTAAAATCTAGATGGACGTCCTTCTTTATGTCTTTACCTTGTTCTCTTAAAATCCTTAAAGTATGTAGCGCGTCAGTTGTCGATCATCTTGGTACAATTCTGCATTGATTTTCGGTAACAACTGTTAGATTAAAAAGTCACGGATTTTCAGTTCTTTCCCATATGTGAAATGTGAGGTAGCGAGGCAACTTTACATAGTCTTATGTCATCCTTATTTTTGAAAAATGGGGCTAAGTAACTTTTCTCTTCCACAAATATATTATCACGTAGGATTTTATTGAATAGATATGACAGTCATTGGACACCACTTGCTTCTAGCCGCTATCACAACTCAGGGATGCATCCGGCTCGATTGACTTGTTATTGACCATTTTTTGAACGGCCAACTCTACTTCTCCTAGATAGAGTAGGTCTCACTGAGGAGTTGGCCGTAGTATTCCTTCCAGTTTATATTTATGTTGACGTCTGAAGTCAGCAGCTGGCCATATTTGTTTTTTGTATTGTTTCGCGGTCCTAACATCCATATTGTTATTATGTGTTTCCCTTGCGATTATAAAGGGTTTTCTCTCTTTTGAATCTTTTTTGGAACATGGTAATTCTCCTCTGCAATACTTCTATTAATTTGCCTAGTCTTAAAAAGGCTCTTCGGTATTTACATGCAATTATGGAAACATTACAGTTGTTACACCTATGCGTTTCAATGCTGTTAACAAAAACAATTAAGTAACTCTGCAAAATGTAATGATGACACATTTCAAGAAGTTTTTATTCGTCACAAACATCATTCTCTGGTGCAGCCACTATCAGCTGATTGAGCAATTATATACCGAACGAAAGTGGGGATACAAAAATAGCAAAAATATAATAGCGATGCAAGCGCTTGTAATTATCAGATACGAAGGGTTAGAGTTTTTCCCATAAATTAGGGTACAAATGTTTTCCATTTAACAATCCGTAAATACATTTTGCCAAAGAAACTTAGCTTCTGTGCTGTAACGTATGGTAACACAGCATACACAAGAGAAAACCAGTAGAAAATAGAAAAGAGAAGTAATTGAGGAAAAATTAATTGAGAAAAGACCTCGGAAGTTCGTGGCATTACGCAACATATATTCAAGCCTTTCGAATGCTTTTATGGTACATCTGCCAACTTACCATGAAAATATAGGTGTAAATCGAATTTAGCTTCCAGATCCGTTACTTCAATACGTCGGTATCGAAGCGGCATGCCAATGTTGTATTCATACACAAAAGGAATGCACTTTCAACTCAATTCATTTGCTTGAATTGAACCGCAGACCGGTCGTGATGCTTTACTCGAGAACAGCATCAATATTACGCCGCAGCGACTTGCAAAATTATAATAATTAAAAAAGTGTTCATATCATCTGTAAACATAAGGCAGCGTGCAAATTTAATAGCACTACCGATATCATATACCAATAAACCGATGTTGCTTATCAGTAAAGGCCTGAGACTCAAACCCTCGATCACTCCTGATCGCGGGAAATAAGAATCAGATATAAAATCATTGCTTTCTGTGTGCAAAATATGATAATAATAAACGTAAAAGTTGAAGAGCAGTCAGGCTTGGCCACGGCGGTTTAATAAGATGTCATTATCCACGTGATCAAAAAAGCTTTCTGGTAAATGTAAAACGCAATATCGACTTGAAAACCGTTCAAGCTTGTAATCCACGGAACACGTGAGATTCGTAACTGTTGGAAACTCAACTCAAATATATGTTGGGTTGTAACGTAAAGTGGAATAATTTTGGTGTGGAAAAGTGTATATAATCGTATGTTACTAGATATATAATATTTTCTGAATGCAAACATTTAAGTACGGATACGATTTTTATACGCTACCATGCAAGCGCGGTATTATAGACTGACTGCTTTGTGTATATATTATATATATATGTATATATATATATATATATATATATATATATATATATATATATATATTGATATCTTATCAACTTATTTAATTAGGATGAGAAATCCCAAGACTTAATAGACAAATTTTCAATAGCAACATATTTATATTCGAACGTATCTCAAGACCTAAAAAAAATAACCAAAAAGCGTACATTTCTATAAAAAATACAAAAAACACACAGCATAACATTGGAAATTTCACTACCAGTATTTACATATTTGCTCAAGAACAAAAAGAGGAAAAGGTGATGGCAATCGGAGAACAAAGAAATAGTCAAGTCTAAGAAGAGCATTGAAACGCATAGGTTTAATAACTGTAATGTTACCATAATTACATATAAATGTATAAATACAATAAATAAATGATAACAAATATAAAAAGACAATTATTGCTGTAATGTGACAAAACTGGCAACAAGAATTAATGTTAAAAAAAAATAACTTGTTGACATTAAAAAAATAAAAAAATAAAAAGATCATCTGTCAGATTAATTCAAAACTGCACTTATCTAAATAACTAAGATACACAAAATAATGTTAGTTAGGAGTCAGAGTAGTGTATGTGATTTATAGAAAACTAGACAACACACTTTATTGCTAACATTACAAAAGATTTACTTAACAAAAGAAGTCTTAAACCGATTGGATTTCAAGAGCTATTGCATAAAACAAAAAGTATGTTTGTTATTCAAAGAACGTTTATTTAAAACTAACAGTATCTTTAAAACATATAAGAAAAGGATGCATTTTTTTTTATTATTAAGGTAATTATAACGATGAAACTTTCACGCATCATGTACAAATGAAGAGTCGGACCATAAATTAAGTAGCTGTTTTGGTTTATGTCCTTCCTAGATCATTTATTTCCTACAACATTATAAAATGGCTAGACGATGACAGATACGGCGCCAAGTGACGATTACGAATACTCATTTCCGTTTCCGCCATTGTTAGACCGACTCTTAAAAACTCAATAATGATGACATAAGTTGTAACACGACTGCTTGTGCTTTTCAATACTAATACTTATATTTTTCAAACTTTGATTATAAGAAGATAACATTAATCATATTTTTGAACTAAGTGTGCCTGCAACTTAGTTCACGTGGGCCTTTAGACATATCAATACGCTAACTGTATGATTAATATACGTAACGACATCTATTGTATTAATTAATGAAGTAATTTATTGATGTAAGTGCACTTTATATTGAAACACCAAATTTCCCGACCCAACAGAATCCACAGATGTAATTTGTTTTATTTTTAAAAATTGTTTTAGAATTTAAAAAAAAATTAGTTGGTAATTATTAAATGAATTTTTTGCTTATTCCATTATAATGATATTGCAGGAAAGAGAAGGTGTTAAATATATTTTTTTAGCTTTTAGTGGTAAAAATACTAAAAAGGCATTTGAAAAATCATATCAATATCAATTTATTAAAACGCGACTCTCGATCAGTTCATATAATTCGAACATTTATTTACAACACTAGACTCCATATCACCTTATGTTTTTGTCTATTCCCTCTGAAATTTCCCACTTTTGTATGTTTTCCTGTATCTGGCGAATCACTTCAATCTACATAGTATTATTTCGTTTAATAATAGAAAATTATTCTTATAAAATATTAATGTCATCCCCACCACGATGTACCTAGTTAAAACAATGAGTATATAAATTAAACAAAAATAATTTTAAAATAAAATGGTAGGTTACTTATAAAAGAACTTCACTAGAAACATAAAATGGCGACGACTCCTCTGTGAAACCAACTTAACTCTTATTAAATAAAACATTTAATGTCCGTGTCTGAATTTGAGAAATATTTTAAATATATGATGTCATTATGCAGTTATTTTAATCTAAACGCATAGGATATTTTGATAATTGTATGAGGTCATTTTATTTATTTCACCATGATGGATAGTGTACTGTAATAATAAAGTGGACCACGGTGAAATCGTCAGGTGATCTGTCATAATTTTCAAAATTGTGAACCGCGTAATCTAAGATGTATTTAGATCGTTTTAAGGTATAATCCAGTTGAAAAAACTTGTGCCAAAACTTGCACACCATGACAGGTACCTGTTGTAGTTGATAGATAACTAATAATTTTATAAAATACATTTACTTCATTATCATATTATAGAAAATAAAATGAAAATGTTAAAGTATGTTAAGTAAAAATCATAATTTAAAAAAATAAGAAAATCATAAGCTTTATTTGAACATGTTTTCTTTTTGATATCATAAGCTTTATTTGAACATGTTTTCTTTTTGATACCATCAGCTTTATTTGAACATGTTTTCTTTTTGATATCATAAGCTTTTTTTGGACATGTTTTCTTTTTGATATCATAAGCTTTATTTGAACATGTTTTCGTTTTGATACCATCAGCTTTTATTTGAACATGTTTTCTTTTTAATATCATAAGCTTTATTTGAACATGTTTTCTTTTTGATATTATAAGCTTTATTTGAACATGTTTTCTTTTTGATATCATAAGCTTTATTTGAACATGTTTTCTTTTTGATACCATCAGCTTTATTTGAACATGTTTTCTTTTTGATATCATAAGCTTTATTTGAACATGTTTTCTTTTTGATATTATAAGCTTTATTTGAACATGTTTTCTTTTTGACGTCATAAGCTTTATTTGAACATGTTTTCTTTTTGATATCATAAGCTTTATTTGAACATATTTTCTTTTTTGATATCATAAGTTTTATTTGAACATGTTTTCTTTTTGAGGTACATAATCCTAAAAATGTATGAATAACGTATTAAATTAAAATTTCAAAAAGTAAGAAGGAACAAGGGAAGAATTAAAAGAGTGTTAGTGACTGATGCTATAAATTTTCTAATGTCTATCAGAAAATAAAAAGAAGACAGTCAATCTTAAGTAACGAAAAGGAACAGAAAACTAGTTAAAAATATAATCGTGCACTCAATATTGAAATAAAAACATGGTAGTGTATGGATGATGTATGGAGATGGTAATTTTTAACAGATTATTTACCAACATCTAACTATACCTACACGAACGCTAGAACGCTATATCTCCTCTAAACAGTATGAACCACTATGGTGTAATAAAATGTAATCGACATAAATAATATCGATAAAATAAGTTTAATCGAAGTTATTATTCGAATCGATCGAATTATTGTAATACCGAAATACCAAATTATTATCGATACCAAATCATTATTGAAATACCAAATCGATATGAAATATCGTAACAAAATTCAAGTATGTATTAATATATCCGAATCTTCATAAACTGCCCGTCCAATTCAAATCTATCTATCTGAAATGATGGATATGGGTGGCGCCAGGGTGAGCGCTAAGATCCGTTTTTACCAGTAGTCCCGCGTGCCACGTAGCATCGCGACCGCAGATTAATTAAGGATTTTCCTGGACTGCTTGTGTGGTCAGGGTTAAATTTTAGTATCGATCAATGGGAGTAGATATTATTTTATTACTTTTTAACTTATATTAAGCCACGTTATTCGGGATTTAAGGCTTATTATTTCGGTTTTCTATTATGTACTTTCATTCTAAAACTACAGATCGATTATAATACTTCCTTATAACACACAATCAAATAACCCGATTATTATATCGATAATCTATCGATAACCCATGTTTTGTTTAATATCCCTGTAATAAATAATTATGATCGGTTGGGAATTATAGCCTTAGTATCCGCCAAGCAACCAATATTTATATAATTTTTTAAAATTTTTTATTTTCAACTGTATTTACTTAAAAAAATTATGTTACGATTATAATACTTCCTTATAACACACAATCAAATAACCCGATTATTATATCGATAATCTATCGATAACCCATGTTTTGTTTAATATCCCTGTAATAAATAATTATGATCGGTTGGGAATTATAGCCTTAGTATCCGCCAAGCAACCAATATTTATATAATTTTTTAAAATTTTTTATTTTCAACTGTATTTACTTAAAAAAATTATGTTACGATTATAATACTTCCTTATAACACACAATCAAATAACCCGATTATTATATCGATAATCTGTCGATAACCCATGTTTTGTTTAATATCCCTGGAATCAATAATTATGATCGGTTGGGAATTATAGCCTTAGTATCCGCTAATTTTCATTATAATTAAAGTAGACCTTATTTATATTGGTTACCTTATATTTTGCCATATCCAGAAAGTGGTTGGATATGTCAAAATATAAGGTAACGAACATAAATAAATTATGTTTTCTTTGTTTAGATATGTGAAATAAAAGAAAAATAAAGTCACATTTTATCTCTATTTATTAATACAAAAATTTACTGAAAAATAAGCGTTTTAATTAAAGTAGACATTATTTTTATTGGTTACCTTGTATTTTGCCATATCCAGAAAGTGGTTGGATATGGCAAAATATAAGGTAACGAACATAAATAAATTATGTTTTCTTTGTTTAGATATGTGAAATAAAAGAAAAATGAAGTCACATTTTATCTCTATTTATTAATTCAAAAATTTACTGAAAAATAAACGTTTTAATTAAACTAGACCTTATTTACATTGGTTACCTTATATTTTGCCATATCCAGAAAGTGGTTGGATATGGCAAAATATAAGGTAACCAACATAAATAAATTATGTTTTCTTTGTTTAGATGTGTGAAATAAAAGAAAAATAAAGTCACATTTTATCTCTATTTAGTAATGCCAAAATTTACTGGAAAATAAACGTTTTAATTAAAGTAGACATTATTTATATTGGTTACCTTATATTTTGCCATATCAAGAAAGTGGTTGGATATGGCAAAATATAAGGTAACGAACATAAATAAATTATGTTTTCTTTGTTTAGATATGTGAAATAAAAGAAAAATGAAGTCACATTTTATCTCTATTTAGTAATCCCAAAATTTACTGGAAAATAAACGTTTTAATTAAAGTAGACCTTATTTATATTGGTTACCTTATATTTTGCCATATCCAGAAAGTGGTTGGATATGTCAAAATATAAGGTAACGAACATAAATAAATTATGTTTTCTTTGTTTAGATATGTGAAATAAAAGAAAAATGAAGTCACATTTTATCTCTATTTATTAATTCAAAAATTTACTGAAAAATAAACGTTTTAATTAAACTAGACCTTATTTACATTGGTTACCTTATATTTTGCCATATCCAGAAAGTGGTTGGATATGGCAAAATATAAGGTAACCAACATAAATAAATTATGTTTTCTTTGTTTAGATGTGTGAAATAAAAGAAAAATAAAGTCACATTTTATCTCTATTTAGTAATGCCAAAATTTACTGGAAAATAAACGTTTTAATTAAAGTAGACATTATTTATATTGGTTACCTTATATTTTGCCATATCAAGAAAGTGGTTGGATATGGCAAAATATAAGGTAACGAACATAAATAAATTATGTTTTCTTTGTTTAGATATGTGAAATAAAAGAAAAATGAAGTCACATTTTATCTCTATTTAGTAATGCCAAAATTTACTGGAAAATAAACGTTTTAATTAAAGTAGACCTTATTTATATTGGTTACCTTATATTTTGCCATATCCAGAAAGTGGTTGGATATGTCAAAATATAAGGTAACGAACATAAATAAATTATGTTTTCTTTGTTTAGATATGTGAAATAAAAGAAAAATGAAGTCACATTTTATCTCTATTTATTAATTCAAAAATTTACTGAAAAATAAACGTTTTAATTAAACTAGACCTTATTTACATTGGTTACCTTATATTTTGCCATATCCAGAAAGTGGTTGGATATGGCAAAATATAAGGTAACCAACATAAATAAATTATGTTTTCTTTGTTTAGATGTGTGAAATAAAAGAAAAATAAAGTCACATTTTATCTCTATTTAGTAATGCCAAAATTTACTGGAAAATAAACGTTTTAATTAAAGTAAACCTTATTTATATTGGTTACCTTATATTTTGCCATATCAAGAAAGTGGGTGGATATGGCAAAATATAAGGTAACCAATATAAATAAATTATGTTTTCTTTGTTTAGATGTGTGAAATAGAAGAAAAATTAAGTCGCATTTTATCTCTATTTAGTAATGCCAAAATTTACTGAAAAATAAACGTTTTAATTAAAGTAGACCTTATTTATATTGGTTACCTTATATTTTGCCATATCCAGAAAGTGGTTGGATATTTCAAAATATAAGGTAACGAACATAAATAAATTATGTTTTCTTTGTTTAGATATGTGAAATAAAAGAAAAATAAAGTCACTTTTTATCTCTATTTATTAATACAAAAATTTACTGAAAAATAAGCGTTTTAATTAAAGTAGATCTTATTTTTATTGGTTACCTTATATTTTGCCATATCCAGAAAGTGGTTGGATATGGCAAAATATAAGGTAACGAACATAAATAAATTATGTTTTCTTTGTTTAGATATGTGAAATAAAAGAAAAATGAAGTCACATTTTATCTCTATTTATTAATTCAAAAATTTACTGAAAAATAAACGTTTTAATTAAACTAGACCTTATTTACATTGGTTACCTTATATTTTGCCATATCCAGAAAGTGGTTGGATATGGCAAAATATAAGGTAACCAACATAAATAAATTATGTTTTCTTTGTTTAGATGTGTGAAATAAAAGAAAAATAAAGTCACATTTTATCTATATTTAGTAATGCTAAAATTTACTGGAAAATAAACGTTTTAATTAAAGTAGACCTTATTTATATTGGTTACCTTATATTTTGCCATATCAAGAAAGTGGGTGGATATGGCAAAATATAAGGTAACCAATATAAATAAATTATGTTTTCTTTGTTTAGATGTATGAAATAAAAGAAAAATTAAGTCGCATTTTATCTCTATTTAGTAATGCCAAAATTTACTGAAAAATAAACGTTTTAATTAAAGTAGAACTTATTTATATATTCACAATTAAATGAAACTACGTGATGTAGTATTATTTCTACTCTCTTTAAGTTCTTTACCACGACCTAGGTTTCGTTGAATTACAACATCTTCAGGTGGGCTGTTAGCAAAGATTCTTGCTAATCTTTGAAAAGAAGAACTTTGCTAATAGCCCACCTCAAGATGTTGTAATATAACGAAACCTAGATCGTGGTAAAGAACTTAAAGAAAGTAGAAATAATACTACATCACATAGTTTCATTTAATTGTGAACAATGAATTTCTACAAAATTAACGCCAAATATATTCAATATTTATATTGGTTACCTTATATTTTGCCATATCCAGAAAGTGGTTGGATAATTTTTAGATAATTCATGATCTAAAATAATATGTATAAATTTAAAATAATATAACCTTTATTAATAATATCTATTAAATTATTAATTGTTATCTTAGTTTTATGATATACTAAAAGTTAACATTACGCGTAATTATATACTAAAAGTTAACATTACCGGAAGTGAGTGAACTTGACATGTAATTACGAGTACTTGGCATTTAAATGACTTTTCCAACGTTTTACTTATTCGGAAAATTGATCAAGATGATTGAAAAATAAATGAATAAATATGTTCAAAGAATTCTTCTATTTCTGTAATTATATTAGTTAATTAATATAATTTTGGGGTTTGATAGTTTAATTATGAATCTTTATGATTTCGTCATGATTATCCGCCTGGCAAGGCCTCGCAATCCCTATAATATTTAATTTATATGTATGAATTTTTGCATTCCATAAAAAGGTACTTATACCATGTAAATGAACTAGTTTAAATTAAGACTTGCGTTATCAACACGTTGATGGCCACGGTACTTTTTAATTCTCTGTTCGTATATTTATTTGTCCTTTTCCTGAAGTCTAGATGGTCTTCATATATAAACATATATAGCACGAGTTATCTCGTAGTTTGCGTCCTAGGCAAGAACACCAACAACGAGATAAGTTGTAATTGGTGTCTTAGACGTTTTTATGTAGGACGTCTAAGACGCCAACTACAAGTTGCCTCATTGTTGGCGTCTCGTTGTTGAATAAACCGTAGTTGGTGTTCTAGACGGGAACACCAAATGATATTACTCGTAGTTGGCAGTGAACGTGTTAAAAAAAATTTGCTAATATGAATAAACCAATATTTTTGAACTATACCTCAAACAGCGTTAATATATTTATTAAGGTTGATTTAGATATTAGAATATTAGTCGCTGAAAAGCGACAGAAATGTGTCCCGCTTACGCGCAAAGCAGATGACCGTTAATAATCGTTGCAACAATAATCGGAGTAAATAGAATATATTATACTTAATAACTTACCGCACACGATCTGCAAAAATCGATCCTACAAAAAAATCGGAACCTCTCTCGATTCGAAGTTAAAACCAGCCAAAGAATAAAAAGATAGAGCATACGACTCAAAACACGCTAGCGGAGACGGCATGTATTTATTCGACAGTGCGATACGTACAAGTCTCGGTAACTACCGACAAAAGTCGACAGTTTTCAGCCGACCTTACAAAAGGCGTTCGCTTGCGTTGTTTGTTAAGATTTATGTAGACTATGCCCCGAATGCTTAAGGATAGTTCGTCCTGTGGAAATCTAGTAAACACTATTTTAAATCAAATTTCACCTGAGTGACCTAATCTACACATATAATAAGGTGTTAGAGGTAGTAGAGGATAACTTTATTTAAAAGTTCTAGATGTTTTTTCATATTTTTCAAACCCGTAATTGAAACATTAGGGGAGGGGTGGTTTACGCTATACATCATTTTGAAGCCAAATGTTTTGCAAATTTTGCGAAAAAAAAAATTTGTGTCTCAATTTGCAAGTGTAGAAAGAATATATTTAATACATATTAATTAAAATCCCTATGTGAAGTAACTCTTTGTAAAATTTCATGAGCATTACTTAAAATTGTTAAAACTGAGAATGTGAATGGCGAGTAAGGCGATATTATAGAGGTTTCTTGTTTATTCACGAAACCCTATGTATTGAAAAAATAAAAAAACAAGTTCTAAGTACAACAATAGGCTATACAAAATAACTAGGGTATATTTGGAAATGTTTTTTGTTAGTCTTTCTATCACTATATCTATTCTCATTACTTAACATTTACTAGGAAAATTTAGATTGAGTTTCCACTGATGTACAAGTATTTATGTATATTTTCATGAAAACAAACACTGAGATTCTATATTACATAAAAATATGGAGAAATTGAAAAAAAAGTGTGACCCACTAACGTTCATGATGTGGTTAACAATTGACTACTTTTCTTACTATCACTAATGACTGGGTAAACCACCTACTTTATTCAGTTATTACCTAAACTTCACGCAAATGACGTCACGAGTAAAAAGTTGGTTAACAATGAGAACTGAAAATTTCAACTGAAATAAAAATAAACAAAACGATATTACATAAGCTGTCTATACTTAATCAGAATCGTAAGCTGTACTGACATTATTCATAAATAATATTAGTTTATTTAGCCGTATATTACTAACTAACACCATTACATTTACTTTGAGTTATTCATTATTTTACTAATTAAAATAATTGCGTTACTTGTCGTTAGTACATGACGTTATTACGATGTGCTTACGCAAGAAAGTGTAAACGGGTAACGATATATCATCGCTTCTAGTTAATTTATTAGCAAAAGTGTTACTTTTTACCAATAAATTAAATACATATAAATACGAAGGCAATGTTTAACTATTCATTTTGGTTTATAATTTTAACATAAACGCAAGACCATTGTTTGGAAGACATAAATTGTTAAAACAGTTACCTTTATACAAAGGATAGTTTTAACTTTAATATAATTAAGTGTAATTAAAAAGAGGCAATTGATAAATGTGTGTGTTAAGATATGATTTGGTAAGTCTATAGTGTAAAGTCACTATAGCTTAAATTTCAAAGTATCCAGTTTTTATTTGCAATTAAATACAAGCCAAGATGAGGTGAATTAACTTTTCTTTAAATTATTATTAAAACTATATATTGCAGTATACTCGTATTAGACTGACGATGAGCGCAATTAAGCATGATATCCTAAAATGTCAGAATCCCGACTAATTATTTCAGTATTTCGGAACTTGAAGTAAATTATTGAAAAAGGTACTACTTTATTATTTTTACTTTGCGTGATTTCCATTGAGATAAGATAATTTTGCCTAAATAAGCGATTTCCTTGCTTCGTGCACTTGTCAGTTTTGTGCGTTTTGTGTACTAAGATTCACCGCTGAAGCTCTCACAGAAAGACTCATACGATAAGTAAAGGGGGCGAGAATATTTAATATATCATGAAAAAATCATCTAAATACGATCAGATGACTTGCTGGTAAGTTTACGAGCAAATACATGTTAATTATCTATAGGTACTTGTTTTAAGAGCTTTCTTAGATTACTAAAAATGCTTTATTAGGCTACCAAAAAGAGGTTTATTGGGCTATAAAAAAAGCTTTGTTAGGATCCAAAATGAGCTTTATTAGGTCACCAAAAACAGCTTTATTGTGCCACCAAAAAGAGCTTTATTAGGCTGCCAAAAAGGCATTATATATAGGCTAACAAAAAGCTACCAAAAAATTATATCCCATTTATAGAGTCTTTAGTTTCATAAAATCGGACTAAGAAAAAATGGTAACGATTATGGAAACCATTTAATGACAGTGTGAATAAGTGTTTTAAGATAGTTCATTAAATGGTAACAAATGCTGCAAAATAATTAATCATTGCTTGAAATATTAAACTAGCTTAATAGCTTATTAAACAATGTACAGTTCGTGGCAATGTTTTCATTGTATTGCTGATTTAATGCCATCAAATATATGCAAACATAATGGAATTATTGACTTATTTTCGAAAATTAGAAAAAAATTAAACCTTCAGAGTTTTCAAATATTTCAGCTTTTGATACGAGCTTACATAAAGTTAAATAACAAAACAGATTAAGCTCAAGCCTTCTGTCTAATTTCTAAAATGAACGTTAAAGAGAAATTATCATTTATATTAAATATTTACTACTTAGTAACAAAAGCCATGTTTATTTTACATCTAATTCTATTTTCCCAAACCATGATCTTCTTAATAACTTCCGATTCGTTAATCATAGAAATACATTTTAATATATTTTTTCGTAAACCTGTAAAAGTGCTAATATTCTATATATTATTCCAATTTTATTATGAGTACTAAATTCAACCACGGCATATGTAAGCTTTATATATACTAATCAATACGCATATTTCATTAGCGGGATATGTGTAATTGATTTGTATTTTTTAATTACATATTTAATGCCATTCAATACGTTTATTGAAATTACCGTTAAAATTTAAAATACTAATCCCAGTTGTTTATTATATTTTTTATTAATTAAGTAAAAACAAACGTATAAAATATCATCTTAAAATTATTTTGATTTTTAAACATATATATACATATACATATATATATATATATATATATATATATATATATATATATATACACACACACACACATATATATATATATATATATATATATATATATATATATAAAGGGACACAAATATTCTTGATGTTGGTTGCATCATATTCAAATTTATTGTTACCAATTTTTTATATTCACAAAACGGATTTTTACCATACGTATATAATAATAAGAATATTATAAATATATTTAATTGCTAATTAACAATAGATTTGTTAAATATTTAATTTGACACTAATGACGTAATCTTTTGTATTTCAACTTATTTAAGAATTTATTCCGTTCACAGAATACGAAATTGCCGTCCCAACGTGATTATGACACAATATTTTAAAAATTGTAAACGTATTATTAGGTAAATTATTTTGGTTCGGTTTGTACTAACCGCCCCTCTGGACCACGCCCACTGCTATAGCCAGAGAACTACTAGGGTAACCATGCTTAATGTTTCAAATTTCAATTTCAATTTCAAATTTTATTTGATACAAATAAGTTTTAAAAATTGCATAAAATTAATTTTAAAAATTATAGGATAACTTTATAGGTAATTTATAACTAATATTGCAGAACCGTGATTCAGGTGTTATAAATCATTTAATATATTTTAATTTACCCAAACCAAACTGATTTTATTCTAGTTTTTTTTTATTATCAGTTAAATATTATTATTTATACATTTAAACCTTCCTATCACAAAAATGTTTAAATGTATAATTAATAATAATTCGTGAAAGTTACTCGACATGGTAACAATGGATGTCTATGAAGTCAGAAGAAACACTTTCATCGGAGAGGTATATCAGTGTGCCCTGCTTAAATTGCTAAAGATACATGGAAACAATGCACGGCAATATTTTTCTTCTCAAAAAGTTTTACAATAAAGTCTGGGACAGTATTTGTGTGTACATTATATATAATAATTAATGAAGGTTTGACTTTAAAAAAAACATAATTTTTAACTCAATTTCCTAGAGCTTATTGCGCAAACCTGTCTTAATTTAAATTTCGTAGTGATTTTCCTTGAACTTATTTTTTTAATAAATTTGATCTTTATATTAATAAAAATCGAATATCCCTTTTATACGTCTTTGTTGATACGGAACGCGTCAATACATGAAAAATATTTTTATATACATTAACGAGTTCCATGTCAACACGTCATAAGTAAAGTTGAGGCAGATCATTAATTAATTGATATACAATACGCATGTAATATGTTATGTATATGTTAAGCGCCAAGCTAATAGTTAGTTATAAACCTACTTATCTATCGATTTATTTATGTAAGTAAAAAGAAACAACAGAATCGTCAAAAGTGTCTATCTAAAAAATCGAAGAAAGAGGATCAGCTTAAATTCCAACGTTTTTCTTATTTGGGCTAGGTAATTATATGCTTTAAATAAAATGAACTAACGATCTTATAAATAAATCATAAGGGAGTAACGAAATAAACAAGGAAGAAAACCAGGAGTAAGTATAGATCTGAGCATGTTAAATTGTACTAAAATACATAATATATGGAAAATAACTCGATCTACAGTTTGTAAAAAATTTATAGGTCTCACCACAATAAATTATTTATTAAAATAATAAAAATTGTGCGAAAACATAATTACTTCAAGCAAACATGAGAGATTTACATATCATGCTGTTCATAATAATTACAATTATATTCGGATAAACTCGCCCAAAATAAATAAATATGTTTTCATTTTCCTAAATCATTTTCCTGATAAGAAAATTTTTTTCTGGTAGTTTATATTTTAAATACGTCAAAAGCCATTGCAAGACAGTGTGTCGTTTATGTAAATATATATTGAAATAAAAAGTAATTAAAATGAGAATCACGCACCTAGTCACCGGTGGTTTATTGCTAGAAATTTACAGTTAGCAATAAGACCTTCAAATGTAATAAGAGAAAGTGACAAATACGTTGCCAAATTATCTGAATATTTTTTAAATGCTATGTTTTTAGTATGAACAGTAGTCGCTTCTTCCTCTAATGGTTTAGGTAAACTTTAACTAAAAACCTTTCATCAGCCGGTTTAGTTGACTTTTAAGTATCGTTAACTGCACGTCATACTTAACTCTGTCAGTTTTCACTTTTCTCGATAAACTGGAAGCAATTTTCTTAACAACGATTTATCATGAATCTCGTCTTCTATCATACATATCAACGTATAATTTTAGAGAGAATCGAATCATTACGGAACCCTTATAATTTCATAGTCCTTTGTGTGTTCGCCTGTCTGTCACATCCCCATTTATGGAATGTCGTTATTAAGTTATTTTAAAAGGAAGGGTTTAGGTTTCATTTACTACTTTCCATTTTTAGTTTACAAGATATTTAGCTTCAAGTTACTGCACAAGATTATGTAAAAGTGGGGAAAAATCTCAAAAATAGATTTTGATGAAATACTTTTAAATGAAATTAATTTCAATTAAAGAAAAAATCATTAGCTTTGGAACTATAAAAAATCTTAAGTACCCGAAAATAACACAGATGGTTGAGCAGTAACTTTAAAACTAAACGCGCGCTTTGCGAGATTTCGATCAATATTTTTCACTAAAATCTCGATGTATTAAAAATTGTTTAATTAAATAATATACTTAAAATAACTACTAAATATATTGATACATTTTGACGACATGGCGACTAGTAGTCATAAAATAACGAAATGTCTGGTTTTGAGAGGAATAAAGAGGGAAAATCAAAATTCAATCTATACCTTTAATATTTTAGTTGTTTTTAGAGTTCCGTATTTTAAAAAAAAACAGAACCGCTATAAGATAACGAGCGCGTCTACGTTTTTCTCAAAAACCTCTTAAAGAAGAAATTTAGGTAAAGTAATGAAGCACATTAAGCCGCACATATCAGCTGTCAATAATATTCTTACGGAAATTTTAAACCGGTGTGGAAAAAAAAACAGAACCGCTATAAGATCACGGGCACGGCTACGTTTTTCTCAGAAACTGCTTAACGCGGAACTAGAAATTTAAAATAATTAATTAAGAAATTTAGGTAAAGTAATGAAGCATATTAACCCGCACATGTTAGCTGTCAATAATATTCTTACGGAAATTATAAACCGCGGTGGGTGGAAAGTTATATACTCGATTTTTTTTTCGTGCATAATGTGGGGTCTGAATAAAGAAATATTTTCTAAATTTTGGGTATTACATCTTCAGAGATATGCGGAAAAATATGTGATATTCCCCCTTATTTCGGAAACTCCAATATAAAATTATGAAAAAATGAGGTTTTTTAAAAGCCTATGCAAGGATAGAGGAAAATTAAAACGTATATAAACGTATAAATAAAGCTACGTGATGTAGTATTATTTCTACTTTTTTTAATTTCTTTACCACGACCTAGGTTTCATTGTATTACACCATCTTCAGGTGGGCTATCACCAAAGATTCTTTGCTAAGAAACTTAAGAAAGAACTAAAAAACTTACAGAAAGTAGAAATAATACTACATCACGTGTTTCATTTAATTATGAATAATGAATTTCTACAAAATTAACGCCAAATGTATTCAATAAACAGTATATCATAAATTTTTAAATTTTTGAGATTTATACCATAAATTTTTAATTTACGCCCGGGATATATATGATGAACAATACATTAACGTTATGTGAAATTAACATTTGTAAATAGTTTACTAGAAATATTATGTACACTTAATGTTTATAAGTATATAAATGCTTACGAAACGGTTGTAGTGCGAGTTCTACTCATACTTGACCCGTTTTATTTACATACTTTTAAGTAATAGAATACATAGACTAAACGCAAAAGATTAAAAAACAATTATTTTCTTGTAACAATTTTGGTCACCCTAATGCTGCCCGTATTGCGTAAATGATAACATTCCTCGATCTAATTACGGCGATCGTACCGAGAACGCGCATCCCGGTTGTGCAAGCGGAACCGTTCCCGGATCTGGTCTGGGAAGTGTAAGTACCGGTGCGCGTGTAGGTGGCGCAAGCTCAATGTGACGCGGGCACTGTGGGACGATTAAGGCTTATGGTGTGGACGAAGTTATGTTTCGGATTGTTAAAATATAAATTAAAAATACGTATATCTTCCGAATAATAGTGTACTGCTTCTTCGCATTGTTAAAATGTTAATTGTGATAAAATATTTATTATTGACAGCACTAGTTATTGCCTTAATTAGATGCATTGCGTCAATATAATAAAAACTAGACAGCTTTATTTTGATATGAATATATATATATATATATATATATATATATATATATATATATATATATATATATATATATATACACATATATTATATGTTGCACTAGCTGTTTCCACTTTTCAACTGTTGATCTAAAAGCCTCTTTCTTAAAGTCCTCCTCTTAAAAGAGATTTCAAGCTTAACGAAAAGGATTTATGAGGTTTTAGCTTATCATTAAAATCCACTATCCCTAAATATACTCTAAATTTACAATAGGAATAGTAAAAGCATAAAAACATTAATTATTGTCACTTGAATAATACTGGCACGTAATAATTGTTAAGTTTTCCTCATCAAGACGCAAAATTTCCCAAAAATTTAATGATGAATTTCATTTTTTTTCAATGTATTGACCGAATAAATAATGTTTTAATAATTTCTCCTAAGTCTGCGAAATTTATGTATGCAATAATAAATCGTTGGGAATTCAAATATCAACCGTTACAAACATTTTCACATGTCTACATCGTCTTTTAAGTAAACAGAATAAACAAGGACGAAAAAATATAAATATCGTTTGATAAGGACTTTTTTCAGCCTGTGTTAGATAGAAGGATATCCAGCCTCGTTTCTGATACTATAACATCATATACCGGTAAATGTATTCCATATAAGATATCGTGACAATAATTATATAATAGTAAATAATTCAAATGATTGATTTAAATACTTAAATTGTCTAATAAACTAACTGCTAACATTACCATCATACGTAATAGTCGAACATTAACAATAAACAAATAATCATAATTTCAATAAAGTATCTTTTGCTAACTTCTTGGTGGTCGTAGATTTCATCTTGGGAAAAGCAACCCTTAGAAAAATAACCCCAAATATCAATTTGAAGAATATTTCTGCTGTAAAAATTAACTACGTAATTTTTTATTCTGCAGACATTATTTTACTAGTATTCTCCGAAAAGTCACCTAAAATATTTGACCTAATTTGTCTTTGCAACACCAAAATTTATATTGAAATTCACGGACCTTGATATTGACAAATGCTGATTTAGACTGCATAAAAAATTCGGGAAACTAAAAGAGACTTATCAAAATTCGTTCGATCGTTTCGACCCGCCCACCCAAATTAATAATCCAAAATTGTGTTTAAACAAATAATATTTTCCCTAAGCAATATTCAGCGAAGAGACAGCTTTACGACGACTTTATTATATTTGGAGGTGATTTCTGAACATACCAATTTCTATATATGTTTATTGTTATTGTACGTATTTAAACAAAATTCAGTTACAGTGTATTTTTGCAGATTTTATTTAATTATATTTAATTATTTAGTTTGTATTGACGTCCATATTGCCATACTTATAAAAGTCGACACCATTTTCCATTTTTTAAAATTAACTAGTTGAAAAAGTGATTTAAATATAATTCTACGTCTCTGTCTAAACGGGGAGCCAGAATGTATCTGAATCTCGTTTTATTTGTAGACATCTTTCAATATGAAGTAATTTAGTGAAAGTGGAATATTTTCCAAACGACAAAAATAAATTTGTCTTTTCATTAATTAAAAAACGTCTTACAGAAAAACCACGCAAACCAGTTTTATAATAAAAAAAACAAAGAAAACCATGGATTCTGGTCACTGAATTTTGTCCGTAAATCGCCCCACTCAACTGCAGAACATGGTATGGTGTAAACGAGCGAAACCTTTACCGCATTTGGTTCGTCAGTACTTATAAATATAATAACCAATAGGAAAACCCGACTTGTTACAAGGTAATTATTAATTGTTTCCAGTGATCATTTGTTATAATTCCATTAATATTGTCATAAAGCAGCAACCAAATGATTTCAAAAGTTTTCTTTAAATTTAACCATAAATTAGTAATTGTAAAATAGTAATATTGTAGAATATTATAAAAGTAACTGATAACAACAATTACATGGATAAAAAACAAAACAAACATTACGTAAAATGCAAAGAAATTTTGTTTAATTATAAAAATGTTGTTTACTATGAATAATTTAATAAAAAAATGTGTAGAAAAGTAATGCAAAATAGAATTTGTATATGTGTGGAAGAAAATATGACATGTAACTTACGAAAATAATAAGGAAGATGTTGTTTTACATACCTGAAAGAATATCTAACCCAAATAAAATCACATGTCATATATAATTGAATAACCTACCACCTCAAGTGCACACTTTATTCCTCAAGTCTGGGAGGCCAGATCTATCGAAAGTCCTCCCGTGTATGAGTGCAAAGTGGAAGAGTGTCTGAGTTGGGGGCAGTACCGCATAGCTTCATTATTAATCCAAACGTGTTGTCGCTGCAGGCCATACACGTGTTAACCACCCGCCAGAAGACATTCGACTTGCCGGTCAACCTTTGTTAAAGCTTATGGAAATTAAAAACCGTCTGTTAACGAGATGTCAATATGATTTTGAGCAACACTCTTTTGATCGAGGTCAAATGAAGCACATGATTTGATTTTTTATGGTTCCGTAGTCAAACACAGAAACATTATAATTTCATAATGTATGTGTATTTGTCGGTCTGTCTGACACACTCTCGTTTTTTCTACATTTTTAAATCTACATTCATGAAATTACATGTAAATACATGCTTCAAATAAAATTTTATTATATGGCAAAATGAATATGTAGCATTTTTTGGTATTTCCTATTTATTGAGGTCATTATAAAGAGGTCACAATGAAAAAAAAATGTTGACGCCCCATTGTGTGAAATATTTTACAAGGAATATTAAGCTTCAAATTCTTTCATAATATGTATCACTTTCCATTTCCAAACAAGACAAAGTAAAAATCCAAAAAAATCCCAAAAATAAGTTTCCATAAGTACTTTGAAATGGAATTATTTCGAGTTATCTAACTTCATTAGTTTTAGAACTACAGAAAAAAACTTTTAAATATACGGAAATATCGTACACGGAAATTACTGGACGAATGAACCTGTTATTGTACTTAAGACAAAGTAATAGGTATTACTAAAATATGTTTTGAAAAAGTCAATTTAAAAAAAATACTGAAGACATCCAAATTCGAGGTATTACAATTATTCAGCTACCATAAACCTTTATGAGCACGCGTGATCACGACATAACTTACATATTTTGATATTTTGTGAACCGTCTACGGAACCTTAATTAGGTTCAGTACACGCACTTTACCGATTTTGTATAAAACAGAACCCTTCGCGCTCTTTTGGTAATTTTTATACATATATATTTGGAAATAATACAGAAGGCGACCAATCCCATATTTTTTAACTTAAGATTCAATGAGTTCATATTGTAAATAATAGCTTACTTCGCTCTAAATCACAAATTTGAGAAAGTTATAGTTTTACACTGACTACTAAAGACAAAATAAAATGATAATCTGAATAAATTAAATAAATTTAAATTTCCCATTAGAATATAAACGTATATTTTATTTGGAAAAAACGGGTTAACGAGATTTATAATATGATTAGGATTATATCGGTTATTTACAGGATTAGGGCCATTACGTAAAATTTGTTACGTGTAGGAATTTTCTTTAAGTCATTAAATACATTACATGCATGATACATAAGGATAAAACAGCTAAATTAACAATTTTGAAAAAAATTAGTTTTCCAAAAAATTACTTAATCGTTTTTCAATTACAACAACTACATCCATCGTGGATTTTTTTTAAATTTGTGATTTTCTTTGATCTAAATCAAAGAAAACTCTTCAATAATCCACACAGTAGCATAACATCGGAAAAATTAGAGCGCTTGAGAAGCATGTCACATGAATCTCACATCGACGAAGCCGAAGAAATGGCACAAAGTAGTTAATCTAGATCAATCAAAAATGTTTATTACAACGCCCCCTGACGAGTTACAAACATAACACCTGACTTCGCCGTTAAATCACAAACTTTTTACTGAAAACCGTATCTAAATTGGTCAAACGGTTTTGGAGAAAAATGGGAGCATTTGTTTGCAACAAAATGTTGCAGCGCCCCTGGCCAGCTAACATCAAAATATATTTTAAAGAACTATCACCGATTAGTCCCAGATATTTTACAGAAAACCGTGTCTAAATCGGTTAAACCATTTTGGAGTTAAATGAGAACATTCGTTTGCAACAAGATGTTTATTGCGGCACCTCCTAGTGAGTAATCACCATAACCATACCATATATAAATCGCTCAAACCATTTTGGAGATAAATGGGAACATTCTTTTGCAAGAAAATGTTTGTTGCGGGTCCCCCGGTGAGTAATCACCGTAACTACTATTTAACAACCATTGCCAATCTTTTTCAAATTTTTTTTTTCAAAATTTTGTGATCCAATGATTTTGTGATGAATGATGAGGATCACAAACATTTTACAGAAAACCGTATCTAAATCGGTCAAACCATTTTGAGTTGAGAAAGAAACACGACGAGACAATAGTGTAGAGTCTAAAACTTCTCTGTCCCAATTTAATAAACTTACGTGTTTAATTCTCAGTCTGTTATAAATTTACATCGTGTTTAATATGACCACAACCCTTCTCTTTTTAAAACCTTTAAAAAAGTGAGATACCAGTATTTAATTAGAACTTTGGAATGAAACTACAATTTCGATTGAGTTACATCAACAATATCAAGAGACGTAAGCAACTACGGAACTTCCGTGAGCTCCGACAGGCACTTGACCCTCTTATTTATAAAAAAAATACAAAAAAAACTAAAAAAAAATTATTATATAATTGTATTGCCAAAATTGTCATAATAGACCCTGCTAGGGACCTACTTGAAAAACTTTATTTACATTCGTTGTTACATTACAATAGAAAAAATATATTATGTATGAAACACGTCATCTTCAAGTAGAAATAGTATTCATATAGTTTCTAGTATAAAATGTATAGAATCTAATTCGTATCTTTTCTCATTCGAGGTTCTAAGTATAATGTGATCGTTTTGTTCCTTACGAAGGAACAAAACGATTACATTCATTTGAAATTTCTTTCGAATTGTTGAGACTAACCAAGTTCTCATACAATTATCACTGAATTAATAACAGATACACTATATGTAACATCTTCGAATTTTTTATATATACATTTTTATAAGTCTTCATAATGTGCTCTTTAAATATAAGACTGGCGTCTGTAATCTTACTTGCATCCAGAAATGTATATTTTTATTTCATCTTTTGGTCCAGAGAGAAGCGCCTCAGTAAATGGGAAACACAAGCTACTAATTACTCTGTTGTCTATTGTCTTATGTAACTCCGTAACTTGAATTTTGTGCGTAAAACAGAACGTTTACGCACATATGTTCTTGAAATTTGGTGTTGGACTATAAGCTTCGAATTCCATAGAAGACACGATTTATTTTTATTTATCATTGTCAACATAAATGAGTTCAGTGTATCAACGATTCTATTCTGAGGGAATTGAAAATTATTAACAAACTTTTCACCATATGTTTTTCAATATCTTTCAATTCTTTGGTTACATTTTCAGGAAAAGAAGGAAAAGCCTCGGAAAGCAGCTAGTGACTGGCAAAGTAGAAGTGACAAGACTGAGAGGATGAAGTCCCATACGATGGTCCGATCAGATTTCCTTAATACTGTGCACGATGCCACCCACATCGCCGAAGACAGAGCCAGATGTCGGATTATGGTCCGCGAAATATTATGGCATGAGATGAACGATACTTTTGAATGAAGAGCAGGGGAGATGAGAATAAAATCCCTATCGAACATTACTCGCAATTCTCGACGCTCATAAATACATTTTAGAGAACTTTTAAAACCTAATATTTTTAATTTTTGTTTGATATATAAACGTTTAAATAATTGAGTGGGTTTGTGCATTCATCCAAAAAACAATCGCACTGTCCACGATGCCACTCACGCCAATGAAGACGGAGCCATATATCGGATTATGGTTCGCAAAATGTTATCTGCATGGAGAAGAACGATGCTCTTCATTGAAGAACAGGAGGATACAATTCCTATCCAACATTACTCTCAATTCAAATGTCAAAAATATTTTTTTTTAAATTTATTGTAGCTCACCCCAAATTATGTAAACAAAACTTCTTGTCATGATTTAATAACAGAATGAAGTGTCGTGTGCAATTTCCTATTTTCGAAGATTCCATTTTATGACAATTACCTCAAATGATCTGATGGTTAATTACAGATCTGATGGTTAATTACAGTATTATGTATCCTTCTAATTAACATAAAAAATAATTATTTTATTATTAGAACTTATCCCACATTGTCTAGATTAAACTCCGCAAGCAAATTTAATAACAGAAAATAGACTGTCAAATAAATAATTCAGTATAATAAATAAGTAGCGTGGCCAAGATGAGTTGTATTGTCGTAGAAATTTGTAAATATTTTAACAGTTAGATTTATTAACATTGTTTTTGTAATTGTTTTGTTGCTGTAGAATTGTATTTTAAGTTCGTTTAATAAATTCTTTTTAATATCATTATTTAAAAGTACAATCGTTACTATACGAACCCAACATTTACATACAATTAATAACACAGTTTAAAGAATAGGCACAATCAAGAAAGTCAAACAAACTCCCAAAAATATGACGTTAGTATTAAATATGCTTTATCTAATAATTTTATTTAAGTTATAAATAAAATATGATTATGGTTCTATGGTATGGTTATGGTATTATACGTACTTATTTTCATTTCTCATATTAATAATCCACATCTATCACAAAAACCTTGCAACGGCTTACCCCGAGTTGAGTAAAGGTATTGGAGTCGTATCAGTCGTTAGATATTTTGAAACCCCCATAGTCATTATTCAGTAAAATTCACGTGTTCCATAACGTGATTATTTAAATATACTGATGATTAAACTTCATTATATACTATAAACCAGTTTAGAAAAAAATTGTAATGGGCGTCAGTGACATTGCTCAACTTTCATGATAAATATTTATTTATCCTCAAGGGTTGTTTTTTTTTATTTCGTCATATTGATTGAAACTAATTCAAATAAAGTTAGTTTCATTGAGACACAACTATTCCTATTCTGTATGGAAAAGAAGAACTCTGAAAAATCGTATCATCCAAGTAATATATTATATTTGTTCAAATAAACTATATTTGCTTGATAATTAATTGATACCTTCAGTAATCTATTCAATTTGCTTAAATTAAAAAAAATCAGTGACATATCAAGAAGGAAACACTTAAAAAAATTATGTCATTGACGTAAACAAGTATATATACTTTAGGATTAGGAAAAATCATTTAAAAGGCCGTGAGTACTGATTGAGGTTAGCATGAAAAATCTTATTGTTTTTTTGGAATATAAATAGATGTCCTAATTTTTATTTCTATTTCTATTGACAAATAGTAACCGATAATAATAATACAAAAACGACAATGTCATTAACCGATATGCGATTAATATCTAAATTGTTAAACCACCGACGAGATTGTTATAAAAATTAATGTTATTATAAAAGTCGCCATTTACATAATTTATATACATATATAATGTCGATAATCAGAATTTGACCCCGATCCTATTGAAGCACAATCGGAAAAGGTGTTAAAACACAGCACTGGTAACCTTCGCACAGTGGAGGTTAAATATCGTCACATAGGAGAAAGTGAATTCCTCAAAGTTGCCAACACCGTAACAACGAGGCGCGGAATTCCCCCGTGCGTTGAATAAAACGAGCTTGGGTAACGAGTCAGGGACTATTTATGCAGATAAGTTATTTATGTCCTCCGAAACCGCACGTGAAGCTCTCTGTGCCGCCTAGAATCAAAATGATCGTGATATTGTCCTTGACCTATCAAAATTTTAAAGTTCGAGAAAAAATCCTCTGAGGAATTTAAAGTTTTCCGTTGTTGTTACAAAACTTACGAGTTGACGTAATTTTTTTTACGTACAAAGACGTGATGTACACGATACCATCAAAGGCCGGTATCATCTTCGAAGGCCTGGAATTAACAAGTTCCACCTTATTATTTATTGTGCATACTATTTGAAAAGAAGCATTCTTGCTACAAAATTTTAGCAATCTCTACTCAGAAAAATCGCAAAGCAGTCACACGTGAGTAGAGCCATCATTCGTTCAGTTTAACCGGGGGAATCCTGTTTTTTTTAACGTGGTTCGGATACTAGAATTTCATTCGACACCTCTGAAGTTCAACATCGCTTCTTCTTTTAATTTAATAGAAGTGACGATATAAATCGAGAGACAGTTTCTAGAAGACAATTTTATATAGCTCTTTTGACCCATAAGCCACAATCTCGTAGCGAAAGTTTTAATAATTCGTAAATAGATGCGTGTTGTGCGCCCTAATATTAAAAAAAAAACAAATCACAAGTATTAACCCGAAAAAGAGAAAGTGATGCTCCCCTTTTTTGACTCAAGAGCTGATTCTTCCTGCTTTGATTTCCTGCTGCTTTTTTGATTGATTTCCTGCTGTTTTCTGAATCTTCAAAATTACAAAACTATATCAATACAATACTGTTAACGTTTTGTTGCAAAACAGAATCTTCATTTTATTAAAAAAAGTAGTTAAGATATTGGTTCAAGTATGCTGATTAATGCAAATATTTTGTGAGAATATTTCATTGCTAATGCTTGATTGGCCATAATAAATATATTGTGTATTAAAATCTATAAGTCCCTGCTTTACCCGGGAAAAAGAGACCATGCCTGCATTTGGTTTCAATGGCTTTTTATAGTAATTAAATTATTTGCAGTTAATTTATTTATGGCATTTTTAAAAGTTTTAACTATTTGACGGTTATTAACGGTTAACTATATCTTCTGGTTTACTATATGACTTTCTCGATAGTTTGGATACTTATTACGTGCCTTAGTCGTATACAGATATTTACCATTAAATTATATAAAATAAATATTATAACATTTCATCTATACTAATTATCCATGTAATGGGACTTCTCCGAAGACTTCATAAATATCATTTTAAAAGTGACCCTATTCAGTTTATTCAACTCGAAAATACTTTTATGGTCCGATTTTGCGATAAAAAACGAGTCATAATAGATAATATGTAATAGGTATAAAATGTACCGCTGACCTTTTTTTACTGATTTTCATGTCGCTTACAATATTTTCAAACATTAAAATGCTAAATTGATTTTAACATTTAACTCAAAAATAAAATAATACTTCGAATTCGTTTAATTCCTTCGTAAGATAACATTTTGAAAACATTTTATATATAAATGCTGTGTCCATCTCGATACTGCAAATTATACCATGCTTTTATGTCAATTATACTTGCTTGTGCGATAAGTTGTTTTCGCAGTAAAACAAATAAACATTTTTTTACAATAAAAAAAAATAAATCCAACATACATCGAATTCATTCAATTCCTTAGTAACATAACATTCTGAAAACATTTTATATGTCAATGCTATTCTCATCTCGATACTGCAAATTATACCATGCTTTTATGTCAATTATACTTGCTTGTATAATCGATAAGTTGTTTTCGCACTAAAACAAACAAAATTTTTTTCAAGAAATTAGGATAATTAATGGCCATTCTTTCTATTCAATTATTTTCGTTGTCTCTTTAAACTTTTAACTACTCCAAAAACTCGCATAATTTTTTGGTTTATTTTTCATACACAAATTGTACGACGTTTGTATTGTACCCGGAAAATCTTGCTGTTTGCTAATTAATTCGTTGTTAAAATTACGTTAACATAATAATCTGAAAGAGATTGCTCACTTTGCCTTTGTCCAAAGTATGGGCAAGCAAAGCGTAGAACTCAGTTGAAAACTACTCAAACTTGTTAAAAACTGTGAAGGGATTATGTTAATGTATTATGATGATATTAGTGGCTTTATAGTAATAAAATATTTAACAACAGTATAATGTAACGAGATCACTGTATTGCTTTAACTAAGCATGTTTTAGAGACCGAATGATTTAACATTAATGAAGATATTGGAAGTGTTATTCATCGCCAGATGCATAAAAAAAATGACTCACTGTTGATGGTATATCATTGGAAAGAACTGTAGTCTCATATTTAATATATATGTATATATATATATATATACACACATATATATATATATATATATATATATATATATATATATATATATATATATATATATATGTATATGCGGTTACGGAGAGAGTAGAAATTTGTTTGTTCAAAAAATCTTGTTACCTGCGTAAAAATGCTTACGTGTCAAGCTTTACGATGAATCAATAAACCATAATTTAGAATAACTTCAAAAACATTTTGTGTAGATTAATGAATTATTCAGAAATTGCCAAATAATTTGATAACTATATCCGGTTATCAACAGTAAAATGCTCTATTTAACATTCCAACGGGTTACAAGATCTGACTAATACTCTGTTTATCTTTTATCGTACAATGTGTTTCTATAATTCTACGATAAATGATAAATGAAGTATAAGTTTTAAAGAGCAAATGAGATTATGGTTTATGCTTTCCAAAAGGAAAAGGTAAAAGAAGGTCAGTAGAAGTGATGTTTAAATTAGACCGGATCTTGTACTTTTCTGAATGGTTCCATCCCATGCAAAAATGTAGCGAAGATTATATCGAAAAATATAGCAGACTGTAGCGGAGATTACATCGAAAAATATAGCAGACTGTAGCGGAGATTACAACAAAAAATATAGCAGACCGTAGCGGAGATTACAACGAAAAATATAGCATACTGTAGCGGAGATTACATCGAAAAATATAGTATACAGTAGCGGAGATTACATCGAAAAATATAGCATACTGTAGCGGAGATCACATCGAAAAATATAGCATACTGTAGCGGAGATTACATCGAAAAATATAGCAGAATGTAGCGGAGATCACATCGAAATATATAGCATACTATAGCGGAGATTACATTGAAAAATATAGCAGAATGTAGCGAAGATCACATCGAAAAATATAATTAATAGTGAATGCTCTCTGGACCACATGACCGACTTTCTGCGATAGTTTCTTTTTGCTTCATTAAAAGTAATAAATTAAGTTACATGCGGTGATAATGATCACGTTCTCGCGTGACCGTTCGATATCATCTTTACTGCGATATCATTAAGTTTATTGACTTAAATAATTATGCGGTATTAATAAGAGATTATAATTTTATTAATTATAGATAATCATTGCAATTATTGGTGTCCATTAATTGTACACATTTTGTTTATAAATGATATTTAAGACAAATTCCACAAAATGTATTAACACGCGAAAAGATAACCTTCAAATGTTGTCAAGTAAGATAACGTTTTGTTTTTAAAAAGTGTATATTAGCTTCACTTATATCCATGTATGTATGAATGTAACGGAATCTTTCAATTCAATTTTCACCTAATTCCAGACGTCAGGATTATTTAAAATTTTGTACGGGTATCAAGAACCGATGAAATAATTAAAAAAATTATATTTAACAAAATAATTGAAAAAAATTATAATATTACACTAAAAAACCTAAAAAACCTTTTTAATTTTAATACAAAAAAATTAAATGTAAATATATTGTTTTAAGACTACAGAAAGAAATAAAATTGTAATAAAAAAAATTTAAAAAACCTTTTTTTCAGTCTTATAACAAAGATTTTAAATATAATTTTTTTCTTTTAAAACTACAGAAAGAAATAAAATTATAGTTTAAATAAAGTTTTTACATAAAGTTTTTTATAAATTATGATTATATATAGGATATCACTCATCTTGCAAAAGACATTAGAATAATTGTTATGATTCAACAAATAACTTTTCTATAAAATTGAAAAAAAATATTTAAAATAGTGTAATAGAAAAAAAAATTATAGCCGTTGAGAATGTAAAACTATATAATTTATTTATTTTTATATATTTGATCTTTAATGTAACACGTTAAGGCAGACTTATTGTTACAAGAGCAATTCCTTCCAGGCAACCACCACTATGAATTGTAAGGAATTAGTTCCGAGGTGGAGTGTAAAAAATTGTCATTTTAATTTTCACATGTTTTTTTTAAGGTTTTATAAGAAAAGGCTAACTGGATATGTCGGGTGAAAGAAAGGAAAAGGATGTGGTTTGAAGGAAAGTAAAAGATGTCAATGAAAAGAATTTAGTGCGGATCATGACTTCATTAGAGATGTAATTTTTCCAAACGGGTTTTGAAAGAGTATATGGCTTGAGCATTTCTGATATTAGGATCTAATAAATTCCATAATTTTTTCAGTGTAAACAATGAAGGAATATTCATAAAACGACGAACAATATTTAGGAAAACAGAAATGTAAATATAACTACGAGAGTCGTCCGTCTATAAGAGTAGAAATTATTCTAATTATTAAAGAGTTGTAAGTCTGGTAGAAACCTTTGCGGTAAAATTTGCAATTTCAAGGGGTATCGTTTAGGCTGAACTGTTGTTGATAACTGTTGAAAGAACATATGATTCAGTTGCCGTGGCAAATTAAGAATTGAGTACTTAGTCCTAACACCCTTAGGAACAGGCTCTCAAATATTAATAATTTAGGAGAAGTAGATAATTACACCCTCACTTTATAAGTTATTACATACCTCACTTTATAAGTTATTACATACCTCACTTTATAAGTTATTACATACCTCACTTTATAAGTTATTGTAACTTACTTTATAACTGATTGTAAATTATTGATACAAACACTTAAATCTTAACTATGCGCTAATAATATTTTTTTGTTTTAACATGGTGCAAACTCGCACTACAAGATTTTCTTACATACTTAGGTAATTATTAAAAGTTTAAACGTGCAAGAGTGTCTACATATTTTTTTAAAATTATTTATAAATATAAATATTATTTTCACTATATAAATATTTACCTAGTTTATTTTCTACAGGCATAAGATAAATAACCTGGTTGCCTGTATCTTTGATTTATTAAGTGTTAAGCTTTTGTAACCTTTTTAAAAATACTTTAAAAATCAAGACGATTATTTGTAAGATTAAGACTAGGTATATTATCCATTATTATGTAGATATATTCATGTTATCACAGGCTATATGTAAGCAAAATTTCATAGATATTGGTAGTGTAATTGAGGTGTTAAAGTTACTAGTTGTAGGATTAAACGGGGTAGGTTTTTACTTAAGCCGAGTTTATCAGATGATGGAGTACAATAATTTTGCAATAATACATTCTCACAACTCCTCGTATTGCATCAGTGTACGATGAGACATTAATATAAACAGACAAACAGATCAACTCCATTATTAACAGCTTCACCATCGCTGTACCTGTGCAAGTATGCAAATGTAGGTTATTTCAACGAGTCAGCTTTCTGTTAGTATACCAAAGTATCTGCATAGGTTATTAAGACAATATTACTATATTAAGTGTATTATAATACGTAATATACTATATTACTATATTAAGTGTAGAAGCATCACTATATGGAGTTAATTATTATGATAATACAATTTATGTAAAATGAAATGTCAGAAATATGCAACTGTTGGAATACTTGAATTTTGAACTTAAATTTTGGCAATGAAGTTGTTAATTCATATTTTACATTTTGTATTCATATTTAAATGACCTATGTATCGCTCAATAAGCAGACACATCTCTTAGCTTTGTGGTAGAAGAAAGCATTGATACTTCTAGTTCTCCAATTTTAGGCCGAAAGTGCTTTTTCTAATGATAAAGGGATTATGTTTTAGTAATCATATTTTAAAATGGATTGTACTGACCACGTTAAAGGACCACGGTGATGATGCAATATTGAAATACCTATTAATCATTTTGAATACAATACATTTTTCAAACATGTAAACTTCCCATGAAAAGTATTCAAAATGATTTAACATTGAATCTATATGCATGAGAATCAATACACAACCCACCAGTTCCTTCATATACACAGCCGTTACCTCCAACGAGAAAATTGTTATTCATAATGATATCAATTAAATGAAGGAAACGATTTGATGAGATTTCACATTTATTCAATTTGTGACTATATATAGAATTAATATATGTAGATTAGGATATCTGTAGAAGTAAACAGACCTTTAATTACAAAAGATTTTACCAACGAATTTAATCATTCATTAAATCCAAAGTATATGTTTTTAACACTTGTAAAGAAGTTTTTCTTGGACTAATATCTAGATTTAATATTCCTCATGAGAAACAATCGAATTAGTATTATCTACATTTTTCAATATTAGAACATAACTCAAAACATGGTAAAAGAGGACTAAAATGTAAATAAAATTTAGTATATTTCGTGAATAAAAATTTAGTATATTTCGAACAAAAATTCTTGAACAAATGAAACACAAATACATTAAAAAGTGTTATGCCTAATCTATCACCAGAGATTAAATCTGGATGTTGTGTAAAATAGTTATTTCATAAGCTAGCATACATTAAACGTTTCCAACAAAGTTAAAGAACTGAATTTCAATTTTATAATATTTCGAAATAACAAATTAATTTTAAATATTAAAAACCAAAAAATGAAAATATTATAATTGAAAATATTATATGTAAGACACATCCTTTGCTATATATATTGCCTATATTGATGGAAAATACAGCAAAAATTTTAATAGACTTGAATGAATATGGACTAGGAGTAGATTTGTGAATGTGTGAAATTTATAACATGTTGACTGATAAGGAGTTATCAAGTCTGCCTAAATATGTGACAATGTAAATTTTTAGAATATCAATATTAAGACTAACTGGTAAGTTTGTAATATATTCATTACTTTTTAATATGGTCTCCATAGTATTATGTGTCATTTGATTTAATGAAACAACTGAGAAAAGCATTTGGTTCACTTTTCCTTGAACAAAGGACTTTTCGAAAGCTGTTACCGCTTATTTGGAGTCCGAGAATCATATTACTCATAGTTTGTCTTTTATTCTTTGGGGATAAATATCATGTAACAAGGTTGGAGCAGTGTTCTGAATTACCTATAATTTCTAGACCTGACATTGTCATAACATTTTACTGAGATGAACCTAAAAATTGTTCAAAAAATAATAATAGGTCATTGGTTTAGTTATCTTAGTCAAATTATCGGGACAGTGGATATAAATAACCAAAGAAACACCCCCTAATTGATAATCCTTACAAGGGTCTATAGACTCCATATTCAAATTGCAAGTGGTAATCCTGTATAGAAGGAATTCATATTCTGCCTTAGAATCACATATAATTTAAATCATGTGTTTCACATTCAATTAGGGTTTCACACGCTAACGTAAAATATACTTCTGTAGTGGGATTAACATACTTCATAGGTTACAAAATTACACCTACATATGTATGAATCAAATTATGTACCATAGTAAAACACTATGATTTTACCTACTTTCTGTACCATGTGAATATGCCTTATTTCATTTATTCTCCACATTTATTTTTATCAATAATTTAATAATGATTCTTTTTTTTGTTATCTATTTATATCATAATACCATCTTGAATGATATATAACTTAGAAAAATTATTTGATAATTCAGTCACAAAACTATTAATCAAACTGAATTAAGAGAAAGGGAGAGAGAGCCTTTATGGAAAATTTAAATATTGCCTTATTTCAGTTTCTGCTAAAAAAAGTTACCGAAGGTTTTTTTAAAAGAAAAAATTCTAAAGAAGAAAAAAATTTGTGAATTTATAAAATTTTGAAATCAAAACATGTTAATCGAAATATTTATTATACGCTTAACTTAATTATAAATAAACTTAATTTACTATAAACAATTAGAGTTTGGTAGATTGTCTTTTTTCTCTTTGAATCTAAAATTATTCAATAATTTGGAAAATTCGCAGTTAGTTTGGCAGTTTATTTTATACGTGTATTGATAAAAAATATATTAATCAATTTTCAAAATTAAATTTAGCTTTTCCAACATTAAAACTGAAAAGGAATTTTTAGGAAAACTTGTGTTATAAAGTTGGAAATGCAAGATAAATTCAAGAATTGTTCAATGATAGGAACATCTGTAGTATATTTAGGATTTATACATGGCATAGAAAAAACTAAAAACATAAAATGCAAAACAAAAGATAGAAAGCTAATAAGTTGTTATTTATTGACAGAGCTAGCAATGCATTAGCAACCATCATTTACTGCTATATTAAGAAAGAACACTGAAGTATTTCCAATGGCCAACTTATAGGATCAATATTACTCTTAATTCCCCTGGGCAAAAGTTAAAAAAAAGAAAAAATGCTTTAAAATTTGAACTAATGTTAGTAAAATCGAGTAGTTCTGTGACATTGAATTGATTATTTTTATTGGATGAGTTTTTTGTACTCAACCTGTTAACTTTTGAAGCATCACTCTTCAGCAAAAATCATTGGTTCAAGGTGCCTGTGATAGACTGACAGATGAGCAATATTCATAGAATTTATAGGTTGTTGCTCTTTGTGGTCAAAATTTGTTACATATAATAACAAATATAATAGAGAGAGTATAAATAGAGAATAAAAACAATTTAGATTTATGTAATTATCATATTAATTTAATAAATTGTTTTCCTTTTATTTATTTAATGTGCGAATGTAGACAGTATATGAATGAAATTAATGTACATAAATTTCATTACATTATTTTTAATATTTATAGTAATTTCAAGGTCTCGACGCCCAATTACGCCACCCTCGAATTTCTTTATACAGTGTTCTCCCTGGACTTTCTATAGCTATAACTTGTCTGTGGGCAAGGAGTTTATAATTTTTTTTCAAATGTCCCAATCGAACACCACAACGGATGAGTTCTTGTGCAGCATCCAGAGCCTCTTGCTTTGGCAACTTATCTGAAAATATTTTGCATATATATTTTTACAATACTAATTTATCTGAGATAATAATACCTATAGGTGTAATTTTGTTTGAAACATCATATCTTATATATATAGGTGTGATACTATAGGATATGATGTTTCGAGCAAAATTATAAATAAGGAAATAAATAATACTATCTTTTCAAAACTTAGAAAATAATTATTTATTATACCATGAATAAAGTGAAACAAAATAATTGTGATTATTGTCTTCTATGTAAGTATCTCTCAGTTATTTTCTGAAATCTTTCAACGATAACTATTCCAAGATTCATATTTGAAAGAACTCTACATTTTTCTGTCCATCTAACTGTGAACTATTGAATTGTATATTGAATGAGTGGATCTTAGAATAATTTGGACTACTTTAACAATTTTTTTCATTACAATAATAAAATTTATTTTTATAAGTACCATTTAAAAGCAATATCTTAGAAGTAATAAGTTTTCAAACCTGTGAAATCTCCAATAAATGCAATTCCTATCGATTTTTTATTGTAAGTATATGTATGTGCTCCGACATGAAGCCAGCCAGCTCCTTCATAGACACGTCCATTACCCCCAATGAGAAACCTTTAGATTACAATGAATATGGTATTGAATCATAGTAATTACATAAATGGAAAAATTACAACTATTAAATTAAGAATGAAACATTACGACTATTAAATTAAGAAATGAATTATTTCATTGGCAACAACTATGGGATTATAAACAATATTATTAAACACATTATAATTCAGTTACATTCTGATTACAAACGTTTCTGCTACAATAAATCGAAGCAGATAATTTACAGTTAAAGAATGATTTCTGCAGCGTTCATGAGTCTCTAATTATTACTTAAATATTTTTTATTTAAAGAACTGTTAAACATATGATTTTTCTCTCATCTCTGATGCCAAATCATAATATCAAAGGATCACTTATATTTATAAATAAACCAACAATTAAAATAGTATTTGTGATGTACCATATTCATCTAAGCAAATATAATTTAGAATTATTACAGTTACATAATTAGAGCCATGTGAGAGGAAGTTAAAAATTAATTTGAATCTATCATATTTGCCATCCAAGAAAACATTGAAATCATGGTTTTGATTTCTTTTAAGATTTCTTTCTTTCAAAAATAATTAACAAAATTTCTTCACTGTGCTACATTTAACATAGTAATTAATATTATTTGTCTTTAAGATATAAATTATATACATTATACTGTATAAATTATATAAATTATTACATAATATTTGTCTTTAAGGTACAAAAGTTAAACTTATTGCTACATGAGCATTATCTTAAAGACAACTAAAGTACAAAGTAAAAATATATTATGTATTGTGGAAAACTGCAATAGATCGTGCAAAAGAATTGCAAAAAAAACGTTAAAACAATTATAAACAAAATGGAAATTTGAGAAAAAACGATGGCTAATGAATAATTAATAAAAGTATATTGGCAAGAATAATTTAGGGGGATGGTATTTGGAAGGAAAAACCAAGAAGAGGACAATAAGGAATTGTGAAAAGAATTTTTTCTTCAAATAATCTTTGAATGCGTGAATTGAGGGTGAATATCAGGGTGCGACTTATTCCATAGTTTAGCAGAATGAACAGTAGAAACATTCACAGTAGGTATCATATTTGAGGACAAATAAAATAAGGAGATATTCAGGGCAAAGTCCAAGGCAACGCGCACCTAAGTCTGAGTATCTGGACTTAAGATAATTCAGGTTATGAGAATACTTCAATACATTGAAAAGAAGGGCAGATTGTGCCAGAGGAGAACCTCTAATCACTTAAGTTGCATGCTGTAATTAGAAACATGGTCAAGTTTCATGAGGCCGAACGTATAGCAAATGCACTATCTTTTTTACTTTTCAAAGACCGTGGTGGATCTTTAGCTTTAAGTTGGTCCCTGTAATAAGATAGATGGTTCTGAGGCCATAAATTTAAGCGATTCAATTTATTTAAGTGATCCTCGGTAAGATGCAGGTAACATATATTTCCACAGTCAAGCAATGATAACAAAAATGATTTCATGAAATGGATTTCATTGCAATAAAATATTGAAGATGCTTTAAAGAATGTACTCTGCTGAAAATATTATGACTAATGTTATTTATTCGAAATTGCTGTCTGCTGAAAATATTATGACTAATGTTATTTATTCGAAATTGCTGTCTGCTGAAAATATTATGACTAATGTTATTTATTCGAAGAAATGATTTTATGAAATAGATTTCATTGCAATAAAATATTGAAGATGCTTTAAAGAATGTAGTCTGCTGAAAATATTATGACTGCTGAAAATATTATGACTAATGTTATTTATTCGAAGAAATGATTTCATGAAATAGATTTCATTGCAATAAAATATTGAAGATGCTTTAAAGAATGTAGTCTGCTGAAAATATTATGACTGCTGAAAATATTATGACTAATGTTATTTATTCGAAGAAATGATTTCATGAAATAGATTTCATTGCAATAAAATATTGAAGATGCTTTAAAGAATGTAGTCTGCTGAAAATATTATGACTGCTGAAAATATTATGACTAATGTTATTTATTCGAAGAAATGATTTCATGAAATAGATTTCATTGCAATAAAATATTGAAGATGCTTTAAAGAATGTACTCTGCTGAAAATATTATGACTAATGTTATTTATTCGAAATTGCTAATTGAAGTTTTTAGATTTTGAGGTTGCTAATTGAGGTCACATATTTGACAGTAACATCTAAAAGTGAGTCTCTTCAAAATGTTTATAGATGCAATAAAATAATATGAGCAATATTTACGATTGTGCAATATCTGCATAGTACGATTTCATGTGAAATTCCTGTATACTGGCAACCCTTTTTTCACATTCAGAGTCCGTGTCACATTCCGGTGTTGCTGTGTGCTGAATTAGCACATAGGGAATGGGCCTGATGATATAGTACACTTCTTCTGCCGGAAGAGCACCCCATTCATCGTGTGTTACGACATTACATGAGCCATCTGGTTAAATTAGAAGAACATTAATGATATATGACAGATCAATGTAGTCATGGTAGCTTGATGTATAATTGACAAGCATAGGTATAGTGCAAACCTTATACTCTTCAAAATTCCTTAAGTAACTACTGTAAAAATTCAGGGTATGGTATTACATGCAACGCATATTTATAAGAGAAAACTTGTTATATTATACTAAGGGAAAGCTTGTTATAAATATGTCACGAATAATAAAGTTTAACTCTATGAATTAAATATAATTTTTTTAAGGAGAATTGTCATACTTAGTCACCAGAAATAAATGGCTGTATTTTATGTAAATATAACCTTCATTTCAATTTCAGGTTTTTGGCCAAATGCAATACATTCCTCTCTCCTTACACTGTCTGAAAGTAAACATTCTTTCAAGGGTTTTACATTAATTATTTCTTATTAATAATTCCATTTTGTAGGCTTGTCTGAAATAAAAATTTCCTAACCAGGAGATTTCTTGCTGTTACAGGTGGCAGATTGTAACAAGTGCAAAAGTGCAATGGTTGAAAATTGCCCGACACCGATTGTGAGAATATTAGCCTTAAAAAATGCTTTTGCGGTATCTTACAAAGTTTCGTCAAACTTTTCATTTTTTGTAGATGCTTCCTATCTTCGAGCTATCCTCACTCGTTTTAAGTGACTTCAAAAAAATGCGTTATAAATTTGACCTGTTTGTTTGTATATATATATATATATATATATATATGTATATATATATATATATATATATATATGTATATATATATATGTATATATATATATATATATATATATACAAATATATATATATTTGTATGTTGTTATGTTCGTAAACACCTCAAGAACTGTTAAACATATTTTGATGCGGTTTTTACCTAGTATAAGTGTTTGCCTAGGAAGGTTTAAGTACCCAAATGATATAGATATGGTGAAGACTAAATGTAAAAACAGAGCAAGGTTGATAATATAGCTAAACGACAAGTGATAAGTAAGTAGTGTTATTGTGACTTGTTATGCTTTTAACATAAGTGTACATACTCACTTTGACCTGGTCTTTCCCATGACTCATCAAGCTATCTTAGAGTTTGGTGAGTCATGGGAAAAACCAGGTCAAAGTGACTATATCGCGGTTGTAGCATGACCAGAGAGCAAGTGATACGAGTGCTGTGTTTGTGTAGATAGATATGTTTTTTAGGTGGTAAGATATTCAAACCTTATGCTGAGTTATGTCAGATCAGGGAAACCAGGTAAGAAAAATTAATGGTGAGTGATACTGAAGTTATGTTTTTGTGTATAATTTTGTTTTTGACGGCAAAATGCAGTATTGATAGTGATAGAGGTAGTCTACTTTGGTATTCATTCATAAGCTCTATTTTTCGACCAAAATCTGCTGTCATGAAAATTGTTTACTAATTTATTTGTGTCTTTACGACTCAATGCTATTTAATCATAAGATTTGGTGGAGCTGAGCGCTACATAACATTGTTCCTTTGCAAAAATCTACAATCCTAGGACAGTAACATTAAGATTGGCCCTTGCAGCTTATGGATCAGATAGCACAATTCTCTATTAGGGGCAGCATTTATCTCTCTGTGTCATTACAACCACGGTTTCTTTGATAAGATACTGTACAACTCCATCGTATCTATCAGCATCTTTAATTCTACTCTTGTTAACCATGAAATAAATCAATACTCCTTCAGTATATTTGTCGGATTTTAGTTATCTCTATGAAGACTAGACTACTTGAAACTTTTCAAAATTCCCTTTTTTCCTTCATTATCCATCAAAAACAGATATATTTTGGTGACCCATTATAAAATAATTATGAACCAGTTATATATTTTGTACATACTTCAGATTTATTAGGAATGGCACATCCAGGTGGTGTTCATCCATGCATTGCTAACTCACTAGACTCATTAATTCAAATATTGTAAGCTCTCCAATTTTTCTCCTTCTTCTTAAGCTACTTATAAGCCCATATGGTATAAAAGGAAATATGTTAGTCATGACCCTAGTATTGATTAAAGTCGCTGATATGTAAGAAATAAAAAAATCAAAAAGGTAAAATCAAAAACTACCTATCTAATATATCTAATCGACGCACTGTGCATTTAAAAAAAAAACAGTGTAGATACTTAGGTTGATACTTACTTAATTTCTTGATCTCAAAAGAAAACTAAGTACATAAATTATTTTTGAAGAAAGCCAATGTCGAACAATTAAAGATTAATATTGGGATACAGTCATTTTTATTTTTGTATGATAAGAAAAGATAAAATTTAATTGTTTGCTATAAAAAAATTTCATTTATATAGCAACAGAACAGCTAATCACAGCAGAGATAATGATCTATAACAATTCCTCAAATTAAAATATTTAAGTACATAATCTTGCGATCGCTTTTTTATAATTTTCATTATTTATCGAATTACATGCTATTTACGATCGTTGTTGACTCAAAGGTAATAAATGTTTATATTTTTAATGCTATTTACAAACGTTGATAACTCAAAGGTTACGCGCGCGTCACACACGGGTGGCACGAACTTCATACATGCTTTGATGTATGTATGCAGGCGGGTATTTAGAGGCGGAGGGGAGAGTCCAAAGCTCTTTAAACTTACACAGATAAGACGATTTTTTCCCAGAAACAATTCATTAAAAAATAAAAAAACAGAAAACGAAAAAAATCAAATGAAAAATGTTTTATTAATGTTTGTATTTTTAATTAAATAAATGTTGTCGTACTTCATGTGTTATTTTACTTTATATCAGTTTTAATTCGAACTTGCGAAAAAGTCTTTCGGAATTTTTCGTGTTCAAACAATGATTATGGTACGAGAAACTGGCTTAGTCAGTTTCTTGTTTTTTTTGCAAATAAATTAGTATAAAACAAAAATTAAACAAAAAATAACACGTGAACAGGAACCGTGACTTTTTGACTTCTTGTCATATATTTCACCTTTTATATTTTGTGAACACACATCGGAAATATCTTATACTAGACACAATGTATCAACATTGATACATACATTAAATGCTACATAAAAATGTTTATTGACAATTCATAACACAAATTGTTGGCCAGTTTAAGAATCTTTTTTTTATTCTAAAAATAAATATTATACATTTTTTTTTCACTATGTGGCGTTCGATTCATTAACACGACCATGCAGAATGTATCTGTTGTCAAGTTGAATTCTCAATTTTTCTTATAACTTATATATTTAAACTTGAAGGAGATAGGATAGACTTTAATTTTAGTGTATATTTTAGACATTAATAAATGAATAAACAGAAGTACTTACCGGCTTGGGCGTAGATAAATAAACCCGAAAGAACGAGTGCAAACAAAGATAACATGTTTTTGAACTAATATGCCAAACCGTCTCTTCGAAGAATCACTCAACACTGATTAATGCGAACGTGACCGCCTAATCTAATTGAGAATGGTAAATGTTTGTTTACCGACGCCGGGACATACCCGAGTTTGCCGCTGCGATATATAATAAATGGTAACTTTTTCCGCCTTGTACATTTGTACACTTGCAAACATTATAATAAAATTATTACAGAGTGAATTTTATACATAGAAAATATTTATTGTTTTAAAGAGTGAATGATTTAGCGTAAAGAATGATAAGAAAAACCAGGAACCTGTTTTTAGAAGTTTTATCTCTATATTAATTTGTTCGCCATTCACGCAAAATTTACTGGAGATATTTTGATGAAATTTCGTATGGTAATAATTTATACCCAAGAACAACATATGAGAGAGAAAAACAATCGGTTAACCTTTCTTATTCCGAATTTGATGAGAACAAAGTCATAGACATAGCTAGAAAAAAAATATTGCGATTATTTACAATATAAAGACTTTTTCTGTCTTTATTTTATATTAATTAATATCATTAAAGGATTCTAGGGTAGTACAATTTGCTTAAGGCGTTTTCGAATCTATTGTGGAGTACTAAATTTATCACCGTACTGTCAGCAAATGTTTTGCCTACCGCCTAATCATTCGGAAGAATTAAAAGTTCTTCCCGGTGGTGTTATTACCAAATTTGAGAAAGTAGGTTTTAACAGTTTTCAAAGTTTTATGTTATGATAATTACTCAACATGGGCTTCTAAGTTCTGTCGTTCAATTTAAATTTCAACCCTTTAGTTTTTAGAGTTGCTTAGTCTACTGAAAAAGTAAACTAAGGAAGTCTTCGTAATTGCTTGATTTACTTTTTCAGTAATTTTTTTTCATTCTCTTTTAGTCAGGGAAGCTTTCCTATTTTAAAATTTTTATATTTTTTTAAACGTAAACATTTCTACATTATTTTTAGTAAAGAAAAAATCTCCACTTATTAATCCAATGTGTAAGTTATCCGAATACTTATGCTTCTGTACAATAATCCAATAGATGCCCATTCCCTTCATCGTCACCCTGCTTTGATTTTGTTGTATTAACATTTGGCACTTTTGCTAGGGCAAATATTACGAAGACAAAAGTTTTTTTGTCAGAAATGGTCTAAATATCTAAGTAAATATTGGATTATATTAAAAAAGGTTGTTTTTTTAAATTATGACAGAGGTGTTTAAGACGAGGTCAGGTTTTTCTCGAAAATATAAGACGAAAATCATCTATGACATTTTTTTTTATTTTAATGCTATTACGGTGAAATAACGTATTTTTCATTTAAAATATTTTTTCGACCTTCACTCAAGCATAGTTATATTTAATTGTTTCATTACCATAAAAACAACTTCCGTGAAAAAAAAACTGTGAGCCTTCACGGGACGCCTGGCAGATGATGAAACATCGTATTCGTACAAGTAATATGCATAAAAGACAAGATTATTACAGGAACTAAATATAGCATAATGAAAAAATAAAGTATTACGAATTTCTTACAGAAAATGGCGACTTTATTTAATAAACATTTATTTACAATTAATACAACAAAAATAATAAAGCACAGGTTATGTGTACCGTAGTAAACAACAACGTCGAACTGAGTGAGGATTACTGTGAGGACTATATATATATATATATATATATATATATATATATATATATATATACCTTAGTAAAGCGTGGCGACCCGTCACCACGGCAAGCGTCGCCACGCCAACGATCCGCTTTATACCTGCGCCTATAGATGTTTCACATCAAAAATAATCTTGAAAGGTTTCGGCCAAGAACGAAGGATCTCTCCCAACTGAGTATAACTTCATTTTTTTAATAAACTTAAAATAAGAATAATAAATTTTAATAAACTTAAAATAAAAATAACTTTAAGGTAAACAAAGCGTAGGGTATTTGTCGTCAGTATTGTAATTTTTATTTTTAGTTCACATTGCTATAAAAGCATGTTTTTTTATTTTTATAAACTATAATTTTATTTTAAATATTTATATAAATAGTTATATGTTGTGACTCATACATGGCGTTAGGATAGTATTATATGTCAATGAAACACTATGAAATTGTTTTCTGTTTGTGTTTGGTGTGCGTTTCAGAACATACAGCGGGAAAGATTGTTTGTTTATTTGTTTGTGCGTAGTGGTTTGGGAGAGGCAGGCGTTTCAGAAGCCATCTGAATGTAGACAAACGTTCGAGGGCAGAAGGTGTTGTTGGTCATCTTCCGCACATAACATTTTTCGATGTTGTATTTGTTTGATATAAGCTTACTTTGTTTCCTCAATTTGTTTAAAATGTTAATATGTTGCCAATATTTGTTATTCAATTACTTTAGTAGGTTTAGCATTAAGATTGACAAATTTAGTTATTACATATTTTGTTATCTATAAATGTAATAAAATTAATTATCAGAATTTACAAAAAAACCTGTCAAGCATAACTAGAATTCCCACTATGAGGGTCCTGTACAAATTTAGGCACTTATAAACGTTTAAGGGAAATACTGTCTGCATTTCTAGTTAAGATATTTACAAATATTAATTTTTCACAATATAGATTATATTTCCTGCCATATTTTTCACAGGCGTAAACATCTTGGCGCATATTTCAAAAAATATGACAAAGTTTCGAAAATAAGAGGTGGGGAAACAACCTTTTTCGGTAAACTAACCCTTTCAAACAATACACCCTACACTACATATGGAATTAATAGAATTTATTCGCATATTATTTATGTGTACATGTTAATACGCTATTTTACTATGCCAAATTTGAAGATGTAGAAACTGAGAAAAAGGGCGGTGACAGACAGAAGAACAGACATATGTATATTTTAAATCACACAACGAAGTTTTCCACATGGCATACGTCCATTTGCGAAACGAGTGTGGCCAAAAGTGAAGTTTGAAGCGGTGTGATAGTGTAGGTGATTGAGTAAGCATCACGAATGCAGGCAGATGCATGAGGGCAGATGACGTTCTCGGTCATACTTTGGTAAGTATTAGGCTGTACAAATTTGCTTTTTACATACTTTATTGTCTATATGCATATAATACAATTGTAGAAATAGTGCGTCTGTACATTGAAGGTAATTCCAAAAAAAATACTCAGGAGAAAGTAACAAAAGTATTATTTTACAAGTTGAACACTAAAATATTATTTTTGGACTGTTTGTCCGCTGGTATGTAACATAATTAGGAAGGGGGGTGAACTTATACTATTTTTGAGAAGTATAATTCGACCTTGAATAAACGGATATTCAAAATGTTTTTAAATGTTTAATTTGCCTTCCCCTCCCCTAAAATTTTTCATAAAAACATTTTTAGTGTTAGCTATATGGAGATTAATATGTTTATTACTATGACAAATTTCAAGCTTCAACATCAAGCGGTTTCTGAAAGAAAAGACTGTAACACACAGACAGGCGGAGTTAGCCTATAACGATCCCATTTTTCGTTTTGAGATAGGGAACCTAAATAACGTGTTTGAAAATTTGTGTTGGAATCAGCAATCGGGATTAAGGGGCTGAGTCTAGATGCAATATTGAAAAAAAAATTTTTTTTAATATAATTACACCAAGTAATCAACTGAAAACATGATAGTATTTTACGCATCTTAAATATGCGTTGTGCACCGAAAGTTTTATATATATATATATATATATATATATATATATACATATATATATATATATATATATATATATATATATATATGATTTATGACCTATGAAACAATACTATATATGACCGGGAATTCTTAGCAATTATTCAAATGATTTTTTTCTATTTGCTTACACTTCTTCGAACGCACAAATATTTTTATTGATTGAAGTATTTTCTTTGATTTATACTTTTTTTAAAAACGAGCGATTTTTAATTAGATATTGACCTTAAGCCACCACTATTATCGATCAAATTAAAATTTTGGAAAGGGCGGTATTGAAATTACAAGATAATATTGTATTGTATTATTTCTTTCTTATTTTGAAACTCTTGAATAAATTTTGATTTAAATTTGGTGCAGATATTGATAATGCGGATAATAAATAAAATTAGCTCTTCACACGGACATGCTGCAATGAGATTATTGAAATATCTATTATAAGCAGCAAACATATCCTGATAAGGGCGTTGCCACGTGCGCAACTAGCTAAGAAAATATTATTCATAAATTGTTGGTCAAAAGTTAAGGTAACTTTACCTTGTCCGCCTATTTGTACTACTGTTACAGCATCAAATGGAGATTTCAACTAATTACTTTGCCTAACTAATTACTCAGCTTTGTAATTTTTCAATAAACGTGAAAAATCCTGAAAGCAGTACTTAGTGAGCAAGTCAATTTTAAATGTCTCATTAAACACGTTTTGTAGATTGAATATATTTCCCTGATTCGCTTTCAGACAGGTATTTAATAAATATTTCTTTAATTTTAAAGTCAATACATCAAAACCGTAGATATTATCTATTTATTTATATATTTAACGTCTCAAATAGAGGAAATAATTAGTCCTTATATACTTTATATGCTTCTCTCCCTTGTCTATAGAACATTATATATTTTAATATTTCAATAAAGTTCCTCATAACATTATCTTTCCATTTAATCCGAATACGACTCTATTGTGTGTTGTTAGGACCTTCAAGTATATTTCTACTACTTATTTCATGTTGGCATATACTTCAGTTATGTATTAATGTGGGAGAAAATACGATAAATTAATAATGTTAAGCATGGGAAAGTCCTCTACTAACAGTTTCTGGACAAGCATATTGTATGGTACAAAAGGAAACTTTTGTGGAAAAATTTCCTTTTAAAGGAAAGGAAACAGTCACCGCTAAAGTCTACGCTAGCCAACTGTATCGTTTTGCTACCGAAAAGAACCGAAGTTCACTTTCTACACGGTAACGCTCAGTAGCACGTTGCTTCAATTACTCGCTGTCAACTGGAGAAACTTGGCTTGGATTCGTTATCTCAACCAGCTTGTTTACCAGACTTAGCACCATAAGATTATCATCTCTTCCGAACTCTCAAAAGCTTTCTACGCCAAAAAAGCTTCACGAATTTAAAGATATTGAATCTTTAAAGTCGTGAATTTTTAAACTCCCACCCTCCAAACTTTTGGTCTGGTGGTATCCAGTCTCTGGGCTCGAGATGGTCACACTTTATTGATGCACAGGGTGACTACGTTGTAGATTAAAAATGTTTAACGAGTTAATAAATAAATAAAATTAAAAAATTTTCTTAGTGTTTCATTACTTTCTTGCCAGCCCAATAAAATGATATGCCAACTCTAAAACGAAAAATAATTATTATAATCTAGAGGGGGGAAATTGTATTTAGTTGGAGTAAGATTGGTACCTGCACTATTTTAGTCATGGTCCGTATCTTTATATTTCTGAACCATAGTAATTATCCAGACATAGTGACTACACTTTTCTTAACATGTTTAAAAAGTTGTCACATGTTGGAAACATGTTTATTTTTTGTTAGAGAATAATTTTCTTATTCTTTCTTTCAAATTCTTTTCAAATTTATTTCTCAGATATCTCAATTGTCACAAAAACTATTAAATTATCAATATAGCTTTTGCCTAGAGCTTCGTCTAAGTTTATGGCACACCCCGCGAATGTTTACTTTATCAGAACTAGCGCGCCAGACTTAAGTTTTGACGATAGAAATAATTATAACTGAGGTAATTTTACAGGTTCTTTAATATAACTTTTTTGGAAAATGGACGTCTTCCTCTAAAAATTATATTCTTATTTATTTCTTTTTTTAAATATATATTGGTCTATAAGTAAGTACGCTGCAGGTTATTTTAAGGTACTTGTGATCCTTTTTTATCGAATGGTTAACTTTTCGAAGAAAAATCTTTTATTTTTTATAATTATTCATCAAATAGTTTAATTTTATTACGAAGTTTCACTTAAATATGACTGTTTGGAAAATGTAAGCAGGAAAATTAGTTTAATTTAGACATTTCAACTCCAGCATGCTGAGGGCTCTCATAATAATAATCAAATAATTTAATTTTATAAATAACTAATTTCCATTGCCTGTGTTTTGTGTGGATCTTCTAGTCCCTTCTCTATGCTCTCTACTTTTTTAATTTTTAACTTTTAAGTTAACAATGGTAAGAACCTTGTTTATTTAATAAAAGGTAGAATGGCACAGATTTCGGTTCTCTTTTCAGTTTCCTTTCAATGTAGGTCAATATTTAATACTAAGATAAAGACTAAAATATATATAGTTTTTAAAAGTAATAAATAATGTAACCTAAAGATAGGAAAACTTTTTCAAAGTCTGGTTTTTTTGTTCCATTTCGTTAACTTATAATATAATTCGAGGTATACTTTAAAACAACGGAACCAGACGGCCCCTACTTTTTTGTTTACATAAGTTTTATTAATTTTGTAAAATGTTCGTTTTTTATAAAATTATGATATTAAAAAATTAATAATTTTAAGTGAAAATAATAAAGCGCGTAATAAAATACTGCGGGAGCATTACAATCTATTATTTTGTAGTATGCACCAAACTACATAATATTTTTTTGTCAATATTGTGCATAGTTCTATCAAGACTACATCAAAGTCGCAATGATAAATCGTTTCGAAAAATAAACATGTATATGTTATCATGTTCGGCGGGACTTTGAATGACAAGGAGCTGAATAGTGTCGGAGGTCGCCGCAGAAAGCCCTCGCGAATAACGATATATAATACCCTGCACCGATGCACCTATCACGTAGGTCGAGGTGGATTGCATATTAGTTTGCGATATTGCTTCCTGCTTCACCAACGTCGCTCGGCAGTCATGCGCTTTCACCGACGCTTAGAGCCGAGCTCGGCATTTCATAAACATATTCGCAATTAAGGAATGCGGCTCGATAGAATGTAGGATGAGTTAATAATCGATTTATCAGGTGAAGACGGTCTTGTGACATAAGGAGTTGTTATAGCGTAAGCGAGAATGATACTGGGATGCTGCGAAATCGTTTATTTAATGGCCATTGGCGAAAGATGTATAATTTAACTGCAATTGGTTATTATTATGACAGCCTTCAGCGCGCTGGAGTTGAAATGGCAACAAAAGTTGAAATGGCCACCTCGGCGTACAAAAATATACGGGAGCAAAGTGGCAAGTGCGACACGTCACTATATCCCAACATAGTGTCAGTTGCCGGGCTCCTCATTATTCGATTGAATTTATAGTACCGATGACAATATTACTACTTTTATGAAGGTGCTGGCAAATATTCATAATATCCTCAAAACAATGAGAAGGAGACCCATCGTATTTGGATCCTTTTAATTCATCTTGGGAAAATTTTTGATCTCGCAATATATCCCTGGACGGTTCTAAAAGGTGGTCATATTAACTTCATACCGGCGAATGGTAGACCCGCCATATTTAGGCATTTTTAATTTGTTTAATTTATATTGGTAAGACCTTCGTTCTAACATGATGTCCATGGTTTGATGATGGCGTTAAAGATCGTACTAAGTTTATAACGACAAGAACCAGTACCGTCATGTTTGTGCACATTCAATTTGTCTTGGCCAGACCTTTAGTGTCACATGGTTTTATGATGAGGGCAAGAGATGGTTACAGGATCTCCACAGATCTGAACAGCAGACTTGCCGTATAATTTTTTATTTATTACCATATAGTTACATAAGCTTCATAATTTTGTACGTTCATATGTTCAGTAACATAACTGATTTTACTACAGCATTTGACTGCGATTTGGCCTGTTATAATATTTATTTTCGCAGCGAAATTTTCGTGTAATATTATTGCGATCATCTTAAAGATACTTTTTACAGAAAAAAATTACGATAAAGTTTTGTAATGTGTTACTCGGGTTAGGAGAAACTTTACCTTTGGTGCAAACCTCAAACGGTGTAAATTTGTACTTAGCTGAACTTTTTTTAAATTTCGGTACTATGCACAAAAACGATATGCTTAATAAAGTTAACCTAACCTAACCCCATTCAATCTATCTTAACCCAATATAACCCAACTTAACCCATACTAGCCCAACATAACCTAACCTAGCCTTACGTAACCTAATGCAACTCAAGCTAACCAAACATGACCAAACCCAACCCAGACTAACCTTACCTAGACCAACCTTACCCACCTATTATAACCTAACCAAACAAAACCTAGTCAAACCCAAACTAACGTGACCTTACCAAACCCAACCTAGCGTAACTTAACCCAACCTAATTCAATTTAACACAGCATAATATAACATACACCACCTTAAGCTAAATGATGCCGTTGGAGTGGTGAAATACAATAACTCTCGTATAACCTCGCCCTCCCCCCCCTGAATTAAGACAGGACGTTTCTAACACTAATCCAAAATAACTTACAATAACGTTTTCATCTCAAAAGTAAAGATATCACATCTTAACCTAAAAATTAAGCCCAATCGATGTATTAATTTCGACAATCTCTATTAATCAATTTTAATTCCACGAATCGTATCTTATTACTTTAGTGCTAATAATTGAATTTCAAGATCTTTACAAAATATTTAATCAAACAAGTAGTGTAGATTTTAAACGGTACCTTAAGTATTATTTCAGTGAAAATTTAATTCAAATTAGCTCAGTAGTTTCTACTTGATGCACAAAGGGATAAACATTTAAATCCAAAATAAACAGATACACAAATTTATTTTAGAAAATATATAAAAGACACACAAGGTAGCTTAAGTTTTATTAGAACTTCAAGTATTATTTTAGTGAAAGATTCACTAAAATCGACTCATTTGATTGCATGATACTCAAAAAAACAGACATAGACAAAGTCAGGCATAAATTCAACAAAAAAATACATTTTGGGGGCAGGGAAACCTAAATAGTGTAAACCTAAATAGGGCAGGGAAACCTAAATAGTCCAAAAAAATATATTTACACCACTATTAGACTTTTACAGCAGTATAAATACGACCTTTACAAGTTCTATAAGACTATAATATACAATGACGTTTCAAGAAATGTATTTCCACTTGTAAACAAATCGCACTCGGGTGCGACCAGCATCAGGTGAACGAACAGTTGAATATCGTGAGAAAGTCGAGAACTCCTTTATATTTCGGTTCTAGATGCTGGTATTGTGAAAAGAGATAACGACTGCATGAACGCAGGAAGTTATTAGGTATACAAAATGAAAGTTTCTTCAATAACACGTAATGCAAAATCTTTTCATTTTACAATTGAAAACTAATTTCACAAGTGTCGAGATTCTCTGAGCTGCAACGAATGGAAACATAGTATATTTAGGAGAATATCAGTAGGAAACAGAAAATGACAGTTACCGTACCGTTTCATATGCAAATATCGATTGATTATATTTTTAACATGTTGAACGATTAGAATATACTTGGTCTGATATGAGTTTTAAATAATTAGGCAGGTTTTGAATTTATCTCGCACTAAAAACAGTAAAGTAGTTGGAGAAACATATGGAAAATATATCACATTGTGAAACGCGATAACGACTGGATTATTTTTTACGATACATCCGCCAAATTCCCACAAATGTTTAATGTAAAGAAGAAATTAAATTTTGTAATATCAAATTGATTTCCGATGAACGTAAACTTGTATATAAAAACTTTTTGAGTACGAGGGTTCCATACATACTTAAGCAGATGTAAACATTTATATTAAACTGTTTGTGAATATTAATATTATTACCTATTATACGAAAATATCAATATATTGCTATCTTTCACAGATAAAATAAACACACTTTATAAACGATATACGAAATTATTTTTACAGTTTATTTAAGTGTGGAGTTTCTATGAACATTTTACAGATCCATCTATGTATTATAAGTTGGTCGACTATTACACGTAAACTAGTCAAATCTACTTAGCTGTAATAGTTTCCCTTTTAATTTCATTAATACTTTTGTGAATACTTTTCACATATTCAAAAATAGCGGTTTAGTTAATGGGGGGTTGGAGAAATAACTTTAACGAAAGGATCATTCTTAAAAGTTTAATATTCCATAAACGAAATTTAACAAAAAAATGTTCATAACATACCCCAAATATTATTAAATGACATGTTCAACGATATCATATAGAGTGTAAGAGAGGTACCCCAAAAAACCGTTTTAAAATATTTTATTTCGTGCTTCAACTTTAGGGATGTTAAATAAATAAGTTTAACCGTATTGAATTTATCGCTAACGGCCTGCAAGTAAAACAACTGCGACATACAAGTGGACAGATTGACGGATATGGCAAAATTATAAGTGCTTCTACTTTACGGAACCCTAAAAATTGTGGGAAAACTTGTCTGTGGGCTCTAGTTAGGGTTACCATATGTAAAATCGCTGTTTCCGGGATATTTCTACTACAGGGTGCAGACGCGGAATTTAAAGCAAAGTTAAAATTTCATTCAAGTAGCATTATTTATTCCTTTTTGTTTACACTATATTGTAAACATCAACATACTATAACTAATAGTAGTTTAAGAAATAAAAGGTTTTTTTGAGAGCAACAAAATTTGTAGACCGATAAAAATAAACAAATGATTATCTGCTATTGCCACAGCTGTAAAATATACTTTTTAATAAAGTTTTTTGACTTATTAAATAGTAACCATTTAGTACAAAACTTACTAAATGGCTACTACACTTATCCAAATTACTAAAAACTAATTTGGAAAAAAGAATTTGTAAATATTTACTTTTCTATCAATTATTAATTGTATCTAATTGCAATTAAGAGCTTAGCTTTGCTAGTTTGATAATGACAATAATATTTTTTTTTTATTATGTTCATGTTTTGATTTACTTATTTTAATCAATATATTGCCATCGGGATTATTTAATAGCGACTGCTAAATTCTGGAGCAAGACTCATCGCAATTTATTCGAAGTATAAAAATCCTTAATCAAATCCGTGATCATCTGATTCCGGTCTTGATCAAGCTAATGTTACTAAAGGCAATTTATGACAGTTACCGCAATTTTTTACATTTTTGGGACAAATTTATTACATTCTTAACACGGGACAACATTACAAATTCCGGGATAATTCCGAAAATCCCAAACACCTGGCAACCCTAATTGTAGTTCATGGATTTGTACCATTTACGTACGAGTACGTACTGCATACGAAAGCACTAACGGTTCTTAATAATGCTACCTGGTTACTCTCAATTTTTCCTATTTAATATCGAAATAGAACTCTATTTAAATTCATTATGCGTGTACATACCTACTTAAAGCGCTCCAAGTAATTATTTAACACACTTAAGAGTCAACTTAATTATATCGATATGCATTTAAGAATGAAACTCTGTTAATCACTTTTTATGTAACAGCAATTCGCACTTAAATTATTAACACCTTTCGTAATAGTTTACTGCCGATTTCTATCAGCTACGTCATCAATGATTTTACACACGACAATAGCAACATTTACCGATACAAACTACAATAGTATCAGTTACCGATACAAACTACGATAGTAACAGTTACCGATGGGCCGGTCACAGTTATTGACGGTTTGTATATATACCACAAGCACTGTTTGCTATCTGTAATCTATGGGAAAATGTCAGACTCTTACCGCGTCGATCTGCGGTACATTTAGTTATTTTGAAATATTTTTCCAATTCTATATTTATATTAATATTTCTGATAATTTAATATTTTTTGTCCATTTTTATTTACGTAATTACAATTATTACAATTATTTAATTGCAAGACAAATTGTATCAATTTATTTAATCAAAAATGTCGCATAAAATGGAGCGACTAGAAACTTTATTTTCTTTCTTGAATTTATTGATTTTTTTCACATTGAGATTGGCAAATATACTGTAATTTAAACAAAATAGATGACATTAAATACAATATAAAATAAAAGATGACAGGCATACAAAAGAAACAGTGCTATTGCTCAATTTCAGTTACATATTTCTAATTCAAACTTCTACATAACACATGAAATTAATGTGCAGCAAGACAAAAATACTTTTTGTAATTTATATGAAGTTACCCTTATATTTTCCACAATAAAATATCCACTGTCGTGTTATCTATTATTTTTATTGTATAGTTTTATCTCAGCAACTCGAAGTTATTAGTAAATTGCACAAAAATAATGCAATTTATAAACCTAGATAAATGTAAATCTGACAAAACCGAAGGGTAGCGTATTTTCCAATGATACCATTGACAGATGCCTAAATTTTATGGAGAAATAACTAATTGTCATTTTCGCGAATTAACCCTATCGGCGGGTTATAATAACAGTCCGCTTCGTAAATGATAGATGAAGGTAGAAGTATCCACCAGTAGATAGTTCATTTGGATGTAAAAATTTTACTAACGGTAAAATTCTTGCCCCTTGTAAGCAACAAGTTTTCCTATATGGTCATACGAATTGGGGCGGTTAGTCACTTATTCTACGTTTCAGCAGATCACAGAAATTTACGACCCGAGCTTGTAACGTGAAAACTTTACAACATATAATCTAAAATTATATATGTTGTATATCCTGAAACTTCCATATACATTATCATGTATTATTCTTCCATTTTTTCCAAATTTTTTAATTTTTTGTTAATTTCATTACCTAACCGTTTAATTTGTTTAAACCAAAAATATTTCTAAGCGACGATGTTGCAACAGAAATTGGACGATAAACGACAATCTATAATTATCGATAACATATACCATTGTAATTTTTCGTAAATGTTTATATTGTTTACCATATCTTCATTATATTATTTATTTTATCATATATTGGATAGTCGCGAGCAGCTAAGTTAAAAAAAATAAAAGAAAAAGTTTAAGAAAAAGCAGTGAAATTAATACTATCAAGAAGAAAATTTATCGTTTAATTCACTTTAAACGCCAAAATTTAAAAAAATTAGCAATCTTAAACTAATGAGTATGTTGTAGAAAAAAATCTATAAATTGAAATCCCTACATTTTTAGTGATGAATTAGAAATCTTTGTAAAATACACATTAATAATTATTTTGACATAAAAACGTCTAAAAAATCTTTACCATTAATCACAGGTAAAGTTTTCGGAAGACTTTTTTTCGCTGCACTATATATGCACCTGGTTATATGAAGCTGCTGTAATAACAAAACCATATTCCTTTATTGCGGCCAACTTTTCAATACACAGCCAAATATTGCACTGATCCTAAAAAGCATCACCTTGCACAATACCATTATCTGCGTATCAGTACAACTCTATGGACGCGCCCTCGTTCGAATGCTGATTTAAGACGGCTATAAAATGTAACGACGCGTAGTCGTAGTAGAGACATTCTATGGGACATATGAGGTCGAAGCAATAGTACAAGAATTCCGTGCCTATGATAGTATGTTATGCTAGTAAAAAATAGCTGGCATGGTTATCAAAAAACATGTGCAAAGTAGTGAAGGCATTGCACAGAAACTACTTTATCGACGCAGTCTAATTTAAAGCATTCCTAATTTGCTCCTATTGGACCATCAATCTTGAGACAAAAATTATTGAATATATTTGGCGTTAATTTTGTAGAAATTCATTATACACAATTAAATCAAACTACGTGATGAATTATTATTTCTACTTTCTTTAAGTTCTTTACCACGACCTGGGTTTCGTTGTATTTCGTTGTATTATCTTCAGGTGGGTTATTAGCAAAGATATTTGCTATAGATCTTTGCTCATAGCTACCTATTCCGAACATCATTATTTGGTATAGATCTATGCTATTAGCCCACCTGAAGAGGTTGTATTTGCTATAAATCTTTGCTAATAGCCCATCTGAAGATGTTGTAATACAACGAAACCTAGGTCGTGGTAAAGAACTTAAAGAAAGTAGAAATAATACTACATCACGTAGTTTCATTTAATTGTGGACAAAAATTATTATAAAAATTTATAAAAAACTCTCAATGCAGTAACCCATATCTATATGATTCTTTTGCACATTTTATAAAATTTGACACCCAAACAAAAATTTTCGAAAATACTATTACATAACGAGCATAAATGAGCAAATGGACACTCTCCTCATATAGACGCTTGACGTACATAAATCATGTCTGTTGAGGGGATGTAAGAGTCAAGTTAGCCTATACAAGTCAAACTATGATTTTACAAATTGTTTTCTTAATATTAGAGTTCGGATATGTAAACGTGCGGTATTATCCATCCTTCCCCTAGCTATAATAGCCCAAAACTTTAATTAAAAAATACAACCTATGCACTATTGACCCGCAACTATTGACCCAAACGATTGACCCGCTTAATTTAATCCATTATTGCTAATTAATTTTCAAACAGGTTTTAATAAATATATTATACCCTATGCAAACTAGACACTATAAACATGATGGTGACGTGTTATGTTAATGAGAAAAGTCGTTTTCGCGCTAAGGCTGGAAAAACAAGCTAACGTTGCTTTTCTTTACATGAAATTAGCGTGATAATTATTTATTAAGAATAACTATTGATGTAAATATTATTATTTTCTTGAATCAAATTCTTCCGTATGATACAAAACACAACCAATAATGTATGTGAGAAAATACTTGGTTCTACGCGAAGCTTTACTTTCTTGCTTTCACGGCGGAAGTTTACCTTTTTAAAGCAAGCGTGGACGTTAAGAAGGATGGACGTTAAGAAGAGAAGAGAGAGAGGGAGAGAGAGATATTCTATATACCTTATATAACTACATAGTATTATATTGTCGTGAATATCTCAAGAACTGTAACATATAGAATCGTATAGTTTTCCCACACTCTTTGAGTAATATTTTAAAAAGCCGGTTATTTTATAATTTTAGTTTCAATAGTTTCGAAAATAAGGGGTGTGGGTCATAATTCGTTTTTCGTATTCTTCAGACCCTCATAAGCAGCCGCTTCAAAAGACACCCCCACACTATATATTGAATTTTTAAAAATTCCAACACTCATTTTGCCTCCGTCAAATTTCAATATGCAATTTTTGAATATTAACTATTGAGAAACGTGCGGGTCAATATTTGTTATTACTATACCAAATTTCATGTTTCTATGTGGAGTGTCGTCTAAGAAAAACGTATGTTAAAGACGGACAGAAGAAAACGTGAGTGATCTTGTAAGGGTTTTATTTTTCCTTTTGGAAGTAGGAACCCTAAAACTAATTTCGATATGTGGAAAAATAACAAATGCTGCGAATGAATAATAACGTTTCGCTGACAAAATGAAATGCGCCCTTATGAAAGAAGGGAATTATGACATCATTTATGATCTATGTAAGATATGGAAAAATTGCCATGATAGAATTAAAAATACAGGTAGTCGACGAAAATAACGCAGGTATGCGATAAGCGTTTAACAATTAGCATAAAAGAGGTTGAATATTAATTGATAAATGTAAACTGACAAAATGGTTATATTTGGAAAACTAAGAGATACATGCGTGAGTTGAGTTACGAATTTTCCAAAAAATGCTAATGTAAAGACCACAGAAATAAAAGAAAATGAACGGAAACGTGTACATGCATTCGAATGAGAACTGTGAAAAGGGTTAAGAAGTTTAAAGAGGTGAATGTTTCATTATTGCTTCTCACTGTTTTTGGGTTGAAGATTAAATGGAGTATTAATGGAGGTGTAAATAGGTTTATCAAACTTCTCTTTTCTTCCATTTTCTTCTTTAGAGTTTCTTTTAGATTTCACTCTTTAGAGTTTTGAAAGACACCGGAGGAATCATCTTATTCTAAGAATGATATCTATCTATTTATGTTCCAGCTTTCAAACGGAATAAGTTATAGACTTAAATTTCATAAATGTTGTTTATTTATTTAACTCAAACCCAAAAAAACGTATTTAAAATTTTATCCTAAGGTGGCGCTCATACTCGCGAAGGCGGGCTGAAAATTGTCTACGTTACTGTACAATTCAACTCTTTACGTACAACTCTTTATCTAAAATAAAAATGTCTTTTTTAATTTCTTCTCTTTGAAATAAGAGACATTTAAAGCTGTTGTTTTAGACATATTTTATTACTTATTACTAGGCTTATCTTACTAATTCTACTACTTTAAATAGTATCAAAATACGTATGCCTTTAAATAGTATCAAAATGCGTGTGCCTTTAAATAGTACCAATATACGTGTGCCTTTAAATAGTATCAAAATACGCGTGATTTTAAATAGTATCAAAATACTCGTGACTTTAAATAGTATCAAAATACTCGTGACTTTAAATAGTATCAAAGTACGTGTGCCTTTAAATAGTATCAAAATACGCGTGATTTTAAATAGTATCAAAATACTCGCGACTTTAAATAGTATCAAAATACGTGTGCCTGTAAATAGTATCAAAATACTCGTGACTTTAAATAGTATCAAAATACGCTTGAATTTAAATAGTATCAATATAGGCATAACTTTAAAGAGTATCGAAATACTCGTGACTTTAAATAGTATCAAAATACGCATGACTTTAAGTAGTATCAAAATACGTGTGACTTTAAATAGTATCAATATAGGCATAACTTTAAAGAGTATCTAAATACTCGTGACTGTAAATAGTATCAAAATACGCGTGACTTTAAATAGTATCAACATACTTGTGACTTTAAATAGTATCAATATAGGCATAACTTTAAAGAGTATCGAAATTCTCTTGACTTTAAATAGTATCAAAATATGTGTGACTTTAAATAGTATCAATATAGGCATAACTTTAAAGAGTATCGAAATACTCGTGACTTTAAATGATATCAAAATACGTGTGACTTTAAATAGTATCGAAATACGTGTGACTTTAAATAGTAGCAATATAGGCATAACATTAAAGAGTATCGAAATACTCAGGAATTTAAATAGTATAAAAATACGTGTGCCTTTAAATAGTATCAAAATACGCGTAACGTTAATTAGTATCAAAATACGTGTGACTTTAAATAGCGTAAGTACAGAGCTCCACTAGCGTGAATTCGGCACGCATTTGATTAATACTTAATTTGTATAATAAATACAGGGCATTTTAATTTTGGACATATTTACATATTGATTTTTCTCATTCACTGTTAAGTAATGAAAATTTAACCATTCAATAGGTACTTGCGGATAATATTCTAAAACAAACTTAATACCATATTTTCCTGAGAGCTTTTTTAACGAAAACTTCGATAAACCAATAGTCTTTCATAACCGTGCATAAAAATATTGATTAAATAATGTATATGTATTGCCAATTATGCCACAAAAATTAACATAATTTCTCTAATATCCTGTTTTCTTCATAAAAAAAACACATAAGTGCTTATAATTTCATTACTTTTTACGTCATTTATAATTAATTGACCAGAAAATAATTTCTATTAACAATTTGTAAAAGTTAACTTTTAAGATGTTTAAACAACCAATTCTATGTTTATAATTATAAAACAGAACAAAAATTAGGTTTAGTGTATTTATTAAATATTCGTATAATATTAAAGACGAGGTGCCTTAATAATAAAGTACTCAAAAGTTTATTGTAATTTTATGTATCTAAAACATGCAATTCAAAATTATATAAAATATTTTATGTAATTTTTAATTGCACGTTTAAGAAGATATCCTAAAAATATGCGATAATAGAGCATTCCTCCTCTCCCCTAAAATCACAAAAAAACAGAGTTGGTAAAAATCTGACCAGAAGATTATAGGAAAGTTATATCAATTATGCTACATCTTATAATTTTTTAAACTTGCACCATATTTTTACGCTAGTTAAATATGTAGTAAGGCAATATATTTACGTTATGAAAACTTAATATTTGTAAATAATTTAAGAGAAATACCATAAACACTTAAACGTTTATAAGTGCTTAATTATGTACTGAACCCCCTAAGCGCGACTCGTACTTGATAAATAATGAGTATTTTCCGGTTATCAGATGGATGAAATAAGTAAGAAATACTATGCAAGAAAAAGATATGGCTCTTTAAAGCATTTTTTTTTTCATACAACAGTGTTAATCATTGATCATCAAAACTTATAGGTTACTTCCGGTCGATCTGCACTCTTGAAAGTCGGTATAACAGGAGTAAAAGGAAAAATCTAAAAGTGATTTCTAATTCTATGTAGAATTATAATTTTTTATAATTATTTTGTTCTCACGCCTGTAAACGATACACTAGCAATATCTTTATGTTCTGAAAAATTGATATTTATAAACGTTTTATTTAGAAATACTATGTAATCTAAAAAGTTCTGTAACTGCCTTAATGTGTGCGGAATCCTTGCGGTGTCAGTTCTAGGAATTTATTAGAACTTTCAATTAAAATTATTTTAGTAAACTTGCATTAGTAATTTCAAGAGATATAGGCAGCTATGGAATCCGACTTTATGTATGTTGCGATACTCGCTTGATCTGTTACTTTTGCTATTTGCTACAATGATTTTTATTTTTTTATACTTTTATTGAGTATATTGAAGAAGTGTTATAAAATTGACTCCATAAGACACATGTTCGTTGCACAACTTGTAAAGCATGAACGAGCGAACTCTTAGAAAGAAATCGCTGGATTAGGAGGTAACTCGCGTTCATTCGTGATCATCACATCACGTTAGTTGCACATACTGGACATCAATTTAAGTTCTCATCAGTTACTTGACATTTCAAGCAGGAACTTGCTCGAAATGTCAAGTAAACTAAGTATATATTAGGAGGCTATATTAACTGTCTACCTCTATTGTGAAATTATAATAATCGATTGGGAGTTAGTAACGTATAAAAGACAGACTTATTTGCAATGACTCTTTTGTAATTTACATATATAGATATGATTGCCGCAGGGGATTCAACAAATGATTGGGCGATGCGACCTGGCTCATCTAACAACCACACTGATGAATAAATATATAAAGATGATGCAACATTACAAAACGTTGTGTTGCATTTGCTGACAGGATGGTTTAAAAGAATTTAACTTCGTATCAGAAAGGTTTACTGAGTTTGGCAGACTTAAATTTTTTTGCTAGGATATTTTTATTTCATAGTTTTTCATATATGTGTACGGTGTATACTACGTATATAAGTAAGTCGCAATTATATAAGGATTCATATGACCTTTTTAATATACCGAAACCAAAATTTAATATATAGGAACGGCAGTTTGTTCCTTTGCAACAGCGTATTTTCTCATATACTCGGCAAAGTTGAGAGCTTATTTTTGTATAGTAATTTATAAGTAAACCCCAGGGGGTTAAATATGTTACTAATTTGCTAATCCCATTATCGAATTATTTGTTTAATATCTTTCACAAATATTTTTTTCATTTTTAGGGTTTTGTACTTGAAAAGAAACAAAAAGCAAAACCGATGTAAGATATTGTTATTATTCAAGTGTCGGTCGGTCTGTCACTCTGTTTCAGTCGTTTATTTAAGACACTGTTTTACGTAGAAACTTGATATATGGCGTGGTAATAAATTATGTAATAATAGGGGATTGCAAAACTAGTCTTCAGAATTGTATATAATATATTATAGAGTTATTATTGATATGTATATATATATATATATATATATATATATATATATATATATATATATATATATATATATATATATATATATATATATATATATATATATATATATATATATATATGTAGAGAGAAAGAGAGAGAAATATTATTGTAAAGGTTCACGGTTGACTGAAATGGCGTACGTATTTATGCTAGAATTCATAATGAAATGACTTGCAAATGTGAGTACTTATTACATTAACTGAATACCTTTAATACATATTGTTGTGTCTTGTAATGTTATAAGAGCAAAAGTAAGTTGGTTTTTTAGTTGTTTATCTTGCATTCACGACTCAAATATTCAACCGATTTCCGTAAAATTTTGCATGCATTACACCTTATGTTATAGAGATTGTACATCTTCATCCCGGAAAAGAATTATTTTTTAGGTAATTAAAAAAATTACTTCGCTAGAATGAGAAATATATATCAATATTATCTCAAGAAAAATTATTATTTAATTAAACTTCTATACTTATCTTTTTCTCCGCGAGCGAAGCAGCGGGTCAAATCTAGTTATTTCTATACGCTCTTTTGTTCTGAAGGCTCTTGATTATTGTCTAGTGGCAGATAGATGTAGAATTTTAACTTTGTTTCAAAAAACATGATATTGTTAAGAAATACGAAATCCTAAAAATTTTGGTTTTAATTTTCATTGTCAATTATTTTCCAAAATAGTATTTGTCAAAAGTTGGAATAATTCAGATTCGCTCTCAATATTAGTATACATATCTGACATTCTTCAGTCTCCAAATTATTTATGTAACTCTACAGTCCGATTTAATGATGATTCTCAAACATTTTCACATCAAAGACAAAAATTCAACATAATCGTAATATCAACATTCTCATATCTACGTTCTCATATCAACTAACAATGGCGAACACGTGACAAAGCACACGTGTGCCACACTGAGCGTTATCGCGTGCGTGACAGTGCGTCGCTAACTTGACTTTCCATCGTCATGGCGGAAGGATGTCGCGGGTCGTAATATATGCCAGTAACAATACCCCATTTAGACGTAATGGTTTACGAGGCAATAATTAAGTACTGATTATGAAAAATATCATTTTGGCAATAAAAATAGCAAGAGATTTATAAGATAATAAAGTTTATCCATCCATCGTATTAATATTGGTCTTACTGCTAAATTGTAGATAAATATAGTCGTAAAATAATCCCTAGATTTAAGAGTAGGCTGTGTTCTACACAGACACAGTCTACTCTTAAATCTAGGGATTATTTTATAACAATATTTATCTACAATTTAGCAGTAAGACCAATATTAATACGAGTGATGGATAAACTTTATTATCTTATAAATCTCTTGCTGTTATATATAGTATAAAATTATACTGAAGTATTAAAAAGCAAGTAGCAAGAACCCCGGCGACGACAAGTAGCTTCGTACGACGACGGTTGTACATCATGTATAAAAAATTATTGATGTAAACATATGCGAGATCTATCTTAATGCAAGAAAAACTGAATAAAAAGTAACCTACCCTTTGAGTTGAGGTAAACTTTATATCTGTAATACGTTTCACTGAAATCGGATAAGGTATTAAAAAGTTATGGTAGATGAGAGACAAAACAATCATTTTAAATATTCAAATAAGACTGAGTAGAGTCTAAAATACCTAATAAATAAGAAATTTCCCAAAAAATAGGTAGCATAATTAAGCGCCTGCTTGCCGCCTAAAAGAGAGGGAATTGCAGCTACCCACACCTAAAGTGAAACTGACAGGTAATCGATAAAATAGTACTCGTTGAGACATAAAAGCTTTATGTATAAGAATATATGGGACAATGTGTTAACACAAACTTTCATGGCAGGCAATTAAATGATGCTACAAAGTGCATACGAATGTGAATGCATACTGCACTTCTTGCAAAATGAAGCTGCTGTGCAACCACATACGCACCTTTACCACGCACGTGCCGCAATAGAAGCATAAAACGCCGTTATATACAACAATAACAATAACCTACGCCTTTAAACATTTTTATCACGACACTCGGCATTGCGCTAGTAAACTAATATATCCAATAACGAACTGTGACAAGAACACAGTCCGCCATCTCGTCCGTTGCATTCAAATGGCGCCATTATAAAAATGGCCGCCCCAGTTGTACCAATTTCGAACACGAGCGAGTGACGTAAGAGAAGTTGAAGACAATGACACAACTGCGCGCGTAAACGATAAAAACTGTCTCAGAGTATGTGCCGGAGGTGGGTACGCATTCTGAATTAGGATTTGTGGAAAGTATTCGTCATGGCGTAGACGTGAGGTGACGTGATGTGACGCTGCAGGCGCGCCATGTGTGGCAGACGCGCGCGAATGTAATTGCTGCCAACGTTGTGACGCAACGATATGTTATGATTAGAAAAAGGGACGTATAATTTTGTTGAAGGACGGTGCATTTACTATGCATATTTTTATGAAGTCACATATAAAACAGTCTTATCACTCGGTTATTCGTCAAAACTTTTAGGAATAACACATCTACAATATTGACAGTATTTACTTTAATTATATGAGGATATCTGCGATCTTATCACCATAATTCATCAAGATACATTTAAGTTCCTATTTCAATACGTTAAAAGCTAGGGCAATTCTTCTGAAGTGGACAGAAAATGAGTAAATTTAAGGTTTTTATTTAAGATCGTAAATTTTTTGTTACATTCTTTGCGGATATGTCCAGATTTTGTTTTTAGAATTTTTTTACGGCGATCATGTTGATTAAGCTACACACTGCAATGATTTACTCAGTCAAACGAAATGAAACTTTAAATCGTATTGCCGATTTATTATCTTCCCTCAAATATATTTAAAAAATAAGAATAACTTTAACTTTTATTTTTATACAAATGACTTAACTCTCTTTGTCCGATCACTAATGTGTTTTTGAATGGGTGACTTGAGAAGCAAATTTATTTTGTTAAGATTTTTGAATTCCACTACAAAAAAATGCAAACTCTTTTCTGAACAAAAGTATAGTAATACTCTTAAATAATAATTGTAAATATATCAAACTACATTCTAGTCAATTATGTCTATAATTTTTTATTCACGTTTAAAAATATTATATACTTTATAAAATGGAGCAAGTCTAGTAAATCTTTGAAATTCACCTTCACAAAGTTGCAAATATCTCAAAATTCGCATTTTAGATTAATTTCAAAATGATTGTTTAATACAGAAAATTTTTCACTCATTTCATTCCAGTCATTATCCAATAAAATTAGGACTTGATAAGTTAAATTCTTTTCTTAACATTGTTTATAAATATTTTACATTACACATAAAGTGGAACTACCTCTCCTATATTAATTAACTATGTATAAGTTTTTAATCTTTATGAGTTTAACAATAAAAACATTAAGTATACCATAATATCAATCTATAAGAACCAGTTAAATTCTGTCTATGAAACGCATAATCGCAATGTAAATCGAAACAACGTCACCTTTCGGAAAATTGTGGTATGTTTGCAATCTTTACAATTATGTATACAAGGTACTGATAGATCACTAGCGCAATCATAATATTTGTTAAAATATGGTAAAATAGAATTTTAATTTATATGTTAACTGGAGCCCCACTTGAAACGCGAGATGAACATTTTTTCTCCATTTCCGCTTTTTCCTTCTTTTTCAGTTTATTAATCACTATTAAGATCATAACTAAGTATTAACTTCGTTGCGATTTCTTAAATATGTTAATAAATGAGCAGAAATGCAGGAGAAAGAGCGGTATTATGAACAATTTTTAAAATTCCATTAAGAAAATGGAAAGTGCCAAAACTTTCATCATAGAAGTAAGCCGCCATTACATTGCTTTCGATAAAATGTCCCAAATAACAAAGAATAGCGCTTATGAATCTTTCCTTTTCTAAAAACTTTTATTTCATTTTTTTTTGTTGTCTGCTAGACTTGAAGCTTGGCACACGTACTTGTTCCCGATGATAAGACATCATAAAGTAAGAGTCTGGTGATGGAGACAGAAAGTTGGCAAATGAATTCTTCCACGGTGAAAAGCAGACTCATCAAGTTTTGTTTTATTCCACTTGATTTGATAAATACTTTGTTTTTTTTAGTTTACAGTAAAATCGAAATAGAACCTTTTCTTTTAGGAAAAACATTTTTGGTATTTACTATTTAACAATTTTTTATATATAACGCCCGGTATAAACTTTTATGAGGACTGAAATCAGAAGTTCAGAGCTTTAAAAAAAGTAACAATTTATAAGGTTGGATATAGGAGGTAATCTTCGAAACTATTTTTAATTTCAAAAATTCTTTCACCAATATTTAGAAAGAACCTTCAGGATGGACATAGATTATATATTATCCCGTTAAAAAAATCATATATTATAAAAGAGTATTTGTAAATTTGTAAGTTTGGATGTAGGAGGTAATCTCCAAAACCACTCATCCGATTTCAAAAATTATTTCACCAATATTTAGAAAGGACCTTCAGAATAGACATGGGTTGTATATTATGCCGTTAAATTGTTTTTCCATGCAGACCACTTTTGCAATGTAAGTCAACGAAAAAACAGTCGAGCGAATGCGTTTCTTATGAACGCTACCTTAACGGTAAGAGATATATTGATAAATGATATTTATATTTACATACAGTGTTACCTACTTTATATATTTCAAGCCAATCGTAGTTAGGGAAACAATCGTAATATACTCTAGTGGCGCATCGGAACTGACACTCACAATGTTTTCTTTTCTTTCTATTACACAATTTATTGTAATGAAACATACCGTGAACATCATCGCATACGTGGAATTAGCTTCGAACGTGTGTCAATGTATTTCTTGTATGTAGGTATAGCATGGAAATTTTGTGAAATTTAACTAAACTTTGTAATGCTGCTATATTCAAAAATTTAAAAAACGGAGCGTTGGAATTTTACACATTTTGTATTTGACTTAACTTAAATTGCTATGTTTTAAATTTATAAAAGCAATGCTATATTTTCATATACTATATGGTATTCAATTTAGAACTAATGCGCTGAAAACCACAGCCATTATGATTATTAGTTCCAGGCAGTTGAATCATTAAAGTAAAAGCTCATATTTGATTAAAATTAAACACTAAGGGATTCATTTTATTTATTCATACAAAACTAATCAATATTATTTTTCTCATTTATTTTTTAAAAATCTGTCAAGCACGAGTTGAACTCGCACTACGAAGGTTCCATACATATTTAGACATTTATAAGTATTTAATGGTACGTAGTATTCTTATTCAAATGTTTACAAAACTTTAATGCATTTAGAACGAAAATATATCGCTAACTATAATTTTCATAGGCACATATTTAAAAATGTTGTGATATAACTACAAAATAATGATTTTCAGATGTTTTTCCTTTACTTTTGACAAATTTAATGGTTCTAGGTCAAAGGGAAGTACCGTATAGGTTTTGATTTATTTGCTAATGTCAATTTGCTAATGTTAATATTAAATAGCCGTATTTTAGGGTTCTTCTTTATTACTTTGACTGAGAAACTTGATTTTTTACAGCTCCAAGGAATCGTAAAACTAAGTATTTGATATTAATTTAAATTTCATTATTTCACTCTTAAGAAAAAAGCTCTTGACAAACAACTATCCCATAATGGTTCCTTCTTTTCCTTTTGAGGTAAAGAACCCTAAAAAACAAATATTATATAACGATTATAATATTTCAGGTATTACATAAATAATGTATTTAATGGTAATGTATGTTCTTAATTTCAACTTTGAAAATTGAGGTTACTAATAACCAATTTTAAAAATGAAATCAATAACATGAATGAGTTTTAGTTGGATACATATCTTAACATATTATTGTTATAATTAGATAACCATTTACAAATTTTGGTCAGTGTATTTGTATTTTAATTTTTTTTTACATTAATTTAGGTGAGCTTCAAAATTCAAGTCGTTATAAAATTATAATTTTACAGTTTACTGTTTTAGTTTATTCCTTCATTAATCCATTTATTAAATGTAGAAATAATTAACAATCTTTTTCTCACTTCTTTAGAACGTCGGATGTATGTAAAAAATTGTCCCGGACACTTTCATGCACTTTTAAAATGAGGACAGTATCCGGGGAAATTAGTAAAAATCGCAGCCCTACTCTTGTCTAATGCCGCAAAAGACATAATTCGAATTAAAAAACTCCAAGTCTGTTTTTTTAGGAAAATTACATTCTTTTGTTTAAATATTTCAAAACACGTAATATAACATTTGACTAAAAACTAAGACTGCTACGTTTGCAAAAAAATTATTAGAGGTAATTAATTAGAGGTATTATCTGACTAATGAACTTAAAGACACAAAGAAGCGTATTATTAATATTTTACAATTAAAATGATACATTCTCGCAGCATGTCCTCATTTGAATAATAAGTCCCCCTGCACGCATGTAAAGCTAGCCGTACATCAAAGGAAATGCGACTTGTGAAATATGACCGCAAATCGGAATGCTAATTTGTTCCGCATTTCCGAACCGTCTATGCGCGTCGGCGTGAACTTGCATAGGATGACCGCATGAAGTTGACATTTGGCCAACTTCGTGCCGATCGAGGGTCATATGCAAGGACTAGCTTTCACATTTGAATATAGAAATGATTACGTTATTGGTTTTGTAAGGATTAATTAAATATTATGTAAAATTGAAACTTGTTAGTCATAGATATTATTATTCTCTTTTAAATAATTGTACGAATTAACCTTTTTACTCCATAACAGTTACGATCGATATCTATAGGGTACTGTAATTAACCATTACCATTTCATGACTTCATTAAAGAAAATTAGTTTTTATTGAATTACTTTTATTGAATTACTTTTATTTTTCTTCCCCCATATACGACATGGAGGGATAAGGTGGGGATCAACACAATAATCTTAATTTTGTTCGCTTCTTATTCGAATTACTTTTATTGAATTACTTTTATTTTTCTTCCCCCATATACGACATGGAGGTATAAGGTAGGGATCAACACAATAATCTTAATTTTGTTCGCTTCTTATTCGAATTACTTTTATTGAATTACTTTTATTTTTCTTCCCCCATATACGACATGGAGGGATAAGGTAGGGATCAACACAATAATCTTAATTTTGTTCGCTTCTTATTCGAATTACTTTTATTGAATTACTTTTATTTTTCTTCCCCCATATACGACATGGAGGGATAAGGTAGGGATCAACACAATAATCTTAATTTTGTTCGCTTCTTATTCGAATTACTTTTATTGAATTACTTTTATTTTTCTTCCCCCATATACGACATGGAGGTATAAGGTAGGGATCAACACAATAATCTTAATTTTGTTCGCTTCTTATTCGAATTACTTTTATTGAATTACTTTTATTTTTCTTCCCCCATATACGACATGGAGGGATAAGGTAGGGATCAACACAATAATCTTAATTTTGTTCGCTTCTTATTCGAATTACTTTTATTGAATTACTTTTATTTTTCTTCCCCCATATACGACATGGAGGGATAAGGTAGGGATCAACACAATAATCTTAATTTTGTTCGCTTCTTATTCGAATTACTTTTATTGAATTACTTTTATTTTTCTTCCCCCATATACGACATGGAGGGATAAGGTAGGGATCAACACAATAATCTTAATTTTGTTCGCTTCTTATTTCGCTACAACAGCCTAATTTGATTTAAGACCTTTGGCAAAAATACGTATTTTTCTGTTAGAAATTTTTTGACAATTTTAACTGTTATAAAAACAAGCAGCCATATAAAAGAAAGTTTAAAACATGTCTAATATATTTAGTTACAAAAATAAAAAAAATTGCAACACTGGTTAGTAGTTTTACAAAAAAGAGTATATAGACGTTATAAAAGGTATTTTTACTGCAAAGCGTTTTGAAACTTAACGCCGTTCTTGCATCATGAGACCTGTAAATTTGCCATATCTCTGTGCTGACCAGTATTCTGTGCTGCTTGTCGGTCCTGTTCTTTGATACATGTTTACCTTAATAAATGCAATATATATTTTAGGATATATAGTTTTAATTATAGTAATTTGTTTTACATTTTAGTTTAACCTATGCCTTTAAGAGAAGTGTTTATAAGCTAAACATGTCGAGAAATACTTTTTGTTATTTTCACCTGTTTGTTACAGAAATGTTTTAATATAATTTAAACACTTTTGCAGAAAAAATTTTGAAATAATGTTAAATTATTTTTTTCACTTATGTTTCAGCTATCTTATCTTAAGCTTAGAGTTGCAATAATCTACGTACACCTACTATGCCTTTTTTAATTAATTACTATGGTAAAAACAAAAAATGAAGGGTTATGGCTTTAGCAGTCTAAGTATATATGATGTGTAATTTAGGCAACCTAAGTATGTACCAGCTAAACATCTTGAGCAGTTTTGATAAATGAGGAGATTGTGGATTCGTCTAAACAAGTAGAACATCATATTCTATTGAAGTAAAGAAGGAAACGATTAAAACGCGCGATAAAGATTATATAATAAAAAATAAATACCAAAGTAAATTACGCAACTTACTGGCAGTGAAATCATGGTGAAAATAATGAACTGCTTAAAAAAAACGTGACTTGACTGCCTTAGTTGCTAATCTTGCTATTTTTATTTTTACTTAAATGGTTTTTTTATAGTTCGGTTCTAGTTAATATTTTGAAGATCCCCATGGTCCATCTTATCATAATCCCTCGGCCCTACACCAACAACATTTCCTAATAATATTGCAATATTATAGAATACTAAGTTCTCAAAAAGGACTGCGGTAAGTTTTCCTAATATATATTATATCAATTGACATAATTCAATAGTTTCGTCGCAGGAATAAGTTTAAGTGGTTTCTAATTTTAAAGACGATATTTAATTAAAGACGCCACGCAACTTTGCTAACGGTACCAACAAAAGAAACAATCAAAACCGCGCACCGTTGCCGTTTGTTAAAGTCAATAACATAAATGTTCCAAATCGTATTTACGTTTTGTTTATATTAAAATGCTATTTAATTTGCGTCAATTGTTTTTCTTGGCATTACGAAAAAAATCGTTTATTTCACTACTTTAAAATTGTTATAATAACTAGCACTGACTGGGTTTTCATTTAGTGTTCCACGGTCAAATCCACATTATATATATATATATATATATATATATATATTTATATATGCGTGTGTGTGTATAATAAAGGCCAAGGGCGTAGAATACCACCACGTTTGTCTTCAAAAAACTGTACTTCTGCGTTTACTTCTTAGTTTTTCGCTGGAGAAACGACCCAATGTATCGTTATTAAACCTTTGTTTATCATTAGTAAAGTTCATTATATCTCACAATTAAATGAAACTACGTGATGTAGTATTATTTCTAATTTCTTTAAGTTCTTTAAGACAACCTAGGTTTCGTTGTATTTCAACATCTTCAGGTGGGCTATTAGCAAAGATCAGTCTTTGCCAATAGCCCACCTGAAGATGTTGTAATACAACGAAACTTAGGTCGTGGTAAAGAACTTAAAGAAAGTAGAAATAATACTACATCACGTAGTTTCATTTAATTGTGAATAATTAATTTCTACAAAATTAACGCCAAATATATTCAATTCATTATATCTATTGATTTGATATATTCAACAAGGAGTGAGTAAATATGTTTAAATACAGAAAATGCTATTTAATGAGGAAGTAATAGTTAAAATAGGTGCGGTATTCTTCTAGGTTAGAATAGATGAAAAATAATTTAGATATTTTATATATCTTAAGTTACGACGTAAAATGATGAAAAATTTGATCCAAAAAAGCTTAATGAACGTCTAAGTAATTGTGACACAACTTTCATTTCTACGAAGAAAGTCGCATACTAAAGCTTATAGCAAATTATAGGATCCATTTGTCGACTAAAAATTGAAAACAATAAGTAAATATTTTTATAGACAAATATGGTAATCATCAATCAAAATCAGACATCGAAATGTTGACCAAACACCGACCAAATGGGCTGAAGACATCGTAAAGGCAGCTAGAAGGAAATGACTCTGAGCGATCCAGAACAGAAACGAATGGCGTGCAAATGAAGAAGCCCTAGTCTAACAGTGGGCAACCTCAGGCTATCGATGAATAAACAGAAGCAAATCGAAAAATGTCCTCTCGATTCAGTTGAATTTGTTATAGATATTGATGCTTCAAAATTTTGACATTAAATGCTCACGCCATTTTATTATTTTTCATGAAATTTCCCTTCTGTTTTCTTTTTGATTTAATATTAATAATTACATAATATATCGAACTGTATACACGAAGCTTGGTTTAAAATTACCGACATGAAACATAATTGAATGTATTCACAAATTGTGTTCAAATGCATGGATACTTGGCCAAATATCTATTCAATCTATTCAAAGACAAATCGTATCTATTCAAAGCATTACATATATATTCAATATTAATACTTTACAAATACTGTACTAAGCATAGGCGTAGAGTACTTTATCGTATCATTACATAGTACTCTGTATATATCTCAAAATCAAATTAAATATTAATATTACATCACGAAGAAAAACACAAACCGAAAAGGTTTCTTTAAAATATTGTGATGAATAGCTTCAACCACGCTAACTTCACATACCTGATAATGACGTTATGACATTTTTTAAAAAAGTTTTAAAATATCTGGCATTCATTTTGTGCAATTTTAATTTTTTCCCACATATTAAATCGTAATTTTCAATCTAAATAAATAGGTTCCATTTATTAACACTTATAATAAAACTATATATTTATCATAAAAATAAAATCTATTTTGTTATAGCCAATATCCAATGTTTTTCGAGTATTCAAAAAAATATCTGATAAAACGTACAACAAATACTTTCATAGTTTGAACTGGTTGAATATATAGCGTCTGGTATTTATTTATAAAAATTCATTCAAAATAGACAAATAAAATATAATTTGATGCTAAACATTGCTGTATAGATATCAGGCCACAGGCAATTAAGATATTTGGACCTCAATAATTCATCAGTTTTTATCCTGAAAAGTAAACAATGACGTTTTATCTCGAATAATGGTCAACAGCAAATACATAATGTGTAATTGTTTAATAACAAAAGAACGTAATTGATCATAATTTTTATACGGGAAAATGATTCATCATGCGCTTCAATCGAGTTCCTTGAGACTTTATTCTCTATGGTGCAGTACTGGCCACATCCAGTTTTATCTGCTAATATCCCATGATATGAATGACACCATAATACTCCAAATTGATTGCTTATAGGGTAACCAAGTTTCACAGATTTATTTTTTCGACTACATTTTTTGTTAGTATGTGTGAAACAAACATTTCTTTATTTTGCAGAACCATATTCATTTTATTCTTCGGTCATTTTTTATTCGATCGCTTAGTCTTTTCCCTAAAAACAAAAACATGTTCTGTTTTCTTTTATTAACTTTCTGTTTTCTTCTATTTAACTTATCACTGCTGGCATTAGCACTTAATAATGCATTACTAATGTTACATCGTCCATAAAATGCTTATTCTCCTCCATGTACCCCTTATCCCCATCCTTTACACCACGCAGTTTTTTTATTAACAGTTCACTTACAGAATTATCCTAACAAAAAATACATAATTTACGGAACTCAACACCATAGTATGTTCAAGGTTACATATATATATATATATATATATATATATATATATATATATATATATATATATATATAACCTTGGTATTCTCATGGGCAGGCTATAAGATCCACTCTGTGCGCGACGGCACAGTGTTTCTTTATAGCTAAATTCGCGAGGCAATTATATAGGAATTTAATATGAAGCAAGTTAAAAGCCACCTCTATTATTTGGAGCCAACATGAAACTAAATACAGTCTGATAATTGAACGTGTCCCAAAAACGTTCTTCGATATTTGTACATGTGACGATATTGTTACTTCCTTTTTATATTTCCAACCGATTTTCTTTTAGGTATACTGGATTACCATACGTTGTAGCACAGAAGCGAATTATCTTTGATGAAATTAATTTTTCAGTTGTTAAATAAAATAAATTCTTCCCTAATTTATTGATAAAACTCTCGCTCTTCATACCTGATAATTTAAAAAATACTGGGAATGAAAATGCAGTATATATTTATATGTGAGAGGGTTTAAAAATATCAGTAACGTTACATTACTATTAGGACTAAAGTATAGAAGTTTCTAAAGAACTTTAATGCATTTGAATTTATTACAGTTTGAAAGTAAGATCTCTTTAAATGCATTAACAAAAAAATAGCAAAAAATAATCACAGGAAAAAACACTTTAAAATTTAAATTTTCTGTTTTCGAGATATCCAGTATTATCGCCACTGGGGTGAATTACCTTGGTGTTTTAAAAAAAATCTAGGGACTTGCCTTTATTCTTTAAGAAAATTCTATCCAGTAGGATAAAAAGGTTTTTTGCTGCGATTTCAAAAGTAAAAGATTCAAGATTTAAACTTTTTTTATCCTTTTGACGGTTATCCGCCTTGAATGAGAATATTTTTAAAAATTTGTTAGATGATGACTTAATTTATTGACTTATGTATAATAAGAAAATATTTTATTCAAGATAATCTAACTTGAAAAAATTAGAACACTGTGTCGATTTCAGTTTCTCTTTATGTAAAGTACAATGTAAGTACCTTAAACATAAATCAATTCTGAACAATTTTTTATGATGTTTGATTAATTTTATTGCGTTTCAATGAAACACCTATAATTAGTCACCCTACTAGCATGTGACTAAATCGGCTTTAGGGTCAGGCGGTATACAACGTAATGGGTAACATCAATTAGTAATAGTAATGAATTTCAATTGGTGTTCCTTAACTATAGACCTCGTAACATGAAATATAGTAAGCTATGTGTAGGATTCACTGTTTTAACCGGATTATGAGAGGAGAGATCAACTGTGTTTAGAGTACAGTCTGGTTAAATAAACAATTTCATTTAAAAGTTCAGCGTATTGTATATACTTTCTCATGCTTCTGATGAAGTAGAATGAATATTTTAAGAAAGAAACATGAAATTTTAGGAGGAAATTATTAACTGACAAATTTTAGGCGGGGACTGACAATTTTTACAATTAAGTAAAAAATTATTTAAAAAATGGAGAAAGAGTTGTATTTTCCAAGTAAAATTATCGATATTCATTTGCACGTCATATAATTAAAATTATGTACATGGTTTGTTTCTAAATTTTAACAAATGAATTGTTCAACTCATATTTTACGACACGTAGATCGATACCGTTTCCAATACGAACTACGTGGAAAATAGAACTAAAATTAAATGCAAGCCAAATTTTCATTGATATTTATGGGAAAGTATAGTTTTACTTTTTTACCCTTAATTTAGAAGAAAGAGAGAAAATGGATGATTAAGCTAATGATGTGAAAATAAAGCTACTAATTTAATTTAAGCGAAATTGACCCATTCATTTATGTATACGTATAAAAATGTTTATTTTTTAAACACGTACCGTAAGGATTAAAATGTATTGTAATCAGAAAATCAAATTTTCATGTGCTTACCATAAATTTTCCAGGATAATAATTAATAATGATAAATAGATAGGGACTAGTCCCTATCTATTTATCCATTGAAGAAATTCTGACAAAGAAAGCTCTCAAAGCTTTTAGTATAGTACTAAAAAGAACTTAAATAAAATGGAAATAAAAATTCCTTTTATTTCCTGTTTGCAAGATACATTAAATTAGAATATTTATATTCATACTTATTATTATTAATATTGAGCAACATGCGTCATTTACCATATTAAATTTTCATCGGGTTTTAATTATAATTATAATTTTTAATATTTCCTTGAATATCAATAGGTGAATAATTGATTACAATAATATTACAATTAGTTGTGTTATATCACAACTATTATAATATATATATATATATATATATATATATATATATATATATATATATATATATATAAAATTAATTACACTAGAAATCGTTTTACAATTTAAAATTAACATACATACAATAAAATCCATTTAAATAACACACTTTTTGTCCGTCTATGAATATTATTAATTACAATGTAATGTATTAAATATAAATTATATATTATATATAAACCTTACATATTAAATGTAAAAATCCCTCTCGAATGAAGCCTCCCCCAGAGACAGCCATTTCTTGCGGTCTTGGGCAGGATTAATATTACCATATTAAATCCCATCGCTGTGTTCTTCGGACGCAAATTATTGAAAGAGATACAGTATTTTAAAGAGCTAATCCAGAATCAGCGATTCGTTAAGAGGGATGAATTTAATATGATCATTATTTAATAATATAGAAAACTAAACTAAGCTTTGAACTTATGTCTAATCTTCGTTCGTGTCCAATAAGTTGCATAACTTGTACTTATGTCATGAAGCCAGTGGCTCGCAATTCCGACCCAATTTAAAACGCTTATTGACGGAATACCGCTTTATTCAGAGCCCTTTTAACAGACTTTGTAATTCTACAGCATTAAACTAATTTCGGTTTTTTATGATCATTTATACCTATAAAAATACACAGCATCATCTATATTCTTTAGATATTATATGTTTCTTGCGTACTTCAATTTCTGTTAAACTTTCTTCATAGACATTCCTGTCTTCTAATCAATAGTATACTGTAATGAAACATTTAAAGCTAGATGGTAGAAAAGTGTCATCATAGTTAAATGTTTTGAAGATAAAGTAAAACTTTTGGATCATATACCAAACACATCACAGGAAATTATAAAAAAATTCGAATAAAATGGATTACGTATATTCACATACCACTACATATCATACAAGGTACCTCACGCCGCAGGTCCTAGGATATGCAAGTTCCAGAAGAAGTTTTTTCCAGTGAAAAATTGGTGTAACTACTGCCATCGTCTGACTGTTTAGAATTACAATTGTTTAACCTGCGTTAAATTTCAAGCCTCAAAAAATAAACAAATTAAACGATTCCGATTGTTACGTTATACCTTTTTAGAGAAATGTTTTAAGCATAATTATCACACCATATTTTAATATACTTTTACTCTTTACATGAATTGAATGAATGACAGACGATAAAATGGATTAGCACATTCTACGGAAGAGCCAGGAAGCGGAAGCTGCAAGCTCTTTCTGGAATCCACAGGTAAAAAGTAAAAAAGGCGATCTAAATAAATCATGAAGAGGAAGAGGCTAAGAAACTGGAAAAGTTGTTTGGAGAGCCGAAGTTTCTGGCTCGTGACAGAGTTTACTGGCAGACCTTCGTCGTGACCCCCCTATGAACTGTCTAAAATACTTAACTAGGCCTTAAATCCTATTATATTTAAATCAGGTAAGTGTTACAAATTAAATTTTTCCCATATATATTTTGCTTTATAAATTAAATTCTTCTTATTATTCTTGTTTTATAAATTAAATCTAAATCGGAAATTACAACAAAATATCTCCACACAGTTGTGTATATATAATACATAAAAATATATAATTCTACACAATATGTTCAATTTTACTTATGTTTGACCCATAAAATGAATTCGCCAAAAACGAACTCAATCGTCTAAATATTTAATATTCAAAAATCATTCCACTGTTAGCCATGCCTTATACCACTAAGTTAACTAGAATGGAAAACTAACCAAATACTGGGCTGCGGTGTGTCTTTTAAGGTACATGTCACTTTCTATTTTTAATGATGTATTTAAATTGGAAGTTGCAATCGTTCGATTATATCCGTTAATGTTTTTTGAAATTTCCAAATCCATATCAGATTTCAGAAACCTTTCTGAACAATAACTGCATCTTAACGAAGTGCTTTCAAACGCTGACATAATATAAGGGACGGAGTAATATGTAAAATTAAGATGTGTAGCTCTATTGAAGAACAAGTTATCCATCCTCATTACTTTTGCTATCGATTTAGAATAATGCTAAATTATATTTTTCAGTTGCAGTTTCCAGTCTTAGCTAAGAGAACTGTGAATATTGGAGTCTTTCTGTAATACTCCCTACAAAACATGCATGGTGAAATTGCCAGCACCGAAAAAATAGGTTTGAGAGCGAACATGTTTCACAATCTTCAATCACGTTATCGAATACCGGACTGGGAATATATAGAAATGTATTCCATGATTTTGTTATCGGCTGGAAGAAAGTGAATAATTTAATTGTTTGTGAATTTGTGTTCTTCTAAGCAAGTGTTACATGACAATATACTTAAAAAAATGATTTGATCGGAATGACTTGGTTTTAGCGAAAGCGGTTTTAAGAAACTTCAATTAATTCAAAGCAGAATCAATGTTGTGCGTCTCTCATTGGCATTAATTTGGTGTGGTTAGTATAGATTTTTCAATAGGTGTCGTAGAAATATCAATTCCATACCAAACGGATAGGTGAAGAAGCAGGCAGAAGAACAGACAAATTTAACATTTTGTAAAAGACCAAAATTTAAATAAGACTTCTTATAAGTAAACAAGTCTGTTTACATTGTTTAAAAATATATTCAGCCATTTAAATTTTTGTTTCTTCGGGAATATTAAAAAAAGTTCTTCTTTAACTGAAAGTTACAGTCATTATATTTGACCCGAGTTTTTAATTACATTTGAAGTAACAATTGGCGAAGCTAGTATCAAGAATGTCCCCTTTATCGCAAAAAACTACCATTCAATGTGAATTTTGATCCATCGGAATCCTCAAGCCTTAAATTTTTCCAAGTTGGACAAGGAAAGGCTTTAACTATCAGTGGCCAAAGTTATTGGGTCTATGAAAACTGTTTATTTTTGCCCGCAAATAGAAAGTTATATATCATTTTAACAAGATGGTGCTGTGTGCTATATTGCTTACAAATAATTAACCGGTTAAAAAGAAGTTCGAAGCATCTCACGTGATAGTGACATCAACTAACTAGCAATATCGTGTGATTAACGGGCGTGACGGGGTGATTTAAAACCATTAGATTATTTTTATGAGGGTATATTAAATTTTGTCTTTATAATAATATATTGCACACAATTTATCATAACAAGAACATTACGCCCTGCATTGAGCCCACTTCATGCATGAAAATTGGACATCGGGAGTACGTTCCACCAAACAAAGCCGCTTCCATCAATTTCGCCAAACTCTTTTTCACACATATTCTTTATCGAACATACCATAAAATAAAAATAAATTTAATATGGTATCACTGGCACAATTTATTTTACATTAATTAAAATATGAAATATACTTATTAGAAGACCCTCTAGTATTGTTAAATAAAGCTCTTCTTATATCCTTGTTATACATAGAAATGGATATAAAAATAGGAATTTTAAATAGTTTTTGAATATTTTCATTGCTTTCAATAAAAAAGTTATATTAAAATCACTAGTTATATAGTGTGTCTTGCAAATTTAACATAACCACTTACATAGTGCGTCTCGCAAAATTCAAACATACGACGGCATTGTTTGAGCAATACTTTTATACTCAACACGGAACACTGATAGGGAAATGCAAATTGCAACTGACGGGATCTCTTATTGTTTTATGTAATTACTATAACTTGTTCCATGATTAATTTTCTATGATAAGTAATGTTTATAACATACGTGCTGTGCTTTAATGAGATAATTGTTAACCGGCTACTGGAGATGCGGAAACATATTTTTGTTTGTAATACACTTCTATAGTCTGAAGTGCTGCATCAACTTCATGTAATCATTGTATCAATTGATGTACTCGCCAAAAAAGACAGTTCAAAAAAGACTATAGTATAACTAACAAAATATATACTCAGAGACTAGTTGTTTACTTATGAGTTACCATAACAGTCGTATCTATAAATAGCATGTAGAGTCGATAACATTAGCATAAAACCAGCAACCCAACATCATGTGCTTTTTCTGGCTAAACTTATAATTTCACGCATTGCTTCGTTAATAGCTTGGATTTAATAACATAATGAAAAGAGTTTTTGACTGACGTATACGATTTACTTTTAGTTACAGTTAATAATTTAATTCGTTATTTCGTCCTTATAAATAAAGAAAAATGTTAAAAGGGTTTTTATTATTCAATTTTTTATTTAAAAAAAATCATATCCAACTTACAGATTGATCTAAAGCAAAGACATATGCATACATCCAAAGTACAATAGTTTTAATGTCCAAATATTGAATATATTTGGTATTAATTTTATAGAAATTCATTATTCAAAATTAAATGAAACTACGTGATGTAGCATTATTTCTACTTTCTTTAAGTTCTTTAGCACGACCTACGTTTCGTTGTATTATAACATCTTCAGGTGGTCTATTAGCGAAGATGTTGTAATACAACGAAACCTAGGTCGTGGTAAAGTACTTAAAGAAAGTGGAAATAATACTACATCACGTAATTTCATTTAATTGTGTTTAATGTACAACATAAACAATAATAAATACAATAGAGAAAACGCACATCAACTAAATTAACTACAAACTAATTTTTAATCGTGAACAATAAAGTAACTCTATAATCGCATTCCTAAATCGGCAATAGGGCATAAAAGATTAAGCGGCTCTCGTAATACCGTGTAAGTGCGCAAAACACAGGGAGCACTGCAGAATATTCATATGCGTTCTAGGTAAATGAAATAAACTATGGCTGTAGCCTCTAACGTAAGAGTCACGAACATAAAACGATACCAACTTACCAAACCGAAGACCGAGAGATTATCAAGCTAGTTATTATGAAATCTGAAGAAAACTAATAACTGTAGTAAACGAACATTGTTTATAAAAAAATCTATTGAACTTTTAAATCAATATGAGTATATGATTGTTTGGATGATTGTTTAAATGACTGCATTCGTTTCAAGAATACAAACAACTATAGAGATGAATAGATGTCACAATATACTCGTTGGAATCATGGGAATGTCGCATGACAAATCCTAACCTGTTTTGTGACGGATATCGGTTATATGATTGTGAAATTTTAAATGTTCATCCGTAATCACACCGAGTTCCCGCACGAATCATACCCTTTCGAACCTTGTTCCATTTAAGCTCGTAAATGTGTACCAAACATACGAGCTTAAACGGAACGTGGCTCGAAAGGGTATAATTCGAGCTCGTAAATGTGTACCAAACATACACGTAAACGAGAATATGGCACATTTGCTCACCTAAACATTTAAATTTGCTCAGACTCCATTCAAATAGTGCTTCGATATTACTTTGAAACAGCTCACAATGAGATTGGTTTTCTACCCTCAATACTTCGAAATTATTGGCAAAGATAAAGCAAAGAGCAGTGCATTGTGCCTAATATATTCGTAACAAATTATAGATAAGCAAATGATATCGAAAATAGAATATCATATATTCAAGCAAAGCTTATATATATATATATATATATATATATACATATATATATATATATATATATATGTATATATATATATATATATATATATATATATGTATATATATGTATATATATGTGTATATATATATATATATATATATATATATATATATATATATATATATATGAGTAATTCTTCTCACTGTTTTCTTTTTATTTTTAAACGACTTCAGAAAAGGAGAAGCATCTCAATTTCCCTGTGTTTTTTTGTGTATATTACCTTATATCCCCAGCATTTCACAACCAATTTGGATAATTTTTTTTTTATTTGGAAGAGTGTACTTCCAGTATAGTCCCGAGAAAAATGATTTTACTCCGACCACAAAAACTGAGGATATACATAGAATTCCGCAAAATTCACCAGCATACACGCCGTGATCGAGTTTAAATGAGATAGATCCAACTAATTTAGACAATTTTTATATTGAAGGGAATGCTCCCATAATTGTTCCATAAAAATTTGGTTTGAATCTAACAGCGGAAATTGAAGTTATACCATCGAATTCCTCAACATTGAATAGCACAGAGGCCATGATCGAGTTTCGGTGATATAGGTCTAATTACCATCTAATAAGACACGAAGGGTGATAAAAAATTTGTCCTTTAACAAAGTCAGGGTGTAATGAGGAAGTCAGATGATAATGACAGGAACACTTTAGTAATAAGTTGTTTGACTTATCTTGATGTGGCAAGATAGTAATAGGGTAAATTGGTAGGTAAATATATACATTATATATATATATATATATATATATATATATATATATATATATATATACATACGTGTGCAGCAGGTGTACTGTCTGCTTAAATAGTGAGACTTGAGGATCTGCTGTTTTTAAAATAGGATTATGGGTCTTAAGCAGAGATTCTGTGTCGTTGAACTCCAGGTTCCAATTCTTTAGTCCTGATGCTGCTGGGTTTCTGCCTGAAAGAATTTGACCGAAGAAATTGAACCATAAAATTCCTCAACAATGTACATGTGCCGTGATCGAGTCTGGATGATATAGATCTAATGATAATCTAATAATAACTTATCTAAAGTTTTAACAAATCTGCCCTTTCATAAAATCAGAGTACAATGATGGAGCCATGAAACAACTAAGATTTTAGTTGATAGGTAGATAAGTAAGTATGAATATAGATATAAACAAATTTATTAAGTAACTTAACGTCACTACGTAGATAGGTAAGTAAGTATATAGAGTTATATACAAATACATACAGCAATTAGAATATTAAGAAGTAGGTACATACAGTACATACATACAGCAATTAGAATATTATTTTGTAATTTACAAAAACAGAAAATAACTAGGATTTAAGCAGGCGGATACATAATAGGTATATACTTTATATACTAAATTTATGGCACTGACTACAGTTAAGCCAAAAATGAGAATATGTTTTACATGTCCGTGTATATGTAAGTATATGTATTTGGATACTACATGTATCCACATACACTAATCATTTTATTAGAATATTTAAAAATTTTAGTTTTTCATTAGATAAATATTTTGCCAACTATATCTTTCACGGGCGTAAAAATAGGTGCATATTTAAAATTATTTTTCGTTTTCCTAGAAACTTTAATTGTTTATAATTATAGTTTGAGTAGTTACAGAAACAAGGAGGCGGAACATATTTTTTTGCATTTTTTAAAATGTAAAATTATGAAATTTTTTTTTAAATTTTATTATAATTAGCTATTTCAACCGATACCCAAACATATGTAATTAATATGTAATTAATAATAAACCGAATAGATAATTTTCTCCACCTAAAATTCCCAAATTAATATTTTTGAGTTTTGGCTGTTTAATTATAATCTGATATTTAAATAAGCATGGCTTATATATTTTATGAAGACACCAAATTTCAAGTTTCTATGTCCAGAATGAGTCAACTTGTAAGGGTTCCACTTTTTTCTTTTTGAGATACGAAAACCTAAAAATCAACAAAACATTAAAGAATGGAAGAGCAGCAGTAAATTTGACAAGAAGTAAAAGTACTAACGTTCTTCGTTGTAAAATTTGATTTCTCTATATCTGCACGATATTTCCTGCTAGGTGAGGTAGATATTGACACAAGAGTGTCACATCCTATCCACGTATCAATACACGTAGAAGGAAAATAAAACCAACGAAGAAGGAAAACAAAACCAACAGCTCAGCCGTCAGCTCTGAGGTGCGTAGGGTACACATCAATAATTGTATTCCACATCCCGCTGAGTCTCTTATTGGATCTGGTGGCAAAATATAACACAGAAATGGTCTGACCCACGCGTGGTTTTAAAATGCAACCTTATTGTCTGCAGTGAGTCACTACAGATTGCCAAATGCAGCAACAACTAAAGATACCCATGTACTAAAAGTACAATCTTCTCGTTCAAAATATAATTGTACTTAGTAAATTGATAATGTATAATTCCAAATAAATTGAGTAAGTATGCATAACATCAGAAACTTCTGTCAGTTGATTCTGGTTTCATGCTGATTTCTGGTTTGTATAGGTTTGAAAGTCAAGCAGATTAATATTACTTAAATTGTCATAAATTTAATTAATCACAGAGTCATCGAACGAATTGTGGTTGACATTGGTTCAGTTAATCTGCAATCAAAAGTCGACCGTCGCCTCAATCATATTGCCTATAGTAAAGTGGGACCGAGTGACCCGAGCGGGTCCTACCCTGTATCTTATAGGCGCCGGACGGTGTAAACCGGTCGGAAGCGCCACCCGCACCGCTTTCTCCCGGCGCCGATGCTGGTGCAGAGCGCTCTGCTTCTATTTAATCAGCTTCCCGCTCTACCAACCTCGGGCTGCCACGGTAGATACCACGCGCAAAAAAGGCCGCACTTCTATCGCGAACGTTGTCCCATCCTCCTATTGTGTTACATCCTTAGGAGTGCATATTTGTGCGAGAAGAAAAGTGATTCCCATTCATTTTGCTTAAACATAGGAATTGAAAGAAATACTAGAGTGTTTATTCTAGTAGCAAGCTGATTGCTCTACAGTTTTTTGTACCGCTGAAAAGTGCAAAAATAAAAGAAACTATGATTATTTCAAAACTTGATACTGGAACAAGCGAGCGACGTATTTTTCACAAGTTTTTCATTGATATGTATAATATCGATGATAATGCATCTAGAATCAACAAAACGTCACAAAAACCAACACCAATGCTAAAGGATTTTTCATCATGTCGTTTCATCTACAGAGAATACACTGATCAAAACTTAGAATATTTTCGCGCTTGGAATTTTTTATCGAACTTGACTTGATGTTTTTTCGGCCGACATGGAACAAGGTTTGCTCCAGTAAACATTGTTGGATATCAAAACCAAGATCAACGGATATATTTTGCATTGACCCCTCATGTTTATTCTACATAATTGTGTTTTACGTTCACTTTGTACTAGTGGTTTAGATCAGATTCAACTGGTTTAAAAAATTTATGAATTGTAAAAATGATGGCACTACCATCTTAAGGTAAGGACCAACTTTGTTCGTTATATTCGTGTGTTGATGAACTTCTGTGAATATTTCCTCATTATATTACGCATCATCAAGACGTTGAATCCACCACTGTGATAAAAATCTACATTGAGTATATTCTTCGATGAAGTAAGTGAGGCTATGGCAAGAGTTCATTAGATCTTCCATGAACTTTCAAACGGCATTGAAAGAAGACATAAAGGCTGATGCTTCTTATTCAAAATACTTGTTTCAATTTATGTAACAGAGCAGCAACGTAACCACAAATTTTAGTTTGGATTTTCCATATTGGTAAGTCTATTTTTAAAATCTGTTTAATAAATGTATTGTAGAATGATTTCGAATACTCCGCGATTGTCCGTCGTTGTTACGATTGTCCGCAGTGTTCGAATGCGTATATTCAAATTAAGAAGTATATAATAGATAGTTAAAGGTACCGATGTGCTGGCTTAAAGTTGATCTGATTTACGGTAATAGAAAAAATATTTATTATAATGTAATATTACTTTTCTTGCGTAATCTAATTAAGATAAAAAAGACTGGAAAACTCCAGGAAATATTATGTACACAACTACTACAATAACGGAAATTTAATCTTTTATGCAAACAATTACTAATTTATAAGAAAGTCTCTTATTATATAATTTATATTTTGAAGTTAAATTTTTTATTAATTTTTAATTCTATTCAGGTGATTTCTGTAGAGATTTCAAAAATAGTTTCAGAATCCAAAAATGAAATTGTACAATTGTGTACCAAATTTTCATTGCAGTATGGTTTAACTTAGTTGTTTAAATGTAAGCATGATTTACTATAGTTAATTCATAATCGCCTCGATCCTAACTTCTCAAATTAAGTATAAAAATAGTGTATATAAATAAGCTAGCGACTGACTGACTGACTGACTAACCAAAAGGTTTGAACATTTCTGTTATAGTTAGCGGCTTAGTGTTTTTAAGGCTCTGTCCCTTAAAAGAAAAAACGGAACTCTTGTTACTCACTAGCTCATCAGATCACTCACGTGTCTGTCCGTGTTTATCGCAGCCGTTTTTCTCCGAAACTGTTTGACATAAAAATGGTGGAATTTAGAGTAGTAATAAAACCCTTTAATATGCACGTATCCAGTATCTAACAGTCATAAAAATATTCGTATGGAAATTTTAAGATAATTTTAATGGTGGAGGAGTGAAGGAGATTCTTTTAGATACTGTATGCAGTGTGGGCTAGTTTAAAAATATTTTTGGGACCCTTACACGTAGATAAAGGTATCAAACATATTTATAGATATTATATATTCAGAGATATACTGAAATATAGACACGTAAAATATGTTAGACGATATATTGTCCATGGAAGGTACTGATACAGTATACGTCATAAGTACGGTGTTTTTGTAGAAAGTTTTGATAAATAATTGACACTATAGTTAACAGCTTCACTTTATTAAAAATATAAATTGAAACAGAATTTTTTATACCACTTTCATTGTCACAAAAATACTAACGTTGTATCAATGAGATTTTAAGCAGACGGTAGTAAATTGTATTTTAGTCGGACGCAAATTTTACAATAGAAAATTTGGTCAGTAAGAAAAATGAACATATTTTCAACAGATGTACAAAAAACTATAAAACTGTTAAATTAACATATAAATTAAAACTGTTTCTTCTTACAGATTTGCCAACTATCAGCAACAAAAGTGCTTTACCCACACATTCTCAAATTCACTTCACTTACGCTATGACATTTATTTGAAAATGGCAATTCACTTTTTTGCTAGTAGAGTCCGTGTCTCAGGGTTAACCTGAAACTTACATAACGATAACAAACATGCTTTACGTTTCCTTTTTTAATTAATATATATAATAAAATTTTACATCAAATCATATGTACCACAAAAGTGTCAGGATATTAAATTTAACGTCACTTATACATTATTATTGCTAACGGCACATATATGGCACGCATAAAAATATTTTTTTCATTTACTCGTATTAATACCGTACATCAACGGTATCACAAAATTTATGAGTTATTTTTATAAAACTTTAATTATAATTCCCTTGGATATATTATGAAAAAACCCAGAACTTTGTTCTATTATATTTTAGGTTTGTAATACCAACAGTTAATTTAAAAAAATGTAACCTATTTAGAAGGAGTAGAACTCGAACTACGAAGTCCGTATACACTTACATTCATAGAATAGTTTAAACCCATGAGCGTATACAATATTTCTATTAAAATATTTGCACGTACTATTTTTATAAATTTTCATATAAATAAATTTCCTGATATATGTTAAAATGTCATGAATTTGTCTAAAACATATGACCTAGCAAGGTCATTATATTTTCTATAAATCATAGAACTAAGATAATTTATCTATATACTTTAGGAAAGGTTCACAGGATTTATCCTGTGATTGTTTTAATTTTAAATTCTGTAATTCCAACCAAATTATTGCTTGTTTATTAGTATGTTTATCTGCACATCTGGTGATATATGATTTAAATTTATTAAAAAAATTAATTTTTGCCGGTAGTATTTTCAAATTTTCGTGTATCGATCACGTGTGGTATAAGAAATTTTATTCTTATAATTATATTTTTTAAATTTTATTTTAAAAAATTTTGTTTTAAAAACTCAAAATTTATCAAAAATGGAAAACTGTAATTTTGAATTTTGCAATATATATATATATATACGTATATAATACTTAAAATAACATTAAGATTTTCCTAACATTCTTTTGACCGTTTTCATCGTTTAAATAAATTATCGTTAATATTATATATAAAATTAATGACGCAAAAATGAAAAAAAGTGCTGTTAATAATATTGATTGCCCTACAGCTATACGTATAATTAGTCAGACCATCATCACGGGTTTCAATTAAAAACTTTATTTGAATACGAGTTTATAATCTTTTTACTGAAGCTCAGATCAGAATATGTATATATATATATATATATATATATATATATATACATGTATACATATATAATATCGCGTTACATGTATTTAAAAATCTAACTTTTTCTCCCATATAATTTTAATCGTAATATTTTATTTATAACGCAAATACGAATAACATAATTTTAAACATATTAATTAATTTGAAATGTTTATTGTAATCAAGTTACAGTAAGTTAGAAATGTATAACTATGAAACCCTAGACTGTACTCCTTCTTATTCGTGGGATCAACGTTAAACGTGTAACTTGAGGACATTATCCTCAAAATCAATCAATTTGTATCATTCATAAAGTGAAGTAAATCAAGACACTACATTTCATTCATTATATAGTTAATACTACTATTCTTAACGTAAAATAATACTAAGACTACAGTCGAAATATATGATACATAAAATTTAACACAGACATAGTTCATGATTCAAGGTAGACATATTCACTTTATTAGTACAGGTCCTATTAAAATCTGGCTCTATTACTTGAAGCCCGAGCGAAGTCAAGTACAGCTGGATGGTTGAACATGTGCAAGAGACGTTTCCCCGATATCTGTATATGAGACAGTATGGTTACTACCCCTTTCTATTTCCTACTTATTTCCTCTTGGGTATGCTAGTATTCCATTCCTTGTAACTCAGAAGAGACGTTGCGCTTATGAAATTTATCTTTTCCAGCCATTAAAAGGAAAAATTCTATGCTCTGTATTATTGAGTCCATTCCTTCTTTCTTTGATTCCATTCTTCATAGCTGATAGTTTTCCGCGATCACATATTCATCATCTTTTTACTATACCACTCTGTAGAACCAAATTATATGAGAACTCTTCAGTTTCACGCGTCATTCAACTGCTCAATCACTTAATAGCGGGCGCATCAGAGTGTGATTTGTTTATGATGAGTGAAAGTAAATTTGTCGAAATGTATTGTTGTTATATTTTGTAGTTCTTGTATAATTTTTTATTAATATTTAATCTAAAAGTTTAAACTTTGATAAAACATTAATTTCTTAACGTTATGATTATGTTACCTGTAAATAAATAAACAAGTAATTAAATAAATAGTATTGGTTACTTTTAACCCGAAACATAATATTACCTAGGTAATATTAGTGAAAACTGGGTGTTTGAGGGTGTTAATAAAATTTCATTACCATCAGTAGATAGCGGGACTTGTGTGTTATATCAAGAATATAACATTATTTATAGATAGACAATGCGTTGGCACCTATTGAATTAAAAATAAATTCCAACATCTTAGACTCCAGTCCCAAGATCCACTCGAATGATGCCACGAGCAAAAAGTCGATAATAGATATTATTAAGCCAAATCAAGTCGGAAACACTCCTAGACACCTCTAGACATAAAGTTGAATTAAAAATATATTTTTTGTTATGAAATGAGTCTAGAAGCCGGTTTTTTTTCATGTATTATATCATGATGAGTAAAACAAAATAATTGTTTTCTTGAACCTCTCATGTGCACTCGTGCACAAACGTAAAACTTTTAAAAGTCATGCAAAAGAGCAAGAGGTATGAAGCCCGATGAAAGCCTTAAGGCAAGTTGTAAGAATTTGATCTGTCTTAAGAGAAGTTGTGACAATCTGATCATATAAATAGCTCATTGTCATCAGGTCGAGCCACAAATTAGTCAGCGTCAGACCCAACATTAAATTGTTTCAAATGTCAGTACCACAAAGTACTTTTATGTTAAGCTTGTTTAAACTTTGAACTGTTTTAATTATTTTTAAATATTCTTTGTTGTTACCGTAAAAGAAATTTGATCTTTTTGCAGACAATCATTCTCGAAGCTTTGAATTAAAACGATCTCGAAAAACCGTATGTAATCCTCATTCCGCCACTGGTTTGACTCAGTATCTTAGGTCATCCTTAAGACATTCCGCGCCTTAAGGATGGTCTCAGGTGCTGGATACTAAAATTAGCTCATGGGCGTTGAGTAAATCTAAGTTTATTAATGTAGAAACCAAAGGACAATTTATCTCAATCATATTTCGATCTTTACACAGCCGTTTTCATTGATCTCGGGTAAGCTTGGACTTATCTACGCCTTTAACATAGAAGCCCCCAACCGTAACTCGTAGACTCTTGTCTCTTTATTATGTCTTCAAAGTTTACACCCGGACAATTCGTTTGATGATGCTTCCAAACTCTGGATGACATAATATTTAGATCAATTATTTAATATGCTACCAGTAATGCTTTACACAACAGAATAGGGTGACTACAATCGAGAAATATATATACCAGTTTTCATATAAGTCATTAGACTAACGATTCTCGAATGAAAAGTTATGATTAATCCATTCTCTAAGATATCATATATATGAAGTTAAGGACTAAATTATATAAATCAAGAATTTTTCTTCAACTTCGAACAACTGGTTTAAAAACTAATTTTAAAATTTTAAATAAGTTTTTGAGCATAATGGTAATAATGAACTCTGTATTTTATCAGTAGGATCAGAAAATAATGAACTCTGTATTTTATCAGTAGGATCAGACTATAATGAACTCTGTATTTTATCAGTAGGATCAGACTATAATGAACTCTGTATTTTATCAGTAGGATCAGACTATAATGAACTCTGTATTTTATCAGTAAGATCAGACTATAATGAACTCTGTATTTTATCAGTAGGATCAGACTATAATGAACTCTGTATTTTATCAGTAGGATCAGACTATAATGAACTCTGTATTTTATCAGTAGGATCAGACTATAATGAACTCTGTATTTTATCAGTAAGATCAGACTATAATGAACTCTGTATTTTATCAGTAGGATCAGACTATAATGAATTCTGTATTTTATCAGTAGGATCAAACTATAATGAACTCTCTATTTTATCAGTAAGATCAGACAATAATGAACTCTGTATTTTATTAGTAGGATCAGACTATAATGAACTCTGTATTTTATCAGTAGGATCATTAATGCAATCATGTCAGAGAAACATAATCCTCTACCTGAAAAGTGAATCCTTTACATATGTGTAGTACTAGTACGTAGAAATAACATATAAAAAATTAGTATTTTTCAGTTTTTGATCACATTTCACCAACGTTTTGAAACATCAAAAAGGTTTGAAGCTAGAAATCGGTAAAAAATACATCTTTTTGGGTTCGATTATTGAGTAATAAACCGAAATTACGTTCAAAACGTTGGTGATTCTTAGGAGTTAAACACTAAAATATAATTCAAAACATGGATTAGTAATTAAATTAATTGAGAAGCAATTAATTTAAACACAACATAATCTTTATTTTTAATTATTTTCAGAATATTTTTTTAGGAAATCGCTGACTACAATTTAGTGAGGGAAAAAAGAAATGCTTTGTTCTAATATGGTACCTCTCATACTATCTCATTATCTCTGCTTTTAAACAAGAAAAGGATTTCATCACTGCATTTTCCAGTCAATTTTATCCAAAAATGGATACGTAATATACCAAGCGATAGATATTGATAAGATATTGACAAGATATTGATAAGGTCGTAATCACTACAGAAGCTTCCATTACGTAATTAAGGATTTTCTTCTATTCTGTCATGTAATGAGGTAGTGTGATACCACATCAGATATTTTCAGAAAACGTGAAGCAAAGTAATTTTTTTAATTAAGGAGAATGGGTAAGAAGTGAAGTTAGAGTACGTTTAGAATCTAATCCATGTTTGCGTTTAAACTTCTGGAATTGGGGACATTTTATTTTATAAATTATTACACTTGTTATGAGTAACGCTTCACGTAAAACTGCAAACGAGGTGTTAGATTAGAGACTCATCGTTTAAAAAAATCATAAAATATAAGATATCCTTAGACCAGACTACATTAATTTATTCCATTAAAGGACAAATATGAAATTGAAATACTAATTGTATCATGAAAATTCCGTAAATCCTAAAACTTTATTCTTTATTAAGCAACTAGTTATAAAATTATTAAAGAAATTTCAAATTCAAAATTAATAATTAAATACAATTTATGAAGTTAAGAATTAAATTTAAATTCAAAATTATTCATGAAATTCCAAACAAGTTAATCAGTTCCGTGCAACTGGGGATTTAATGTGGAATACGTAATTTTAAGATCCTTAAATTAAGCATTTTACTTAAATTATGCCCTCAAAATGTTTTAATGGCCAATTCGTACATGTATGACTTTCAACTAAAACAATTCTTGATGTTAAGTAATATGACCTGTTTCATTTTGTTATCTTTTATATTATATTAATTAACAGAACAGCTAATTTGAAAAAATACAAAATATAATTAGCACATAAATCATTACAAACACCACATCTAATTATTATTGCGATTCATTTGTTTCTGTATATTGAACCGCGCCTCCAACAGCTCAGCAGTTCGTTGATAAACTTTTGGCGCCTTCGAGTGATGATAAGTTTTTTAATCAGACTGAATTATCAAGTTTTTGTTCAACAATTTCACTTTGTTACTTAATCCACTTTGCTAGTGATTTTCACTAAAGAAAAAATATAAAAACGACTGGAAAAAATATAAAAACTAGAATAAAAGGAAATCAAAATTGTCCTTCATGAAAATTCATATCAATGTATAATCTAAATTAGTTACCGGATACAACTAGGGATTACAACAGCTCGGGATGCTCCCATCACCGTGGATGAACTATCTTTAAGTAAGCTAACTTAGGGTAACTTTAGGTAACTTTAGGTATTTATCAATATATATTATACATGTAAAGAATAAAGCGCGTATATGTCATGGAAATAAGCTATAGAAAGCATAGCTATAGTTATTTCATGCCTAGTATTGATTATACCCCCAATAATTATTCAATGCCAATTTTATTTTTCATTTCAGAAAGAAAGCAGCCATTGACTAAACACTACTTCGGAAACGGGAATGAATTCTCCAATGGTAAAGATGATAAGCTTTAATTAAAAATAGGTAAAGATTAAATTTTTTCTGCTTTTAAAAGTTTTAGTATTATCTTATTTTCTCAACAATTTGTATATTTCATAATATTTTAGTATATGCACAGAATTGTCGCTTATTCTCTCTTCCCTATGCTCGCCCCCATTGGACATTGTCAGGGTCGCGCTCTCTTAAAGCCTTTATTCTAGTCTAGCCGAATCATAACTATCAGAACCGCCTACAACTTTATATATCTTCTTAACATATTTTAGTTTACATCTCCTATAAATTTCGGCCTTGTAAAAACAGCTTAAGAAATATCCTACATGGAACAACTTCATGATCACCTGTTATGGATTTCCAACCAATAAAATCGTCTGATATTTTTTAACACAATTTATCGCTTCGTACATCATAGGACCTCAAACTTCTAAATACGTAATATTAAAGTAGTGTTAAGATAATTACTTTATTTGAATAAACTTTATATATCTTCTTAACATATTTTAGTTTACATCTCCTATAAATTTCGGCCTTGTAAAAACAGCTTAAGAAATATCCTACATGGAACAACTTCATGATCACCTGTTATGTATTTCCAACCAATAAAATCGTCTGATATTTTTTAACACAATTTATCGCTTCGTACATCATAGGACCTCAAACTTCTAAATACGTAATATTAAAGTAGTGTTAAGATAATTACTTTATTTGAATAAACTTTATATATCTTCTTAACATATTTTAGTTTACATCTCCTATAAATTTCGGCCTTGTAAAAACAGCTTAAGAAATATCCTACATGGAACAACTTCATGATCACCTGTTATGTATTTCCATCCAATAAAATCGTCTGATATTTTTTAACACAATTTATCGCTTCGTACATCATAGGACCTCAAACTTCTAAATACGTAATATTAAAGTAGTGTTAAGATAATTACTTTATTTGAATAAACTTTATATATCTTCTTAACATATTTTAGTTTACATCTCCTATAAATTTCGGCCTTGTAAAAACAGCTTAAGAAATATCCTACATGGAACAACTTCATGATCACCTGTTATGGATTTCCAACCAATAAAATCGTCTGATATTTTTTAACACAATTTATCGCTTCGTACATCATAGGACCTCAAACTTCTAAATACGTAATATTAAAGTAGTGTTAAGATAATTACTTTATTTGAATAAACTTTATATATCTTCTTAACATATTTTAGTTTACATCTCCTATAAATTTCGGCCTTGTAAAAACAGCTTAAGAAATATCCTACATGGAACAACTTCATGATCACCTGTTATGTATTTCCAACCAATAAAATCGTCTGATATTTTTTAACACAATTTATCGCTTCGTACATCATAGGACCTCAAACTTCTAAATACGTAATATTAAAGTAGTGTTAAGATAATTACTTTATTTGAATAAACTTTATATATCTTCTTAACATATTTTAGTTTACATCTCCTATAAATTTCGGCCTTGTAAAAACAGCTTAAGAAATATCCTACATGGAACAACTTCATGATCACCTGTTATGTATTTCCATCCAATAAAATCGTCTGATATTTTTTAACACAATTTATCGCTTCGTACATCATAGGACCTCAAACTTCTAAATACGTAATATTAAAGTAGTGTTAAGATAATTACTTTATTTGAATAAACTTTATATATCTTCTTAACATATTTTAGTTTACATCTCCTATAAATTTCGGCCTTGTAAAAACAGCTTAAGAAATATCCTACATGGAACAACTTCATGATCACCTGTTATGGATTTCCAACCAATAAAATCGTCTGATATTTTTTAACACAATTTATCGCTTCGTACATCATAGGACCTCAAACTTCTAAATACGTAATATTAAAGTAGTGTTAAGATAATTACTTTATTTGAATAAACTTTATATATCTTCTTAACATATTTTAGTTTACATCTCCTATAAATTTCGGCCTTGTAAAAACAGCTTAAGAAATATCCTACATGGAACAACTTCATGATCACCTGTTATGTATTTCCAACCAATAAAATCGTCTGATATTTTTTAACACAATTTATCGCTTCGTACATCATAGGACCTCAAACTTCTAAATACGTAATATTAAAGTAGTGTTAAGATAATTACTTTATTTGAATAAACTTTATATATCTTCTTAACATATTTTAGTTTACATCTCCTATAAATTTCGGCCTTGTAAAAACAGCTTAAGAAATATCTTACATGGAACAACTTCATGATCACCTGTTATGTATTTCCATCCAATAAAATCGTCTGATATTTTTTAACACAATTTATCGCTTCGTACATCATAGGACCTCAAACTTCTAAACACGTAATATTATAGTAGTGTTAAGATAATTACTTTATTTGAATAAAAAAATGATATACAACTATATGAATATAGTCAATGTTATGTCAATGTTGCGACTTTTAACAAAAATATTGTTATCTAGTAATAAGACTTTTTAACCAAAAATTAATATCTAAAATTATGTATCATTGTACTTTTATTTTTTTATTTAATCTTGAAATTGATAATTATTCATGGACCTTTATTTAAAAATGACTTTTCACCGACTTTTCTATAATTGAAACCATTGTCATTTTAAAACTGTTTAACCAATTTATCTCTCATGTATACGAATTTTCACGGCCACCTTATAAGAAAATCATCGAATTAAAAAATCGAGATCTTCGTAATATATATATATATATATATATATATATATATATATATATATATATATATATATATATATATATATGTTTCCACGAAATTCATTTAAAAAGAAAAAGCCTTAAATTATTTTTCGACCTATACTCCCTAGACCTCACAATGTAGCTAAATAAAACGTTTTTTAATAAACAGGTCTTTACGATTTTTCGTTTTAGTGTATTCATGAACAAAAACCTCGCTAAATATTTATTTCTCCTCCTGTGGTGGATATACCATCTAAATTAACTAGATAAGTTCGCGCAACAAAGTTAACCGCTAATCAAGTATGTACTAAAAGTTACTGCCACTTACACTACCTGCATGTCGCCCAAAATATGTGCTCAACTTCTATAAGGGCATTGTTATATTTATTATTTGTCTTAAGTATATACCCAAAAAAAAGGAGACAGATTTGTTTTGGGTCATTTGCCAGTATCATATTCTAAGATTCCAACGTAGGTTTTATTAATTCATATGTTTGGGTTCAAGATAAAAGTAAAAAGTGATTACAATCGTTCGAGCGCATAACGACGCGCCGCCATGACATTTAAGAATCGACGAAGTGACTGAGTGGCGAAACTATGTGCTCCATTTCTTTTCTGAAAATGAAACTATTTTTGCCAATTTACTACCCATTTCATAATTTCAATTAGAACGTGTCTGGTAAGCCAATAACAACAATTCAGGTAGGTATAAGGTTATTCTTGTGTACCAAGGATTAAGCCAACAAGTAAACACTTGTTTATCTGTGTACAGCGTATGGCTTTTCAAAGTATTTTTTAATTCATTTAAACATAAGGAGAAAAGATGAAATATGAGGTGCACCAATCTTGTCCATTTAAAATGTTACTTTGACGTTTCTAATACTACATCAATTTTTGTCAAAATAAAAAAGGCAAATAGGGGAGATAAGTCAAAATAGAGTATGAAAAATGCTGTAGGTGCTATGATAAAAGAAAGAAAGTTATATATGCTATCAGCGAAGGCATATTCTGAACCGACTTTACTTTTCATTATACAGAGAATTGTAGAAAAAAAGTAAAGATGGTTCGTGCAAGCTGAGAAGTTAATGCTTCTACTACGAAAGAATTGAAGGTTCGGTTAGTCTTCAAAGGGCAAGTTTTTTTCTGTAGATGAAGAGCAGGAGATTTACAATTATGTATTAGACATGGAGAGTAGACTTTACAAGCTAACATTAAAAGATCTTAAAGGCGCAGGTTACCAGTTAAAAATAGTAAACCTCTTCTATTTCTTCATATATTACTAAAATCGGGCACAACGTTTTTTAAAAAGAAAACCCAGAGTTGTGTATTAAACACCCTAAAAGCAGCTCAGTACCCGAACTGCTAGATTCAACAAACAGGTAGTCGGTCAATTCTTAAATTTTTTGGGAAATATTTATGACGAATATATTTCATTATATATTTCATTAACTAACACCAGATCGGCTTTACAACTGTGACCAAACAGGTATTTCAATTGTATCCAAACAATGTCGAAAATAATAGTGAAAAAGACAGAACGAAAGCAAGTAGGATCCATAACATCCACACAAAGAAGTACGACAATTACAATCGGAATATGTTTCAGCATAAGTGACCAATAATTGCCAGCTATGATGGTATTTCCAAGAAAGAGAATGAACTCACAACTAATGTTGAATTCTGCTCCTAGAGCTTGCGGAGTTTGCAGAGAATATGGTTTAATTAAAACAGGTATATTTCTAGGATGGTATAATAGTTCATGGAATTGAGTGAGGCATCAGTCGATGAATCTGCTTTTTTTACTGTTGGATGGACTTAGTACCCACACGTAAAATATTGGTCTCATAAATGAAGCTCGATCCCAAGGGGTTATTATTTTATGTCTCCCCCATATACTTTTTAGGTCACTCACGATACTTGAGACCGATAAGCACATGTTATAATTATCTAATCACAACTTGGCTTCGCAGCAGTCTAGAAACGGTTGTTATGAGAAACGGTTGTCAGTTTATATTTTTAAGTTACCTTTAATATTTTTAAGCGATTCTCGATATCTTCATGCCATCTGAGTGCAGGTCTTCCCCGTTTTCTGGTACCCCCTGACTTGTTGAAAGTTAGTAGCTTAGTCGGGTTGTTATCCTCTGATCTAAATAAGTGTCCATGATACCTTATTCGGTTTTATTTGATGACTTTAACAATGTCTGGTTATTTATATCGGTTATAAATTTTCTGATTGTGAATAATTCACCAAACCTTATTTTCTTGGAGAGCACCGAAGATTTTTTGTAGCATTTTTTTTTCAAAAATTAGTAATCTGTTTTGGATATGCTTACTCAATGTCCAGCTTTCGCTGCCATAGATGGCTACTGGTTGAATTAGTATTTAACATATATTAATTTTCGTTCTATTGCTAACTAGTCGAGATCATAATTGGTTTCTTAAGCCAAAATAGCATCTATTGCCAGTATTATACTGCAGTCAATTTCAACATTCATTTCGATTCTGTTGGTGATAGTTATTCCAAGATATTTAAATACAGTAACTGTTTCAAAAGTGTAGCCGTTCACCATCAGAGATGCGTTGTCAGTCTCTTGTCTTGTCACAATCATAAATTTTGTTTTCTTTTCATTGATGATTGGGCCCATTTCTTCAGCCCCAGTCTGAAGGACCACAAAAGCTTTGGTAACAGCCCATCCCGATCTTCCAATATTAGCATGATCGTCTATTTTACAGTAATATTGAACAAAAGCCTTAAACAGACTATTCAGAATCTCACTAAGTATATAAAAATTATTATATAAAAATTATTATTATATAAAAAGTATATAAATATTAACGCCATACTGCATAGCGTATCAGTAGTTAAAATTCAAGGTACACAGGCGTCAGTATAGGTAAACAGTCCGTACCAAAATAACCGAGATTTCTAAAGATGGATAAAACTGAACATCTCATAGTTCAAGTTAGGTATGTATGTTGGTAATTGGACATTTTATACATCTATTCTTAAGTTTTTAAAATATTTAAAAAATATATTTTTAATTTGCACCATTGCAGTAAGTAATAGTAAAAAATGACATTAGAATGCCTTATGAAAAATAGAGCACAAAAAATTATATTTCATGAATTTATTAAACCAGGAAGTGGATATTCAAATAATGATAATTAACCAACAAGAACAGCCAATTTACGTATTATAACTGCTTCTCAATTCGACACTTCCGGATAGGTTTCGATATGTTTCTTCTTGTACGTAGAATTGTTTGTCACAGTTAATATCAGTTATTCACTATCACGTTGTGTCAAGACAAAAGCACAAAACTTATTTTTTTTTCTTCACCTGTAACTCGATGACCACATTACTCAAATGGAGAAACTAAGAGACTTGTTGATGTTTACTACAGTTATAGAACAAAATATATTCAGATAGAGAAACATTATATAAAATGTAAAAGGATGAATGTTTAATACAATATATATCTTTTAACACACTAAACATCAGTTTTTTCTTACGTTAAAATATTATACGTGTAAAAGAATAATAATATCACCACACATCGGTAATATCACATAGTTTTAATACTCAGCACTGTTACAAATAAAAGTAAAATGTTGTGTCGTAAAACACCCGACTGACGTGAAACTTCTTACGCATCGTATTCAAATTTTAATTATTAATTAATATAATATGATATCGATATCGTTATAAATAATAGACATTTTTACAAATAATTTTCATATTATCCATCATACAATGCAAAACACTTAACAAAAAACTTTTCGTTTTTTGTTGTGCTTAGGTGAACAGATTTAGTATACCAATTAACGGTTCATGTGAGAGAATGATTACCTTTTTCCACTATACGCGCATTCGTGTAGTCGGAACTCGTCGTAACGACTATACACACACATACACATACGAGTATATATATTTATAAAAAGTACAAAGGTGGAAGAGAGGCAGCGCTACGCGCTGCCTGTTGCATTCTGTCTCTCTTTTACACCACCTCAATCATTCATATGCACAACAACACGCGCTGCCCCGCCAGTGAGAAGCGTTTCATCACCGCGTTCACAACATTTCACTTTTTCTCAGTTAGCTCCCCATCCCAAGCAAGCGTCCGTTAAGAAGCTTCGCTTCAAAAAAAATCGACGATCGCCGACTTCCATACATTTCTGATCTGAACAAGATCACGTATCTACGATCTACGTATAACTAACTAAAACTACAAAATTCAGGTAAAAATTTAGAACATTAATATTTATAAAACGTAGTAATAAATGATCTGAACATTTTATTTCGTAAAGTTTAAAAAATCGAAGCACACGCGGTGTACGCGGAGATTTGCATTAATGAAAGATTTAACGATAACTATTCATATTAAGACAATACATCGTAGGATCATAAAAATCCAACCGTCAAGGATTAATATGACAATCTCAATAATATTGAACTGCACGAATAGGTTAATTTTGTACTTGTATACGCGGTCAATCGCGAGATAGTAATTGAAAAATTAAATTATTGTTTAGTTAACAAATTGTTATATTAATGTTTAGTGCATGTTTTAGATTAATTAGTATCGAGTACGTGTTTTATATAGATTCAATAACAAATCAAATTGAACACCGACTATATAGTAATTACGTTAAATTTAGTATAATTAATAAATAAGTTTAAGCAATGAGTTACTTTTTTTAAGTGTACCGAACATCAACAGGTTGACGATTTAAAATGTATCCGGCCATTCACGAATTGTGAGGACAGACATTTTTATTATTTGTTTGAACATTTATACAATTCTTTAAGAGTAATATGAGAAGTGACCCTGAAAGTTTTTAGAATAAAAGTGAACAGTTAGCAAGTTTGTTATTTTATTTATTGTTTTTTAAAATAATCTCACGAATCACGGTGGATCATATTCGTGGCGTTTCTTCTTTTATTCTTGGGAATAATAGAAAACGCATGATACTAGATAGCGGCTATATGGCGAATGACCTAATGTACTCGGTTTTGTCGCACGTCTAGCTGTATGTGCAGAGACGCTGCCGTAATGAATAGAATGCTAGTGTGAAGGGTCGCGTTTCACCCTTTCTTGACGTTTATAGGCAACTCTTCAGAAGGAAACACTCACTGCGCAGACTGCGTCTTAATTTCGGGTTCATAACAAAATATCCAAATTTCGTTACCCGTAACAATGTCGAATAAAGCATTTGAATAGACTCTGTCGATTTTTTCTGACTTTTCGCGCAAGTTATCAACGCGATGCTGTTTTTGAGCATCAGTTAAATCGTGGAGTATCCACCTGGCACAAAACTTCATGATGCGTAAAATTTCATGTAGAATTTTCTATACTTGAATAACACCAATGCTTAAACTTTCTCAAAGTTGCAAGAGGTTACTCTCTTGTTACTCTTTATCATAAAATCCAATCGAAGTCGATCGCGTTTTTATTGTTGCTTAAATTTGTTGAAATTTTCTCGTGTTAAGTTCAATTTGACGTGATACAGGCAATTTTCAAATTGCCGCCAATTTGTAAAAACAAATAATAAATTCTAACAAAGCACCTGTATGATTTAAATAAGAATTCGATTTTCGACATTTGAATTAATTTTTTACTACCGTTGTTGCAAATGACCAGTTTTAAGAACTTTCAGTACTATCCTCGTATTAGTATGGAATAAATTAAAAACAATATCAAGCACGAAATTTTAAAAACAGTTTTTCTATAACTTCCTTTGACCTTATGAGATTATTCACAATTAAATGAAACTACGTGATTTAGTATTATTTCTACTTTCTTTAATTTCTTTACCACGACCTAGGTTTCGTTGTATTACATCTTCAGGGGGGATATTAGCAAAGATTGAATCTTTGCGAAACGAAACCTAGGTCGTGGTAAAGAAATTAAAGAAAATAGAAATAATATTACATCACGTAGTTTCATTTAATTGTGAATAATGAATTTCTACAAAATTAACGCCAAATATATTCAATACTTATAAAATTAATCTACGTCATTCGTCATCATTAGATTAATGATAAATAATTAATCTAAGGTTATCAAATAATTCAGAAAACAGTGATAATTATATAGCGATAAACGGTCATCTTGTTTCTATTTACACGCGGCGTCAGACAGTATATATCCGTATATAATCGGTACCTACACACTATGGAAACCGTACTATAAACATAATAGTAAACTTCATCGTTTCCTCTTAGTTTATTAAAAATATCCATTGTATTCTAAAGGAATAGTTGTTCAAAATAAGGAATATCACTTACATTTTTTGTGTAACGTCTCCGTATTTTCATTTGAAACAAGGCACAAACCTTGATACTAGAGCTACATTCGCATTTTGCCGGTTTTTTTATTAACCCTAGAAATGTATTGATGGAAAAAACAAAAAAAAAGAAAATAAATATTTAGGTTTTTTTGCTTATCTACCTGTTTCTTTATTTTTTACATAATAAACTTCAACCAAGCAATAAATCGCAACCATCTTTGAAATGTGTATAGTTCGTGTTGCTTTGTACGCATGAACTACTAACACTGTAACAAATGTATTTAAATATTTATTACTCGGTGACCCTTAAACAACTGAATAAATTTTCATAAAATCTGTCATAGACATAGTTCATAATTATATTTAATATACAAGCTTTTAACCCAATAAGTAACAAAATTTCTGCATAATGAAATTCGATGTTTTTTACTTAATAACGAAAATTTAGTACTATAATATATCAATAGATGGAGCACAGTTTAAATGAAATCAATAAAATGTTTAAAATTATTTATAGATCTATTTATATAATAGTCTCTTTAAACCAGGGGTAAATCCCATGGTACCTTAACTGGAGATTAAAGGACCCAAAAAATGCCAGGAAGTACCTAGTAACACACAAAATGCTACGTAAAAAATGCTACGTAAAAAAATTGTGCCGCATCTTGATATACAATAACAAAAAAGAGAAATAAAGAAAAAAAACATATTCACTCATGGAGACTGCCGATAGAAGTGAAAATTTAAAACTATGAAATGACAGTGGTTTTATAAAATTTTTAATTTTGAAATACGTGACAAAAATATTATCGAACAACTAAATATATATTTTACCACGCTAGTAACATAACTCATAAGCCACTACGAAATATTCATTGCAAAAAAATAATAATTTAAAAAAATATTTAAAAAAAATAAAATATTTTCAAATTTTTAAACTCAAATATTGATAGGAATATTGGAAATATTTGAAAATAAGTGCTTTGTTTTTGTTACTAATTTTTCTACATAAAAATATTAACATATTCAGTACTCACTATTGTACTGCACAGTGATACTGCAATTAAAAAATCGAAATAATAAACTAAAACTTGAAGAATGCACAGTATACGCACATTGGCCTTTCCACGTAGTCAATTTAACTTTACTTCTTTAGATATACACAGAAGAAAAAACGTTGCCCTTATAGCTACAGATACACTGCTATTACAGCATCTCGGTAACGCGAACTCATAAGATTTTACCCATCCAAAAAAAGTCCATCGCGCACTTCATACAGTCTTCATATTTATATATATATATATATATATATATATATATATATATATATATATGTGTGTGTGTGTGTGTGTGTGTGTGTGTATGTGTGTGTTCGTTCACTGCTGGCCAAACGCAACATGTCATAGCTATAGATATACTGTTAACATTAGCATGTCGGTGACGCGAACCTATAAGATTTTCCCCTACCAAAAATTGCTCTACGCGCCTAAAGACATTTTCACTTTAAATATTTCAGCTTACTAAAGTAAAATGTAATTAATTCAAATTGGGAAAAAATTAATTTGAATCAATCGCTTGTTTTATTTTTGTTTCGCAAATTGTACAAATTTTAAATATGTAATACAACCTCGTTGTAGTTTTGAACAATTTCCATTCACAATACTTGCAATGTGGCCATGTTTTCAACGAAAAATAATGATTAAGTGAAAGTCAAACATGATATAATACTCATCTACCGAACTCCGATGCTTTGGGCTATAACCATCACAAAAAAATATCAATGTGATTTATTTAATTCCCCCTCCCTCAAATCATCAATTGTCAATGTCAGCAATGATATACTTAAAATACATCGATACGTTGCTGCATTTTTAAATTAACTATGATTATATCAATGATTGATCACGCCACCTTCAAACCAATAACGCGCATTGACTACTTATACACGACGGGGCCCAAAACCATCTGCATATTCTCACTTATCAGAAAACTAATACGTTGCTATAAAATGTTTTCAATAAACGCTAAATGCTGTTTTTTCTGTCTTTAGAAATTAAATCAAATGTTCAGGACGATGTGTTTACCTAATCTACTAGCCTCGTAGAAAGTAATTATTCATTTAGTTATATTGCGTATTGTGTAATTTACTGAGATCACTATTTGTATTACCAAAAATGTTGCATCTATTAAAAAAAAGTAACAAGGTATTGACCTTGTTACTTTTTTTTAAATATTTTGTTATTTTCATTATATCTTATTGTAAGCGATTAATATTTAAAATATTCGTTTCGAATATTGTATCTGTTGAATAATGTAACAGCTACAAAGCATTTTAAGAATATGTTTCCAAACGTATTAGCTAAAAACTGCTAATATTTTGGCATGGTTTTAAAATATTTCTGCTAGACTAAATCTAAATTTTAAATGCTTCGATATCCAATACCCGCTCCCGTACAAAAATTTTTAGCCATACTGATCCTTGTGCAAGAAAATGTTTGTTTTTTTTTCGAAGGCAATACGATTATAGTCATTTAACAGATAATTTATTTTCGGCTACAACTTTTTTTTTGTTAAACTGTACTTTGTAACGTTCTTGCTCTTGTGGATTTTAGGACGTAAATAAGATTATGGGACGAACAAAAATGAAAAAATAAAAAAGATAATTTCACTAGATGTAGTGGTAAACATGTATTTATTTCTTTATTTACAGACTTTAATGTACACAATTGATGCAAATGCCGGACTAATTGCTACGAGAGCAATATCTTCCGGCCAACCAAAACATCAATTCAGCCCCACATGAACGGCCGGAAATTGAAACCAACGCCCGTGATACAGCTTGCCTTGTGGTCAACCCAAAACACTACGGCGTCGACACATTATTTAGATAAAATGCCTCAATCTCCCCAAATTGTTCAAATCCATCATTCTTCGAAAGTAGCATACTCCAAATGCACATAAAGTTAGTCTTGTTCGATTAATTTTTAAACCAGAAAGTTTATAACCTTTTCTTCAGTTCTTCCGAATAGTTCAATAGAAAAGATTTGTATTATATATTATAAAATAGTTCTATTAAAAATGATTCAATAGAAAATATTTGCTGGAACCAATAATATTTGGAACTTCGGTTAAAATAATAAACTTTAGTTAATTATTTCCTTACCGTAACTTTTAATGTCTTTTATCATAAATATTAACAAAGGTTTAAGAGCTGCAGCGACGAACATCTATCCTAAGACCCAGGGATCTTCTGTCAAGTTTGATGGTCATGTTATTTGTTCCTTACCTATTATTTAGTATCACAATGGGATCATTCAAAACGTAATCAAAGCAAGGGCCGAGTAGGCGCAGGATAACTGATGCGTGTACAGTTAATTGTTTATAATTGATCTGCATGTGCGTACAACAGCAGCTGATAGCGCGACTGATGCGTCTCAGTTCCATCGCGGACGCTACGGGAGACTGAGCGAATAGTGCCTTCATCTATCTCGAGATCAACGCACCATTAGTGACGATAATGTCGCAGAGAAATTTTATCGGAAATAAAATGGAAAATTTGATTGGCCAGTGGTTCCGTCGTAGAAGGTCGAGGAACATTTTCGAGTTTTCATCAGCAGTGAGTAGAGTGTTTCAGATATTTTAATTTCCACACAAATTAAGCATCTTGATTTGAAATTGTGGACACGTAAAGGCGTTTAACACAAGTGATATTTTATATTTTTCTCAGTTAAGGATATCAAACGTGTAAATCTGTTTAAATTTCAAAGTTATTCAAAATAGAAGTAAAATATATATAGAACTATTTCACAAGTAATATCGTAAAATAAGGCTAAGTTAATTTAAGTTCTATTAAGAGAGTAGAAGATAACTTGTAACATTTAATATGATTCTGGAATATCGGAATCCCCGTGATTTCCGACGTTTGCGTCAAGTTTATTCTGTGACAGAGGATGAGTTATGAGGAAACTAACAATTAGTGTAAAAAAGTTTTCAATGGGAAAACCAAAACCATATACACGTGCACATACAAAAGGATTAGTGAAAATAAATCTTTCAATACAAAAGTTTCCTTAATAAATCATTTTTCACCTAATCATTGTCAATTTAACTCTTTCCATCAACATAATCATACTTTCTCTCAGAGGTTGGAATAGCAATAATAGTGGTATACTAAGACCAACTTCTTGCTTCTTTAATTTTACTTTCTAAAATATATAACATTTTAGGATACAGAAATGTGAAAGAAATAAAAAATAACTTTAGTTAATTAAGAAACTTGAATGTAACTTTTAATATTTAACCTGATTCTTGACTATATGTATCAACGGGGATTCCCAACGTTAGGGTCAAATATATTCTGTGACTCAAAGGTATGAGTATAATGAGGAGACGAAAAATCAGTGTGAAAAAGTTTTTAATGGGAAAATAAAAACCATATATATATATATATATATATATATATATATATACAAAATACAAATCTTTCAATACAAAAGTTTCCTTAATAAATTATTTTTCATTGTCAATTAAACTCTATCCATCAACATAATCACTCTTTCTCTCTGAGATTGGAATAGCAATAATGATGGTATATAAGACCAAATTCTTGCTTCCTTAATTTTACTTTCTCCATTAATATATCTCATAGCAAACTCAATTAATCAAACTCTCGTCCCTTCTATCCTTCTACTCTTTTACGTAACTTGCATTAAAACCACCTCGCTTAATCATTGAAAGTATTGTACTTGTACCATTGTTTAAGTACATTTTACATTATTATTAAAAGTATTGTACTTGTACCATTGTTTAAGTACATTTTACATTTATTTTATTAATATATCTCATAGTAAACTCAATTAATCAAACTCTCATCCTCTTCTACTCTTTCACGTAACTTGCGTTAAAACCACCTCGCTTAATCATTGAAAGTCTTGTACTTGTACCATTGTTTAAGTACATTTTACATTATTATTAAAAGTATTGTACTTGTACCATTGTTTAAGTACATTTTACATTATTACATTTATTTTATTAATATATCTCATAGTAAACTCAAATAATCAAACTCTCGTCCTCTTCTACTCTTTCACGTAACTTGCGTTAAAACCACCTCGCTTAATCAATGAAAGTATAGTACTTGTACCATTTTTAAGTACATTTTACATTATTATTAAAAGTATTGTACTTGTACCATTGTTTAAGTACATTTTACATTTATTTTATTAATATATCTCATAGTAAACTCAATTAATCAAACTCTCATCCTCTTCTACTCTTTCACGTAAATTACGTTAAAACCACCTCGCTTAATCAATGAAAGTATTGTACTTGTACCATTGTTTAAGTACATTTTACATTTATTTTATTAATATATCTCATAGTAAACTCAATTAATCAAACTCTCGTCCTCTTCTACTCTTTCACGTAACTTGCGTTAAAACCACCTCGCTTAATCATTGAAAGTATTGTACTTGTACCATTGTTTAAGTACATTTTACATTATTATTAAAAGTATTGTACTTGTACCATTGTTCAAGTACATTTTACATTTATTTTATTAATATATTTCATAGTAATCTCCATTAATCAAACTCTCGTCCTCTTCTACTCTTTCACGTAACTTGCGTTAAAACCACCTCGCTTAATCATTGAAAGTATTGTACTTGTACCATTGTTTAAGTACATTTTACATTATTACATTTATTTCATTATATTGTAATTCGTATCAGGTCATCACTTAATATTTTGCATCCCTTTCATTAACTTTATTTGGTTATATATTTTAGGACACAGATATGTGAAAGAAATATTTTTGTAAAAAAAACAAAGTTTCTCTTTGTTCATATATTTTCTGCTATAATTAATATTAAAGCAATTAACTATTGAAGTGATTATATTGAAACAATACGTATTAGCTAGATGTAGTATTACAGTATAATGAGTTTCGTATGACAAATTTGAAACACGATGTGATTAAAAAGAGAATTTGCAGGATCGCTATCAATATTACAAATTTAAAATTCGAAATATATTTGTTCATTTGAATGTTTGTTACTCAATCATGCCCTAATAATTGCCCTCATTTTGGTTAAATTTGATGAAAAAATAGATTATGCTCTAAGTTTCTGTTTGTCCGTATATTTTCTGCTATATATAATATTAAAGAAATTAACTATTCAAGTGATTATTGAAACAATACGTATTGGCTAGATGTAGTATTACAGTATAATGAGTTGCGTATGACAAATTTGAAACACGATGTGATTAAAAAGAGAATTTGCAAGATCGCTATCAATATTATAATTGTAAAGTCGAAATATATTTGTTCATTTGAGTGTTTGTTACTCAATCACGCCCTAATAATTGACCTCATTTTGGTTAAATTTGATGAAAAAATAGATTATGCTCTCAATTAAGATATATAATACACATTATTGTCTACCGAAACTGTCTTAATTTCATTTTTTTTCATTATTGCTTATCCCATAAACTTATTTAGGTTCCAAAATCGGAAAGAGCATAGCCGTTGGTGAAACTCCTTCAGTGCAAATCTTCTTAACTTAAACAATTGTTAAAATTTTTTCATTTTTTTAAAACCAAACTTGCTAAAATCACCATCATTTAAATAGTTAAATTCCAGTAATTCTTTAGTAAATGCGCAAATGATTCCGAGAAAGTTTTTGTTTAATTTTGTTATTCCTTACATAAGAAGTTAGTTTTTCTATTTCATTTTTCTTTATTTTCTGTAAGCACTATCATTACAAAAGCATACGATAGATATACATAGAAACACAGTTTTAATATTACAAGTATTTTATTAGCCATAACCAAATACGAAATATTAAAAACACATTCGAATCGACAAACAAAATGGTTAATTCACTAAACTAACACATTTCTGGTTTTCAGCGCTCTTTAAACGCAATTTATTCTTTATAACACAGTTTTAATATTATAAGTATTTTATTAGTCATAACCAAATACGATATATTAAAAACACATTCGAATCAACAGACAAAATGGTTAATTCACTAAACGAACACATTTCTGGTTTTCAGCGCTCTTTAAACGCAATTTATTCTTTATAACACAGTTTTAATATTATAAGTATTTTATTAGTCATAACCAAATACGATATATTAAAAACACATTCGAATCAACAAACAAAATGGTTAATTCACTAAACGAACACATTTCTGGTTTTCAGCGCTCTTTAAACGCAATTTATTCTTTATAACACAGTTTTAATATTATAAGTATTTTATTAGTCATAACCAAATACGATATATTAAAAACACATTCGAATCAACAAACAAAATGGTTAATTCACTAAACGAACACATTTCTGGTTTTCAGCGCTCTTTAAACGCAATTTATTCTTTATAACACAGTTTTAATATTATAAGTATTTTAATAGTCATAACCAAATACGATATATTAAAAACACATTCGAATCAACAAACAAAATGGTTAATTCACCAAACGAACACATTTCTGGTTTTCAGCGCTCTTTAAACGCAATTTATTCTTTATAACACAGTTTTAATATTATAAGTATTTTATTAGTCATAACCAAATACGATATATTAAAAGCACATTCGAATCAACAGACAAAATGGTTAATTCACTAAACGAACACATTTCTGATTTTCTGGGCTCTTTATAATAATAACCAACATCATACGAAAAAAAACACAGCAATATATATATATATATATATATATATATATATATATATATATATATATATATATATATATACATCCGTCACAAACGCAATTTATTCTTTATAACGCTCTGAGTGATTTCCGTATCTCAGATTATCTTATGTATAATTTGTTTTAGCCTCGACTTGGCCTCTGAAATGTCTCTTTACTCTTCTTATGAACAAACATGACACCTGCTTCCATATATCTCCACTGTATATCCTGCTTAGCTGGAAAATTAACACGTCACCAATATGCACATTCAAAAATCCTTTTTACCTTCCTGGTATCCTTTCTGAATTGTGTGTCTTTATTTTAATCTGATCAATATAAGCCTCACAATTTTTTTTCAACAGTTTATGTATGTATTGACAAAAATGTTATGTATTTTATATAACTTTGCTCTCATAATTGCAGTCTGTTAACTTTCACAATGTTAGACATACTTTCAGACGGGGTTCTTTAATAGAACCGATGGAAAGCATGTCGAAATACACATAAATTAGTGTAGTAACATCAAATACACGTTTATGTGTGTCTTTTTTTTAAATACACTTTTATTTTAAATACACTAGCAAGCTACCAGTCTCCCGTAATCCATTTGCATTAATCCCGAGTATTATGGGATTTTTTGTTAGTTCCGAAGGTTATCAATTTGGATAGCTTGAAATAATTTTATCCGTTTTGTCTTATTTGGAGACGGGTAGGGAGGTACACATTTTTTACGGATTGAAAGTTTAAATTTCGTGTATACTTGGCTAAAAAACGAAAAGTGGTAAATAGAACCTTAACTTCATTTTAAAAACTTTGCCAACAATACTCCACACTTGGGTGTGCCAAATTTGTTTTTATTTTTTTTCTTAATACTATAAAAATAACTGAAAAATAACAAAAAAAACTACATATTAATTCGTATCATTAGCAGAAACGTACACTTGGAACATTCAATGTACGTAGGTCGTAAACTCTTGAAACTATGAGGGTGTGACAAGTGGATGGATGCGTACGAGAAATTGACGAGTGAGAAACCCTTAGAGAGTTCCTTGTTTGACCACAGAATCCTAAAAAGAAGTTCGCCAAATATGTTTTTTTTTCTTAATTGAAAGTATTAAACAAATAAATGAATGAACACATACATATACACACAAAAAATAATCTAAGCGAAACTGCATATATCTGCGAAACTGCGAAACTGCCATAAAACAAAACGTAACCATTGTCTAAGGAAAAATGTGTAATATAAAATAATAGAAATATAACGATACTCTAGGAGAACTGTATAAAATGAAACAATTGAAATGTAACGATAGTCTAAGGGAAACTATGTAAAATAAAACAATAGAAACGTAACGATACTCTAAGAGAACTGTATAAAATGAAACAATTGAAATTTTGACCATAGTCTAAGGGAAATTACGTGAAATAAAACAATAGAAACGTAACGATACTCTAAGAGAACTGTACAAAATGAAACAATTGAAATTTTGACCATAGTCTAAGGGAAATTACGTAAAATAAAACAATAGAAACGTAACGATACTCTAAGAGAACTGTATAAAATGAAACAATTTAAATTTTGACCATAGTCTAAGGGAAATTAGGAAAAATAAAACAATAGAAACGTAACGATACTCTAAGAGAACTGTATAAAATGAAACAATTGAAATTTTGACCATAGTCTAAGGGAAATTACGTGAAACAAAACAATAGAAACGTAACGAACGCTCTTAGAGAACTATGTAAAATGAAACAATAGAGATATAACCATAGTCTAAGGGAAAATATGTAATATAAAACAATAAAAACGTAACCAGATTCTAAGGAAAACTGTCTAAACAAACAAAGTCTAAGTTGAACGGGGTAAATAAAACAATTGAAACGTAACCGAATCCTCCGCACATGCTCCGATTCGTAAACAACTACCTATGCAGTTACTAACCTAACGAAATCTTTCATGTCCATGACCTCGGTGTGAATATAGATCCACGTCTTGCATAAAGAATTGTTTCGCACACAAGCCTGACTTTGTCTTGTGTCACCGAGTCGCGAGAATTTGTTTAATGAGCTCTCAGTATGTTAATTCGATATAAATATCCGAATTATTTAAGTGACATTGTTGTTTGTCCTCGTTTTCAAAACTTTTATTTATATATATATATATATATATATATATATATATATATATATATATATATATAGTCACGTATGTCTATCTTCATCCATCATAACCCCACAGTTTTTATAGTTATAGATGAAGAAAATCAGTTTGAATAAAAGTTTCACTTCGAGATTGCAATTGATACTTAGCAAAATATTAAAAAAGAATTCAAATGGTATCGCGTATCTAATGCGGAAGTGAAATATCTTTTTCGCACTAGTGATATATCATTGAAATACATTTGAAAATGAAATTGGGATTCAATTAATTTTTTTTTTAATTTTAAGTGCTTTAAATTGAATATTAACTTTGCAACGATGTACAATATTCCATATATTTTTAGATCGTGGACTTGAAAAAATTCAATTAAAATGGATTTGTTTACCTTGCATCAACAATTGTGAGAGATATTCTATAGAACCATGGAACCTTAATTTATGCGTGTTCAACCACAAAACCCAACTTCATACGTGGTCAACCATGGAACCCTACTTTTTACGTGTTCAACAGTTGAAACTTACTTTATGTACGTTCAACCACAAAACCCTACTTTATGCGTATTCAACCGGTGACACCTTACGTTACACGTGTTCAATCATTAAACCCTACTTTATGAACGTTCAACCACGAAACCGTACTTTATGCGTATTCAACTGCGGAAACATACTTTTTGCATGTTCACCAACGAAACTCCAATTTATGCGTAATCGACCGCGGAACCCTACTCTATGCATGTTCAACCATGGAGCCCTACTTCATTCGTAATCAACCGTGGAAACCTACTTTATGTATGTTCAGCAATGTAATTCTACTTTATATATGTTCAATCACAAAACCCTATTTTATGCTTATTCAACCATGGAAATCTACTTTATATGTGTTCAACCGCGAAACCCTACTTTATACATGTTCAACAACGGAGTACTACTTTATGTATGTTCATCCACAGAATGGTACTTTATGCTTATTCAATCGTGGAAACCTGCTTTATACGCGTTCAACCACAAAACCCTATTTTATTCCTGTTCAACCGTGGAGCCCTTTTTTATGACTGTTCAACCGCGAAAGCCTACTTTATTCGTGTTCAACCACCGAACTCGAAGTTTTGTGTGTTAATTAATTTTAGATTAACAAATTAAAGAGATATTGGCAACCAAGTCTTATGCTTGTGAAAAATAATATCAATATTTATCCACAATTAAATGAAACTACGTGATGTAGTATTATTTCTACTTTCCTTAAGTTCTTTACCACGACATAGGTTTCGTTGTATTACAACATCTTTAGATTGGCTATTAGCAAAGATCTTTGCTAATAGCCCACAATTAGCAAAGCCTAATTTCTAGACAATTAACGCCAAATATATTCAATAATCAATATTTATAATAATTACCAAGTGTTTAAAATTTTATATTTCTCGAGTGTATATATATATATATATATATATATATATATACACATATATATATACAGTGTAGACGGAACAATACCTGGGTTCTATGGGAGTTCTACTCGTACGTAGCAGGTTTATTTATTTGCGCTTTGCTATTGTATACTCATTTAATTAATATTCTTTTAGCACAAAGTCAATAAGACTTGCAAAATAAAACTTACTGAAAAACCTTGGTCTAGTGGAAGAGATTTTGGAACATTTTGCATAGAGCAGTTTCTCGAATGCTCCTAGTTAGTATGCGAGTTGTGTACGTTACTTGAATTACGTAATTTAACTTGTATTTTTTTCGAGTAAATTGGTATTAAAAAAATAATCTTCTGTTATATTTATTACTTCAGTTTTGTTTATTTCCACGAGAAGTGCAATTGTGGATGGAAAATTGGAAATACTCCCACTGTTTGGGGAAAATTCCAAGAACATGAAGACATTCCCATGAAAATCCTTAAGAGCTCAGCTTACAATTTCAGCCAGAGATTCATCGTTCCATCCTTGGATCCCCAACTTACATCCCCACTATATATCAAACTTGGAGATCTCCATCTTACATCAAAATTGGGGACACCAAACATATTAAACTAGAGTAAAAAACAATTTTTGACAGATCTCATTGCGTAGACTATTGCAGAAAAGGTTTTCCAAAATGGAATCGAAAATGCATATGCATTTGTTAGTTACAGTATCTATTTCGCAAGGTGTGAAACTTCTAACTTTTTTAACTATGCATGTAAAACAATTGTTAATAACTTAAAGAGCTATAGGCAATCAAGTTATTTCACCTGTATAAAATAGACACTAGACAAATTTACTTGAATACAATTATGCTTAAATTGTCAATGATTATATTAAAATATGTGATAGTTTAATTAAAATACCACATGAGCCTTTAATTTTTTACACTTTTATCTTCTTCATTCTTCTTTAGCCGTGTTCTACCGCATATGTGTAGGGCTACAATCTGTACCACTTCTCTCTATCTTATGCTTTCTCTAACCATTTCACTCCAGCCGTTCTTTTGATACCATCATACCAACGCATATTTGGCCTTCTTTGTGGACGTTTATCGACCCACGGTCTCTATTCTATGAGCGCTTTGCACCACGAGTCCTGATTTCTGGTGACGTGGCCAACCTATTGCCATTTTAAACTTGTATACGTATCTTAAAAGGTACGGAACCTGCGTAATATGAGTTCTACCCATACTTAACAGGTATATTTTACTAATGCTGAAGCAACCTTGATAGTAAGAATTAGTTGGCTCATAACAGACGTTAAAACTTAAGAGTTAAAATTAAAACTTTGTGGCAACCATAAAGGCTTTTTACCACTGATTACTTCCACGGATATTATTTATGTTAGTCTTTTACAGTCTATACATTCAACATGGTTTCACAGTCTATATATTCAACATGGTTTCACAGTCTATACATTCAACATGGTTTCCTTCTGCATATCCTTTCTCATTCATGTTTTATCGTTTATCATTTTTTCATTCATGTTTTATCCATTAAATTTCATAACTTTTTTTTCTAGTTAATGATTATATAACATAGATCCTTTCCAAAAATATCGCAAAGAAAGCTGTAATCAAATTTTAAAATCGATTCCATTTACTTTAATTTACTTCCTCAATATCCAAATTCATTTTGGTAAATAAGCCTACATTTATAACTGCAAAATAAATATATGTTTTAATACTTTTTAGGATTCCGTACCTCAAAAATAAAAAGGGAACTCTTATAAGATAACTAATGGTTCTGTCTGTCTGTTACAGTCGGTTTTCTCAAAAACATTTGACGTAAAAACTTGCAGTTTAGTATAGTAATGTATAACAATAACCTACATTTTTTTCAATAGTACTTTAGATGTTTATGTGGTAATTTTAGGAGAAGCAAATTAAATACCCGATTTTTTTAACTTTATATAACGCGTGGGGCACTATATGAAAGATTTAGTTAAAAAAAAAACAAAAATGTTCAGAATTTTAAACGGTTTATCCTCAAAGATTTACACTAAATGTGCACAAAGAATGCATTTTCCCCACCACCCCGCTTGCTCTTATTTCCATAAAAATGCATAACTTCTATACGAATATAATCTTTTTAAAATTCATTTATATTGCATTAGTACAATGACAGCAGAGAAGCGCCGAGCTTCTCGACGCGTAGTAATTACATAAACCTACATCTAAATGCATCAATAGATGATGCTCCGCGTATTTTAGATCGTATAATGAAATTTTCCACAAGGACGTACATTGACGAAATATGCATAGACAATAGCAAAGCAAGGAGTGTTGCAGGAGATGTAGATGCTTAAGTAAGTAATGTAAATAGGGCCAAACATATGAGATAAACGTCATTGTTGGTCGTCTTTCGCACGAAACATTTTTCGACACTGCGTATTCGATATAAGCATTTAAAATTTTAATTTTTACCAATATTTATAATGTTAGGTACATTAACATGGTGGGCTATTTGATGACCTGAAGATGTTGTAATACAACGAAACCTAGATCGTGGTAAAGAACTTAAAGAAAGCAGAAATAATACTATATCACGTAGTTTCATTTAATTGTGAATAATGAATTTCTACAAAATTAACGCCAAATATATTCAATATTAAATTTAAATTAAGGTTATTAACTTTACTTTATACTTAATAATATTAAATAAATTCCTACAGCCGATAATTCTGGAAAGTTTACTCATGTGTCTTTCGCATTTCTCAAGCGTGCTCAATATAGTTATAATTACAGTGATTTACAATCACTGTTATTAATCAAGCTGTTAGAGGAAATGTAGAGATATGCATAGAAACTAAGCAACTTTTATTACCACCGATATATGTCTCAGATGCAATCTATAGCATCAATAAAACAAACACGTTTATGCAATCGCCGGCGCCATCAGTGCTATTAATGATTACACGGACTGTGCGACTTATTAATTCGACTTTTATTAAAATCGCTCTAACACACATAAAATTACATAAAAATGGCTAAGTTTTTTTTAAATTTATTACCAATAGCAATTGTTATTATAACGCGTCGCTACGAGCGAGCATTAAGCAGCGGGAATAGGTATAAACCGAGCAATATGAATGCAAATCATTCGGAGATTACAATAAAAATGTAATTAATAAATTTGACAATTCAAAGTTAGCAAAGAATGTGCAAATTACCATCGTTATAATATTTATAAACTATTTTTATGTTTATCGGCCACATGCTTTTGTAAGTTAATGGAGGAAAGGAATCTGAATCGTCTGCATGATGTTGCGCATTTCGATGATTGGGTAAAATGAACTCTTCGTCAATCGGGCAGTGAAAAAATAGTGATTTTCGAGAAACTAGTGACCGGATTGATGGGTGACATTATAAAGAAAACTTAGAAGTGATCACTTACAATCTACACCGTAGAATATAAGAACGTTGCGGGGTGACTATTTAGACTCTTACTATTTTAGAATCTACTTCCGGTTATCAGTTTTCCATTTACGAAAAACTCTCGCTTTCTTCTTACCGCCAGGTTTATGGAGAATTAGTTCCTCTCTATATTACGCAGTCTCAAATGATTCCAATTTCTTTACCTACAATAAAACTTACATACATACATACTTTACCTACAACCTACAATAGATTATTTGTACATTTCAACGTGAATGCATCTAAACGTCATGCCATATGTTTATTATTAAATACGGTGGTGGGAAAGAGGGGTTACCATGAAACTGATACCTGGTTGTTCTGCACAATCTAGTCTGGTTGTTGGGCTAAAATGTACCTATGTACTAAAATATTTAAGCTAAGTCTATAGAGTTTTATGAGTTAGTTGCCATTTACATTATAACCAGATAATTAATACTTCAAAAGACTCAGTTTCGTGTAGGAGATTTTTAACTATTAGACAAGATAAACAAAGACCTATCGAAATTACATGCATAGGTAAAAACCGTTTTCCAAATCTAACCATGTACTGCCAACGTACGTAAATTGTAAGTATTTCTTAAATACAATAATCATGTGAAGCGTGAACACTCTCCTTCTCAACATAATTCCATACGTTTTAGTTATCTGCTAAGTTAAATAACAAACCAAAATGAGAATTTCATTTCAAGTTTCGTGGTATTTCCCAAAATTGGGTATTTTTCTTTAAAGGTCCCTTGGTTAGAGGTGGTCAACCTTTCAATCCTTCTATTGTTATTACTTTATTTTCAATGTCTAACTTGCAAACCCTGTACCATGCGAGGCTCAGACAAGACGTTGTATATTATCGCACAACGCACTAGAATGAAAATACCTCCATAGTGCTAGTTTGATTCTGTAAGAAAACTCTATAAAATTTAAATTTAATATCTGAAATAATTCTCAGCAAACTTCAATTCCTAAAATTGACTTCATGCTCGTATACCGTTACATAATGATTACGAGACGTCTTTGTATATTGAGGATGTCTGTAACAGACGATACAGACATATTCAATATACAAAGCTGGATATTGAGGGTGTTTTGACGGATGGGGACTTATCCCTGTATTAAAGATGTATGTTATATAGTTTGTGACTGGTATTTTTCTGTATATTGAATATGTTTTTTGAAAAATTGTTAAGAAACGGCTATTTATAAATATGAAAACTCAATTTTTTTATAGAATGACGATTCTATGTCCGTTTCTTTTTTTGACACCATTCAAAAATTTGGGATCGTACTTTATCTGATGTTATGATAAAATAAGTTCATCAGGATATTACAGTTTGACTAAAACATAAAGAATTTTATCTGATTTAACCATAAAAAGCGTCGTAAATATGTAATAATATTAAACTACATGTAGATTTAACCCGGGCAAGTCGGTAGGTAAAATCTTGTAACTATATCTGAAGAAATTATATTAATATTTATTATTCAATACGTTGATTGTTTTAATTAACTGTATTGAGTTACGGTTTGTTAACGATTCGATTAAAATATTAAACTCACAGAATAATTAAAATCACAAATTATTATGAATAATTAAATAAGCAGTAGCTGCTTATACGTGACAGGTAATATATTTAAATATCTATTTAATTAGTTTTTTTTATACATAATTAACTTTATTTACGCATTTTATATACAGCATTATTTATTGTTCCATCTGTCAGTATTTCGTAAATACGAAGAATGTTCATGATATTGAGAAAATGTATCGTTTCAGTTTCAGTTTTGATTTTTTATTATTTTCAGTTTTTAGTTTTTCTTTATTCTGGATAGAATATAGAATACAATTGTACACCTATATATTTATGACTTATCATTGTTTTATTAAGATAATCAACCGAATGCTTTTCTTACTTATTTTATTATATTTTTTATTTGGAATAAGAAACAGCTAGAAATCAAAAATTAAAAAGCACCATTAAAATATTACAGTCGCCCTTTAGACGTTAGTCTAAATAGACATCGATTTTAGTCTAAATAGATTCGCAAGAAAACACGAAAACCTTACAAAATCCTTCTAGCATATCTGTTATTTCTTGGAAACCGCTTGCCATAGAAATTTGAAATTAGAAAATGAGCACGCATGTCAATATCTAAAAATCAAAAATACTTATACAGAAATTTCATGGGGGTGGAGGACAAATTAAGTACTCGAACAAAATTTTAAAAAATCTATATTTAGAATAATACGTCATAATAATTAATACGTAAGTATAGTATGTACATAAAATAATACGTAAATCCATATATATGTGACATGGTATATTTTTTTCGTAAGATTCGGTATCCTTAGAAATATACTGAAAAGTTAGCAAAAGCATGTTCCACTTATTTCCCCTTATGTTTGAAACTACTGAATTCAGAATTATAAAAAAAGTTTTGAGAGAAACCCTGTTTTTTCATAATTTCCGCAAAGGTTGTAGAAAACCTTATAATGATACCTTACAATATATCTAGATGTCGTATTTTTTGAGATATTCAAGGTAATGTCACCCCTACTTAATTATATTCTGTACTATTAAATATTTATTGCACCACGAAATCCATATTGGTTATGACTTATATAAAAATAGTAATTCACTTCAAACGAAGTACGAAGTGTGAGCCAGTGTGAACCGTTTTTTTTATATTCCTAGTGTGTGGTGTAAATACGTATTATTTCTGCACTTTTCCGTTAATATTTTATACCACAATGATTAACGATATAAAAGACTAATATTCATTAAGTCCTTTTGTTGCTGAAATATTTTCTCACTACAGGAGAAATATACTCATATTATATCACTTTATAGTGCACAGTATTAAATGAAAAGTCATATATGAATATATTATGCGTAAGTACTGACATTATGGGATTTGTTTGTAGATAGAACCTGTTCCTGTCCAATAGTGGTGTTTTCTTGTAGAAGAATTTTCTTGAGTAGACGTTTGTTTAAGTAGAAAGAATATTAATACTTTAACATTTACCTTAGGTGGAATAGATTCTAAGGTCAATATTAAAATATTAAGATTCTAAGTAGTGTGAATATTGTTTAGTGAAAAATCAATCAGGAAATATTCTCATTTTCATACAAGAATATGCATGCTCATAAAGAATAGTACAGAGTCAAAATCTTGAAATTCGATAGTAAATACACAGCGTACTAAGCTGTCCGAGTAATTAAAGTATCTAAATATGGAAAGTTCACTAACAGCTTAAGAAACCTATTCCGATTTCGAGATTCTATTTACCTAACGCAAAACCTCGTTACCTAATAATTGCAAAGCGCAACAACGCCATATTCATCAACAAAGAACGTTGCATTTTTTAATAAAACTAGAAATGTGCATAATAATGTTTCCGAACATTAGTTATTACTGTATTTATTAGCAAATGTGTGTGTTTAAACATAAATCAATTTAATTGGCAATAAAGTAATTCACAGTGTCACTTTGGCCAATTTATATAATTGCCAGTAGAGTTACGATCGTTTTATATTGCATTAAGCTTGTAAAGCAATTAACTTTTAAATTTTATTAGGATTATTTAGGGATATGTGAAGTTTACAAAAAATCTAACTCAGATATTATTGCACAAGTCTAAATTTTTAGTTTTCACAAAAAATCAATGTATAATTTAAGGAAATGTAAAAAGAAAGAAACCTGTCAAGCGCGAGTAAAACTTACACTATGAGGGTTCCGTACACATTTCGGCGCTTATAAATATTTGAGTGTACATAATATTTTTATTAAAATATTTACAAATAATAATTTTTCACAATGTAAATATATTACGACATATTACATACTATAACTTTCACAGCCGTAAAAGTATGGTTACTAAAATTACAAGGTCTAGGATAAACGCTGTAATGTTCCCATAATATTCTAATTAGATTTTACCAACACTGTTTTTTTTATAATTTCTGGTACCATAGTTTCGGAAATAAGTGGCTGAATTTTATATTTTTGCATATTTTTAGAACTTCTTTTTAAATATGCAATTTAAAACTTAAAAAAAAATATTTTTCTATACCTCATAACAAACCTTTTCAAATTATACTACGTCTGAGATATAAAACTAGAAATGGGCGTTAATAAGGTATATTAATATGCCAACTTTCAAATTTCTTCATCCCATAATACCTGCGAAAATTAGCTACGAAAATAGAAAAAATGTAAATGTATGTAAAAAATGTAATGTAAAAACCTTTTGCACCTTTGGTAGATGTATGATATAGGGTATAATTTAAAAAATTATAATATTTAAAATCATAGCTATAGTTTTCCGACAACCTTTACGTGGGCTTATAAAAACTTACATTTTCTTGATAATTTTAGGTTGAGTAGTTTCGGAAATAAAGGGGTGAACCATATTTTTTTCACAGATTGCTCAGTATATATCTGAATATATAATACTTAAAATTATGAAAAAAATATTTTTGAAAACCTTATAATTAACCCTTTGAAACGACACCCTGCACTATATATGGAATTTTAAAAAAATCGAATACTTAATTTTCCCTCCCTAAAATTTCCAAATGAATATTTTTGAGTGTTAGCTATTGCGATATATGTAGGTTAATGTCTTTTATTACTCTGCCAAATTTCTGCGTAAAACGGTTTCTGAGAAAAATGGCTGGGACTCACATACGGACAGACACGTGAGTTATCTTATAAGGGTTCCGTGTTTTCTTTTAAAGTATGAAACCATACAAATCAACTAAAGCCAAAAATTCATGGCTTTCTGAAGGGAACATTTTGCAGCGTGCCTCATCTCATTGTGTGAAGATGTTGAATGGGCCCCACGATCGTGGAATCTCTCGCCTTGCGAATATTTTAGATTTTTATCTTAAAACAAAGGCTTTTGACAAAAACCTAGTCAAATTTTATAATTCCCAGACAACAAAAATTAGTAATATTACAAAAATTATCCTATGTTTTAATTCAGGGCGTAGTCTTCCTGTATCAAATTTCATCCAGATCGGTTCAGGTGATAACGCTGGATTCAGTAACTAACATTCAAACATACAAACATTCGGTGTTTCGGATTTATAATGATAACTAAGATTAGTAATCCCTTTAACCTACTAAAATACTTAATTTTCTTATGCATTACAAAAAAAATACCGTACAAAAAATAGTATATAAATAGAAAAAAACCTTCTTACGTTGTTTATTGTTGTAGTCCAAATGTCTCGGTCACATTTATTTCATGCTATGAAAACTTCTTTCCAGCTATAGTCTATGACAAGCGAAATACGCCTACTAAATAAAAAAGGCGAATCCAATTCGCTGCCTCGGTAATGTGTAAACAAAAATGCAAAAAGATTGGCCAAGATCTTTATTTAAAAAAGTTTAATAGTAATTTATGAACAAAAATACAAAAAGATTGGCCAATATCTTTATTTAAAAAGTTCAAAAATGTTTTTAAAAAAAATTCCGTAATATTGCGGCATTACGGTATACAGCGGTCCAAGATAGAGCGATTCCAACACTGAATATGTGCATGGCCAACTTAGCAGCCAATTTGCAAAATTTATGGAATAAAAATGATATCATTACATAATATGATATAATCGGACATTTATTTCCAAAACAAAGGACAAGCATTTCTTGTATTGAATATACTTTGCGTTAATTTTATGAATATACTTAGCAATTAAATGAAACTGCGTGATGTAGTCTTATTTTTACTTTCTTTAAGTTCTTTACCACGACCTAGGTTTCGTTGTATTACATCTTCGAAGATAACGAAAATAACGAAAAAATCATAATATTTTTTATACTATTTGTGGAAAAAGTAAAAAAAATTAATCAAACTTCAATTCCTCTTGAGATCAAACCATTATAAACCTAATCAAATTCACACTGATTTAGTTATTTAGTTATTACGCAAACAATTGCACGTGTCATTCTGTCTGTTTTTAGTAATGAGTTCAAACTCCTTATTATCTTAGACATTGCAACAATGAAATAATTTAACTCATAAAACAGTACCAATTAAACAGTCAGCTAATACTCATGATACATTAAATCGTAATTCGAGAAGGGTTTTAATTGTTTCATGGTGTACATATCTTAACTAGTTATTCGTTCGAAAACAGAAAAATAATTCGTGATTAATAAAAAAGCGGTTGTAACTGACTCCTTCCGGTTTTTCGGTTGTTTCCTTCGACTAAACAGCTCTTTGATGATATTCATGTTGCAATATGTTACTAATCGGTTGCAATAAGTTAAAATAAGGTCGATTATTGATCTAATCGTAATAAATGCAATAGTATTCATTCAAATGTGGGCAGATCTTTATATAAAACTTTGAAATCAATATAATATACTTTCATTGATTTTTATATTTGATACGGATTGTTTGAATGTAATAAAGGATGCTTTGGTAAAATAATTACTCATATTTCAGTAAGGATAATAACAAAATTGTATTTAAGTAAAATATGGACATTATATACGAATAATTAATGTAAATGTATAAAAATAAAATCTTGGAAAAGTAGCGTCAAAGGAAACAACCGAAAAACCGGAAGGAGCCAGTTACAACCGCTTTTTTATTAATCACGAATTGTTTTTCTGTTTTCGAACGAATAACTAGTTAAGATATGTACACCATGAAACAATTAAAACCCTTCTCGAATTACGATTTAATGTATCATGAGTATTATCTGACTGTTTAATTGGTACTGTTATGTGTTAAATTATTTCATTGTTGCAATGTCTAAGATATTGAGGAGTTTGAACTCATTACTAAAAACAGATAGAATGACACGTGCAATTGTTTGCATAATAACTAAAAAACTAAATCGTGTGAATTTGTTTAGGTTTACAATGGTTTGATCTCAAGAGGAATCGAAGTTTGATTAATTTTTTTAACTTTTTCCACAAATAGTGTAAAAAATATTATGACTTTTTTTCGTTATCTTCTGATATACAAAAAAATTATTTGTTTTTGGCTTTTATCCTAAGCTGCATCTAATTTTTATATTGCAATCTTTTAAAAAAAATCTATAATATCTCTTAGGGTTTAATACTTTAATTTTCAAAAACGACTTATTTGACACTATTAATACTTTGTAGGCTTGCAACCCACTAAAACCTGAGCTTATTTCAAAATAGATTTAGTATGAACCCCTTAATATCTCCAATTATTAACCATTAATACACTTAAATCTTTTTCCACGCTATACCACAAAGTCCTTTTTGATCTTCCACGGATTCTCTACTCTTGGCTTGGCTATAAATATTTGTTTTCTTGATCGTCAACCATTTTATTCTTCTTATTTTGATGTTAGTGACAATTTCTAAGCCTTTATATATTTCCATATTATCCTTATTACCTTTTCAAATTCTCCTAATTATGTGATCATTTATTGGACCAGCGATTTCCTTTATGGCTTCCTTACCTAGACTCGCAGTTTATTATGCATACAAGTTCATGCTTCAATCTTGAAAGGTTTAGGTATAGTTATAAATTTGGGTTTTACGTTTGATGGATATTAAAGACGATCGCAATAAGGGCTTTATAATAATAATAGGTCTTGTTCACAGTCAATATTCGGCTGTTCAATCTGCTGAGATATCATTCTTCGGTAATAACTAATACTGTGTTATGTAATCGTTCCCTTGAAGTTTAAACATATTCCTGTAGAAAAAGAGGTTCTAGTAGCAGTTAATGTTATTAAAACTAACATAAATACTATGACTAACATAATACTATATGATATTGATATATTTAAACTAACATGAATACTATGATATTGATATATTTAAACTAACATAAATACTATGATATTGATATTATATTGATATATTTAAACTAACATAAATACTATGATATTGATATGATATTGATATATTTAAACTAACATAAATACTATGATATTGATATTATATTGGTATATTTAAACTAACATAAATACTATGATATTGATATTTGTATATCTAACACAAATACCAATATCATATTTGGACATAATTTCTATTTATATGAACTTTCTAAAAGAAGTTTTAACGATTTGTTTTAACACTTTGTTAAAAAAACAGTGCTTCTTATTATTTTTGTTTTGTGAAAAATTAACTTTTTTAATCTTAAAATATGTAAACTTAACACAAGAATCTTAATATCTTTAAGCGATTATTTTCGTTTTTAGGATAATAAGTTAAATTTCATCCTTTGATGAAAGGGTCATGAATCAAGCAAAATAATCTCGCTATTATTACAATAGGGCGATATTAAACTGTTTTTTTTTATATTCTTCTATCTGCTCCAGAGATTTTACATGCAATTTAAATTATGAAACTAAATGAGCAAATGAAATTGTTTAATGTGGCTCATTCTGCGAATCATATTCATAATAGTGATCTATATAAACATCGTATTACAAAACACACAAATAATAAGCGCAAATAGCAAACAAATGTTATTATGATGCGTGGAGTCATTTAACAAAGGACTCCACAACCGGCAACATCATAGAGCAGGCCATATTTAACAAGAAGTTTTACCAATTTAAAACTGGCCGGCATCATTAAACGACGCGAAAAGCCTTCTCAATATTGGACACAATGAAATAATTCGCGGGCACGAGCAGGAGAGTTGAAGTGATTAATTAAAAACCATCAACGGTCAACAACACGTGGGCGGATTGTAAATCGATTGATAGTACTGTTTACTTTGGACCTGCAGTCAGAGTAAACGATCTTGATAGATCGAAATAGATTCGACGTAGGTGTCAAGCGTCCTATTTTTAAAGATATTTTTATTTGGTGTCATGAAGAGTTTCATAAAATTACCAAGAAAAATACAAATTTGAAATCTATAGGTACTAAAAAAGTAGTGAATATATAAGGTTAAGTATATAAATATTACATATATTGAAAAAAAAATTAAATATTTTGATCAGTTGACAGAAAAATGTAACGTTTGCGGAATTATTGTTTGTCCGCCTCTGCATTTGTTTAATCTGGAATTGATTAAAAAGTACGGAAAATTTTGATCATAATTTTGTATTCTTTAAAGCCTGAGAATGGCACCGGACCTCTGTCTTTTTGTCTGTAAGTCAGTATGCTATGTCTGTTGGTTTGTCCCGCGTCACTTAAAATCGCTATGTAAATTTCATTGATGTGTTTAATAACATCTGTGAAAGACAAAATATAAACATACACACACACAAACACGTGTGTGTACGTGAATAAATTTTATATATACATGGGTGTCCCATTGACCCAAGAAAGATCCTCATGTTCCCCAATGACCGGAAAAAGGGCAACAGGCCAACTTATGTCTAGACAGCTGACAACATCCGACAAATTTTGACCTCGGTACACATTATGGTTGATTTTCAATTTTTTATTGTTAAGTATGGTTGACTTATGATCTTTTTGAATTAATTGAAACATTTTACGATAACTGTCATTTTCTGCTCAGAAAAATATTTCACAATACGCTTTTTGGGACTTCGTAATCGTTGTCACCCAATTTTGACTGTTTGTGCTGTAAACAAATGTAGTATTCGGAACGGGCAACTTATCCCAAAAATTGTAGCATTAATAGAATATCATAAGGATAAAAAACTTATTAATTTTCAATATAAAAAATATAGTGCCACTTAACCATAGAAGATATCCATTATGAGGTAATTACCCTATGTTTGAATTTTCACGTAAATATACATTTTTAATTTTTTTTTCACGGAAACTAGTAAATACTCTTAATCAAAGCAATAAACATCTCACAAGCACTAAACGTGACATCTAAGTATGTGCCGTTTATATTTGTCGTCTTACATTTGCTTCTGTCGTGGCGGCATTAAAAAAAGATAATAAACCAGACATCATTTTTTGCTGAGTTTTTGCGTATTTTAACCATAACTAAATTGTTTTCTGATTTCAAGTCACTTTTAATGTTTTGATTAAATGTATTTGTTAACTTTCAAAAAAATATTTAATAAATTCATTTACATGAAAATTCAAACATAGGGTAATTACTTATAATGGATGCTTTCCGTGGTTAAATTTAAATATCGTTTTTTATAGTTAAACCTTTTTGAGACAAGCGTGACAGTTATCGTAAAATATTGTAATTAATTCAAAAGGCCCAGTACTCAGTTATATTTAACAATACCAAATTTACAAGACTTAATTTGTAGCGGTGGTACCCCAAAAACATAGACCCAGAGTAGCGATTTTCACGAATTTTAATGAAGTGTCTATATATCGAAAAACAAAATATTTTTACTAAGGTGAAAATTGTTTTTAACATAAACTAACTTAACCTAATTTCATCTAAACTAAAAGTATTTAAAAACAAATTTTACTTAAAACGTTTTACGATAAAATAATTTAATCCAAAATAACCCAACATGATCCAACTTAACCTAACTCATGATGAGTAAGGTTAAGTTGGATCATGTTGGATTATTTTGGATTAAATTAGATTATGTTGGGTTGGATTATGTTGACTTAAATTAAACTGGGTTGTGGTGGGATAGATTGGGTTATATTGGACCAAGTTAGGTTGTGTTGAATTAGATTTAGTTAAGTTGGATTAAGATTTGAATATATTTGGTTATCTAACGTTAGATTATGTTAGGCTATGTTGAATTAGGTTGGGTTGGCCTGGGTCAGGTTCGTTTAAGTTATGTTAGGTTGCGCTAGATTATGTCGAGTGAGGTCGGGACAGATTGGGGCGAAGAAAAGTATTAATAGTAAGGATAGTAGTATAAAGCAGGTTGGGTAAACAGAGGGAGGATAAATTTAATTAGGAAAGATGTGATTTTTTTAAGCGATTTTCGAAAGCATGAGTTGACGATGAATTCCTGATTTCGAGATGAAAAATGTTCCAGAATTTAATGGCAAAGACAGTAAATAAATATTTGTAAAAAGAGGTTATATGTTTGGAAATAATAGCTGTGTGTAATTTCTTTGAGCACGATCTAAGAGGTATTATGTGAATTATAAAGCTACGAGTGAAGAATTTTACTGGTAGTTAAAATGATTGCCCTAAAGTGATGCCCAATTTTTACTTATAATAAAATAATAATGGCAAAAGTGTGTACTTCAAATATTTCTTGAAGAAGATGATTTGTGTATGTATAAATAAGTTATAGAAAAGAACTGTACGGTTTTTAGAAATTTTCTTTTCTGTCTGTCTATTCTTCTGACCGCGCAGCACATGGAAACATTTGGACGTACGTAGATACGCAGTGTCATTGCTATTTTTCTTATAGCCTAAGAAGGAAGTTGAAGCATTGAGTGTCTTCGAAACTTTTGTGTGATGATCTATAAATCAATGTATTTAATTGTTAATTTATATACAGATCACTTTAAAACTATTAACTTAATGGAAATTTTCCTCTTTCTGATAAAATACTGGAATTAAACTGAGCCGTCTTGATGTGACATAAAAAACTGCAAAATAAAAATAAAGAAATTACTAACAATACACATCTTACTGTTATTAACATAATACAATCCAGTAATCCGGTCGAGCGAAATAGCCACCAAAAAGCTAGTAAAGATTATAAATATGAAAGTTACAGAAAAATGTAATTAATAATATAATATTTAGCAAATAATTATTGAAATCATAAAAATTCCTAATTTATTATTAGCAAGCGCTATTACTAGCTATAATCATGTTTACTTTGTCTTTAGAACAAATTTTGCTTGCGCCTGTATTTCTCAGCGGAGCAACATTCATAACTTTGCCACATCTTATTGCTCTACGTACCGTCGGCGGTAATAAATATGTCAACTAATTGGTAATAGCTAAAAACATGTTTTTCAATTTTCATTTATCAGCGGAGCAACATTATGTATGTTGCTACTTTGCCACATCTTATTGCTCTATGTACCCTCGGCGATAATAATAAATATATCAACGAATTGGTAATAGCTAAAAAAATGTTTTTCAATTTTCATTTATCAGCAGAGCAACATTATGTATGTTGCTACTTTGCCACATCTTATTGCTCTATGTACCCTCGGCGATAATAATAAATATATCAACGAATTGGTAATAGCTAAAAAAATTTTCTCAATTTTCATCATGTCATTCTAAGACCGAGTAATTTTTAATAAAGTCAGTGACGTTACCATAAGAAATATGAAATTTTCCATTCTTTGTCAAGACAATACACATTAAAATATTGAAAATATGCTAATTTTTTCTCATGGACTTTTTATGACCATGCTTCTATACTGTTTCAATTTTTTTTTTCACTTTTTCTAACGGTTATATAATGCGGAGTGGGGTAGATTTGCAAAACGTTGTTACAAGGTCTGTTCCCAAATAACCAAATTTTCTTTTTCCTCTCTTTCTTCTTTCTTTTCACAAGCAAGAAAACGTATTACCTCACTGTGTCATTCTTCATTCGTAGTCAACGATTCTATCTTTAAGGTTTTTACTCCTATTTTCGCTTCTATAATTTTGGCTAGCTGCATGTAAGTAGTGATAACTTAAATAGAAAACATTCGAAAGATGCTGATACATTATGAGGTAACTCACTGAAATTATTAATCGCACTAAAATAAAAGATGAGATCGCGTCTTTTATGAAGCATTTAGTAAGACCTATTTAGATGAAACAAACAATTTAAACCTATTTAGATGAAATAAACGATTTAGTAAAACCTATTTAAATGAAACAAACTATTTACTAAAACCTATTTAGATGAAACAAACCATTTAGTAAAACCTATTTAGATGAAACAAACCATTTAGTAAAACTTATTTAGATGAAACAAACGATTTAGTAAAACCTATTTAGATGAAACAAACGATTTAGTAAAACCTATTTAGATGAAATTAACGATTTAGTAAAACCTATTTAGATGATACAAACAAAGATTTGTTAATAGTATCAGCCGATATACATTTAAAGCATCTCCAAATTCATAGAAAAGTGCTTGACATAGCGTAAACTTTATAAACTTTCATGAACTTATTTGAATAATACAGATTGAAAAAAAAACACTGACTTCGTAAATATTACGATATTGGTACTACCAATGGATGGTCCATTTGGGTTTTTAATAAATTTTTTACTCTTAGAATTCTGAGAGAATAAAAAATAAAAAAAAAACAAAAAAATTCCTAAGAACTTTTTTTATTCTGAATCCCACGCAAAGTTTTAGGCACAGCTAGCATATATACGAGTTACGTTTTGGTCAGTGACGGAATTATGAGGAGCGATTAAGAATCGACAACTAAACTATATGAAGAAAAAAATATTTTTTAAATTATGTTTTTTAATTTGTTTTTTTTTGTTGTTGCCTATAACTCTAAATAATTTCGTATTGATATTTATAACATCTCTACATTAGTAGAAAGCTGAATTTTTCGTAGCAATACACATTTACAAAACTCTAAATTCGTGGTAGTCTGAATTTGTCATAAAGTGATAAAGTTAACAGATTTTAATTTAAAATTTTAGATATAACTTTTAATTATCAAATGAGTCCCTGTTCTTTTAGTTTCCAACCTCACCATGTAACAATATCACACTAAGAAGTAACACACATTATAGGTACGCGTCAACTCCATAATGCTAAGTGTTCAGCTATTGTTCACATAATATACCACATATGACATGGTAGATTAATGCTCTTGTTATTCTAAACAGAAGAATTCAATAGCTCAAGCCTATATCAAATTGTTTAAATACCCGTAATCCTACACTTGTTTGTTGCCTCATGGGCTCATTAAACTAACTAAACTATTCCAGATCATACTGGTTCGCAGCTTAATGCTTCCATGTTAGCGTCAACAATACTTATAACTTCATAACAATCGGCATCACATATGCCTGTACCTGAGTTCAGGATAATACATTTTGAAGAGTTAAAATTAATTATTATCTTGAGAAAAAAATCAGCGTGGCTAATCAAAAACAGATGAGATATCGAATCGTTTAAATTTTGAGCATTTCTAAATGATTCATTGCTAAGCATAGTTTTCGTCTATTTCATATCATCGTCGCTTGCTCTTTCAATTCACTTCTATGCAATAAACGAAATCCAAAAGAAATCCGTTTTTTTATTTGACCCTCTAAATCTTCTGTATAAAGACATCTAAGTGCTTTTTAAATATGAACAGTTAATGTGTTTTATCACCGTTAACATTTAAGTTAAACGATTTCTGTAAAAATAGCTTTCACAAATGGACAGATGGACGACAGTAATCTGGTAAGGATCCCGGTTTCCTTTTAGGTTACGGAAACCTAACAAAAATAAAGGAAAATCTATAAAATATGTAGCTTACTATCTGAAAGATATAAGAGAAGATCACAAAAATAATCGTAAAGCTCGCCTGATCACTGAAGCATGCTCGTAAAACGTTTGATAAAATGTTGCATCATTAAACCTTATTGATTACTATTATCCGAGAAAAGTTCATATCTTTATGATATTTTCCATACTCAATACCACATTTTCAAGATGTAACCTGATTGCACTGGTTATATGCGTAATGCGAGGACCGCACATGCATAATTTAGGGACAAAAACAATTACAATGCTCGACGTCACACGAACTTAGAAGATACCCGAAGTAGGTCGGCGACTTATTAAAAAGCGGTTTAAGTAACGGTTGTAACTACAGATTACTTACTACTGGTAGATGTAAGTAAGGACCCGATGAAACCGGTATCCGTCTGTTACTCTTTAATTGAGTGGAATATACTCATTAATATGGAAACGCTATTTGGTTACAAGTTACAAGGCACCACGATAATATTGATAGGAACAGTTGGCCGTTACAATTTAGAAGTTGAGACTCGTCGATTATCTCGGAAGCAGTGAGGCATTAATTACATATGTTGGGAATATCCTTTCGTTAGTGTGCGTGTCATTGACAATTGTCTGGTATATCTTTTATCCAGACATGAAACTTTATTAATCGTTAACGGTTACTGATATTTGGTCACTTGTTTTTTTTAAAGTTCCTCAATGAAGAAATTATTCACGCACATGGCGGAGAAAAACCTTATTATTTATTTTGCGTGTATGTGTAAACATCTCTTCTTTCTATTAATTTTAGATATTAAGATTTTAAAATTAAATTTAGTATTTTCTATAACTTCAAAGGTGTAGCAAATAGAGTCGTGGTTAACTAATTAGGGATATTAGTACTAAATGTTTAAGATTTTTTTCTCTGGTTAGCGTAACTTGTATGTTTATGAGACTTTTATGCTTATGTCAATTTTGAAATGTAAATATACTCATTTTCTAAATATAATTAGAGCAAATTAGGAATATCGCTTCATAATAATATTTATATTACGAGAACTTAAAATATAAACAATTCTTAGATATTATTTAATTATATTATCGAACAACAATTAGAGACACATGAAAATATACAAAATCACAAACGGAAACGATTTACTGACATACACATTGTTAATTTAAACTAAATTCAATTTACTACATTATAATTTAGTATATATATATATATATATATATATATATATATATATATATACCATAGGTGGATTTAGGGGGGGGGGGGGGGCACGGGGGCACGTTGCACGCGTGTCTGCGAGCGAGCGATCAGCAAAAGTTTTTTCCTGCTAATTTACTTCAATTGACACTCGTTGCCAACTTGGTTGTGCCCCCCCCAAAAAAAAATTCTGTATCCGCCCTTGTATATATATATATATATATATATATATGTGTGTGTGTGTGTATATATATATATATATATATATATATATATATGTATAAACTCCCAAAATACTTGAGAATTGTCACAAAGCCAGCCATTTATAATGCCAGTGCGCTGAGTTGCGACTTTTAACTTGACTTCGTACCACAGGTACTCTATCGGGTGTAGCTCTGGGCTATTTACAGGCCTATATAAAACCGTAATACCGATACGGATTCCTTTGCGAGAAAGATTTGACGGACTACACTGTATGTTTTGGTTTGCTATCCTTTGCGAGAAAGATTTGACGGACTACACTGTATGTTTTGACGGACTACACTGATTTTTGACGGACTACACTGTATGTTTTGGTTTGTATGTTTTGACGGACTACACTGATTTGACGGACTACCCTGTATGTTTTGGTTTGTATGTTTTGACGGACTACACTAATTTTGTATGTTTTGACGGACTACACTGATTTGCGAGAAAGATTTAACGGACTACACTGTATGTTTTGGTTTGTATGTTTTGGTTTGCTGAAATGTCCATGTAACAGAAGGAATATCTTGAACATAAGACACCATAGTTTCCTGTAACATTACTTTGTATTGATGTTGATCCACTATACTTGTTGTTTTGTGTATTTTGTATTCATTCCTGCTTTTAAAGGACGCCATACATATCGTTCATATTCCTAGCAAATATCACCCACGCTACTCTGTATATTTTTTTTAGTAATGGAACTTTTCGAGCAACGGTTCAGAACAGCTTTCCCTTTACTACTCGTCGTCGAACGATCTTTGTTGATACGCCAGTAATTGGTTCTGATCAAATACCTCCGCCTTAATTAATAGAGAACCGTTAAAAGAACCTCTCTTTTCAATTGCGATCATCCCACGATCTTCTTGCGGTATTGTTTTTTTTAGTGTTTTTTGGGAACACTTTCAGTTGGATTACGAGTTTTGAAATAATACACAACGTTATAAAAGATATTTTTGGACAATTTAAGTGATCTGTTCTTTTGCGGTACAGAGCTAAAAAAATTAATAAATAGATACTTTTCGCATTGTTGCGTTACAAAACTTTTCTCGACGCATATTTATTTTTAAAATTACAGCAAAAATATGCACATTAACAATGTAATAATGACTCCAAATTAATAAATATGACAAGATAAATATAATTTCATAAATAATTCTAATTTTAAAATTTTATTTCCATAATTTTAGAAAGTAAATTCTACTTTTTTAAATTTTGAAATTAAAATACAAACATTATTATATTCCTAATTAGATAACCAGGCACAAAAAGGCTGTAACTATCGGTCCAAATGATTCGTTACTGTATTTAGAGATTGGATACTTGATAACGAATATACGCTAATAAGTACACAAGTATGGAATAATAACCCAAGTATATTAAAACTATTGAAAAAAATTTATATCATCATAATATATCAGGAAAAAATTGGGCACACCACGTGCCCAATTTTTTCCTGTCTTTTTTATTATTTGTTAAATAAACAAACGTAGGGAAAAGGTAAAATAAAAAAAAATTAAAACAATAAGGCTGAAAAGAACGAGGACAGCGAGAACAACCGTCGACCACGAAAAAAGAGAGTTTTTGTAGAGAATTATCATTATAAGTTAAATTATTGTGATAATCAACCAATATTATTTATTTTCCTATCGGTTGACTCTCAAAATAGAAATATTTTGAGAGTCAACCGATAGAAAAATAAATAACAAAAACCGGTTAAGAATTGCGACCGAGCGAATTAGCTTACAAGAAGCGTGTCGTCATATGTATATACATACACACGTACAAATCAATGGACGAAGCCGCATGTAATATTTTAAAAACAAATTTAAATTATGAAAAATCGAGCCCTCGTGGGAAGCCTGGCAGATGTGAAACACCTGTAACTTATATTTGAAATTAATAAACGCTTTTAATGTTTTAAGACAATTTAATGCAATACACCGACATAAACGAATCAAATTGTAAATGTTAGCAAATCAGATACAATGCTGATACACGCAAGGCAAGCTACCTTTTTCCTATTTATTTAGAAAGGAGAGTGTTAAATCGGAAAGATCCGATATGACGTGAAGGTGACCGAATTAAGTCGGAAAAAGGCCGTCAAGACACAAAGTTGGCCGAATGGCAAGACGCAACATGCCATCTGAATGATTTAACTCCCATCAAGATGCGCCATTAGATGTTTCACATCAATGAATATTTTTTAAAATTATTAAATCTTATCATTTTTAGAGGATGATTTTCGATTTCCAAAATTTTATATTAAAAAAGCGATTAATTGTAAAATTATCAGAATTATAATAACTTCTATCGTCAAAACTCGAGCTTGGTGCGCTAGTCGATAATAGAGCACACACCCGTGGGGTGTGAAATAAACACGTAACATGGAACTGATTCGCCATCATCGAACATATGTACAATGAAGATAGACGAAAAAGATATATTCGGGAGAAGCAAATATAAAAAGGAAACATGAAATTTAATCAAAGATTGAGACTGATTATTTCTAACTGTTTTTACTTAACTAGATTATTATTTATGTGAATACGTAGTCTTGACATGTGATTAAAAAATAATACTAACTTTTGAGAAAAGTTTATAGTCCCCAAATTCCTAAAATGGTCTAAACGGGTGCTTATAAAAAAAATAAACATTTCTGATGATTTCCAATGTTTTTATATTTGTTTCTGACAACAATTTTCGAAAAAAGTAAGACCCGTGCCAGTATGGAATCAGAGATTGCTTCTCTATTTAATGGTAAGAAAACAATTACTCGCAAAATATTGTTTAGAATTCCAACAGACCAAAGTAATTTCTAATTTTGCCGCGGATAAACATACAGTTCTACTAAAACGGTTTCCCTATTTATGTAATCCAAATGCTTCTGCAGTTGTAGCTGATAGAAAATAATTTTCGATAATTTAATTAAAAATTAATTCTTTTTCGATACATAACGGTTATTCCGCAAATATGCCATCCATTAACACTTTTTTTATGAATTTCGACTAAATTTTAATTTACTATGATTCTTTCTCACTTCCAGGTCTTCTTAATATTCTATTGCCTTCTTCTCTATGCAAAACCATCTCAAGCATCGGCATTTGTTTCGGTGAAAGCTGCCGATCCAATTGAGGCGCCTCCACCACCTCCTCCTGAAGAAGCCAGCTTCGTGTGGGAGGACTATGCAGTGCTGGCTGCCATGCTTATCATCTCTTGCGCTATAGGGGTATTTTACGGGTACTTCGGGGAGAGCCAGACAACGAGCGACGATTTTTTGCTCGGCGGGTCCTCCATGGGAACTTTTCCAATGGCTTTAAGTTTAGCTGCGAGGTATTTAAATGTTGTTTTTTATTTTTTTTTTTTGGTGTAATTTGCTCACTCTACATGATTTTTATTTATTTTTTATGTAGCGTAGTAATTTTCATTTTTATATAATTTCTATTCTTCTAAGTATTCTTTTCTTTAATATTTTTCTTATAATTTTTTAACAAAATGATAGTTGTAATGATTTTCAATTTTTTATTATTTTTTATGATATTACGATTTATAGATAATGATTTACTTAATTTAATTGTACTTTACTAGCTTTTGCTTGTGATTTGGTTTGCGTCGATTATTAGCATACAGACCGATTTAGATTCTTCGACAGCTTACAATTACATTTAGCCCCATCTGTTGGAGTATGTCGAAAGTAGTAGTGTATTTGACATTTATATGTATTTGAGGTGTATTGACATTTTTAAAATTGTTTTAACATTTCTTGGATTGACTTGGTGACAAAAAATAGAAGAGAGAGCAAAATGTATTAAAAAGATATGTTTTTTTAAGTAACTGAATTAAAATAAACAAAATTTCAAGTCATGAGTTTGTCGTCTAAGGGTTACACTTTTTCTTTATTTCTCACGTTGTATCAATATACTGCATCAAAATTGTATCTTATTATATTCTTGACAAATTAATTAATACAATTTTTGAAAAGGCTATTAAAACCTATGTAATTACTCTTGTGGGATACCATAGAGTAAAATTAAAATACATTTTTTTTCGACTGCCATCACAGAATATTTACGAAAATCGCCTTATGAACCCTTTAATAACCAAGTATGACACATATATTACGAATATTATAATTGGCATAATTTTGCAATTATGTTTCGGATTATAATAAATATGTTTGCAATTATATTTTGGATTATAAATATTATACTGACTTATGACGTATGAAGTTAATTCTAACAATACAACAATCGACAACGGATACAATAATTTTATTTAACAAATATCTAACTACACGGGTAATTTATTTGCAATTAAGGAAAAAAATGTCATTACCTTAATATCGATTACTTCCCATTGTTCATCGTTATTACCCATTTGGCATGCGTATATTTAGCGAAACGGAGTAGTCATATGTATTATACGCTATTTCGAACATATTAGGGTGAAGTATTAATATATAATGGAATATTAATATTTAATGTTAAATATATTTGGATATATGCTATTTTGGATATGGCACGATAGATTTTCATAAAGCTTGGCATGGACATAGTTCATGATTCAAACTAACATATTGGTCACTTATATATATTAAATAAGGTTACATGAAAAAAATCAAAAGAAAAAAATTGTTATCGTATTTTTGGATTAATATACCAAATTTAAATATATATATATATAACACACATATGATTTTGCTGTATTCATATACTTTTTCTGCATCAAACCAAATTCACGGCCTCCGTCATTAACTGCGTGTGAATTTTGCAAAGCTATATTTATTGTTTCTTGTCTGTTCATTAATTTAATACAATATCTCATCACAATGATGAAACTAATCTATGCTTTCGTATTTTCAGTTTTGTAACAGCTATAGAGCTGCTTGGAAACCCAGCAGAGATGTTCGTATCGGGCGCACAGTTCTGGCTGATTTGCAGCGCTTTCGTGCTAGTGGTGCCGATAGCCAGCAGGCTCTATCTTCCAGTTTTCATGAGGCTTCGTCTCACCTCTTGTTACGAATACTTGGTTAGTGTGAAATCTAGTTAATGTGCTATATAGCTATTTTTGCATTAATAATAGCACATAATAATCCTTGAGTTGAGTATGCGCATTATAACACACGTCTATCCCTTCTGCATCTTCGAACATTGGATGCCTAGGGAACACTCAAGATTTATATTCGATTCTTGATTCTTACTTTATTTTATTTCTCAGTAGATTTTGCTGATGTGATTTCCGATGAGAACTCAAATAGTAGCTCTTAATTTCATGTTTTTTTTATTATTTCATCATTAAAGGTGGACATCTTTAATTTGATATATTCATAACTTTCAGGCTGCCCTTAATAGAATCACGAACATATTTTTGTTTTGTTTTGGCATAATTAGCAATTATGTTTTGGATTATAATAAATATGTTTGCAATTATGTTTTGGATTGTAAATATTATGTTGCTTTATGGCGTATGAAACTAATTATAACAGTACAACAATCCTCAACGAATACAATAATTTTATTTAAAAAATATCTAACGACTAAGCGTCCAATCATTTGTAATTAAGGGAAAAGTGTCATCGCCCCAATATCGATTATTTTCCACTGTTCATAGTTATTACCCATTTTTGTAAAATTCTTTTTTGGATGGTATGAAACGAATTCTAACAATACAACAATCCACAACAAATACAATAATTTTATTTAAAAAATATCTAACGACTAAACGTCCAATTTATTTGCAATTGAGGATAAAATATCATTATCCTAATATCGATTACTTCCTATTGTTCATTTTTGTAAATTTTTTTTATTTTTCCTTTAATATTTCTAAAAATTTGTTGTGAACCACTTTAAAATGAATATATATAAGACTTCCACCCCGATCACATACTGTACTATACGAACTTCCTCACATTTATTTGTAGATCTAAAAATTTCGTAGAAATATAAAATAGGTATATTTATATCAGACTTATATCCACAGGAATAATTACTTTCTTAACAGGAGTTCCTTTTTATCAAAAATGCCTGTATTAACAGTCCTTTTATGTAATCCAATACATTTAAAGGTTTTAACGACCGTGCAAGTGATCACCGATCACATGTAAGCATATCTCGATCACATGTAAGCGGTCACCAATCTACATATAAACCCTAATGGACTTTTCTGTAGGATGTAGGACATTTGTTAACGATGGAACGGAAAATATAACTTTGTTTGAGGTGATAGTATTTATACTCGTATTTTCTTCATTACTACATCTATCTAAAAAGTGTTTTTGCAACTTTTTCGTTTAGTTCAGCTCCTTAGTAAGTTTCTCGCCACCTTTTTAATTCGCAATATCGAACTCGTAAACATTTTTAGAATTTGAAAATTAAAATCTTTTCACAATTTATACGAAAAAATACTGTTAAAGGACGATATAGACAAATTGCTCCCGCATTTAAATTTTAGGTAATTTATACCAATTGCTTAAAATTTAAATATTCTAGCTGTACACTTCAGTATTCTTCACTTGATCATTCTTCTGAATCACTTCTTAATAAAAACTTGATCATTCTTCTTAATTACTTTGTTTTGTTTCTTAATTACTTCTTAACGAAAAGTTGATCATTTTTCTTATTATTTCTACTTGAATATTCTAGCCGCCAAGTGTTTTCCGAAGTTATATTTGTAACAAATTAAATCGTTCAATATAAGCAAGACCAATATTGAAATATATAATTGACGTGGACGTGAAATTTAATTTCACTAAAACTTTAAAATACATATCGAAAAACACTTAACCGAATATAAACATTTCACTAGATACTTTGACGTGTGTTAACGAAAACTGTCGAATGACATAATTTGATTGCTCACTGGAAGTCACTTTCAATACTATACTCCACCTTGATATTAAGGTTTCAACGCCGCGTCAAATTCTAGAAGGACTTAGCTTTCGAAACTTGTATCACCAATCAATGGTATAAATGCTTAGATTGAGCCAATACAAGAGTTTCAATTACAAAGGTTGCATCTATGCAGATTATACTGTGAAAAGGAATTGAAATAAACTGGTTGAAAAGAACGTCTGTTTCAATGCTTTATCGGATTGGCCATTAATAAAATTGCCACTTTTTCCGGAATTTTATAGATCCTCTCAATTAACTCTGGTAACCTATATAGAGTGCTGCGTTCTGCTCAACGTTCTGCTCGAATTTCAGCGAGTAAAAATTGTCAAAATGTGGAAATTTCATGAGGTCTATTTAGTGTACTTGTCTATTTAGTGTACTAGTTTAGTGGATTTCCGTTGAAAGCGGGTGTTCTAAACTAAGCATTCATTCCAAAGATTCCAAGAAGGAAATTTTAACACTCCGATAATCCTCATCAAGGACGACCACATAGATTATTTTTTATAATTAAAAATGCTTAATGAAATTGATACTATGCTAGCTACTGTCAACTCTCATACTGAATCCAAAAAAGAAACTTCATGTTTTGGAGAAGAAATAAAAGTATTCTGTGTAACTACAATATGAGCTATCACTGATGAAGTGGAATGAAGGGTTCAATAGTTGACACCTAACAAAAATTCGACGATGCATTACTAGTACCATTTACCACATTGATCCAATTATTATCTTGCTGCAATTAATGTAATATTTTCTTCATCAAAACTAATTTATATTTTGCTTTTCAGGAGTTGAGATTCTGTAAGTCAGCGCGCGCCCTCGCCAGCGGCCTCTACGTCTTGCAAATGATACTCTACACGGCTGTGGCTGTCTACGCTCCCGCACTGGCCTTGTCCGATGGTACAGTTTCTTTTTCAATAACTTTTCAATATCACACTTTCTAGAAATATTTATTTACTTTAATTAAATGTTCCATAATGAGTTTAATAATGTTATGACCAAGACCGGCGCTGACCATATCAAAATTAATTTTTAATGCGCAGGACTGATTTTTTCCAATAAATCAGTTTTCACTTTTGAATATATTTGGCGTTAATTTTGTAGAAATTCATTATTCACAATTAAATGAAACTATATGATGTAGTATTACTTCTACTTTCTTTAAGTTCTTTACCACGACCCAGGTTTCGTTGTATTGCAACATCTTCAGGTGGGCTATTAGCAAATATCTTTGTTACTTATTAGAAAACATCTTTGCTAACAGCCCACCTGAAGATGTTGTAATACAACGAAACCTAGGTCGTGGTAAAGAACTTAAAGAAAGTAGAAATAATACAACATCACGTAGTTTCATTTAATTGTGAGTTTTCACTTTGTTAACGTACGATTCCTGCGAAGCTGGAAGCAGTATATTATTGTAATTTTCAGAATTTTCTTGCGCTGCATTCAAGCAATCCTTGGATATATTAATAGTTTGTTGTCCTACTATGCGTTCGTTGCAGCAAAGTATAGAATTCCATTTGGTACCATAAACGTGATATTAACGGAATAGTTTCAGCTACTAAGACTGCGTCTAAAGTGTTGATTGTAAAACTTAGAAATAATTAAGTAAATTGTATCTCCTTGCTAAAATAGTAGAAATTGTGAAGCTCTAGCAGACGGACGGATGGATGTAACTAATCCTAAATCTATATGGAATATGTAACTATACTAAACTTAAGTTTTATATTTTTATAATGGTTTCTTAAGAAAAAATATTATATAATTTATTTTTATTTTTCAGTTACGGGCCTAAACACCTATTTAGCTGTCTCATTGGTTTACGCAGTCTGCATTTTTTACGCATCGCAGGTAAGTTAAAATGGAGGGCACATTTTAACGTATTTTAAAATATATTAGTATGTGACTTATTCGCTTATTACTATAAATCGAATGAAAGGATATTAATAATAATTCTTTTATTTATCTATCGCTTTATTCTTTCTAAATACATTCGTTCTAAATACAACGTTTTTTACGTCAATAACATAAGTGGGCATAATTTATTAAGGCAGGTTGCATAGGTTAATTATTTTATAATTGGAGATATATTTAGTGTTTAAAAATCCAAGTAAATATATAAAAATAATGTTGAAAGTATATGGGAAATAAGAGTATAATGAAAAAAAAATTATTTGCAAGATTTTGATTGAGATAAATTTGCTGTAGCATGAATGAAAGATAGGAAGCAAAAACTCTAATTTTAATGGAAAATCCATTGAGATGTAGTTTTTTTTTCAATCCAGAATTCATCAAAGATGAATGAATGTAATTTATAAAAATGTTAAGTGCCTTAATAATAGACAACTGCGTTTGAGAACAAGTAAATAAATATGAAAAGTATCGTGGGTACATAAAAATCGGGCATTGTAATCCATCAATTTTGTCCACTTAGTTTTGGTACGTTATTAGATTAATATTACGGTAATAGTTTACAAAGGAATATAAGTTACATCTAAAATAAGAAAAGAACATATTTTATATTTGCAATCTGTCTGCTTGTCTGTATGTTTATGTTCACTGTTAAGTACGTCAGTCTTTTACATAACTTAATCTGTGGTAACTTCTGCCGCATTTAAGCAGTACGATAAAGTACTGCTTGAAGTACGATAAAGTACTGCTAAGCTGCTCTGTTGTGGTTATTTTGCGGGTGTTTAGTCATAATTTACGGACAAAGTGAAATTGTATAACAAACAAATTCGTCAGAAAGCGCCTGAACGAATTTCGTCACCAAAAAGAATAATAATATTTGCGAAATACAAACACATATAGTTACAATTGTTTACGTGTAATAATATTATGAAGTTTTCAACTATATTTTTAAAAATAATTTTTAAAAACGGTACTTCAAAAGTGAAAATAGCACGTAAAATAAATGTCAAGTTTAATAGTAAATTATAAACTAATTGACAATTAAATTGTGAAATAACCCTTTTTTTGTAATTACCTCCTCTTTGAGAATTTGGCTGCATAAGACAAATCTGTCTGCTAAATTGGGTCAAGATAATTTTAAACTTTCATCAACAAAAAGTTATATCGTGTAGATAAGCAAATAGATCATAAGACAAAGAAGAAAATGCACTCATAAAAGTTCTTTTTCAGAAGTTTTGGACTTCTACAAACCATATAAAAATCAGTCAAGTGTCGGGGGAGAGAAACGTAACATTTTATATGTGGCCTAAAATCTATATATTATTACGTGAAGAGAAAACTTTGCACCCCTTTTTAAGCATATAACACACCCCGAGGGATGTGAGATTTGTCCATATACATCGTTAAAATGTATATGGAGAAGGAGTGCAAAAAGCTAAAATTTATATATAATATATGTTACAAATACAATGAATTATGTGTTACAAATACATTTAAAAAATCATTTTTCACGTTCATATCGTCAATATCAAAGACATAATAGTCTGTGATCAAACAATCGCACAGAGTTAAAGATTGTCTCCAAAGAATTTTAAAATGTCAGATAGGCTAACATTATATTTTAAATTGCATAGCTATTCCAAGGATGACGTATTTGTACACGTTCTCATATAACGTAATAGAATAAAATTAAAAAATATAAATGCAACGATTATAGAGGTATACTGTTTGACAGAAGTACCTCAATAATGTTCAAACTTAAAAATTTAATGAATTATGGTCCTATTTCGACTACTGTGTGACCACTAGTACCTTACAATATACTAGTTAGCCCGTGTAAATAATTCACAATATTGGTAATATAATATGAAAATAAGTAAGAGAAATGTATTTTATTTAGTTATACAGTTTATATATAGTAGGTTCGTTTATCGAGAGTAGCGTACCTTGTTTCAAGTAAAATTGTTTTATGTTTCATAAATCATTACTACTATGAACTTTATAATGCAATAAATAATAATATCTAAAGTAATTAAATAAAGGGAAAATATATAATATTTAGTTAAATATATTTTCAATAGATGGCTTTGTTTATAATATAGACATCTTTAAGAAATAATACACAGAGAATTAAAAAATAATTTTGAATTGTTTGTTTATTTTTCATCACTTGCGGTGAAGTAATCTTCAAAATAATAGCTTAATCCTTGATTTTGATGAAGTATTAAGGCCGATACGGCATAACCGACAAGAAACACCTTTAAGATATAATATATAAATATTATTTGTAAACGTATCTCGTTACAGGGTGGCATGAAAGCGGTTATAATGACTGACTCCTTCCAAACGGCCGTGCTGCTGGGATCACTGGGTGCTATACTGGGCCTGGGCGCGGTTCGAGAGGGAGGATTTGACTATATATGGAATCGAACCGCCGACACAGGCCGCTTACAAATATTCAAGTGAGATATACACAATTAGATAAATTTAAAAAAAATGTTTTGATTGTATTTATTTACCTGCTAGGTTATTAAATTTCTTCCGTTCTTTCCTTAATTGAAAGAAAATCCAACAAAAAATGTCAAAAATAAACGATGTGTGATACTCGTAATACTCCTCGTAATTTAAAAAATCAAACTCTTTAATAATCCGTTACGGTACTTTGCAGGAATTTGTCTTTTTTACAATTGAATATTATGTATATCAAGTCAAGATGAATTAAACACGAGAAAATTTTCATTTCATGATTTTTATGTTTTTCCTTATAGTCTCAATCAACAAAAAGTGTAATCATAACGATCGATATTAACTGGCATTTTATTATGAAACCGCCATCCACGTTATTGCTTCCAACTGTTTAATGAGTTCAATAGTGGTCGTACCAATCTCAGAGATGATCTGCTTGAAGAACTTCACTCAACAGTGACAACTGAAGGTGACTTCAACGCTTTGCGGCTCATGATAAAGACTGACAAGAGAGTTACCTACTAACAGATTTGGGTAAATTAAGGTTTTGGTGTGAGTCAAGTACAAAAGATGTTACAGGAAGATTTAAGCGTCAGAAAGTTTTGTGATAGGTGGTATCCCATGATTTGACCGAAGCTTAAAAACACCGTCTCTTTGAAACATTAGGAAACGTTAGGAAAATTCGAAGGAGGTCACTCAAACACTGTAGTCAACATCGTTACGGATAACAAAAACTGAACGTACTGTTACAAACCCGAAACCAAAAGGCAACCTGCGTAGTGGGTGTTTCCTTTTGAACTGTTACCTAGAAAAGAAAAGAAGAGACAAAGGGCTGAAAAATATGGTCACTTCTTTCTTTTGAAGGGTGAGTTACTATGCAACGATTATTCTGACAAATGAAATAACAGTCACCGCAGTCAAGTAGATTAGCAATTATTTGCCTGTCGTTTTTGTAGAAAATTCGAGTGCAATTCTCTCGCTGTTATGGTTGCTAGGTGTTTGGGATAGTCCCGGAATTTGTGATGTTGTCCCGTATCTAGAAATGTAATAAGTTTGTCCCGGAAATGTAAAATGTTTGCGGGCATTTTTCACGAACTTATACATGCCATAGCCGGATTGTAGTTTTACTAACTTGATCAATGTAAAGACCAGAATCGGATGAGTACAGATCTAATCAAGGCATAATTTCAAATTCGAATAAAGAGTGTTGTTCCAGAATTTAACAGTCGCTATTAAATAATCCGGATGGCATTAAATTGATTGAAATAACTAAACCCAAACGTGAACATCATAATATAAACACTATTGTCATTGTCAAACTTCGAAAGTTAAGCTCCTATTTGCAATTAGATAAGAATTAATAATTGTAAGAAAAGTAAATCTTTACAAATTCCTTTTTCCAAATGTTAGTATTAGCTTTTAGTAATTTGGATAAATGTGATTAATGTAACGACTGCTTTTGTTTAAATTATTATAATTTAATGACTCAATAAACTTTGTTGATTTTGATTTATACTTTGGCAAAATACGATACCTTTTTACTTAGCCGAATATTTTTTTGAGTTCAAAAGTCCTTTTATTGAGTGTATAACTATTTTTTTTTCTTAAACCACTGGTAGTCATATTATATTGATTTTTACAGTATAGTATAAACAAAAAGGAATAAATGATGTTACTAGAATGAGGTTTTATTTTTAACTTTACCTTAAATTTTACGTCTGCACCCTGTAATAGAAATGTTCCGGAAAAGTGAACTTACTTATGGCAATCCTACTCGCAGCAGAATCCTCCTTCACCATGATAACGCCTGTGGATAGTTAGCCAGACGAAAGGCGTAATATTGGACTATGTCTGGTGTAGAAATTAAACTCCACCATACAGCTGCGATCCTTGCACCATACTATTTCCAAGGAAGAGTGGGCCGACTGTTTCCTCAATAGTTCCATCGAATAAAATGATACAAAAAGTGCCATAGATACAATTTTGAAGAACAATAAATAAGTTACTTTGCTAGTTAGTTCTATTTTTTATATTCGAAACTTTCTTTGTTACGCTATTCTAAACTTTCAGTGTTGTAAATAGACACAGTTTTACAAATAACTTCTGTGACGTTACGATAACAAACGATAAGAAATTTATGTATTATACTGAATTCTAGTTACACTGATTTTTTTTTAAATTCTTTTAATAATTTTCGTTTTATAAAATAACAAATGAAAAGAAAACAACTTGCCGCTAATATAACGTGATGATATATAATTTATACATTATCCTGAATTCTACGTTATAGTATATGTCTTTAAAATAGGTTTAATCATTTTCGTTATATAAGGTAACAAACGAAGGGAAAAAACTTCCTCCTGATATGACGCGATGATATATAATTTATGCCTTATCCTGAGTTCTACGTTATAGTGTAGGTATGTCTTTAAGATTGGTGTAATAATTTTTATTTTGTAAGATATCAAACAAAGAAAAAAACTTCCTCCTGATTCTGAATTCTGCGTTACAATATATGTCTTCAAAATTATCATTATCCTGAATTCTACATTATAGTATATGTCTTAAAAATTAGTTTAATCATTTTCATTTTGTAAGATAACAAACGAAGAAAAAAATTTTCCTTCTGTTATAATGTGATGATATTTGATTTGTGCATTATTCTAAATCTATAGTAAATTACCATAAAACTGGTGTATTAGGTTTCGCTTTACACGATAGTAAAGAGACAAACAGACAAAGAGATGAATATTTTTAAAACATTTTATTTATGTTTTTAGATTTATATAATAATTCAATCTAGAGACACAAAACTTTTACAAGTTTTTATGCACAAATAAAATATTATCATTCGACTAAAATAAATTGACTACCTAATGGATCATATTTACTACTCTTAAAACTGATTCCTTTCTCATCACCAGCATGGACCCGCACCTCACCGTGCGCCACTCCTTTTGGTCAGTGGTGGTTGGTGGCACCATTTACTGGACAAGCATGTTCTGCGCGAACCAGGCTTCGGTACAAAAATACCTGTCGGTCGAACGGTTGAGCCAAGCGAGGACGGCACTTTGGGTCTCTGCAGTGGGGCTCGTCACCATATATACAGTGAACTTTATGACAGGCGCTGTGCTGGTTGCGCGCTACGTCGATTGTGACCCTTTGAAGGTGTGGTTCTCTTTTATGTGTTCTGTATCTGAAAGACCAAAACTTTTTTTCTAGTTCATTACTCAGACTGCACTGATCAGTAGTATTATTTAGCGTTGAATAAGATAATCCGTGTATGAACCCTTTGCATCATTTTCACCGTTCATCGAAACGTGGCCAATTGCCATTACAAATATTGTTTTCAAATACCTATCTTTTATTGTCTTCTTGCCTTTGTGAAATTTTATGATAGGAGCAATATACTCATTTGAAGAAATACAATATACTCGTAGGAAGAATTGAAATAATATTTTGAAATATTCAGTACGTCCAATTTTGAAGTCTTATTTAAAAATCTAAACTAATGTACCTCTAGAAATAATTTTAATAATACATCGATTAAATTCTATATTTATTTATTTCGTGTTACACCTCCAAATTTATGTTATGGTACAAATAAACATCGACGTGACCAGTGCTGGCGATGACGCCTCAGTAGGATGCTGAACTATTTCTCATTTGGAAAAACTATACTACCACTTAGTTCATAATCTCAAATTTTCCCACCCAACCTTTCCCAGCTTACTACAAATATCGAGCACAGAAGTCATGATATTTTCATGTGATAAATTTTGGAAACAAACAGTAAATTGTTATTAATATCATTTCTAATATGAATATGTCGGGGATCATACTTCATAATATTTTTTACTTGACTACTGTAATGGTAGGTTTTTCCTAAGAAACATATTTACAGAAATTTAAACGACAAGTTGGCAAATTTTGATACTTCCAAAAATTTTATGTGCACATTAATTTTGCCTGGATTAATTTAAGATATTTTCTGTTCTTCATTACTTTTTGTTAAGTAACTATATACTTCGTAATAATCTAAAACAATTACCTTGGGAAATAAATCTCGAGATTCCAAAGAAAAACATTTTAAAAAATGTTTATATTTGATCCCCGCGCTAAAATAAAAAAACAAATTTTTTGTTTCAATATCCAAAAAATACAATTGTTTGACCCAAAATCCTCTAAAACTTAAAAAGTCGTTCTATTTTATTATAAAGAAGCTATTAATATTAAGCAATATTTAGACTGAACAGATCACACCTCAGTCTACATTTTTTCTCTGCTCGCTTGAGTAGTTGACAGAAGTAAGATACAATGAGTTTCCGGCACCATGCGGAGTACAGTAAGATTATGTAATCTATCGGTTCAAACGTCGCAAAAGATAGTGTGGATTATAATTATAATACGTCGAATAATATATAGAATATTTAAAAATGTAATTGAAAACAAATCGTTCTTAATTGTTTGATCGTTATAGACAGGTCAAATCAAGCAATCCGACAGACTTCTTCCCTTGTATGTTGTCAAAGACTTGGGCATAATGAGAGGCATATCCGGCTTCTTCGTGGCGGGCATCTTCGCAGCCAGTTTGGGGTAAGTCTTCTTGTTCTCAACGCAAAATTTTATAATCGTTTGCAAAATATCAACCACATTTTGTTTAACATAGAAATTTTAACGTCTCTTTGTCAGCACGGTGGCAGCGGCTCTAAACTCGTTAGCGGCGATAGCTTGCCAGGATATTGCCAGTTCTATGATGGGATATAAGATTCCTGAGCAAAAAGGTGCTGTGGTAAGGTCATTTTCGTTTTAAATAATAAATTTTACTCAAGCGGAGTGTGTAGTAAAAAAATATAATGTAGATTTTACACATAACTTTAGAAAATGATCGAATTTAATTATAATAAAAATATTTTGAGAACATTTTTGTGAATAAAACTTATTATTAAAAAATAACATATACAACATTTATTAAAGGACCTCAAATAGTGCGAACATAATACCTGTCTTGCCATTAGCAAAGATTATCTGTGCTAATAGCCCATCTGAACCTGTTGTGATACAACGAAACCTAGGTCGTGGTAAAGAAATAATAGTAGTAGAAATAATACTACATCACGTAATAATACTACATTCATTTAGTTGAGAAGAATGAATTTCTATAAAATTAACTCCAAATATATTCAATAATACTTGTCGTAAAGATTTCAACTTAATTATAAACGCTACAGAACTTGCTTTCAAAATAAGTAGGTACACTAAATAAACAGATTGCAATTAAAATTAATTAAATGTATATTGGACCGGTTGTTTGTGTTGTTACTGTACCTGCTAACGCTACTGCTACTACTCCGTGACATTTCAGCTCTCGAAGAGCCTTGGCCTCCCAGAAATTCTTGTTCCAGATCTTCTTACCTTGCGTTTTTCTCCACCAACGTCTCATCCCAGTCTGTTCAAGTCCTGCTCGATGTCAATAGGCCATCTCTTGCGAGATCTGTCCTTCTTTCGAGTTTTCTTTTATACAGTTTTATAACAGGTTACAATGTTACCCATTCATTCGATTTGTGGTGCCTATTTAAGTCAGAGTTTCTTTATTTTATTCATGATGTTGGTATCCGTGAAGAGTTCCTGTATTTTTAGATTTTTCCTAGTGCTCCTTAAATTATTTATTTTGAACTATACCTTTCGAATACCAATAGCAAAATAAATCACCATAAATTTTAATCAATTTTATACATAGGATAGAACCTTGGAGTTTGTGAAGAGAAATTTGAAAAACAAAAGCAATATTTTTATAATTGCATCATGGGTTCCATTATCCCCTTTCAGTATGGATCAAAACTATTTAATTTTGCTCACTCTTTCAAAATCTTTCTTCTTACAACTTAGGAGGTTTAATAAACTCTGATCATTTCTAATGGATCTTACTTTCCTCCTCTTACTTTCCTTCTTTGGCTCCTTTTTCAAATTCGCTAAATATGTGCGTTAGGGTAGTTTCATTTCTGGCTATGATATTTAGTTCTTCTGCATATGCCAGTATATTATATTATATTAAAAAGTGTTATAGAGATTATAGCCACCTGGAGGAATATCCTCCTTGAATAATGATTTTCTATGAATTTACACCTTGAACTTTTTTACACGCTGTCAACTTCATGGTTATTTGGGTGATTCTAATGATCTTACTTGGGAAACCATATTCAAACTTACTGTAGTAGCTACCATGTTATCGTATAACCGCTTAAAAAAACTTACTGGTACTGTACCAATCAAATAAAATTGTAGACATGATGTTGTATAATCTAAGAAAAAACATCCTCAAATGAACCAATACTGCAGTACAGATGATAAATTAGTTGTAGTATAGTATGCACATAATCCGAAATTGAATTTTTTTCGATATAAGTTAATATCATTTTGACTTGCATTAACATTTTATAAATAATCGAAATCTTTAACACAAAACATGGAAGTTTGGATTTTATTAGCTATGCGATTATTTAAAGGAGTATAGCCACTAATCAAATTTCTAAAATTTTAATCAGAAGTTGAAAATGTTGAGGCTGAAAATTTTTTTGTTGATGATTTATGTAACAGTATGTATCACTACAATAACCTATTAATACCAAAGTTTATTAAAAATTGATTAAGTATTTCTTGACTATTTGTGTGCTTGTCTGTATTATCCAAAGAGTATATATAAAGAACTTCAAGCCTGACATAACTAATTCATATTTTAGCTTTCGTTTGTTATTAATTTTTTCTGACTGCTTGGATATTAGTTTAGAGGTCACAAAATAGTTTTGTGGCATAAAAGAACATGAGAACACTCTAAATTAAATATTTTTTTAAATAAAACTAGAACGTAATATACCATTCATATGGCATCATTTTTTTCAAACTTTCATATAAACATTTTTTCATATTTCTAGGACAATTTATTTTTAAAAATATAATAGTGATTTCCCATAAAAAAACATTTTTTAGATATTTAACAACGAATTTATAAAAATAAAAGCAAAACATTTTATATAAAACCGCGAGCCTATTGATATATTATTATTTGAACGAATTTGAAACGAAAAAAACAAATAATTAAATGTTGTTAATAACAAAATATTAATTTTATTTTATTTTTATGAAATAATTTATCACAGAAATATTTCTTAACAATCCATTAAAAATATATTCTTAACTGTTATATATTCTTACTGTTAGCCGAAATATAGCCGATAAATATTTCTTAACAATCCATTGAAAATATATTCTTAACTGTAATTTATTCTTACTGTTAGCCGAAAAATAGCCGATAAATATTTCTTAACAATCCATTGAAAATATATTCTTGACTGTAATTTATTCTTACTGTTAGCAGAAAAATAGCCGATAAATATTTCTTAACAATCCATTGAAAATATATTCTTAACTGTAATTTATTATTACTGTTAGCCGAAAAATAGCCGATGAATATTTCTTAACAATCCATTGAAAATATATTCTTAACTGTAATTTATTCTTACTGTTAGCTGAAAAATAGCCGATAAATAATTCTTAACAATCCATTGAAAATATATTCTTAACTGTAATATATTCTTACCGTTAGCCGAAAAGACGCGAAGCTGGCCAAATCAAATCGGAAAGAGCCGACAAGATGAGAAACTGGCCGAATTAAGTCGAAAAGAGCCGACAAGACGCGAAGCTGGTCGAATGGCAAGTCGCGATGTGCTATCAAAACTTTTGAACTCCCATCATTTGGATGGGAGTTCAAAAGTTTTGATAGCACATCGCGACTTGCCATTCGATGTTTCATAGCAAAAACGAAATGGGTTCAGTTGTGTCCAAGTCGTAGGATTTTACGTGAAAACGTAAAATTTGAGTAATAAACGTCAATCGGAGTGTTTTTCTTGAAGTAGAATAGTCTAAGTAGTAGTGTAAGCATGGCCAAGAAGAATTGAGATAAATTCGTCTCTTTCTATCTTATTATGTAAAGCTTTTAAAAACCAATTTATAGTATGATATAAAGATTACATAGTAGGAATTTTTCTCAGTGTCTGGTCGTATTTTCGCCTGATATAGGCCGATAAAAAATATAATTATTCAAATTTACAAAATTATATAATTTTGATTATTTTAATTAAATCCAATATCTGAATATCTTATCAGCGCTACATAAATACTTTTCACGGACACCTCGACCGGTGTCCTAGCATCACGCGTTCACGAGGTAAACCGCCTGTGAAATATGCATACTTCTATATTTCTGTATCTTTCGCACACTACTGCTATGCTCTTAGATTTATTCAATTGAAATAACTAGCTTTAATCCTAAAAGAGTAAGCTTTTCGAATTTAATATGTAATTTTCTATCGTTCCATTATTCACAGCGTTATCGCATCATGAAATTCGACATAATTGCGTTGCATCGAAAATTTTGACTTAGCTACAAAACTGAATTTATAGACCTTTTCACATCAAAAAGAAGAAACGTCAAAATCACACTTTTTCAAGTTATATATTCTGCGTCTACAAGCGTTCTGGAATGATTTACGGCGTCTTTATATGTCTAATACAAAATGTCTAATACGATTCCAGATAGCTCGGTGGGTGTGCCTTGGTTTTGGAGCCGTTTCCTTCGCGCTGGTCTTCTTGGTGGAGAGGCTTGGACCATTACTGCAGCTGGCAGTATCATTTAACGGCATGACGGGCGGCATAGCGCTCGGTCTCTTCTCCCTAGGCATGCTTGTGCCTTGGTCGAATTCAAAGGTATGATGCTATTAACATATTTTATGTACGTGACTGTTTAAATTAATTGTGTTCTTCACTGCGATTACTTTGTCAGTATTTATTAGCGACGATTACTTTGTCAGTTGCGTAAATTAGTATTTTTATACTTTTTACTTATATACGGATAACATTTTTTGTCTAAATTGTAGTCCTGAGCCTATTTTTTGTGTAAATAAGGATAAAATAAGCAAACGTATAAATATTATGACAATAACAAACAAAAAACGAAATAACGAGTACAGAATATCGCCTAAATTAAATTTGGTGCCAATTTTTGACCAAGTTAGAAAAAGATAAAGAAAAACGTATAAGATAAAATGACAATAAACATTAAGAGACAAATACAATGAGTAGTGATCTCAACTAGGAATATGGGTAATTGTTAGAAGTTATAACATTCTTCTCAGTTGCTTTTATTACTCTGTCAATCACACACGTTAGTATTTTTATATAATTTATTTATTTTTCGGACGAATAGAACGAGTACATAACAAAACTAGGTAATAGAAATGGAATGTGAACCACTAAAATATTGTTATTCTAAAGTAATGAATTAAACGGCAAACCAACTCAAAATGCGGTAGAGACGAATAGAACGAGCATAGAACAAAACTAAGTAATCAAAGTGGAATTTGAACCACTTAAACGCTCTTATTCTAAAGTAGCGAATTAAACGGCAGATCAACTCAAAATGCGGTAGAAACGAATAGAACAAGCACATAATAAAACTAGGTAATAAAAGTGGAATGTGAAACATTCAAACACTCTTATTCTAAGGTAGCAAATTAAACGGCAGACCAACTCAAAATATGGTAGAGACGAATAGAACGAGCGCAGAACTAAACTACGTAATCAACGTGGAATATGTACCACTCAAACACTTTTATTCTAAAGTCGCGAATTAAACGGTAGACCAACTCAAAATGCCGTAACGCTTTCAAAACCGTATTAACACGAGCGATGAGACAGGTGTTTACACTGGCCGACGTGAATTTTGATTGTGAGTTCTGCCCGACTGATTTTTGTTTCTTCCATATACTAATTAAAGAAAAATAATTTTCCAAGAAAAAGTTTGCTTTCGTAGGTATCATAAGGAAATTTCAGCTTCTAAGAAAATTTTCACACATTTACTGGGCGTAAAAATAAAATAAATTCTTGTCAACGTCAACGTCACACAAAATGTGTTGAATAACTAAAACACACTAATATAAATTACTTGAATGATACGCCACTTCCATATCCGTCGCTCATCTCCAATCCTTACTTACTAAAACAGGCTTCTTCTCACATTGTCATACAAAAAGTTAAATAACGATTACCCATTGTAAAAGGGACAACAGCAATTTTTTTTAAAAGCAAATGACGGTTTTGTTTTTTTTCGACACGGGCATCAGAAAACAATGATCCAAATGACTCAATAAAAAATTGTTTATAAACTAGTACTATAGATGTACCAGCCACCTACCGATTGTAAGTAAAATAAATCTTTAGAACTGACAGATTTTTTTCGCTTCCACTACTTTTGTTTGTTTTTTTTTTAATAATATTTTTATGGACAAAGAAATGTAATCGCTTTTTAAACCGAAAAAAAGTATGTCGGCAACGTGTCGACACCAACCGTACGTAGGTAACTTAATCTGACTATACAGTCGCTTATAACATTGTGTTAAATGTTACTGGGAATGACACGTTTATACAATGTAAATCTTCTTTATTATTATGGAAACTACATAGTCATAAAACTCACTTGATACTTCAATTGGTGCGGTTGGTGGGTCTATCAAAATATGGGGCTGATAATAAAAAATAATAATCTGTCAAGTAAGAATAAAACTCGCGCTACGAGAGTTCCGTACACGTTTAGCCACTGATAAACACTTAATGGTACATTATTTTTATTAAACTATTTACAGATATTAATTATAAGTTCTAGGATATTAGTATATGTAGGAGACTATGGAGATTCTATAGTTCTCTGTATCTTCTAGTCAGATGTTACCAACCCTGTTTTTTCATGATTTTGGTTCAGTAGTTTCCGTAATAAGGGGGGCAGGGGTGGAAGAAATGCACCAAAAAAATGAATTTAAAAGAAATAATTGTTGAGTAACTATTTATTTGACAATTTTTGAAAAACATTTTTAAAATTATTGAAAATTTATCTAAAAACCTATTGTGATATTTTCCCCAAGACGTGTTTTTAGTCGCAAAATTCGGCTTATTGCATTCATGCAAAGCTTCGCGCTAAAATGATAAGCCATATTATATGGAAATTACATGACGTCATAATACCCCAAACAAATAAAGAAATTAAAAAGAAGAGATCCTAACTACTTCACACAATACGTCAGTCTGTAATGATCGATAAATATTGTTTACGGAATTCAATTCATGGGATAGTGCTATCTTACTCACACAATTACTTGAAGTTGACCATCTACTCGTATTAGCTGTGTGGAGCATTTCGAAGTTACGCTTGCTGATTGGCGGACAATTTAAATTTCGACGCTTGGAGTAAATTTTAAAACACGTATTGTGTTTTAAAATTTTCCCCAATTTTTGATTTCACTTTTAAAAAAAAAGTATTCTTACCCAATTTATCGCAGTCAAAGGTCGTTAATCATTATTCTAAACTCAAAACTATAACATATGTTAATCAGATATTTATTTTTATACATGTTACAAATTCTCTAAGGTCTGAGGGCTTAAATTTGCCAGAAGCTCCACACTATATTGTTACATCAATTAACATAGTACTTGCATTCTTTCAAATTAAACATTATGAGTGATAACTAAAGTTATGATTTACAATTAATTAACTTTATCATATTATTAATTATAAATAAAAGCCTGTCAAGCGTAAATAGCAAGGAAAAACAACAAGGGCTCCGTACGTAATTAGTCACTTATAAACATTTAAGGGTACTTAATGTATTTATTAAACTATTTACAAATTTTATTTTGAAGAATAAATAATATTTGTAAATAGTTGTAAGTAAGAAAAATAAATAATATTTGTAAATAGTTGTAAGTAAGAAAAATAAATAATATTTGTAAATAAATAGTTGTAAGTAAGAAAAATAAATAATATTTGTAAATAAATAGTTGTAAGTAAGAAAAATAAATAATATTTGTGAAACATCATGCAAATTTCAACAATTATAATATCTAGAATAGTTGCTATAATTTTCCCGTAATCTTCTAGTTAGATTTTAGCAACCCTGATTTTTCATGACTTTTACTTCGTTTATAACTAAGGGGGCGGACGCTATATCTTTCGCTATACTTTTTAAATATGTAATTTAAAATTACAAAAAAATATTTTTTCCCTCATAACAGGCCCTTTTAAAAGATAATCCCATATTATAATGCCTAAAATGGGAACCAAATTTGAGACTTTATTTAACCTCTCTTTAATTCTAATATGAATATTTCACAATAGTTAGCAAGTGCAAAATATAAGATTACTATGCCAAACGTCAAGTTTCTATGGCGCTGTTTTTGGGAAAATCGGAATTTAATATAGAAAAACGTGAATTTATTGCCTACTGCATCTTTCGTAGGCGTAAAATCATGATGCATATTTAAAATATTATGACATCTAGAATCATCGCTATATTTTTTCTGCAACCTTTGTATAGATGTCTGTAAACTCACAGCATTTCATAATTTTTGATTGAGTAGTATCGGAAATAAAAAGAGAAGATGTTATCCCTAAAATTATGGATGGCCAAATTGTCAGGTGAACTGACTTTGGAGCACGCCACATATAATTGGCCGTGAGAGAAACAGTCACCCCTCAGCCTATCTTTAAATATTAAGCATAACTCTACAAGGTTAATTTGCACTTATAAAACATCGAGTAAAATAACTAGTTATTACATTGATGTTAGAAAGAAAGGAAAAAGTCTGAAGATATTTATGAAAACTCTCAAAAATTAACAGAGTCGGTAAGATCATAAGGGTCCAAGAATTTTGTTGCTAACCCTTGCGATGAACACACAAACACACATAAAGGCAATTTTTTAATTTGACTTTTTATGCTCTATTAGTGCTTAGTATTCTAAAAAAAGTTTCAATTTAGATTATTTAGACCAATACGAAAATGGTGGTTGCAAACATTTATTAACATATACAGCAAAGATATAAGAAAATTAAGTCAACTTTCCTACCCTTTCTTAGGGTTATTTTAATGTTTATGTTTTATTTACGTCTCCCATAGGGTGCGATGACAGGCGCCATTGTTGCTCTGGCGCTTGTGTTATGGATAGGTGGCGGCGCTCAGATTGCGCAGTCCAGTGGCACATTGCAGATAAGGCACTGTCCCACATACGTTGATGGTTGTCCTCCCTCACTCCACAACAAAACATTGATGGCGTAAGTTAGGAAAATTTAAAAAATAAAGTATTTTATTAATGGCTTACCATTTCTACTGTTTCATTCGGAATAATATATTTGATAATATCGGTGTATAATAAGCATTGATTTAACGCTCGCTGGATCGAAGGAAGCTTACCATTAAACATAATTGCGTTTCCAGAAAATTTTCGAGTAAAATTAAACCTGCAGAGACTAAATTTCTTATTATAAAGAAGTTTACGCGCGAGCAGAAGTTTACGTGCGGGAAGAAATTTAACTACCTCATTTAAAGTCTTTTACAATCTAATAATTTTGTTTATTTAAATGGTGCGATTTGCATACGTTATTAACTTATTCACACTATATTTTAAAGTGATAGATCGTGATAACAAATAGGTTCTTCAGATATACCACGTTTTACTTGAACATCTTGAAATAAAGTAAAACTTCTTGAAACTAAGTAAAACTTCATAAAACACCGTTAAACTTTATGAAACGAGTGAAACACGTTGAAACTAAGCGAAACTTATATAAACTGATCGAAATTTCTTGAAATTAAATAAAACTTCTTGAAAATGTGTGAAAATTCTTGAAACTAGGTCAGACTACTTGAAATCAAGTATAACTCGTTCGAACAAAGTGAAACTTCTTGAAACGAAGCCATCGAAGCGTGATCTTATAAATAAATACTTTCAAAGTTTCCTAACTTTGGTAATCAGACTTCTTAATAACAATATCGGTTTTCTCAACCTTATTTGAATCGAACTTTTGAATCTCAAAATCAGTATACACAGTAATTTAATCACTGTTTTTCAGGATACCGGTAGAAAGTGACCCGAGCGAAGCCTTCTGGATATACAGAATTTCTTACTTATGGTACTCGGCAATAGGTTGTCTGGTAACGGTCATAGTGGGTACGACCGTGTCCCTGGCTACAGGACCAAATGATCCTTGTGCAATTCCAGTGGACCTTCTGGCGCCCCCGCTAATTTCGTTGCTCAATTCATTGCCACCACGGGCCAAGGTAATATCTTTTTAATTACACATTTATTATGACCATCGCAATACCACTACCTAGAACCGTCGAGGAGGTCGTTAATTAATTAGGAAAAAATGGAAAAATTATCGTACGCATCATAATATTAGCACTCTTATCATCACCCCCATGTAAACATGCACAATTGTAACGTTTTGGTAGGTAGCTGTATATAAATCAATAAATAAACAATTTTATATACTGTAATCCATACTAAGAGATCACGTGTCAAAGTAATAAATTATTAAAAGTATATATATATATATATATATATATATATATATATATATATATATATATTTAGATAATAAAATTTATTTTAGCGATTCACAAGAAGTCTTTTAACCAAAGAAGTCTTCAGTAAATCTCTTCAAAACTTTTCTTGTGTGATTGTGTAACCTTTTCTGCAGTTCTTTCATAAACTTGTAACCCAAGATCAATACCATATTTCCCTTCAGTAAACGTACAGTTACATTCCACAGTTATGTCATATTTTTGAAGTATTGTTCAAAAATCAGACGCTTTCTGGCGAAATGACGAAACGAGAAATTTATTCACCGATAATTTTTGCCATGTATCTGTCATTTGTTTTACTATTAAGGTGGTTTTATTTTTCTGAACCCCTGTCATTGTTACCACTTGCACTCCGTATCTTTGATCCTAATCCTCATTATTCACTACAGAAAAGAAACATTTTCTAAACATTAAATTTTAGAATGAATATGGGTAATGGCGTACTATTCTACCAATAATTTGTCATTCTTACCACATCTATGAACACCATCGTTACTATCAGACCAATGTATGAATAGTTTCATTTTTTCACTTTATGATATATTTTCAGTCAGTAATATTTGAAAACAAAGAGATATTTTAGGAAAAAACATTACAACCCTTTTTTGTCATTTTCTGCTTCAATAAGTGTAAAGAAATTATCGTCAAATATTAAATCAAAATAATTTCCAAGTTTTTCTTCAAGTATATTTTTTTCACTCCTGGACTTGTAAACATTCCATATCTTCCAAATCTCCGTTTTCCTCCATCACCCAAGTTGGTCGCTGAATTTTTTAAACGGTGCAGACTGTATAGCATCCGCATAGTGTGAAAATTACAGAAACATGTATGGTTAGAGATGAACTGCTAGAAAACTGAGAGCCTAGCGGTGGAATCCTCTACATCATATCATCTTCAGCAGTCAGTAGCAAATTTTACTTGAACCGCCTCTAATCACCATTATTATCATCTTCGTCGGAGAAAAGTTCACTTGGAACGTTATCTAATAGGTCAAATAGATACCCCAACGTCTATTGTTAGCATATTATAACTTTGATCACATAACGAGCCAAGGTGAGAATGATACGCTACACCTGATGATGAAAAGATGAAAAAAGAAAATATTCCATAAAAGCTATGGATTAATGTAAAATTAACAAAACATTGAAGATAGATGTGAAATGAAATGAGGGGTAAGTCTCATAAAGAATTCTAAGTGGTGAAAATAAATTTGAGAAAAAAAATTTGAGCGCGTGAAACTCGGTACACGTGACAGAAATGAAACTTCTTTGGCGACCTAAACCTCGATTTAGAAGTATATAATAAGGGGTAAAACGGTAGATATATAAAAAATGTAAATATTTACTAAGTGTAACATTATACTAAATTCGTATAAGAAGGTTTTAATACTATACATTCAGAAAAATCGACGGAAACATCTAATGAAATCTTCACATAAATTTACATAGACAATCATCAATTTAAAAAATAGCCACACTACCAGAACCGGAATACAGCTATTACGGCTGAAGGAAGTCGAAATTTATTGCTCCTGTCGTAAATTATATTTACGACAACTATATATATATATATATATATATATATATATATATATATATATATATATATATATATATATATATATATATATATATATATATATATATATATATATATATATATAAATATATATATATATATATATATATATATATATACATATGTATATATATATATATACATATATATATATATATATATATATATATATATACAGGTGTCCAGTGGCAGATTTCAAAGTTTGAACAAACATAGTTTCTGAACTCAACACAAAAGAGAGGCGCGGGGGGCGTCGTTAGAAGCGCAAGCGGTGCGGATGTTTTAGTAGCCATGGAACACAGTGGAGTGGAGAGCACCGCGCTTTTGCCGTCGAGGCGTACATTTCGAGTGGATTTTCGCTGTCTGCAGCACGCCGTCGATTTAATAATCGTTACAGTATTCGTCTATTACGTGATGGACCATCGATCAACCTCATTCAGTCATGGGTAACAACGTTCTGAACTACAGGATCAACATTAAATAGGGACAGGCCAGGACTTACACCATTGGTAGCCACGGATGAAAATGTCGAGCGTGTTATGGTTTCTGTCGTTGAAAATCCCCGTTTGTCACTGCGTACACGTTCATCGATATTGGGAATTCCGAAATCAACTTTACAGGTAATAATGTGAAAAAAGCTCAAGTTCCATCCATATAAAATTCAAATTGTTCAAGATTTACACGATTATGACTTTGAATTAGGAAAAACTTGCGTGGAGGTGATGTTGTTGAGATTTCGTACTGCTACCCGGATGGGCAACATATTCTTTAGTGACGAAGCTCACTTTCACATTGGAGGATATGTGAATAAGCAGAACTTTCGTTACTGGGATGTCCACAACTCAAGACAAATGCATCAAGACCCTTTACATAAGCCTAAAGTAACAGTCTGGTGTGCCATATCTGCATCTGCAATCGTAGGGCCTTATGTCTTTAAAAATCAACGTGGCCAAACTGTAACTGAGAATTCGGAATTTTTTCTAATTTTTTCAGAGTAGAACTACAGAATAGTCCATCCTTCAACCAAAACACATGGTTCCAGCAGGACGGGGCCACAGCTTACACTGCTAATGTATCCATGAATGCAGTGCGGCAGTTATTTCCAGAAAAAAGCATATCCCGAAACGGTACCGTACCGTGGCCACCTAGGTCACCCGATTTAAGCCCATGCGACTTTTTCTTATGGGTATACTTAAAATCCGTTGTTTACAAAACAAATCCGAGCACTGTAACACAACTTAAAGAAAATATTCGAGCCGAAGTCAGTAGGATACCCCAGTCGCTCTGCAAACGCGTTTTTGAAAACATGCGTGCTTGACTCGAAGAGTATGTCAGACTCGATGGCCGCCATTTGGAAAACGTGGTTAACAACCGTTTTTGTGTTAAATTACATTTGTTAAAAAATTTTCTTTGTATTGGGTAGTTATGACCGTTTTTATTTATTTTTATTGATCTGAATATTTCGTTGGGTTCAAAAAATTTTTTTCGTTGGGTTAAACAATTTTTTTATACCACTAGTAGTTACAGTATGTTGATTTTTGGGGTATAGTGTAAAAAAAGAAATAAATAATGTTACTTAAATGAGATTTTATTTTTAACTTTGCCTTAAATTCCACGTCTGTGTCCTGTATTAGAAATGTCCTGAAAAAAAGGGATTTTACATATGGCAACCCTATTTCTGACACACATAACGTACAGGACAGCTGACAGCAGTAGTGAATGCCATTTTTGTTTGTTTCATGCATGCGTACGCTTCTTGCCTTATTCTATCGTGTACATCAATCTCTCCCGGTTATTAGCTAAGTACATATTTTCGGTCATTCTAGCGATAGATTTGTTACATTCAGACATTACAACTAAACGTTTCATAAAAACATTACAAATAAACAATTTTAGTAGATCAGCAACAAAGCTTTTGCTTTCAATCAAAACTTAATTTTTGTTACATTTTTAATTCTGAGAGATTCAATGTTGGATGAGTTTCAAAGAAACATGGTCACATATTTAGAAAAATAATTGACCATGTTTCTCTGAAATTTCCATTTATTAGATTTGTTTATATTTGTTTTAGTCTAGTCTTCCGAAAATTTTCATTTCCTGTCGTGACCAGTACCAAAATACGCTATTGTAAAAAAAATCTATTCCGTTCTTAAGATTTAAGACGTACAGGCGGACGATGGTACGGATATCTTGTAATGTACAAGAGACGAGCGGCGTTCCATGGTTTCTTCATTAAAAATTGATTATGTACCGCTACGGTTGATAGGTAAAGATATAGAAGTAACGTGGTGTTTTAAAATGTGATTTAAAATTTTATCAGTTTAAAAAAAAAAAGAATTACGGCTGACAAAAATATGAAAAGAATTACGAATGAATTTACATTTTGCTTTGCTTTTCAGCTGGATAACAAAAAAGGATAGAAGTAAACACTTAAATTTACATAATTAAGCCAAAATTTGTTCAGTAATTTTTGAGCAAACTGCAAAATTACTACTGAACAAAATCTAAACCAATATTTTTGGCACAATTTCAACAATTTCTACAATGTAAGCATGTGAAACCTGTCATAAAATAGCGCCACAATTACTAAAATCGGTTAGATGATCTGAAATAATGAACAAGAATACAAGATCTTCCATCTCACGAAGGCGATCGCGAATAAGGTGTTTGGGCATCCCATTCATGTGCAAGTATGGTGTTGCCGATCATCATCCTTTCGCGCAAAATTTTAAACGACAAGAAAACAACATCCACCTATATACGCCATGCGTTAAAACCTTGCTAAGATTAAAAACATACAGTTCCCTTCCTTTTACAATTTATATTTGTGTATGAACGGGAAAATTGCTTTATGCACGATAGATTCGTATATGAAATGTATTTTCATGTTAAAATTTGACCTTGACGTTTTGCACTCATCGCGCCCATAGAAATTTCATTTCGAAAAAAACTTTGCTACATATTTGTTGAGATAAATTAAGCGTCTACTTGCAAATTTTCATGCACCTAGGTATAAAATTATAGAAAGTGTGAGCCACAATATTTTTTATTCGCTTTTTTCAGTACGGAATGTCAAAAAACCGATAAAAATGCTAACACACATTGACAGAATTAGATAAAAGAAGATATTACAATATAATTAGAAAAATAAAAATAATATAGACAAACCACCACACCATAATTCCAAAAATCAGCTACCTAAATGAACTGATAGAAAGCATAGATACTATTTATGCATAGACCTGTTAGGGATAATAAAATCAATTAAAATTCGTGATTTTATGACATGCACCCTAGTAGGCCTAATAGGTACTAGAACTATTCTAATAAGATTATAATCGTAGTTTTATTCCGCTAACGCTAGATGTCTTTAGTAATAGTTCCTCTAATAATTACCTAACACTCAACATTGCATGTGGGTCACGAGGACGTCTCGGGAAAAACAGGTCTATTGGAGATCAGTCAGCGATCAACAAGTTAATGACGCCTTTTTAACGTATAAATGTTTATATGTACAAGATTAATTTATCCTGTTTAGGAGTCCAAACCGATTTCGTAAAAACGAAACATGTACAACCTTACTCACGCGTCTCCCTATCTGTCCGTTTGTTACACCATTCTGTACATTAAGGATATTTTCGAAAAAAATAATTGATGGATTATCTGTCTGTTACCCTTTCTGAACAAGTATCACGTCAAAACTACTAAACGGATATTGAATATATTCGGCTTTCATTTTGTAGAAATTCATTATTCACAATTAAATGAAACTACGTGATGTAGTATTGTTTCTACTTTCTTTAAGTTCTTTACCGCGACCTGGGTTTCGTTGTATTACAACATCTTCAGGTGGGCTATTAGCAAAGATATCTTTGCTAACAGCCCAACTGGTAAAGAACTTAAAGAAAGTAGAAATAATACCACGTCACATAGTTTCATTTAATTGTGTACTAAACTGATTTTAATGAAGCTTAGTCCAGGTATAGTTTGTGACTTAAGTCAACATTTGAAACACGATGTTGACCTGGGATGATAAATTATCGTATTAACGTCACATTGAGACGAAACTGAAACTGAAATACATCTAGAATCAAACGGTATAACAAATGGGATAGGTAGTGACGCAGTCACCACCGTTGAAATTTTTGACGGAAAACGCCTTAGCTAAACGTTGTTGCATGGTTAGTAAGAAGATTTTGGGCCCAATAAACTTGCACGTATTTTATATATTTTCCCTGCCAACAGCCATTGTGGACTTGCGTTTGGCACTACAAAGCCCACATAACTGGTGTCCGCCGTAACTTAGCGGCGCTATCACATTCTCCGCATTCCTTCTTCCTGTTGTTTAGGGGTATCTTTAGATTCCTCACTTATTCTTCTTTCACTTTATAAATATTTACAACAGGCATAACATTTTTTGCTTTGAAAAAACAGGCAAATCGATTTCGTTTGTAGTCATATTGCAGTCATACTGTTTGTAGTCATAATTCAAGACCATAGCAAAAATTTTAACACGCATTTCGTTTGTAGTCATACTGCATTCATACTGTTTGTAGTCATACTACTGTAGACATACTTCTGTAGTCATACTTCAGGACAATAGCAAAAACTTTTACACGCCATTATTACTTAATTAACTCATAGATTACTAGATATTTATTGAACAAAGTCGTAAGGAAGCACTTCTTTTTAAACCATTCTATTTTAATGATTTTATATATATATATATATATATATATATATATATATATATATATACATATATATATATATATATATATATATGAAGGACTTATTGCTACAAGGGCCATCTCTTAGAGCCAACCAGAACACCAGTCTATCCCCGCTCGACGAGCGGCAGGGAATCGTAGCCGGGTCCCCGCGGTGTGCCGCGTCGTCAAAGGCCGTAATGCCTTGTGACCAATACAACACACCACGGCAACGATTATAATAATATCTATGAATACGAAAATTGAATAACAGCAAACACCTTTTAATGAAAAGTCCATAAAGTAAATCTTTCAAAATATAAAAACACGAAAGCGACTTAAATCTAAAACCTTACAATTGAAAAAAAAAAATTTATGAAACTAATCTTCAGTCGAAATTCCTGCAGAAAATCCTAGGTCTCTCCAAACGGCTTGGCGCAGAGCGGAGACGGAGTTCGAGTATGCGACCTCCTGGCCTTACGGACGACAAAGACACCAGGCGAAGACGGCGACTTTCAGAATTGGCCGGTGGCGTCTTCTACAGCGATGTTCTCGATACTCACATCGCAATGGGCTACGACAATCCTGCTCTCGGTCTTGAACCTGAGAAAAACCTTCCTGAGCAGACAAACGAGCACACTGCTTTTTAAACGTGGAAACCCAATCGCAGGGCATGTCAACTGGCATACTGTTATTTAGATCAAAAATAAATTTCATGTATATGAACAGGCGTAGGTATTGTAAAAAAACGGCTTCCAATTACATCATTTGAAGAAAAATATAATACAAAAATACCAGTCGGCAATGCAGTAACTTTGTTTTAGAACATAATTTTAAACTCATTTGAGAAAAAACATTCGAAAACATATATTTTACAAACTCTAATTTAGATGTACTAGCGTGACCCGTGCGAAGTCTTCGCATTATTTATTCCATTATGAATCTCAGATGACAGATCAAACAAATATTTTACTAAAATTGACATATGGAGGCGCAAGTATCAAAAGCATTGAGCTAAAGCGCCACTTTATTTATACGTGAGTGGATTTGAAATTAAACAAAAATTTTACCGACCGTCAATCATATTGACGTTGAGCCGTTAGATGGCAGCATTGCTATTTTGTGTATATAATTTTAATAATTAATTAATTTGCAAAAACAATAGCAATAATAAATTTTTTAGTTGTGGATGCCGGTAGAGCAAGCAATTATCTATAAAATGATATATAATTTATGTGGATTAGTTGTGAGGTTTTTTCTAAAAAGGGAGTGTAACATCTTAACCTTAGCGTATTAATATATATGATCTGAAGAAATGCTTTTCGAAAATTTTTGTTTCGAACCTGTCAGCGGCATAAATACTATTAGTGTGACCTATGAATTAGCGCCAACTAAACATCGAGATCTGACTATTATAGAATTAAACCGTCGCTATAAATGTCATGTCAAATTATCGATGTTAATTATAACATCGATAATTTGATCGAATAAAAATACAAGAAGAAAATCTAAAACCCGACTAGGGAAAAATAACTGAAAAACGCGAAATACATACGTACATAGCCTGTGAAATTCATAACGTTATATATCCAAGAATACTCTCTGGATCGTGTCGAATCTAAAGACACTTCATTTGTTAAAATCACTTTAGTAATTTAGTATGTACGAGGGACAAACTTATTCACATGTATTCATACATGGCCTGCGAAATCATAACATTATATACCGTAGGATATTCTATGTATCGAGACGAATCTAAGGACCCCTCATTTGTTGAAATCCCTTTAGTAGTTTAAATCTGTTCGAGTGGACATATCCCGTCTAATATGTACATAGCTTGTGAAATTCATTACACTTCCTCTACCGTAGTCGGGCATAAAAACAGTATACGAAAGTATCCGCTGCCCTGGCAACATATAAACAACAAAGCACAAAAAAGAAATGACAAAAAAAAAATTTATTTGACTTTAACATTTGGAATGCTTTAAAAAATTACCGGCATGTTACATGTTAGTAAAAATTTATATTAATAAATTATTTCAATCGTTATCAAATTACGAATTTTCAATATTATCGAAAGTTAATATTTTACTGAAACCAAAGATGTTTCACATACGAGTGATTTGATTATCGATTATAAACATATTAATTAGTTGAACATCGACATCCCTAGTATTTTCACCTATTTCCGTCTAAAGTGTAAGGTCTTACTTTGAAAGGTCGCTACCAATTTATTAATATATGTACTGATTGAAAAAAACCGATCTTATTTCAGGTCTAAAAAACAGTTATGAAACATGTCCATTGTACATATACTATACTTTAAATATAAAAAGCTACTACAGCTTCTATGTTTAAATTATTGAAAAAAAACCGATCGTATTTCAGATCTAAAAAACAGTTACAAAACATGTCCATTGTACATATACTATACTTTAAATATAAAGAGCTACTACAACTTCTATGTTTAAATTATGTGAAAAAAAACCGATCTTATTTCAGATCTAAAAAAACAGTTATGAAACATGTCCATTGTACATATACTATATACTTAAAATATAAAGAGCTACTACAGCTTCTATGTTTAAATAGCAAGTACCTTGCGTAGAGAAGTATGATTTATTTGGTTATGTAACCGTCCTTTAGCAAGATGGTGTTTTATTAGATTTAATAAAGTCGTACCTGTGTGAAGGATTTAAAATAAAGTATTAATTTAAGGTATTTTAGTTAACAAAACTAGTAATCTCTATTATGAGACAAAATATAATCAATTTGGTATGAATATTGTAAAAATATATTTTCATTTAAAAATTAAGACAATAAAATAGGTATTAGATTATACCCATTGATTTACACAACAGAATTGTTTAAATCGATGGATATAATCCTAACACTCGGTAGCAAAATGATGTTGTGAAATATAACAAAAAAAATGTGAAAATGAAATATAATATACGTAAATAAACCTATTTATATTATAATACATAATATTTTCAGCAGCATGTCCTTCCAAAAGTTCCCTTATTTACATTATTATTCACGGGGTATATCAGAAAAGTGAAATATGAAATAAATTATAGATATTCATTAACAGAATAAAAAAACGCAATTATTTATAATATACATTGTTCCGAGTGTCTATAATAAAACAAATAATTTAAATTAAAAAAATTGTTTTTGTAATCATTCTGGCCATAGATTCTAGCTTCGTTATTACCCCAAATAAGTTCACAGGTGTCTGTTCGTCACTATTCAATACTGAATGTTAGAAAGTTAATTAAATTAAATTTAAAAGGCTTCATATATCAGAATATTTTATAATTACAGGAAAATGTACTCTAAACAGAAAAAAAACGCGTCGGAAAAAAAAACAAAATAACATTTTGCGATCCTGCCAGGATTCGAACCTGGAATCTTCTGATCCGTAGTCAGACGCGTTATCCGTTGCGCCACAGGACCTTCAAATAGATTTGGCAGTATTAATTAATAAGTACAATTATTTAAAATAATATTGGATTGATAATGTATTGTAAATACTCTTATGTCAATAATAATACTTTATTACACATTTTGTAATGAAATATATCTATATTTCAAATTGATACTGACCTTATCAGCTGTAATATTTCTAAAAAATTCTGTGAGGATAATTATACTATATATTTCTTAGAGTATATTACAATTTTTTAATAAATTATTTTTATTTTATAAATTTTCATTTCTACTTTGATTTACCTCAGCAGTGTAATTTAAAATTTTATATCTCAATGTGATTGCTAAAATTTAAAATAATTTTAACTAATTTTACAAGTGAAAAAACGCAGTTACTATAATATAATATTTTTAAGGACAAAATTTACTTCACCGATATTGTTTTCGGAATAATTAAATACTTTCAAAGAAAATTATAACTAAACAAAAGAATTTAACTGAGAAATAAAGTGAAGACTAAAAAAGGATTATTTTGTTGATACAGTGGCCCGTTTACGGTGATCTAAATTTTTTTTAGATAGAGAACGTCGTGACAAATCATTAAAAAGAAAAACATTAATTCCGCGAACATCAATATTTAGAAGTTATGATTTTTGTGCACTTTTCTAAAAAATATTTACTCCGGTCAAATAAAACACTTTTGTTCGAAAACTATTCCACTAAATCATATGAAGTTTGGTATAGAAGTAAAATAGTCATGTAGCAAGCATGCAATGAGTTTTTGTGTTTACTCTTAGCTTGTGCTATTGTTTGAAACCTCATTATGATTTATCCCTGTTTTGAAAAGAAAAAAACGTAAATCAGTGTTGTAAAATCTGTACAACTGAGATTTACTTATAATCTTAAACACAACATTAAAATATAGTGATATCTAAATAAAAAATCCTAGTGATGAACTATTGCAACATCTTTAGAAATTAATATCATATCACTAAGTCACTAAATGTGGATTCTCTACCGTAATAAATTTAGCAAAACTAAGTATATTTATTTTAAAGAAGCATTAATTCAACTCAGATTTACCTAACTATTTGCAAATCAATGCTTATTAGCCTTAACATACACAAAATGTGTTCAGGTAGAATGACTACTAGACAGAGCGATTTTATGTTGTGCATCAAAAAGAGAGCGACACACCCTACTGTCATTTAAAAAAAAATTAGTTCTACGAAAATATATAATCTATGTACATAATTGAACATTATAAATACGTGTATGTCATATAGTTAACTAATTTTTTTGTCACATTTAAAAAAAAATTTCCTCCATCCTATACTTTAATATAATTTATTTTGGCATATGATACTACTACCAAACTCATAACCGACTTTCAAGATTGAATATTAGATTATTATTAAGTACTTCAGTTCATCGTTGTTAAATCATTCTATGAATTGCATTCTATTTATTAAATCAGTAAGCAGAATAAATTTTCGAGAAAATAGTATCATAAACTACGTAACATGTATATTTAGATGCAATATTATAAAAAGTACAATTTATTTTATGATTCTATTGTAACATTTATTATACATAAATAATATTACATTGGCTACTTTATTTTTTTTAAATGTTTGAAAAGAAGAATTGTATTAAAAATAACTTTCAAATTACCTAAAAAAATGGTTTATTATAATAAAATATCTAATTAGTTTTAAAGCTGTTACTAGTCGTCCGGTAATCGGATGACTAAATTAATTTTATTCTTCCCATAATCGGACGACTAAATTATTAACATAAATTATCGGACAAATAAAAAATTTTTTTTTGTCCGATTGTCGTACGAATAAAATTAATTTAGTCATCCAGTTATCGTACTACCAAACACTTTGTAGTTTTAATCTACTTGCAAATGTAATCTGTGAAAGATACATTACATTAAAATTGAAACCTAAAATCTAATCCACCATAACTTGGTAAGTCAAGAAAATAAACTATTTTAAAAACAACTTATTATTATCGTCTTTTTAATTATATTGTAATTAAAAGATAAAGCAGATCAGAAGTTTCAGAAAATTTTCGAAGTTATTTGGACTTACAAAAAATATTAAATTAATATTTCAATTCGAATCGAGTAACTACTTATAAATCTATTCCAAGTATTCAAATATTAATTGTAATGTTTATAAATTCAGATTGTAAAATGTTAGACTTCACTTGTACGGTCATATTAACATGCATAATATTAATGTGATCATTCAATTTAATTAATTACTGTGATAATATTTTTAATATAATCATTATGATGTAATTCTTGAACTTCTTTGTTACAAAGAGAAATCAAAAATGAATTAAATTTTTTCTTTTTTATTTGTAAGTCACTTACGGCAGTGATGTTTAATTTTAGTATTATGCTAATGTTATGAAATTTCTAAAAACGCCCAATATTTAATTTGATTTTTTTAAATATAGAAAAACGGTAAAGTTTAATTCCGCTCTATTTCTATTTATTTAGCATATCTTACCTCTCTAGAAGCTTTTTTCATTGCGCCGTAATTGTCTATGGCACAGGTCTATGGTTTCTTCCGATGTCTTTCATAATCAGATGTTTGGGAATTAATTTTTACTTTTTATATCTGTTACAATAGTAATTTAATTAAACGTAAATAATCTATCAGTTTTCTAATTTTAACAATGGCGGCATTAATACGTGGTTGTCAGAAAAATAGTTATCTACAGAAATGTATTTTGACGCAGTTATATAAAAACACTCGGGCCATTTCGACTTCGAAAAAAAATAGCGAAACTATTGCTACGACTTGCGATCCAAAGGCCCAAGAACCCGAAGAATCGAAAAACTGGGTCAGTTACGGCTTCGATTATAAAAGTCAAGAGGAAGACACCAGCGCCCACCACGCTTCCTTCTTTTTCTCAGTTACATTGTGTATGATATTTGGTGGTTTTTTTTGGGGCTACTCACCAGATATTCACATGAGAGATTGGGCTTCTAGGGAAGCTTTCTTAGAATTACGTCGCAGGGAAGAACAAGGCTTGCTTCGTATTAGTCCCAATTATATAGAGCCATCGCAAATGGTTCTGCCCAGTGATGAGGAGTTGGGAGATACCGAAGTTATAATATAAATTGTGAATTATCGTAATTTGAAGCGCTTATTGTAGATAAATTATAATATATATTCAGACGAATAAAGTTTGAAATAAAATTTAATGTTATTTGCTTTTTTTTTGTTATATGTGCGTTGTTTTCATTAATAATATTCAAATTCAAATGTTCAACCATTAGGCGTGATCGTTTCCTTATTTCATGACTTTATAATGATAAATTATTAACATTTTACAATGTTTTGAACAATACAATTTGATTTTTGGAAGGAAAAATGAAATTAATTATTTCTAGACATTAAATTGTGCGACCATGTCACTTAGAAATATAATATTTTTATTAATGAAGTTGTCGTAGCTTAATCATAAACCCATTTATACACTTTAGATCATTAGTGAAACAATTCAAATTTGCGATTTTATTGACCATTGGGAAATTTCATAGCATTAAATAAAAAACAGATAATTTTAACACAATTCCAAATAAGTATTTTCTAGAGTTATTAGAAGTAGAAAAGTAAATTAATGAAAATGATCGATGGAGTGTACAAATATTATTTGCCTTATTGAAATCTATAACGTTATTGATGCTAATAATGATTTTTAATTTTATTTATTTATTTATCTACTTTAATGTATCTAATTGATACATATGGTGGACTTATTGCTACGTGAGCAATCTCTTACAGCCAACCATAACACCCATCCAGCCCCGCTCGACGAACGGCCGGGAATCGAACCCGGATCTCCGCGTCGTCTCAGGCCGTATGCCTTGTGATCAACCCATCACACCACGGCGACGACGTTTTAGAAAGAAATATAAATGAAGAGATATTTTGAGTGAAACAATAAGATTTGTTGTTTTGATGTAGGACTATATATTCCCCTGCATTAGTAATCTTATACTCAAAAGTGACCCTGTTTTTAAGAATGAGATTAAACTATATCTAGGGCCGGCAGATAAGTCAAAAAATGCCAATATATTTTTATAATTTTAAACTCGCTTGTATCCACCTGATACTCGATTAAAGCACACAAGTCAAACAGATGTGTAACTTACAGTATCAAATATCTGTTCCCTTTTAACCAATGCTTTAAAAGCCCACTAGAATTCTACTAAAGTAATTGCGTACAAGATGTGAGCGGTGGATCCCCTATTTTAAGAAATTTAAATAAAATTGTATGCAAAAGCGATGCAAGTGTATTATAAGTTTGATTTGCAACAGCGTCTACCAACACCAAGACAAGTAAAGCTGTGTAATGACAACAAGACAGATATGGTATGAAACCTTCGCAGCACAGTGTGCCAAATGGGATCGCGTCTTGTCTTCATAAACTTTTGAGAAAGTACGTGCCCAGCAGAGCGAGACAAGTGGTATTCTATTCTGACGCATATACTGGTCAAAATCACAATTCTCATATCAATTCAATGTTTATATGGGCTTTGCAGAATACAGGAATTAAAAAAATTTACCACAAATTTATTGTTCTGGGGCATTGTCACTTAGAAGTAGATACTGATCATGGCATAATAGAAAAAAAGAACATCAAATTACAGATTTACACCTGCATGACTGGATTCAGCTTATAAAATTTAGTAACGCTAAATTTGAGGCGTGTGAAATGAAATCTGATGGCTTTTTGAAGTTTTAATACGTTTTGAAAGGAGTTTTAGCTTTAAGGAATAAAGCTATAGCGAAGAGCAGTTCAAGTGGCTTGAAAAAAGGACTTGGTTACATTGCGAGAATGATTTTATATAAAGATGTATTGGATGGAAATGTGCCATTACTATTCTCATTTACCTACCCAAGATAACATCTGAAATATGGATCCAGATATTGAAGAAGATAAGGACGAAGCAGATTTTTGTGTTTGTAATGTTTTCTTGTAGTTAAATACCGATTAGCCAATTGAACTTTTTCACATAAGCCAAGAGACCTGGGCTTTATAAGTATAGTACATATGTATGTCATCTACAACCTTTATTAGATGGTTTCAGGAAAATATTAGAACTTGGTTAAGCATTATCTTTTTAGTAATGTAATTATTTCATATAAAAGTAAATTTAACACTGATGTCCAAACTATTATTAAATATTTTGTTATTCCCGTAAAGTTTACTTTTTTCACATAAATGCTTAGGTCTGCCGATTCTAGATATATCCTGTTATATTTAGAATACTTGTATTGATGAAACTAATCATTAAGTATTATGAAATATATTATAAATAGATAGTCTAGATTACTAGATACGTATAGATACATCTATTATTAAATAGATATGTCTATACGTCAGAGAATAGTCCCACGTATAGACATAATAAAATTATAGAATTAGTGTGTTTGTAGATTGGAGATATTTATAAAGAAATTATTTAGGGGGACAGAATAAATGTAAGTGTAATAAAACAAAACCCACATGTTAACTCTGATTCTATTGAATCCACCGCCTTAAAACTCCATGAAGATCCCTTCAGTGATTCTTGTGTGGTGTGCAAACAAATACTTTAAACAAATACTTGGACAGACAAAAATTTCAATATCAATATTTTATTTAAAAAGAAATTAAATTATTTTCGAGAGAAATTCAAAAACAAATCTTACTGTACCAATTAATCAATACTTGTGTATAGAAATAATGAAAACAAATTTTTCTCATTTAAGTACAAAAATAAACAGTAACTAAACGTAAACCACAACGGTTTATGATAATGCAGTATTTTTTACCAAGTACTGCATAAATATAACTTAAGAATTAAATTGAATAATATATTAGGTTGGCAATTTATAAACCTTCCACTTTTTACGACCAATTTCTAGAATGTTACAGAAGCTTCTAGAATATTTCTTGTAAGATATAGAAAGAGGGCGGCATTCGAACTTCTGTTCGGTTTGCAATTGAGTAATCGGCGAGTAAAGAATAAATTAAAAATGGAAGTATTTCAAAGTAATCTTAGAGGATTCTTTCTTCATGAATGTGGTTTAGGGTGAAAAAGCAGTGAAGCATCATGCAAAATATACACGATGGGTGAAGGTACGATACAGCCAAGCACTTGTTCTAAAGATTCAAAGAAGGGAATTTTGACCTGTCTGACAAACCCAATCCGAAGCGATCTACAATTGATTTAGAAAAATTTAAAAGCCTTATTGAAACATATCCCAGATTAAGTTCGCATTGTTTGACAGAGCTATTTTCATGCTCTTATTTTCACTGCAATGGAAAAACAACTTCATGCTTGGAGAAAGAAGTGGAAATATTCCATTTGGCTAGCTTTCAGCTTCAGAGGGGAGCTAATGTGTGCTTGGAACTACTAAACTTCCACTGTTACGAGATGGTAAAGTATCTAGTTACAGGAGATAAAAAATGGGTGGCTTATGTTAATTTTTAGCGTAAACGCCAGTGGCTAGGAGCTGGAGAAAAAGGTGTACTTAGACCAAAATTTAATATTGGACAAAAGATACTTTTGTGTACGTGGTGGGGTATAAATGGAGATATTTACTAAGAACTCTCGCATGCTAACAGTACAATTACAGCTAAAATTTACTGTGCACAATTGAGCGAAGTCAACGTGGTACTCCTTCGAATCAAAGCAAAGCTTATTTTTTACATGACAATGCTCAACACCACGTAGCAAAAGGAATGTGTGAAAAACTACTTTCACTCAGATGGAGTATGCTACTTCACCCTCCGTACCCTCCAGATCTTTCACTATCTAATTGCCATCTGGTTCGCTCTCTGTCTAATAATTTACGTGATAGAAAATTTAAAGCCGAAATTCATTCTTCGGTACAAGAACGTAACTTTAGTTCTGCTTACACTTTGGAGAAAATGTTAGATACCAACAGTGCTTATATAATTAACGCTTTTATAAAATTCATTGACTACATATGAAAAGTTTGTGTATACCAACCTAATAGTTTTTAGAAATATTTTTATTTTTTACGAATTCACACTGTACATATTTAAAAAAATATTACTAAAGCAAATATTATGAGATACTTGTTCAATGACTTTTAAGTTATGACAAAATACTTGATTCGAAATGATAGTAATTTCAATTGATTGCAGCTTTTAATAAGTTACAACTTACGTAAAATGTAATAAAATTTCATTTTTATTCATTAATTTCAAGTGATTTTACATTGAACACATAACTGCACGAACAAAGGTGCGTATGATCATATTTAATGTGTAATAAAAATATCTAAGCGTAATTAGCGTTGATAATTTTGAAACTGCGACATCATTGTTCTTTTTATTAACATTTTTGAAGATGTTTTATAATCACTATAGGGATGAGGGTGGTTGGTATTAAAAAATTTTTTTATAAACACTAGTAATAAGAAAATATTTATACATTTCAATTCATATGAAATAATATTTCTCTAAAATAAACAACAATTTTGATAATTTTTGGTTTGGTGGTACCTTATTCATGTAAAGCCTGAAAAACTTAACATTTAATTGGACCATTTATTACTCCACCAGAATAGTATATTAACTGTTCGAGTGCGCCAAAGTGCGCCTCGCACTCGTGAGCGTACTAACTAAATTTGCTACGAGCGCAATGGTGCTCGTGAAATCAGTTGCTGTTTAGCGCGCGGTAGGGGACGTCCCTCGCACGCATCGCTACTTTTTTATCTTTCTACGTGTTACATAAAGTTCAAATTATAATATTATTAGTAATTACAATATAAAAAGAATCCAGGAAAAGAAAATTTTTTACCCATAATGTCGGAATATAAAAATAATTAGAGTGAAAATTATAATTTTTCAAGTTGTGAAGAAAGTGATAGTGGAAGTGACATTGTGGTGCACTCACAATTTGGCGTAATGCAAATTTTGAGTGATAGTGATAATAGTGACGATAACAATTATTTTGGTGATACACCTTTGTATCAGCAAAATAATTGTTATCATATGTACCGGACTGCGAAAATGACGATATGACCTTGAATTCAGTTTTAGTTATAATTTTTTTGACAAAATATATTTCCTTAATTTTCTTTGTATTTTATTATCCTTGTACAAGTTTTTATTAAGAAAACACTGAAAAAATTATTAAAATTGGATAATTTCTGGAAGAGGTAAATGACATCAAAAACAAAAGATTTCTGTGGCATTTTTAAGTATATATGTGTAAAAAACGATGGCACTAAAACGGTTAAACTTCAACAGTATAGGTAAAATACACCGTGTCGTTTTCTATCTCCTACTTAGTTGTCTTATTTAGGAATATTGGTATGAACACTACTTTTACTTTCTTGAGATTATAAGTAAGATCAGGTGGAGCACAGGGTAACATTCTGAATAGTTCTGCCTCAATCTTACATCTTAGTTAAGTTACTTCACATGTTAAAGAAACACCCAGGTATAGCTTTCACTCACTTGCCACTTTCATTGAAAATAAAGATGACGGTCTAAAGATTCTTTTTTAAAATTGTTTGTTTTCTCCAGGTCTTAAAATGAAAAAAAAATGTTATTAATAACAGTTTTAGAATATTTAATTTCTTACCAATTTTCAAACAAGTTTCTTGTCATACTTACAGTTATTAAAATGATGGCAGAATGGACAATATGAAAAATTTATTTTATGTTCCCAATAAATCCACCTTCAAAGAAAAAAATCCCTTTCTACCCAAAAACACAGTTGAACTATTATTTGATTGGACTATTAATTGCATTACTGACTTTGTGATAGAATCTAACTTATGCTTGTCCGTTTTCTAAACTTTTCTTTCTTTTATATGTGAAACCCTAATTACATGATCAAATTTTATGTTTCTAATTCGACTAGAAGTAAGCCAGAGACTTTGATGATCAATGATTCACTCTGTGCCAAAATTTAAAAATGTTTAAGTGTCTATGTCTTAGGAACTTTAAAAGCTATATTCATGAAATTGAAATACGGTGTAGTATTTATCTTCCTCTTACCTAGTATAAGTATTAACTTGGTACATCAAATAAGTCTCGAGACAAGGGTTTTAAAAGTGGCTTGAAATGTTTCGTGTAAATATATACACAGTAGTCTGCATGCCAGTGACACTAAACAAAAGGAAATAATAATTTCATTCATGAAAATATTCACTCATAACCCTATTTACTTTTAGTTTTATACCCTCTTTCTTATTATTTTTAAGTATTGTTTAGGCTTACTTTCCCCTCTTCCCAAGTTACCAACTTTAAAATATCAATGCAAAAATATGGAAAAAAAAATACACAAACATACAATTTATAAATGGTAATTTTAATAATTATCAATTTAAGATTGCATTGTAGACAAAAAATATTTTGTGATAATATTCTAAATCATTGTGATTTAATCATAAACCTTTTTTCAATTTTAAATACCATAATTCAGCACTGTCATAACATTCATAAAAATATTAACTATCATAATAATATTAGGTATGGTAGGTACTTGACAAGCCACAATTTGACTATTACGTGAGGTTTTTAATAATATTATACTGAAAAGGCTTGCATTTTGCTACTGATGCAACATTTTTGACATGCTTTACAAGCATGTTTCATAATTTACAATAATAATAATGCTGGCTAGTATATGCAATCACTCTTCACTAAGCATGTACAAAAATATTTGAAAAAAAATATTCACCACAGTGAGGCCACAAGGAAATTATGATTGTGCAGTTTACTGTTTGTCATTTAATAACAAATGAATTGACCGTGAAATGTATATATATTTCAATATAATTATTCGCAGTTCCACTGCCTATTCTTCCTTCCACTGCCAATTCATAATCATAAATAACTAATAAAAGTTGACTCCATACTATAGAATTTAACTTACAATAAAGAAATAGCCGTTGGACTTTCATAAGCAAATTGTCTAACGCAGTAGTAGCAAATTGCCAGCCTATTTTAACCTCGAGGCCGCCAACAAACTATTAAAGTCCCAAGCGAATCATTATTAATATACGTACAACTTCATTTTCATAATAATATTAAGCGAAAATCAGGCAATGTTGTTACTTAAAAATGTTCATACATTTTTAGCTATAAAGATCACGATAGTAAGTCAGTCTGCCCGTGCTGCTGTTGGCTCTGTTGGAACTCTTGTAGAGTGGAAGGTGGTAACGTAGCACTAACTGTTATTGGAGGCATGCCTGGCAGAGATATTGGTGTCATAACGGGATATCCACTTTGTAGCGGTGGTGCCATCGACACTTTACTGAAGCTGCTTACATCATATGTTGGTATAAGATTTGGTTGCGGCTGTGGTGGCGGTTGAGACTGGGCTTCCTGGGCCAAATTTGTCGGTGGCTGAGTGTAAGTTGGCATCATTGGTATATATGGCTGGGGCTGATTCATCGGCAACCCGGGGAGGTTTGGTAAGGGAGCAGGCGGCTGCATATTAGACACTGGTGGGAATGGTACGCTGCCCAAGTTTGATAAAGTTGAATCAGCAAAACCTAAAATATAATATTGTGATTTTATATACATATTACAATTATAAATTTTGAAAATATTAAAAATAAGTAATTTTTAATTCACTCGTGATCTTGAGTTAAGTGCTACAAGTTAAGCTTAATATACTTATTCATAATGAATACGAAACACGTTCAGTCATTTTATTTAAATATAACCTTGATGTTCAGCGCCTTAAAAATTTCTTTAGGTTGTCGCATCTTAAAATTTATTAATATTATCTGTACACTTTCCAAAGAATATTTACATTGCGTATAACTGAATATACACTCGGGCCAAAAGTTTTAGACTGCTTGTGGAAATCATTTGTTGTCCCTAACGCAATATAAAGTATTGGCAACAAAAGTATAGTGATGCAAGTTGGTAATAAAATAAAATGTTCACACTCGCATAATTTTTCAGTATTTTTTGTGCAATTGCTAAGTTAGGATATAATTGGCGTGTTATTGCAAAATATCAATAAGTCTGGTGATAGTTAAGTAATGTAATTGTAACTTTTATAAGGTTTTATTGACATTGTAGATTTTATAGTTTTTCTTTTATGTCATCCGACTTCTCAAATGTGTTATTTCATCAGTTAAGATGTTTCAGAAATTAGAAAAATACGAACATTTAGCTTCGAAGCGCAGTCTATAATTATTTTTTTCATATTAAAAGTATATTATTATCTCTCAATCTCCCTACTTCAATTATCTAAAACTTATATTCACCGCATCGTTGTCTGATATAAGCACGCTGGCACTCAACAAAATTGTCCAGGCCAAGGAAGGCTGTGAACTAATCACAGTACTTTAAGTGAGGATAATTTCATTGCAATTATCAGCAAATGAAATAGTTCATAACACAGTGAACAAATCTCTATGTAAACCTGAATTGTTTACCTAAAAATTCACAACACAGTGAACAAATCTCTATGTAAGCCTGGGTTGTTTACAACAATACAAAGGCAATTGAGGGACACTGATTGATTTGGTCATGATGCTGTGTGTAAACCACTATTGCGGCAACAGTGGTTTACACACAGCATCATGACCAAATCATTCTTGGACTGACAAATCAAGGTATGAAATATTTGGTTCAAAAAGCAGAGTTTATGTGATACATAGCACTGTAAAAAAGTTGTAACCAGATTGTGTGGTGCCAACTGTCAAGCACAGCGATGTTCCTGTGATATTTTAGGGTAATGTTTCATAACAATGGAACAGGAAATACAGTGCAAAAGACGGCGTCATAAAAATGGAAGAATATAAAAGAATTCTTGCAGCAGAATTATATTAATATTAAATGGCGATGGTTTACTTTCCAGCAAAATAAGGCTCCACAACATGGTAGCTAAATTATGAAGTGGATATTTAGAAAAGAAACAGACTGAAGGTTTATCATAGAATATGATATAGCCATCTCAGAACATTGATTTGAATCTAATCAAATATTTGTTGGAGGATGTCATCAAAAGAGGATATGCTAAAGGTTTTAATTAGCAGCTGAAATGACATTACACAAAATATGACGCATAGATTGTACAATTCTAGACTAGGATTACAGATAAAAATTAATTAAATAAAATTGGGGATTTTTTGATGAAAATTCAGTCATTCCAGGTCATCAGTATTTTTTTATTATTAAAGTGTATTTCTTTTCTTAACGTGATTGTTATGTGATAATTAAATCTATTTCTACAATTTTTTCTGCTTGATTTCATTTTCCCAATATGATTGAATGTGGTCTTACACTTTTGGCCAGCTGTAAAACTTTATATTGTACTTGAAAATATATCTTTCACAAATATGGCAAATAGGTCTAAATCTAGGTTAAGTTTATAAATGTAGTAAATTGGTCCAATAGTTTCAGAACGTTTCAAATTTAACAAAATTTCATATTACCATAACATTAATTTTAAATTACTAAAACTTTTATTTAGAAAGTATTTTCCATGATTTGTTAGAGGAAAGCAAAATATTCATTTTAACCTTATGTGCATGGCATAAGTAATATTTTATACTTTATTGTTTTTAGTCATCTAATCATGTTTCTATGACTTGTTAGAAAAAAGGAAAATACCCGTTTCAACCTTATTCACATAGCATAACTAACATTTTATATTTAATTTTTTTAATTATCAAAAATAAATGTCTCCATGTTTTTTTATTTTGGCGTATATTTCTTTGGAAAATGGCACAGTCGAAATTTTACATGCATTCGCAAACAAATATTGCACTAAATAATTAATATATATGCGGAGTTGTTAAAAACATTTCTAGCAATTATCATCTCTATGCTGATGACTTACAAATGTATGCGCACTCGAACCTCCATTCCTTATCAAAAACCATCGACATCCTTAATCGAGACCTCGCTTCAATTGGTCAGTGGGCTCATGAAATGGGTCTTTTGGTTAACCCAAGTAAGTCACAAGCTATCATCATCGGTAGTCAAAGACTGACTTCTAAAGTAAACCTACCTAGTTTACTGAAATTAGTGCTAAATAGTACAATAATACCATACACGTCAACTGTTAAAAACCTGGGCCTACTGATCGATCAATATCTTAATTGGCGGCCTCAAGTAAATGATGTTAGTCGTCGTATTTTCAACAGGATACATTCTTTGAAACGCCTTAAAAATTTTCTACTGACTAAAATGAAAATCTACCTTTTCAAACGCTTTTATTACCATTAATTGATTATGGAGATGTGTGCTATCCTGATCTTAATGAAGAATATTTGTGCAAGTTGGAACGCCTTCAAAATTTATGCATCCGGTATATCTTCGGCCTCAGAAAATACGATCACATTTCGGAATACAGGTCACTTCTCAAATGGCTGAAGATCCGTGATCGACGCCAATTTCACACACTTACACTTCTTTTTAACAAATTAAAAAATCCTCATAGGCCAAATTATCTTAGTGGCAAATTTAAACATTTGTCTGCTCACGGCCTTGGGCTACGATCTGAAAGTTCACTCACCCTACTTATTCCTAAACATACCTCTACCACTTACGAAAAATCCTTCACTGTCCAAGCAGCAAAAATTTGGAATCACCTGGATCCTGACATCAGGAAAATCACATCTCTAAATATTTTCAAAGATCGAGTGGAAAAGTCCTGCATCTCCTGAAACCTTTTCCTTTGTGTCCTTGCCCTTACCTGTCTTTCCCATCCCAAATCATGTCAATATTTTGTTTTCTTTTTTAATTTACTTTTGTACTTTTTAAAATTTTTTTTGTCCAACGTGCTATGAAGTATTTTCATTGTAAAATCTCTAACAGTCTACCAACTAAATTTCAATACAAATTGTTATGGTTAACTGGAAGAGATTGCTCATGTAGCAATAAGTCCGCCATACATACTAAACAAAAAAACTAATAAATAAATAAATATACAGATACATTATTTAGTATAACGTTGTAGAACGAAAATTAAAAAGTTTCTACTGGAGGTCCATTACATAGCAAATATGGCATTGTGCTATTCATAAATATGTTTGAGGTGAGCATAATTTATCTTTATGACTACTGTTTGCATTCAGGTTTCTTTAAATAAGTGGTACCTTATCGACGTTAGGATTGGCCTCGATACATATTTTATATTGCTATAAGCAAAATAGAACATGTAACGTTTATGAATTGCATATAAGTTTACTGAGGAAATGTGCATAACAAACGTACTCGGAGTATAACCAACCTAACAAAGTAATCACATGAAAGTAGCTTTCTAATGCGTATTTGACTGATGTCAATATTTTTTGGAAAAATGTTCTAAAACTGTAGAGTAGGTTGAAAAAAATAATGCATATATCAAACAATTAATCGAAACTTCTAAATAGGAAAAAGTGTAAATTTTTTTCTTCATTAAATTGAAAAAGTTATTACGAATTTAGTTTCCACACAGAAAATGAGAAAATTATAATACGCAATATGTAACTTAAATGCAATATTTAACGAGATACTAAAAAAATTTAATAAACTCCCTTATAATAATAAATAATAGGCTAGTGACGTCATAAGTTAAGTTGTGTTTTGTATGGGACCTTTTCGTGGGAATCGTATTTCAGTATAGTCAGTTTTACTTTGTAATGAAAAGTCCTAGGTACGATATATATATTTTAACTGCTTTTAATGTTAATATTTATTTGATTTTAGTAATAAAAAAATATAGTCAAATATCCTATTATGTTTGAAAAAAGGTCTTTATGACATACTGCAATGGAAACGTTTATATAAATTCAAAGCTTACTGGTGTTTAGCACTAGCAGACAGTTTGCAAAAAATGTCGAGAGAAAATTCTCCTCTTTCAAAATTTCATAAATCGCTACTGGTTACTTCAATATCAACGTATAGGTCAAAATTGATATATCGTCTAATTACATTTTCGTCGTAACAATTTTAATTGTTGTCATTCTGTGATATTGATATTAATTTACTTATTAGTGTTAAGCTGTAAATTGTGACAGTAATTTGACTGAAAATAAAACTGCATAAAGGAGGACGGTCAAAATGAGGTTGTCGTTACAGAAAATAATTTTTTGAAAACTTTTTTTTTTTTGTTTTGAATTTAAGAAACTAAACAATTCAGGGAAGGAAAATCAGGAAAAAGCAAAAATATAATTAGTAATCTTAATATTAAATAAAGAAGGTAAACAGTTATTAATCTATTATATTTTTACTATTGATATATTAATAAGAACTGTTAACAAAAAATAAAAATAACAATAAAAATCTAATAAAACCCATAATAACTTTTTAGTAACAATTACAAAACATAATCAATATCAATCACTTTTTGTAATGAGTTGCCATTGCCTAAATTAATTACAAATAATTGACAATTGACATTTGTTTGATTATTGACTATTGTCAAAACGTATATCTTTCATTTTTTTCCAGTTTTATGTGGCTTTGTTCCACAACCTTTTGTTTAGGTTGGGCCTGCGAGTTTCATGGATTATTAACATGTTTTTGAAGATACAATATGAACTTTGTTTCAGCTTACTGTTTCAAAGAGTTTCATAGACATAGCATTTACAAACAATTATGAAAAATAACTTAAATTTTCATAAAAAATATTACAATCCTCATTAGCTTAATAAGAACAATTATCCACAATTAAATGAAACTACATGATGTAGTATTATTTCTACTTTCTTTAATTTCTTTACCACGACCTAGGTTTCGTTGTATTACAACATCTTCAGGTGGGATATTAGCAAAGATTTGTAATACAACGAAACCTAGGTCGTGGTAAAGAAATTAAAGAAAGTAGAAATAATACATCACGTAGTTTCATTTAATTGTGAATAATGAATTTCTACAAAATTAACGCCAAATATATTCAATATAATTACCTTGCAGGGAATAGATATATCTTGATAAAACAATATGATAATTAGAGGCACATCTATGCATTCCCAGAAAAAAATGGATATATTTTTATAAAGGAGGCAAACCACATTAAGACATGCCTTTTTGAAAAAAAATCATCAGAAGCTAAAAATAGTAAATTCACCCCACAAAGAATTATTTTCCTTATCTCACTACCGAAATTGTGATATATTTATTATGAAGTACAATTATCACTCTGAGCCGTATCGGATAATCAACTTTACCGCTTTTTAAATTTATCTTTTGTCATTATGTAGGAAAATGTTAATTTCACAACTAAAACATGAAATTTATATTTTTTTAAATTATAAATTTAAAAAATGTAAAAATGTAAATTTATTCTTATGCTGAATTGTTCCATTTGTAAAGGAGTTTAGTAAAGACGAATTGTTAATAAGAAAGAAAATCTAACGTAGTATATAATAACTTTTTAGAAGCAATTACAAAAAATAATTAATACCAACTGGTTTTCTAAGTTATAGCCATTGCCTAAATTAAATATAAACTGTTAACCGACATTCATTCTGTTATCAAAATTAATGTCTTCTTTCTTCTTTTTGAGTTTTCTTTAAAAGTGTAATTTTTAGTCTTTTAATACCTGGGCCCTAAACTATATGGACATTTTATATAACTATATGGACTAAACTATATGGACATTGCCGGTATTCTTTATTTCATCAACTTAACTAATGCATACAGATATATTTAATTATAAAATACAAAGTTACTCACTATTTGAAATGGAAGCAGCAGCACCAACAAATGATTGGACAACATTGGTTGCTGGAGCTGGTGTATTAGTGGAAGGAGTCACCATCGGGATTCCCGACAAAAACTGAGGAGCTGGAACGGCTTCTCCCTCTCTTCTCACATTAATTTCGCTAGCCGCAGTGAGTTCATTAGCTGGTACAGAATTAAAGGTTGTCACGGTAGGCACTGTCGGTATACCACCCATCACATTTGGGTTGGGGACTGCATTTTCATTCAGGTTTAGGTTTTGGACACCGGCTTGAATGTCGGCTGCTTTAGACGTCACTTGGGATCCCGGAACCTAAAATAAATATGTAAATTTTAAGACAAAATAAAAATAGTCAATTTTGGTGAGTAAAATATTATTTTTTGTTTGGTAATTTTGACTAATCTTTCAGAATAGTTTAAGAAAATAAATATTCAAATTATCAGCTTCAATGTGCTCTCTTCAAATTATTCTGTTAAGTTGTATTGTCAAAATAATGATATCATGGATCCATAGCGGATAATTAAAATTACATGATATAATTATTTCTGAATATCATTTTAATTTCTGAATATCAACATTTTATTGCGATGATATTAACACTTAATCATAAAGTACCTACTGAAATATTTATTATAGGCACATTGATTTTAGATAAGAAATTATATCTTATCAAAGTATGTAGGATTTAAAAGAATAAATCAAACAAATTCAGAAGTCTTTCAGGAATTAATTAATCAAACCAATAATTAATATAATAACAATGTTTTTTAAATTAAAATGTTTTTAAAAAAGATGTACATGTAAAGAGCCATAACAATAAACGAGTTTTATACAAGAATGCATAAACCGGAAAAGTTGTGTAAGAAGAGAGATAAAAAGTATGACATTCTGAGCTTATGTAGTAGACGGCATGAATTTATAAATGTGCACATAAACTGTTGACTTGGATCACCTACATTTTTAAATTATACGAATTCTATTTGGAAAGCATCAGACCACTAATTATATCAGAGAATAGATCTGAGGCACTCTGGTGCCACCTGTGAGCCATTAATGTAAATAGAGAACCTCTACAAACATCACTATGCTATGGTAAAACCATGTAGTTTTTGGTATCTAAATGGCGTGTCATTTAAATACTTCTACTTTCAGTATGTTTGTTGTTGTGTTATTAAAAATGACTGAGCACCAAGATCAACAAATTTGCGTCATATTTTGTTAAAACGTGGGCATTCATGTTTGGAAATGACCTTGAATTTTTGGCAACAAGTATAAAGATGGACGCTTTTCAACTGAAAAGATTAGTCACTTTGATCAACTTTCCCCTGTCAAAAACACATCAAAATGTGGAGTGTTTGATCAGTCACAGAAAATAGCCATCGTCTGACTACTCGGGAGTTAAGAGAGTGAACTCTACATTCTGGGAATAACAATTTTTGAACTTATAAGTGAACAATTAAACATGACTCACGTAGCTATATAATTCATTCTGAAATGTTTGACAGCAAAACAATAACAGGGAGAGCACTAAAGTGATTTCAGAATCAACGTGTAAAGATGCATTTACTTAATTTTTTTGCTTAAAAACAAAACTTGGAGAAGCTCATTGAATCAAAATGAGACTAATTTGAAAGAATTCACTCGAGCAGTGACCAAGACTTGGAGCAAATCCCCTCCACAAAGTAAAGCCGGTACTTTCCAGACCAACCTTGTATACCTTATACTTCCGGAGATCGATATGAAATTACATGGAGCTATTGTACATAATTACTACACTCAATTCTACTATAGTACAAATAATCCACAACTGGTGGAACAATTGTTATTCATTCAACATAAATTTAGAAGAATTGCCTGTGTCACGAGATTTGATAACATTTATCACCGTTTTTACTTGAGAGCACTAAGGCTAAATTAGTTGCACTTTCTTTTAATGGTGACAATGTTGAAAAAATACTATTAAACGTGTAATGTATTTATACTAATTAATCAACAAAACAACTATTTACATATTTAATTAGCTTTTATATCAATTCACGTACAATTTTTTAATAAATCGTATTCACGTACAATTTTTTAATAAACGTAGCCATTTTGATTTGACCTTTTGAATTTTGGATGGAGGTTATTTTCATGCACTACATTAACATATTTCTTCCATGTTTTCATATCTATAATAAAAAACAACATTTATATTTTGTACAAATGACCTTTTTGTTTTTCCATTTCCGGTAGCCATTATAAAATTCAATAAAAATGTAATTCCTTTTTGCTTTCTTAAATCTGATTATTAACCGTTTGAGTGCCGACGAGCGCCGTCGCACTCGTGCGCATACTATCTAAATTTGCTACGAGCGCGATAGCGCTCGCGAAATCAGTTGCTGTTTAGCGTGGGGTAGAGGAGCTCACACGCATTGCTAATTTTTTATCTTTCTACGTGTTACATACAGTTCAAATTATAATATTATTAGTAATTACAATATAAAAAGGATCCAGGAAGAGAAAATTTTTAACCCATAATATCGGAATACGAAAATAATTCGAGTGAAAATCATAATTTTTCAAGTTGTGAAGAAACTAATAGTGGAAGTGACATTGTGGTACGCTCACAATTTGGCGTAATGCAAATTTTGAGTGATAGTGTTAATAGTGACGATAACAATTATTTTGCGGAGGATGTACCGGACAGCGAAAATACAATGTGACCTTGATTTCAGTTTTTGTTATAATTTTTGTTCAGAATATATTATATATATTATATATATATATATATTTCCATAATTTTCTTTGTATTTTATTATCCTTGTACAATTTTTTATTAAGAAAACACTGAAAAAATTATTAAATTGGATAATTTTTGGAAGAGATACAGTTTTTTCTCGAGACAAGGATAAATGACATCAAAAACAAAAGATTTCTTTGGTATTTTAAAGTATATATAAGGAAAAAACTATGGCACTAAAACGGTTAAATACAATAGTGATAAAAAGCATGAACGCATGTGGTGAAGATGCTTTCTTTGGTATTTTTAAGTATATATATTCTTTGGTATTTTAAAGTATATATGAGGAAAAAACCATGGCACTAAAACTTTAAATACAATAGTGATAAAAGGCATGAACGCATGTGGTGAAGATGCTTTCTTTGGTATTTTTAAGTATATATATTCTTTGGTATTTTAAAGTATATATGAGGAAAAAACCATGGCACTAAAACGGTTAAATACAATAGTGATAAAAAGCATGAACGCATGTGGTGAAGATGCTTTCTTTGGTATTTTTAAGTATATATATTCTTTGGTATTTTAAAGTATATATGAGGAAAAAACCATGGCACTAAAACGGTTAATACAATAGTGATAAAAAGCATGAACGCATGTGGTGAAGATGCTTTCTTTGGTATTTTTAAGTATATATATTCTTTGGTATTTTAAAGTATATATGAGGAAAAAACCATGGTACTAAAACGGTTAAATACAATAGTGATAAAAAGCATGAACGCATGTGGTGAAGATGCTTTCGCAATATTTTATTACAGATTCAATAAAACAGTATAATTTTAAAATCTATCAATATTTTTCGACTTAACTCACATTTTGTGAACATGAATAAAACAATACACATTTCCAAAAATTTTATAAATAATTATGTTGCGATACGGAAATCTTGTTGCCAATATATTTATCTATATATAGCTTCGTGCTCTCTCCCACCAAGATAAGTTAGGCAACAATAACAAAGTGACATATGGGCAGTAAGACAGTGCTTCCTCATCTCATCATATGGTTTTTATGGCATACAGCATGCAGGTGGTAACCCTCATAGCTACCAGTTAGACAAACAATTTAAATTGAATGTTTCCCATATGCTAATACCGTGACTTAAATAATCTTAATACTTTTACATTATTTCAAAATACTTCCAAATACATCACACCTTCAACAGAATCATTATATACAAGTCACTAAATGTTGCTAAGTCGCCAAATTTGGAAACAAATTGGTTTTGAAAACAACCTTTCCTAATCAACTTTTGTGTAATTCTCAAATTTAAATTTCTTTGTTTTTTTATTCAACATTTTGTCAGTTTACCATAAATGTACTAATACACTAATTTGTTGCATTATAGCCTAATTTCATAATTATATAGATGCATTGGGAATGTTCTAAGAAGATTCTTTTGTGTCTTATTGTTATATCAACCGTATATACATTGGTACAACATTTTGTTGAAATAAATATATTTATGTAACCTGTGATTTCCACTTTCTACTATTGCTTGTGGTTATTAAACATCCATTCAATCCCTTTTCAGCAATTAGCATATTGGTTTTATATTACATTTGAACTATAGGAGTTGACTCATACACAGCTTCAAGTCATTGAGGATTTTTATCATAAAATCTTTGTATATTGATTTTTTTATTGACGTTTATGTTTAATTATTAGTTATAAATTTTTTTATAGTTTAAGTCAAAACTGCACTTTATAAAGGTTTTTCCTTTCTAAGCTTTTTTCATATTGAAACAGAGAATTTTGTTTCATCTCATAACTACATAGAAAAGTGAGTCCAAAAGTTCACGGAAAGGAGGGGATGATGAGGGTTGGGAGTTGCTGCTCAAGTAGTCACTAATTAGAGACTCATTATAAGTACATATACTAAGTTCAGCTTTATTGATCAAGCGACTCATTTTGAAAGAAATCATCGCCTATGGAGAAAACTGGATTTCGAACGTGATTAAGTTCCTGACAAAGCAAGGGAAAACATCACAAGTTATATTGAATGATATGTCATCGGTTTAAGGGGACTCTTGTCCTAGTAAAACTATGATTTACAAGTAGCATATTCTCTTCAAACCAGGTAGAGATTTGATCGAAGATGAAAAGCGCTCAGGACGGTCGATCCAGGCCACCTACTTGAGCATTGTTTAGAAAATTTAAAAACTTTTTTTTTTCAATTTTGTCCGATTAGATAAGAAGCAATTGCAGATTGTATTGAGAAATGGTTGTAGTATCTTTTACAACCATTTTGAATATTCTTCATAACCATCTTGGCATGTCGAAGGTCAGTGCAAGATAAGTGCCGAAAGTGTTCACGCCACTACAAAAGCGATAATGTGTTGTGTTCACAGTCTTTTTGGATCTCTTGGGTAAGACGAAACTTGGATTCATCAATAAGAGTCTGAATCCATGCAGGAGTCTATGCAGTGATATAAAGAGTACTCCAACCCTAAGAAGTTCAAGGTGTCTCAATCCGTCAACATGACAACCATCAACATGACATCCTGCTCATTGATTTCAAAGCTAAGGGTTTTTTTTATATTGGGAGAGAGCTACGCTGATCTATTTTAATTTAAAGTATTGAAGTAGAAAAGGCGAGGGGAAATTAGCCAAAGGTGTGCTGTTTTCGCATAATCATTCAGTTGCACGCAAGAGCCATGTTGCGATGGCTTCCCTTTACAAGTCCGGCTTTCAAATATTGCAACACCCACCTTACAGCCCAGATTTTGACACCCGTGACTATTATTTGTTCCCAAAAATAAAAAAGGAGGTTCATTAAAAAAAACTAAGCGATGATGATGAGGTCAAGTCAGCAATTTCAGCTTGTTTTCAAGATAAAGAGAAAATATTTTTTTTCAGGACATAAATTAATCTACAGATCTGAGAAAAATATTAGGGTGAAGGGAGAATATATAAAGAGAAAAAAAGGAAAAATGGCACCACAATTTTTCAACCTTCTTTACGCCCCATTCTGCGAACTTTTGTTTGTGTTTTGTCGAACGACTATTAAATAAGCCTTTGTGGCATTTCTGCGAACTTTTGTCCTCTCGTAGGTAAAGTACAAATGATTCAACTAGGTTGTAACTACATTTCTTCTTTATCTATGTGAAAAATACATTACAATAAAATCAATAATTTCGGAGTTATACATTATTTTATCTATATGATGTAAGTGTCAATGATACTTAAAATATTCTACACGCTCGAGGGGTTAAAACTTAATATATGCATATTATAAAAGTGGTAATAAAGCTTGCTCCATTAGTGTAAGTAATTACACCTGAGAGACTAAACACACCTGAGTAAATAGAGTATGGTCAAAATGTATCCAACTCAGCTCATTTGTGAGAAACATGTCAGTTCATAGGTACGTTACACAGCAACTAAAGTGTTGGCTTATTTAAATTGTGTACTATATGCACATATTTTCAATTCAGCAAATAATAAATATTTTTAAAATGGAATAAATTCAAACAATAAATGACAGATTGTTGTAAACTCAAGACTTTCACTTACGTTATATAATAGCTTTTTATCATTCTCTCTCTTAGCAATTTAAATCAAAGTTCTCATGACCAAAGTAATTAAATAACTAGCTTATAAAGACTTTTTAAATATTTTTTACTAATTACTATCCCATCTTATCTGTTGCTAACTGTCGTTACATCTCATCTCAATAAATATATTTTTAATAAAAATCAGAATATTCGACTTATTTGAAGTAATGTTTTCGCTGTATTATTAATAATGAATTATCCAGGTAAATCATAAAAATATTTATGGAATTAAGTATGCATCATCTTGTTCCACACTTTTTCTCATTTTTTATGCAGTTGGTAGATTCCAATCTTCCAGGATTTGTCAGATTTCTCGGTGATAAAAATTTTCAAGGTGGTTCTTTATAACGGTCACTAAGAAAATTGTGCAGACATAAACAAGTGATAGTTTGGAGTTGCAGTATCTTGTGAATATGGTGAATGCGGTAACAGATCCCAGATAAGCTTCAATAATTTTTGTCAGGTAGGCATGAAGTTTGACACTGCCTTGGATGGACATGAAACCCTTCCTATTGGTTAATTCTGAATGTCTTTTTTTAATTGATTTTTTAATTTGTTCAGATGCAAATAATACTTTTCTGAATTGATTAGTTAGTGATTTGTTAGGAACTCAGAACATATGGTTCCTTTCCACTAGATCCCAGCTGACAAAGAGCATGACTTTCTTCACATAAAGACCGAGTTTGAAGATGGCAAATGATGGTTCGTTACGTTTATGTCAACAGTTTTTTCCTTTTACATTGTTGCAAACAATTAATTCATTTTTCATAGCAATCCGTTACTTACAGCTTGCTTAAATTTCTAGTGGTCTAAATCATAGTGATTTATGTAATTAAGCTTCAATAAAGTCTCGTTGATGGAGTTTTTCAATATTTTCTGTATGTTGAGTAATTTACGTGTCGTGTAGCCAGTAATATTGATAATAGTGTTTTGATTTGGAGACTTTTTGGAACTTTGGAGATTTGGAACTTTCGTGGTCTTTGAGGTTGGAATCACTATGTTTAAACAATTCTTTCACCTAAGGTATATAGTTCGCAAATAGCGGTTATCTTATTTATTGCTTATGTGGCATTTTTGCTTTTTCAGTAATAAAAAAGCATCAAGTGTTTAGAGTCGCTGATCCAGTAAGAGTACACTCGCGACGGTATTGCTAGTTGATATTATTAATAGCTGGTTAGGCTTAGTACTTCATTTGTGAGTCAATTGAGTCTCGTACACTGGCAAAAAGCACACATGGTTTATTCAGAGTTCTCTGCTACCTAGCAGTATTATTACAAAATTCGAAAAAAGGGGAAAACATACCAGAAAATAAGGGTAAAGAGTTGGCCAAAAAAAAATAACACTTTACCCACCCTAATTTAAAAACGGAACTTCCTTAGAAACTAAATGACTTTTGTAATTATCGATGTATGTTTGAAGGAATGTTTCTAGAACTAACACTGGTGAATGATTTCACCAATTTCAAGAAAATACCACCTTCCATGAAGCTATTTCTTCTTGAGGCCAACACTCCAATTTTTGGACAATTTTCCACATTTGCAATTTGTAACATTTTTTATTAATTTTGATAAAATTTTAATTCTACCCTATATATAATTTGAGGATATATTGAGGATGAAATCATAGTATTGTGTATGCAAATTCCTTTTAATGTAACAAATGCATTTACAGGAAAGTCTATGAGACCAAAATTTGACTTGCTAGTGGTCCAGGGCTTAAAATATACCTTGTTTTCTTTCTGTCTTCAGAAGAGTACAAAACTGACAAGTATCTCAGATAACTTTTATGTAAAGATGCGTAGAAGTGTCACTTTTAAGAACTTATTCACTAATTGTGTTTTCAATAACTTTAACATATATAGACATGTTCCGATGACATCTAGTAACAAACAGCACGAGTTTTTTGGACATCCTAATATTTTATCCTATTTTTCAGTACTAACTTGTATATTATAAAGAATCTAGTCCCCATATTTCTGATCTTTTAATAATTGCAAGTAAAAGAATTAATCTAATAAGTAAAGATGTAATCCAATAGCTATTATAACAGAAAACAAATTTATTTCACTTACCGTCGTCGAGGTAGGTGGTGAACTGAACATTGTCACAGGTTTGTGCTCGGGTAAACTTCTAATGGGTATTCTGTGTAGATACCCATATCCTATTCCACATCCTAGACTGCCTTCTCCCCCCCAATTAAAATTTGGCGTTATTGTAACTTCTCTATAACTATCATCATTTGTGTTATACACATAGAGTTTAAGAGGTCTGCCCTCGTGTGTTTCTATTAGACTAAATAAGTCTTCGCTCTCGTGGAGAACGGAATCAGCGCCTATTATGTAATCTGTAAAAGGTTTAAGCCCAGCATATTCAGCGGGTGATGACGGATGAACTTCCTGCAAATGGGAAAAAACTACTGGTTTATAAGAGAATGGGAAAAAACTACTGGTTTATATTTTTAAAATGTTATATTTCACATAATTATGGCTTATTAATTATATGCGACCAATGAAGAAAATGGCCAAAATTATGGTCTAATCTGAACAAAACACAAAAGGTTTGGCACGGTGTTCAAATAAACACACACTGATATTTTTCGAAACAATATTACAGATGAAACCTTATATGTTAAGTAATTACTTATTTAAAGTTGTAAATATACATAAAGTATAAAAGCAATATGAGCGTAAGTCACACTTGATTAGTCGTGTGCTATTTAACGCCAATTTACAACAAAATATACGTTTGAATGTGTGATTTGGTAGAAAGTTTTAAGTAATCATTGGTACGTTGGCATAAAAAAAAGGAGGTCATAATACAGACACATAACCTCAAAAAAGTTATTCTTGAAACTAAGACTTGAGGTAATGAAGTTTTGAAGGTATTATATTCCACAAAATTTAATATCATAAGGAGATGATAATATATTTTCTTTAAAAATTACAAAAGCATATAATTTAATTCCTTGTATTCTTTGTGGGTATTATAGAAAAAATTATGGCTATACATCATTATTTGAAATGTGTATTGTATGTAGAAATTTCAGTTAAATTCAAAACAATTTCTAAATTATAAAAAAAATCTCTAGAAAGAAAATATTTTAATTCTAACCATGTTTTGCCATATACATGGTTTCATAATATTGTTAATATAAACCAAATAAATCTAAACCTTAGCTACAAAAATAATATTAATTTTCTACAGATATTTAATTCCAATGGGATGACCAAATTGAGGATAATTTCTTATCGGATCTTATAGGCTTGATTAAATTTAACATTCTCTATTAGAAACTTACAACGTAATTAGAACTGTTTATTTCCATGTTAATTTTGCAAACAAAATAATTTAAGGCACTTTTTTTCAATTACTGTAACAAAAAATTCATTATAAAAAAATAATATCACATATTTCTTACAAAAAGGACACTTGCGAGTTCACAATTTTTTATTCTGAATGATTGAGAAGCATGTGTTGGCAACACATTATTATCTTATAAAAGGAAATAATTGTTCAGAAATGAATTGATAATTTTTTCCTGCAATCATCTTTACAAACTTATATAAAACAGTCCTTTTTAAAATAAGAGAAGCAAAATTAATAAAACCACTTTCATGTTCTCCTACTGAGAGTATAAAAACCGTTACACTACTGGTTCTATCTGTTTTCAGTAAATATTCATAATAGTATGGGAATATAAGAATCACTCACCAAAATATGCCAAACATTTTCATTTGCACCCTCGAATGAGCAGAAACGTATGCTAACACCCAAAAGTCCTTGACCGCCCCACGTAGCACTTGGCGTGATAACGACCTCCCTAACAGTTTGAGTTTTACTACTATAAATAAGCATTTTTATCGGTTTGTCAATGTTAGCTTGTAAAATTTGTTGCAATGTATCATTATATTGATCCAATCTCGTATTATCAATTGCGACGATGAAATCAAAGAATGCTTCTAGACCCGCCTTTTGTCCAGGTGAACCTTCTTGAACCTGGAAACGAAGAAAATTTACATTGTAATATTACGACCTATTTGTATTCCACTCTAATTTGAAAAATAACTTGACGTACCCTTAATACATGATAGCCTTCTGTTCCTCCACCGGGAACTTCCGCACTATGGGAAGATCCCATTTTTGGAGATTCTAGTAGTGTCCGGCGTCTGTAACAGTTTACATAAAATTGTTACAATTTTGACAGACCAAATTACGTGGCAGCTGGTAACATAACATTGGAATCCATTGGGTTTTTGAGAAACATAATGACAGTAATTTATTATTTTGTCTATAGTTATGAAATTGTTAACTCTTTTATTCAAACACATAATCCTCTTATATCTAATTATATTTAATTTTACACTATAAAAAGGTTTTGTTTCTAAGGTTGGTGAATAATAAAAACGCTTTAATTACGCACCTATTAAAATGTAACTTCACTTTCAAAAAAAATATATTTTTTTAATAAAACTGAATCGTTTAACATTAAAAATATTGTTCATATATATACATATATATATATATATATATATATATATATATATATATATATATATATATATATATATATACGTATATATAATTTTCAAAGTAAAAATGCATAGGTTTATTAATATATATAAAGTGTTTATCAAAACGATTAACGATTTATAATGAAATATGTCACAAATCGATATATATTTATTATAAGTTTATTTCAATATAAAGTGAATCCCAAGCAATTAAAATTTTTGTAAAAATCATTTAAAGGAATTATTTGTTAAAATATTTTAAACGTATTTAAGTTATATTGAACAAAATACTATTTAAATCGTTTCATATTATCTGGTTTGATTAATCAAAACTCTTTAAATTAAATATCTAGGTTTTTTTTATTTTGTGAAAATGTGGAGGATTAAGTCGAAATAGATAGACTTCAACACTGCATCGATGATGGGTAAAAATCTTTTGTCTATGAAAAAATTAGTAATCTTTCAAATTACCTAGTAAAATGTTGTGGTGAGTATAATTTTTTAAAGTTGAAATATATTAAATGTTATTTTTGAATTTTAATCTAGAGACTAATGTGGACAAATAAATTTAAAATCACATACAATTATCAAAGTTTTAAAATAAAATTAATTAAGTATAACATATTGTAATTTTATTGTTATTATGACAGTTTTTGTTGAATATAAATATTTATAATTATTTTATTGTCATAATTTGCATGAATTTCAGTGAATCATCATTATTACCATATGTATATTAATTAGGTTTAATAGTTTTTTTACCTTGCTACCAGTTTACCTTACATCATAAGTACAATTAACTCGTACGTAATCTTGGCAATTCAATTTACTATCACACTGCTTAAACTGTGACAGGTTACGGGAATTGTAATGTTTATAGTGTTTTGACAGGTTTTATTAACTTTATGTTACGAAAGTAATTATTTTTGGCGTTTTTATATTAAATTATTTTTTCTAATGCTAGACTTTGTGGTTTTTAATTTTGTTTGTTAAAGGTGATATCTACTGAACATTCATGTTATTTAATAACTATCATATCTTCAGTACAAAATTTGTTTTGTCGTAAAAGTTATGTATTGTGTGTAATACACATCGTTTTTTCCTTATATGAATTGGGTAATAACCAAAAATTTTATCAGTTCTTGGAAAATTCTTAAGATGGTACAAATAAATTTAAAATTGTCTAAATGTTAGAAAAAATTAAAATAGTGAATTAGTAATGAATTTATTAAAACGACTCGAAATGTATTGTTACCTTTTATTTTTATAATCATGGAATGGTTTTCTTAAACCCCAATTTGATAATAACTCTCGTAAAACACAAGTGCTGATTACAAAGTTTCACATATTGTCACACATAATCTGGATTTTCCATTGCTAAATGGGTTTTTAATTTGTTCCAGTGAAATTCAGTCATATGTTTAAGATTTAATTTTATTTAAACTTATGGTTGCGATGAGGATGAATAATAACTCGTTTTATTGGTTTTGTGAATACCATTCTTTGCCAATATATGGGTAACATATACAAGTGACTGAATGATATTAAACTTTATCTAAAATTACATGTCACCTTCCAAACAATGTATTTTCTTAGCTGAAAATCTGAATAATGGGAAAACCCTACTTCTAAAAATTACAAAATAATTTTTACATATAAATATTTTTACACAGTTTAATATTTTGTTATGAGTATGCTCTGAAGTAAATGATACAAATTGGTAAATATATAGCCAATTGTCCTTTACCACTATCGTATTATTTTGTATTTGCATGTCAGTCTTACTGAACGTACAAGTAAATACAAGTACTCATTAAAAAGTTTTACTTAGTGTCACATGCAATGTAGATCTTCCCGTGTCAAATGGGTTCCATTCAGTCTCAAAACAGATTTTAATAGTGGTTTAGATGGTAGTTGTTTAGAATCAAAAAGTTACTGTCACCTTTTTTTTCAATTTAATTCAATATTTTCATAGCTTTATCCAAAAGTCCTCTAAGAAAACAAATAGTTAAATGACACTTATTGAATTATTTTTTAGTTTCATGGGCCTGAAACTAAAAAATAATCCAAAAAAATAAAATGTATTCTTGTATGAATAATAAGGTACTTGAGGATAAGTTTATCAACTCATTTATTTATCGCTTATCTGCATTATAAGCTCTTCTGTTGGCACTCATATTGAGTAATATTGTGTCAAATAGATGCATTGGTAGAATTGGTAGTATTTCAGTTGTCACAGAAACAGAACAAACACTAAGTTTTTTAACTTTTTAATTTAAGTTCATTGTCCTTCAGCTTAAATTTTTGCAATGTATATATGTAAATTTAAATTAATAATGATGAAATTAGTAAGAAAGTTCTTTAAATAGACCTTTTATAGTCTTTTTACTTACTTATTTTATATTCAGTATATGTATAAAACTTTATTAGTTTGGATAACTGATTAAATAAATAAATTTAAAATTTTTGGATTCCATAGAAAAGACAACATTGGAGAATTAGGTTGTAATTTAGTTTTATCAGGTTTCATTACAATAAATAAGGGAGTTATACGATTATATTTAGTTAGGGTAAGATAAATGACTAGTTGATTCCAGGAAATACATTTTGTAGAGCTGATATATTTAAATGTTTATAGAGTAGCTCTTTTAATGAGCTGGGATTACATTTCTCAAAAGTGCCACAGACACCGAATCTGCAAATACTGAAATTTGTGTGCAATATGTTTGAAAATTTATATAAAAACGTTTTGGGGAAAGAAAAATATATTTAATTAGAATGAAACGTAATATGGCATTTTATTTAAGAATATAACTTTAAATCTTTAAATCCAGTAAGCCAACTATCAGAAGGTTGAAAGTTGATTAAATGGTCACTATTACTGAAAAATGTTAATATAATTTCATAGCTTTTTTGTTCTACTCAATAAAATACTTTACGTTGTTAAACTTACTTTTTTGTTCTACTCAATAAAATATTTTACGTTGTTTACAATACGTTGGTCTACTCAATAAAATACTTTGATTTGTATCCTCGAATTACAAATTCAACTTTCTGTGACTCTGAACCTTTTATAACTAGATATTTCAGACATTATACTTTACCCCTATTTTTGACCCAACATTTTTAATTGGTGGAATTGTTTGTTTTCATACATGTAATTGTTCGTTTTCATACAGTATGAGTGACTGAAGCAAGATTATATTTTTAATAGCGTGATTTATATAGAATTTTTATTTTTAGGCCTTAAAGTGGCTAATTAATTTACTTCTTTATTTGAAGATATAATTTTGAATTCCTACATGCATATTTCAAACTCAATGGTTGATGTGTCTAAATGAAATTATAAAAATGCGAAACATACATCAAAAGGGTCGAAATTTTTTGAAAACCGCCACCGCCGATGTGCCGGTTCTGTGTTATTAATATAATACGCAATTCCTGATATTTTTCCTGAAAGGCAAATGAAGTGGAAATGTATTTGTTTTGTTGTGAATATTGAATTTTTTTTCGAGAATACAGATTAGATTCAAGAATTTTAGCCATGAATAATGATTGGACGTTACAATAAAAGTTATTTCTAAAGTTATAATGAATGATTTTTATTAAAAACTTAAATAGCAATACAGCTTTTTAGCACTTCTAAGTGACTATCAGTTGACCTTGTTTAGTGGTTAGATTATAAAAAATTGAATGTACTAAAGTATTATTTATTTACCCATTGTTAAATTTACAGTAAAGGAATGATATTTTCTATTTATATACTACATTTTGAGAAGTTTAATTTAAGTAGAATGATGACCAAAAACTATTATAATTATTAATGTAAACAACATTTGTTTTGTCTTGCCATGACTGAAGTCATGCTGCCTCACTGTATATTTTCAATTTATGCTTCTTGCCTCACTGACCATTTTAAATTCATAATAAAAAATAATACACTCTGAAATATGAAACCCTAGTTTTGAACATAATTCTCAAACAATTTTGTGCGATGCCCTTGCATATATATTGTTTCATCACCAATAATCGTGGCGGTCTGGTCATAGAATATGTGAGGTGACTATTCTACCATAGGACAAGACAAGATTAGCCTTCCTTGTCCCACCCTGCGTATCGCCTCTAGGTTTGATCGGCATTTAATCTGTTAAGTTACATGGTTTTTTTATCTCTGTTAAAATCTGTAAATTATAGGTTAAGTTTTTTTGACTGTGTTGAAAGGTTATTTTGAAATATTGTTTTGTTATCTTAAGAACAAATTGTTTATAGACGTCTTATTTGTAATTGCATTAAGAAAGTTATTTCAAAAGACATACATAGTTTTATCATCTTCTGATTGCAAAACTCTACAAAAACTTAAATAAGTCTTATTGTTAATCATACCAGAAGTCTATTCATGTCCTTTGAATTGCTAAGGCATAGCAGAAAATGTAAAAATGTTATTTAAGATTTATGCCTATTTTTTTTCTTTTTTTAAGTATTCTTAAGCTCTTTAAATACTTTAATGAATATATTTTTTTAACATTGAATTTCAGGAGATAGAACACATGAAGCGTATAATTAAACACAGCAGTTGCTGTTGATTACGTTTTAAAGGAAACAGGAAACTGATTTGAGTCAGTATGGCGGAATGGCGACAGTTGGTCAGTGAATGGCTTTCTGAGTATTCAGCCTTACAACCTTCAGAGATGAGAAGCTTCGCTGCCGAGCATGAACATAATCATGAAATTGCATCTGCAGTATACGAACTGCTCTCAGACTGTGTCTCCAGTAAAGCCATTTCTAAAGGAGACTGTTCTGAGTCAGTTTATCAAGATAGCCAAGTTAGTATTGGATAATTACGTACTTATATAGTATGTTTAAATAAAAAGTAAATTGCGAATATTTTAATATTTAATATTTGAACGTGAATTTGGAATAGCATTTATAAATTATAGACGAAGTTTGTTATTAATAATGACAGAAAAGGACGATTATGAGTACGAATGGTGCTCTTAAGAGATTAATGAATAGTATTTGTGCCATGTATATGTGCGGAAGTGAGTCTTAGATAATGCAAATAAAAAGATGAAAGTGAAATTTATTATTACGAAATTTGTAGATAGTTGTACGTAGATAATGATGATGAGAATATTTAGTATGTAGAGAGGGAAAAATTGACAATAAAGTATGGAAGAAGAACGTAGGAAAACATGGGTGAAAAAATTGACGGAAAGATTGGAATTTAGCGAGTTGTAAAAATAGAAAAATCTGAATGTATTAGTTTAGAAATATGATACATGGATAGATAGATAGAATGTTAAATTCTACGTTTGGCCACATGGAGTGGTTTTTAGAAATAAAGTAACCTACATGGCCATATGTATATAAATAGATTTTACAGAAATGTTTATAAGGCAAAGATCTGTTGTAATGCATTACTTGGCCATGTGTTATAGCCACACATATCATTCACTGTAGCACAAGTGCGAACAAATTAAGAGAATTTCGTTTCTAATGTATCTTGAGGGTAAAAATTTGAACATATGTCTATTCTTCTATTATATTCAACAAGTAGGCATTATTTGTATTAATTATAGTTGAAGCATTCTTTGCACAGGTGATAATTTTACGACATTTTGGCGATATTGGTTATTTCATAATGTTTGTAAGATTCATTTATAAATTGTCAATTTGTTAATGAAGTTGATGGAAAATATTATCTTTTTTTAATTATGTTTTACGTATTGTTCTTATTGGCCTTCATTCATCTCCAAAATTAGTCAATTAAATTGAAAATAAAGTTAATTATCAATTTGCGATATACATCCAGTATGCAAATTATTTTTTTTGTTTTAAAACAAATGATTTGCAACACATTGGTTTCAATGCTTCATTCTAAAGTAATTTTTATTTAACTACATTACAAACTTCTGAAAGAGAAGCATATGTACTGAAGAAATTGTTAATAGAAAAAACCTTTTTATATTTGTGAGAGGAGGTTGGCAAGAGCAATGATAAAGAAAGACTAAGCCAAATACTTGCTTTTGAGAATAGGATTAATAAAGAATACAAGCTTGAATTCACAATTATCTTTTTAGGGTTCCACACCAGTAGGGTTCGAACGGAACTCTATTGCCCTAGCTCAGTTGTGCGTTACCACTGCCATCTACCTTCTAAACTATGAACCCTATGTGCATTACATTTGCAAAGATTATTTAGAAGGATATGTCTATAGGAAGAGCATTTTAAGGAGAGTTCAAAAATATTTTTGTGGAAAAATTTTCCAATTGTAATTTGAGCTTGTAGCACTTGAAAATATGTGGAAAGTAAGGTGCAACTCAAACCTACAACTTTCCAATGACTTTCCGACGACAAAAAAGTTGTCTTGAAAAAATTGTATAGAAACCTGTTGTCTATACTAATTTGCAAAAGTACATAAATTCTAAATGTGAAAGTAGTACTTATATATGTGAAAGTAGTAGATTTACAAGCAATATATTTTGTAAAAATATTATGTTTAAACTGCTACAAGTACTTAAATATATAGATAACACTTGTAGTGCGAGTTCTACACGTACTTGAAAGGTTTTATATTTATCAACGTGACCTTAAATGAGACTATTTCATTGTTGATTAGTTTTTAATTTATTGTCATTTACGATATATTCTAAATTAATGTGTATTGTCATTTTGTTCAGAAAATTTCCACATTTACAAATCAAAATTAAACTATGTTACTTATTTATTTCCAGATTTCTTCAACAATATTTAACCATGACCTATATAAACTTCATTACCTTTCCAGATGTTAGAGAATGTCTGTACGCAGCTGTTTAGCTTCTACAGATCGAAGGAGACTGAGCTTCAGCTATTTGCATTGCAGTTTTTACCATCTCTCATCTACGCGTATCTAAGTACAGTCGCAAAAGGCGACAAGAGGACTTTTCGCTGTATAGAAACATTACTTATTGGTAATCTTCTTTATTTTCTCTTCACATGTTGCTATTAATTTGTAAGTTGTTTAAAAATTATATCTAAACTAATAATATAAATACGAAGAGTGAGAGATTAGTCATTTGTGCCTATCCTATCTGTAAAACTACCGAAAGCAGTTTCCTCATTGAGTTTGTCATTCCTGACCACATTTTTATCGTAATGTGTCATGTCACATAACACTAAACTTATTGTGATGATTACTAGTTGAATCAAAGAGCTGTTAGATAGGTGTACTTAAATTTTAATTATTGAGGGATTAATTCTTCCAAACAAAACAGCAACCTTTACAAAATAAAAGTATTTACATATAATTTTTACAAATACTAGGTTACAGCAATCTATAACTAAAGGCTGGGGGATCATTCGCCGGTGTGAGGTAGTGGTTAGGTATAGGTAATGATTAGGGCTCTTTGTGTGGTATATTTTGCAAATTGTTTGACATATTTAGCAGAAAACCACAATTAAACCAAGAATACCTAGACCGTTATGATCTTTTATAAAATCATAAATTTATAAATAAATATTACATATTCCAATTTGGAAATGTGTAATTTACTTGTATTATACATTTTGCAATATTTGAATAGAAAATTTATTGTCTTGCTTTTGAACTTTGCAATCAGATGCGTAAATATATGACATGATCTCATCACACATTAATTAGTTCAGTTGTCACTTGAACAGAGAAGATAACAATCATTCATTAAAATGGCACGCTTGCTAATTATAAGTTCCGATTGTGTAGTTGTGCTCTAGATATTTGAGAATTGTTAATTTGTCGAATTGAAAAGAATTAATTTAACTATGCAATTTATCTTAATTTAGAAGGTACCAATTATGTATTAAAGTTAAATACGTGTATAATTTGTTTATTGAACTTTGTATTAAACACCATATACAGATGATTATCAATGAGGTTCGATTATGAAATAGCTCTAGAATAGTTTTATACTTATAATAATGGTTATAAGTCTTTCTGATTCTTAAAATGGTTTACCTTAATTTAGAAGGTACCAATTATGTATTAAAGTTAAATACTTGTATAATTTGTTTATTGAATTTTGTATTAAACACCATATCCGGATGATTATCAATGAAGTTCGGTTATGAAATAGATCTAGAATAGTTTTAAATTTATAATAATGGTTATAAGTCTTTCTGATTCTTAAAATGGTTTACCCTATAACAAATTAGCAGTGTTATTCAGTATGCCTCATTAAATGTATACGTTATAGCGAGTAAATTGGCAGACAATTGATACTCTATGTTGAATCATTGGATCAATAAGTGTTTGGTAATTGTTCGAATATATAGGTAGCATATTTTTGACAATGTTTTTTATAATGAAAATGTAGAAAAATGGATAATATTAAGTGATGACATTGTTTCTTTCTAAAAATAAAAAAAATATTCCATATAAGCGGTGAATATTTTTTACCATTATAATCGTAATAATTTAGAAGAATTTTTTTCTCAAGCTAAATTTTTTTTATGAAAAATATTCAAACACGTAGATCGATAAATGTTACATTGGTAATAATTTTATGTAGTAGAACGGACAATGCAAATTGAGTATTATATGAGATAATTTTTGAGTCAACTTCAGATGAAAATATGCATTTCATGTAAATGATAATCTATATTGATGTAATTAAAGAAGTAGTCAATGCAAAGACATAACACACTGGGATATTATCATTCTTAGTCTTCATCAATATAAAATTTTGGTTTATAGGTATCCTATATACCTGTCTATCCTATATCCTATATATGTGTAGAGTTCTATTGTAAACATTGTGAACTTAAATACTCATGAAATATTAACAAATTTCAAGGTTTATACAATTATGAAGTTATGGACGAGAATGGAAAAGCCAAAGTTGTGTCCTTTCGCTTGCCAAGTTTAGCACAGGCGTCTATATACCACGAGGTAAGTTTCTTATTGAAATTATAAAAATAAAGCAATAAAATATTTTTTATCTGATCTTTTATTTATTTAACATGAGAAAAATTAATTCAAAACTGAATAAAAGTTGTTATTGTATACACTTAAGCTTAATGCTACAAATTATTTTTAGAAATGTCTTATTAGACATATAATGCGTTTTATGCTGCCCTTACAAAACATATCTAAATTACTTATTATATGACATTTTGCTTACAAAGGTCTTTTTATATTTAAGAAAAGTTATTTTTTCATGTTATGATGCGTATGAATATATAATCTTATGTATGGAAAAGTTTGAAATGATCACACTGATATATACTAGCTAAAACATTGGAGATATCTTTTTTATTATGCCAAGATAGTACCTATGTACATTATCAGTGATATTACATTCTATTTTGTTGCTGTTTTATTATATACGTGTTTACTAATACACATTTACCTATCCCAAGGTAGATAAAATTAGAGATTTTTAAGCCTTATTTCAAATTATGTGGCAAAATTTCAGTCAATTTTGTGCTACAGTATCGTATATAAATTTTCATCAGTTTTATAATACTAGTTAATAAATTCTTGTTCAGTTTTTATGCTGACTATGTTAACACAATGTCATTCAGTTTTTTAAGCAAGGCAGTTAATTTCCAAGCAAAAAAGTGTTTACTTTTAGTTATTTAATTTATTTTTATTGATATTGAATAATAATATCATTTATTTGTCTATTTTAAGGCCGTATATAGTAGTCTCAGTCCTCATTTACGCAACTTAGGTTTCATTAAATAAGAACATGTTTACGTACACAAGTGTCTGTGTAATACGTTTTTGTGCTTAGTAAAATAATATGAAGGATAATTTATACAATTAAGTATTACAATTTCGTATGACCTTGTCATCTGTTTTCATTTATATTACTATAGTAATATGTGAATATACAGATGGTCACATCTGTATATTCACTAAGGTTCATTTTATTGTAACTTTTATTGTAAATAGTATTGTCAAGAGATATAAGTGGTACAAATGGTTCTGTTGACTGTTCATATATATTACGCTTCACTAACCTTTCTTTTTACCTGACTACACTCAAGGCAAATGGAAAGATTATCAGTTAATAGTCTCTTTTTATAGTTTTGTAGAATCTTTTTATAGATTATTGTGGACCATTTGTTCTCTCATCTAGTAAAATTGTATTTCTTGTTAATGGTCCCTTTACTTAATTTTTTTTATAATATCTTTAAAGGTCACATTCTGAGTAATTTGCTAAGTCGACACGAACTGGGTTATCTTAAATAGGTATTTTTTGCTAAAATTTTAGAGATTACTAAACCTGGAATGAATATCTACAGAGATATTTAAAAAAGAAATATTTTTCTTTAACGGCTTTTTTGCAGATTATCAAACTTTTTAACTATCAAACTTAATAAAAAGAAATTAAATAAAAATAGTATAAAGCTGTTTAAAGTAGCAATTTGAAGTACGATGAATGAAATGTTTTAAAAATAAAAGATATGAGATGTTTTAAAAAACTATTGTTATAATAATTTTAGATATGTATTAATTTGAGTCATTCTAAGAATGCTCCCGTTCGTCTTTACATACCTATTATAAAGTTTGTTTAATTGTGTGAAAAATGTTACATTCCAGCCATTGTCTCTTGCACCCCAATTCCTGACGGAAAGTGCTCTGCGTCGGTGGGAGGAGTGCAATACGAAGCTCGTCAATTGGGGTCCGCTTCAGCAGGTGGAGGGTCTCAATGCTCAAAATAGGCTAAAAGTTATGACGGCTCTGTTGTTTGTGTACAACAGGCAGTTAAGTCTGCTTCCAAAGATGGCTTTACGAGACTTGTGTATATCTGCATCCAGGTAGATGGTTTTGTGTAAATTGTCGTCGATTTTTATGTTCGTCCACTATACTTCAAATAATTTTTGCATTTTTTTTTATTTCTGTGGCGAAACGAGAAAATCTTTTAGCTTCGTTATATACATACTTTCACTTACAGTATAGATCTTTGTGCATGAAAGTTTGCAAGTAGACACTTCAAATAAAGAGCTCAATTAATATATAAAAGATGTTAAGAAACAAATTTTTGAATGTATGCTCTACAAGATAATGAAGTCGAATTTGCAAATAAATGAATTTGTTTATGAAAATTAAATTTAAATAATAAAAAAATTATATTTTATTTAATCTTTTGTACTAAAATTGCATCGATTTACATGCAGAAGAAAAATTGGAATTAATTCTTTTATGTTTTTGTTTTTTTCAAATTATATCTTGTAGAGTGTAAGAAATTTAAAAAACATACTATGAATGACTATTATAGTAACATAATTGACTGTCAATATAACGAATCAATGGTTTATTAAAAAATCACCAAAAATTCTCAAAAATATGTTATTACTGCACTTTTTTTTAGGTTTTTAAATTTTGCCAAGAAATATTTTTTTTAAGTTTTATAATGTGTGCGACTGTAAACTGAGTACATACACCTCCCCCTTTGGGAGAATGTTTCTTATAAACTAAATGAGATAGAAATTAATTTTTATACTCGGTAACTATATAAATATGGTGCAAATTCTTCGACTATGTTGTACTACATTTCTTCTCTATCTACGCAAAAAATTTCATTACAATAAATTTAATATTACGGAGTTACCGATTATTTTATTGACATGGTGCAAGCGCCGATGTTAAGTGAAAGTCAATTGGACGCTCGAGGGGTTAATTGATGGAAGTAATTTTTATGAGGACCGCATCCTGAGTCTAGTCACAAAATAATGTGTTGCTTGCGCATAATATGCATTAAAAAACACACTTTGGGAAAAGGGCATGTTTTATCTAAACATTATTATTCTGAACATTTAAAAAAATTATCAAAATCTGTTTACATTCTCTAGTCATATTGACTGGTCTAAAAATAGCAAATAGGAGCTAAATTATAGCAACTACTGGGAGTTTGACTCCATAAAACTGAATCCTTAGAATAAATATCCACACAATAAAAAACAGGTATAAATTTTTGAGGAGTTTGGAGCAAGGCAATATTTTGAAGGAGTCTAGGAATACAGGTGTCCAGTAAGGTTTTACTATAGGCAGGATGAATCCTATAAGCCACTTCGATGATTTAACCCTCGAAATATTGAATCCTCGAAGATCATAATGCTTTTTGCTCATATATTTTGATTGTGGGTAAAACAAATTGATGCTTATTCTTAGCTCTTCCCTGTCTTCAATTAAAAATAGTATTAGGGCTTAGTCGAAATGTCTATAAACCTTATATTTTATCCCATTTCCAGTTTAGTGAAGCAAGGTTTCAGTGTACCAGACAAGTCAGGTGGACCGACAAAGCAATCAACAGTACAACGTATCCCTGTAACTTCACACTTTCTGCTGGAGCTGGTGCAAGGGGCTTATTTTGCCATGTTTAACGAGTTCTACACACTTGCTCTACAAGCTGTTAACGATATAGATAGGCGAGCAAGTTATGAACTGCTGCCTGATGTCATGTTGGTGACTGGAGCGGTCATCAACTCTTTGCAATCTAATCCTTCTGGTAATTTTTGTGCTAATAAATTTTATCTTTATCAATTAAATTACCCTTTATTATGTATTTATATTTGTCACAAAATAAAATTGATTAGGAGTATAGATTTTTTTGTAGTAATAATGATATAATGTGATAAACGAAGACTATGGAGAAAATTTATGTTATTATATGGAGAATTGAAGTTCACATGGAACATAACAATATTTAACACCATGCACATTTTTTGTCTCGCGATGAAACCGAGTTTCCTATCTGTTTTACATTTTTTTAAATGGTGATATTTGCTATAGATTTCTACCTTAGAAAGTGTTCTACTTGAATAGACTATTTGACTGATATTGCAAAACTGTTTTAAATGATTCTGTATTACATTATAAGCACACAACGTTTATATTTCGTTAGTATGTTGTATTTTTCATAAAAATCGCTTTTAAAGTTTAAATTACCAAACTCGCACCAAAAACGGAGTTTCTTGATATGTGACATACTTCCATTATCAATGCCAAGTCCTTAAGAAGGTTCCTATCGTCATTGCTATTAGGTTTTGGGAAAGTCTTGATATTGTTAGAACCATTACCAAATACATTACAAATGATATATTTAATTAAAATAATTTCTGGTCATAACTAGTGTATAAAAAAAATTTATTTCATTCCCATATATAAGCACTATAATATTATTCTAAACCCAAACCATAGACAAATAGACTTTTCCTGAATGTTGTGGGATAAACAAGATGCTATTGTTAAAATTCACAGAGTAAGTAAATATTCGAGTTGGATAACTAAATTTACTATATTTTTATTATAAATACCTAACAATTTGTAAGAAATTATATTTTTAATTGTGTAATAAGTGCTTAGCGATAAAAGATAAAGTGAACTAAATGGAGAAAAAGGTTAAAACATATTCCCTCGCAAACAAAAGTCATCAGGTTTGAAATTTTTTAATTAAATTTTTTTATAATATATATTCTTTCATATCGTATCAAAAACTTAAACTTAGATAAATACTAATAATTGTCAAAATATCATTGGTACTAAAACGTATTCATACCAAAATTTAATATTCTTATTCTTTTGGTTTATAGGAATTGATATCAATAATAATGTTTAAAACACAAATATTACTTCTATCGAAATGATCTTCACACATAAAAACATTTGAGTTAGCTACAATTCTGTTTCGATCTCTTTGGGCTAAATGCAGCCACTTTTTTCGTCTTTTAGGATTCGTTGGCGCGGAAACGAACACTTTTTGTGGATTTTTTATAGACGTATTTGTAAATTGTGTCACCACACACCATTTTGATATGAAAATAAATAATCCCATTCAGTGGACAAGATTGTTTACATTGCGTGTGACGTCACGCTAGCCGCCATCACAGAAATTGCGTTTTTAGCGCGAGTTCGAAAATTCAAACTTTAGAAGTGATTTATATAAAAAATATGACATATATCCTGGAAATATAAATGTAGTGTGCTTATAATGTGAAATAGAACAAATTAAAACAATTTAAAAAATCAAGTCAAATAGCCTATTGCTCATATAGACATGAGCATGACACACCTATTATCAGTTTGGTGCAACATTGATATAGATTAGGATTAATATTTGTACATAAGGGCTTAGGAGATCCCATGTACCAATTCAGTAATATTGTTACATATTAGTTGTTTATCAATGAAAGTTCCCAGATTTCCTATAGTCAAAACACACTGTAATCTTAATCGGGTCTTTTAACATTCTAGGCACAAATAATGCTGAGAATTTCCTTGTGTTTTCATTTTGTGGTTCGGTGTCGCCCAAATAGTCAATATTATCAGGATTTTTAGAAGAATAAGGACAACAATTTTTCAACTAAATATAGGCAAAAGGATGGAGGCTGGAATTCCCCAAATACAATAGACACTTGATCGGAGTGCTTTGTTTGATCTTACTTGTAAACCACAACTTTTTTGTTTTCGTAAATTTCAACGTAAAATTTTAGATACATTTTTTTTTATTAATATGCAAAAAAATCTTTTTTCTACCTGTGAAAGTGACTATCCGATTTAAGTTCATTTTTTATTTATTATTAATTATTATTATAAAATGGGATATTTTATTTGTATATTAAACTAATTTTAATTTAAATCTACCACAAAGGTTTACCTAAAGGTTTATGAATGTAGAGGATTGAAGGGTACCTTGGCTACTCTTATTTAGGTTTTTTTTATCAAGATGCGTTTGTTATGAAGAAAACTGCTGTTAAGATCAAGATATTTTATTTAGTTTTATGCAAAATAATTTTATTTTTGTCAGTCTTGCCTATTAACAAATATCATTTTAATTTCTCCAGGACAACCATGCGATGGTCCTATGGGCATAAGTGTTGCTCTATCGCCTGCTACAAACACTGTTACCATGTCCAAATCGATGATCACCAACGCCTCGTTCCGAACTAAGAAACTGCCAGGTACCAACAGTAACATTTTTTGTTCTATTCCGATATGAAATATGTTTTTGTTTGGATTTTTATTGTTTTTTCTTGAAGAAATTTCTGGCTTGCATTATTTGTATTAATATATTACTTACATATATATATATTTTTGTAATCTCTGGCTTTTTTAATATATTGTATGCTCTGGTGTTTTTATATTCCCAGCATTATTGATATTGTTTTTATTAAATTGCATGATATGGGTTTTATAACATTTGCTGTATGTATGATTGCTACAATTGTGGTGGGATTAGATCAATTGATTATGAATTTTAGAAAATCTTATTTGGCTACATAAGATTAAGTATCGGGATAAGGGTTTGCATATTGAGATTCTAAGATGGTTAAGGAATAAAATGCTTTAAAATTCTGAATTATAAATCTTTCTAATTTAAGGAAAAATCTCAAGGTAAATGACGATTATAATATAATGAGGGAAATGAAAATAATTTTTGAGGTTGCGTGGTATTTTCATAACACTGCTGTGGTACTTTTAAAGGTAAAGCACCACAGCAGCGATATGAAAGTACCACATTGTTCAGACAATTCGATAGTAATTGCTGCCTAGTAATTCAATCATATCCTATTGGTTTTTTTTATACATCTTCATATACATATTTACATAATGCTCTAAATGTTGACTTCTCAAATACTGAAATATGTAGAGTAAAATCAATAGTTAAGTCTGCATGTAAAGTGTAAATATAGAACTAAATATTACCCAAAATAGTTTGTGAAATATAAACATGGCAAAATATTTGAAAGCTAATCATAACTATGATTTGAAATATTACCTCCAATTATTATGTGATTTGGTTCTGTCTGTTTGTAGATATAGTTGTAAGATGTTGACATGGACATTTGTAGGCATTTTGAATAAAAGCTATGAAACAAGTCGAAGTTGTTGCTTCATACTGCCCCACGATTGAACACTTTGGTCAAATGGTTAAAGTGGTTACATCTCAAAGGTTTCATTGTTCAAATATCCTACAACAGTTACACTTTGTCATGGGTCGTCCTGTTCTGCCGAGATGCCATGGAATGACACGGGTGGCTGGTTGAATTTTTTCTTCAACGTTTTTTGTACCATCTGCAACTTTTTGCATTAGTCAATGGGAATTCCTGTGTTCCTCAGCGGCTGATGCCTCTTGTGACCATTGAATCTGTCTCTGATTATCTCTTGCTTCAATATAGCAAGGCATTATAATAATAAAGCTTGGAAGTCGCTTGAAAATTTTGTTTTGATGTGATTCTCTAATTCACTGCTCATTTAGCAATGTTTATAATCTGAAATTCGCAGTTTCAGTGATTGAAGATTAAACTTGCTGTTATCAGATGATGCATGCACACATTATGGAAACCCAAACTCTACTAGATAGACATTTTTGTTGCTTTATTTTTGCCCGCCTTTGTGATCGAGAGGTAGAGATCGAGGGAGAGGGGAAGTGATAAGATGGTTTCAATATAAATTTTCAACTTTGTTGTTTCTGTGGCTGTTGTCGTGCTGCTAGTTTATGAGCTGTAACTAGGACTATTCTTGTGTCAATCGGTTCTTTGAAGAGCCCTGAACATAGTGCAGAGTAAGATGTGTCATTACCAAAAAAATTATTTGATTTTAAATTCTTATCCGATCATGATCCTAATTGTTTTTTCTATGTAGCTCATGTGTTGAGAAACATACAAATGTTCTGTAAGTATAATTCTAGGCTGATTAGTTCAGCAGTTTTACATTTTGATTTTTTGAGTTTTATATTGTTTATATTTATAAGGTTTTTCATGTAGGTATCCTACTGTATACCTTATATCTTAATAATCTTAATATACGTGACATATTCTGTCCAAAAGCTGTTTTAATACATATGCAATTGTTGACCATAAATTCTCCGTCCTATTAGCTTATTGTGAGTAATTTAAAATTTTACTCACTTTTAGTTACATTTATGTGCTAGAAAATTCATTTCATCACTTGTAATATTATTAAATTATATTGCTATCTGTCTCTCCTTTCTTTTTGCAAATAAACTGTACAAATATACAAGCTGATTTAGCCATTTTGTTTTTGCATTAACATGTTACAACAACATGTCTACAACAACAACAAACAAACACTCTTTTGACTCATTTTTATAAGTGTGACATTTATCACTTAAAAATTAAATGTAAACAACTTTTGTTATTTAGAAGTTATATAGTATCGATGCTTAATGTGATTTATGGCTGTTTTCAGTTCAAGCTCTTAATTTCCAAGATTTTTGCCAAAACACGAATATTATTTACTGTGTAAATGATTTCTTTAAACTGGGGAAATCAAAAATACAGTACAATGAATAAATTCATGGCCTATTATTTTGATGATAATTTCTTAAGTAGGTAATTCAGTGTAGAATTTTATTAAATAAAATTAATTTTTGCGAAGTTGGCAAAAGTTTATATAGTGTCGGGCTCAGGTATTACGAGAATAAAAATGACACCCTTCTATAGAAAAATGAAAAAAGTAAGCACATAAAAACGTTTATATAAATCGCCAATTAGACAAATGACAAATTTTGTATTATTTTATGAAAAGTGAAGTTTGTAAATGTGAGCTGAAACAATGTGAGCCATCAATATTAAACAAAGTATAAATATAACATACTAATTTATGAAACTGGCATGTTTGTAAAGTTGCAAAAAAAAAGCCACGTAAAACTCATTATGAGTACAGAACACTTTTATTTGCTTTGGTTAATTTATTTTGAAATTAACCTTATACTAACAGTTTGTCTAGTGAATTAAAGATATTTGTTTAGATATTGACATGGTTAAATGTCTACAGATCAGGTATTTTAAGTTCCTGTCGCTCATAATACTGAGTGAAAAAAAAATCAGTTACCAAAAGGCTGTAACCAGGTTTGTGAATATACATTTTTAATTTTATTTATGACAGATGACCATGATTACATTCTACCAAACGAGTGTTCTGCACCAGAAATTCGAGTTTTCAATGAATACTCCGAACTTGAACTTTCGTCTCATTCCTCACCAGCTGAGCGGAAAACGTCTGGTATAACCGCTCATACTTATAGATATAAAATGGCCTGTGGCATTGTAAAGCTAATTGATGGCGGTCCATGGAGTATAAAGTTTAAGAAGCCTAAATCTACAGAAACAATATCGGAGGAATCAGATGATTCTCAGGAGTCTACATTAGGGAGTCTTGGAACTTATGTTACTAGACTTCTCAAAGACAAAAGTGATAATTAGAAAGGCTGAAATTAGAATGCCTGTTTATAGGTGCTGGGTATGCTCTTTGACATATTATTAACCACGTTCATACTGTCTACTCAAAAGTTGTCCTGTCACGTTTAAATTTGTTTGTCTATGATAGAAATGTCAAGTCATCTTGACATGTGTAGTATTAGATACTTTTTCTATAGATTTGCACATTGTATGTCAAATTCAAAATTCTATGTGCTAATCACCAAATCATATTCTTAAACTTTTCGAACCTATGGATTTTTTTTTAATTTAAAAAACGGTTTGGCTAGGCAAAGATATTAAATTGTTCGGCATTTTAAGTTTGTGTCCTAGAACTTTAAATTGTTTTTGGTGTGCAGACTGCTAAACAGGTATGGTTTTAATGGTTATTAATAGTTTTTGAGTAAATATTGCATTTTTTAATGTCTTAATTTTATATTCATTATTCCATTGCATGTTTGATGTACTTGTCATTTTGTTAAAAAATGCATGATTGGATGTTTATTCTTGGCTTTATACACTCTAAAACTGAATATTTGCACATAATTTGTTTGCAGTTGTTTTCATTTGTTTCTAACTGATAGTGGTAAGTGCTGCATAATTTAATACTTTTAAAAGAATTTTAATGACTATAAGTATCTTATTGTATATTTCAAACAGAAGAATTTAGCCATAGCTGGTAACTATAGATTTTTTTCGAGGGTAACATCTCTTTATCATATGGTATTAACCTTTGCTCTTGTATATATGATGGATAAATTGCCAATTCTGTAACGCATAGTTTAAAACATCTGGTGGAAAATTGTTAATTTCAAGGTAATTGTTAAAATTTACATTTGGAGGTAAAATTGTGATGATGAAAATTATGTTTTAATATTATTTAGTATTTTTATTGATATAATTTTCTGATAATAAATGTTTAATTTCTTGGTAATGGTGTTAAATAAGACAGAGAATGTTATAAAGGACCTTGATCTGATTTCTAGAATATATGGGTCATGTGAATATACTGTGAAATATATATTTGTGAGTAAGGTTCCTATATGGCTTATTTGAGGCTGTATATGGGTAATATCTCAACGTTTAGAAATTTAGGCGGATGAATTTGCTGAAAAATGAACTTCTTTTAGTGGAAAAGTAAATATTTTATAATACACGAAAGTAACTATAACTTGTGACCACTTGTCAAACTTGATTTGTGTTACAATAAATTACCTTCTAATTAATATTACAAACACCATCTCTACCACATTGACTGTTGACGATTTACAAAATGTGACAGTGGTATGCAACTATTGTATTGCATGTAATGTGGAAGATGTTAACTCCTTTCTCTCCCATAACCTTTAAGGTTTCTATAGGAGTCACATCTATACCATTTTTCGGGTAACGGCTTTCCATTTTTCAGTCATCTTAGGAATGTTCGGTTCCAATCCTTTTTCTCCAGGCTCTGTGAAAGGAAATTTTTTTGGCCGTGAATCTTCAAACAGGGACTGGCAGTAACTCTTCCATCTCTCAGCAATTTACTTAGTTCTTTTTAAAAAGTTATATCTATGTTCTTAATACCTTCTCTACTTTTCATTATGTCTTTTTCTAAATATGTATAATTTTATGACAAACTACCCTCTCCTGAATAATCTTACCCCTGATCGTACACTACTATTAAGTAAATTTCTACTTTTAAGTAAGTAATCTACCAAATGCAAGAAAATAATCTCGAAGACTATTGTGAGATAGATAGTTACGGTCAGGAATATTATTTCGAAGATTATCAGGACGATACTTTCAATGCAATTGAGAGCGACCTCGAACAAATCGCAGAGAATCAAAATTCTGTACAACCCACGCATAAAGAACTCTTTACTAAAAGCTTTAAGACTATATTGATTATAGTGAGTTATTTGTTATTATGTTGAAATGTTGTTATATACAGGTAATTAAGAATTGAATGTATAAATTGTTGCCGACTGATATTCATGAATTAGTTGTTTCTGACTGATATTTATAAAGCTAGTTGTCTAGATATATAAAACAAAAATGAAATATGAACTCTACCTACTAGTAGAATAAATTAGAGCAGATTCATGCAGACACACATGCCATTTTTATGAGATAGAAAGTAAACATTTTTTTTCTTGATATGGGAAATATTAATGTGTAAATTGAAATAAAGACGATATATTAAGTATACACCACATGACTCAATACGGGACAAGGTTCTTATATACAGTTTTCTTTTATTTTTTAAATTTTCTTTTATTTAATTATTATTTCAAAATTTATATTTGCTCTTATTTGTCCAGTATAATAGATATAAATTTTATAAACCTTCTAAATGGTAAAAAGCATTCTTGTATAAATCATAATTGTTGCTATAAGCTCAGTTGTCTATTATTTTAACATTTATTCTAAGCGACTCGGTATTAAATGATTTTCAGACGACATACCCATCCAGGCAGGTATGCCCATACCGTCCGAATCGACAGATGTCTTATCATCTATAACAGAAGAGAATGAAAACGAAAATGTATCGGTGCAGCGTGGTACTGCAGTGCGCAATTCCAAACCCAAGTTACCTTCCTTCCCTGGTTTGGGCAAAAAACCCAAAGACAAAGAGAGTAGGGATAAAAATACACCAATTAAAAATGGTTCGACCACCACAGATATTATAAAGAAACCTCAGGGAATCCCGAAGGATGCGGCTAAGGGTAACAGTCGGAGCTCTTTAACTGGCGCAGGAGACGTTTTAGATGGCATCAGCAGCACTCAGAAGAAAAATCTTAACGATATTCACGGGGAGCCAAATGGTACTGTGCCCGAGGAAAAAGTTTCCATGGTATCCGACTCCCTTCATAATAGCATCGAGGGTTCAGATACACATTCGCAAATAATGGCAGATTCGCTCGACATTGACGCAACGGTTCCTAGGTTAACTGCCATGCAAGTTAGTTCAGTGTAAAGCGTAACCGACACATATAGTTCAGGCTTCCATTCTAGTTTATTCTTGTTCTGACAATCTCGATGTTGACATTGGAAATTTCATTCACATTACAAAATATGTAATAATAATTTCAATTGCACTTGTTGATTCTGTATTGTAAAGTGAATTTATGTAAATATTTACGGTGTAAATGAAATTATAGAATGAAATATATAATATATATATATTATGTACTTAACGAGAGATATTATATAAAAAGATATGTAAAAAGAATATATTTATAGTAAAGTTGACACGGCATGGATACAGTAGGATGATCGTAGTAAATTATAATGAATATATTTAATGTTGATGACGTAATTATAGGCAGTGATTACCGATAACGGGTATTATGTTAATGCAAAACTTTAAATATATCACATTTCTTCAGAAATAATTAGCAGGCTAGTGACATTTCCAGAGTAATAACTATTAATGGCAATATGTTTTTAAATCTAATTTAAAGAAGCAGAGAGGCTTTAGTCAAATTGGCTAAGCCAGTAAGTTTGAAATTTTTAAACATTTTTTTGGAAGACTACTATTTGTTATGTCAAATGTGAAAGTTTTCGATGGCTTGGTTAATGGTAAAATTAGTATTAAAAATCTTATGATTGTCGTATTAATATTTAATGACGTGTTCTTATCGGCGCTGACTTATTGTCAGTCAAGATATTTTCTATTAGTGATGTGTTGTATTGAGAATATTAATCAATTTTTTTTAACAGCGTTATTTGCTAAACTTATAGCTAATGAGTTACGGCAGTACAAAATACATAAATGTTTGAAAGAAAAGAATGCACATGGAAAACAGAATGAAATCAGAAATAGATATAGCTATGACTGAAGGTGTTAGCCTATGTAAAACAGGATGTGCAAGATTAATACCTTCTCTGTCAAAAAAGTAGGCAATGAATTACGTCGAAAAAGGGATAAATTCTGAAAATATAATTTACAATGGTTGTATCAAAATACTGGCTGAATTTTATTGTATTGCGTGTATGTTAATAGGTTTTGTAAGTTATGTTAAAATGTAAAGTTTGAAATAATTATGATTTAGCAAATTGACGATTTAAAGGACTGAGGCTGTAAAATTTTTAATTTACGAATTGATGAACTAATTTGATTTAAAACAAATGTGTTTTCGTATCTCCTCCATGTGCTGACCATGCAAGTTGTACATAAGTTGACTATGATGCTGCATGTTAAGAATTAAAAAAAAAACAGGTAAAATATGTACTATTACCACTTACTCATAAGTATTAACAGTGTCAAGTATTATTTTGAAAAACAAAGTCGATTAATTAATATCAAGCAAAACTCTTGTCTAAACATGTGATACTTATTGGGTTCAATTTTGTTCTGTTTACTACTTCACCTAACAAATTAAAAAAAATATTGAAGAAAGATGAAAAATGTTTAAAGGAAATAGCGGTAAAACTAATATAATAAAGTATTTTTTTGTTGAATGGACCTTGATTTGTTTTCATCACAATAAATAAATTATATAATGTTGTTTGTATTTCATGATAAAAAAGGTCTTTTCTATGGTTGCAGCAAAAAATTAATAATTTAGATCAGCAAAAATTAAAATATATTTACGTAGTTTTAAAATGTTAAGTTTAAAATTCCTGATTGCGATTTTTTTAATGTACAATTGAATTTCTTTCAAAATATAGCGATAATGTAACAAAAATATACAACGTAGAATTAAATGTTCTGGTTACTTCTGGATACTTTTGCACAGAATTATTTGGTGTGACAACAAAATTGTGAGTATTTTTTGGTTTTTATATGCAAAATGTGAAAATATTAGCTAACCACATCAAATGAATACTGAGAAAATCCAGGATAGTGTTCCGTAAAATACATTGTCTGAATTGCCAATGTATTAAAAAGATTGACATATGTGCATTTGCATGAATGTATATAAATATGTGCAATAATATTCAAATAACCTAAATATCTTTACAAATAATTGTAAATAAATTATCACTGCATTCTTTTTCTCGTAGCCTTAGTTTCCTACATGGAATTACCATTATTAAAAAGACGAAAAATAAAACCTTTTATGGTTTTTTTAATGTTCATTATTACCATTATCAGTAAATGATCTAAGAAATGAAGGAAATTTATGATGAAGGATACACAATCACAGTCACAGGACAGCTATAAACAGTCTATGAAATTTATGATGAAGTTAAACCTGGTGATGGCAAAAGATTTTTAACAAATATTACTTTTTTTTTATTTCATTCTTTAATACTTTGAAATATAATGAGAAACACTATTCAAAAGTATTAAAACATGATATTTAAAAGTTATAGTAAATTTATATTGTCATAGAACACTGAGTTTAGGTTATTGTCTAAAGATTTCTCAATTTTCTCGGGATGTTTTTAATGAATGATTGTACACAATTATTTTTGAATTATTTAAGGTTAAAACATAAAAAAAAATCCTTTTTAACATAAAAAAACTTCTTTTGCAAATCAGAACTAGTGAGCTTTACTGTTACTGGCAGTATGCATGGAGGTTGACATATTTAATTTTTCGGAGTCGGAGCCGGTTGTTTTCATTTCGCACAGACATTTAACTGTGGCGGTAGTGTAAATTAGTTCATCAAATATGTAAATTTGATTTCATTTTATTGATTAATGGTAGGTAGATTATGAGATATTTGCTAGTTTAATGAATTCTTTTTATTTAAGGCAGTAGCTGAAAAGGATGCCATTACAAATTTCGCACTCTGGAACATTAATGTTTAATAATTTCATAGTAATTATCAAACTTTTTTGTGATATAAATTTATTTAAGTTTTGTCATCTATTAAACGCGTGACGCAGGGATATTATGTTGCCAAATTAGTGAAAGGGTGCGGTGAGAATATCGGTAATAAGAAAAATGTTATACTCGTCGCAAATATAAATGTCGGTTGTTATTTTGGAGCTTTTTTTGTTTAGTCCTCACTTTGTTACATTACACTAATTGTTAAATGTACTTTTCAGATAAATTTTGTTAGTACAATTTGTAGCCTTTATTATATATAATGCATAAGAAGATAATTTTAAATTGGAGTGGATGAACAATAAATATGTGTTTTCAGTTGGCATAAAATTATGTCCAATATGTTCATTATATACATCAGTTCTAAAAGGTTAATAAAGTGCGAATGCTTTTCTGAAAAATTTAGTCATTAAAGGAAATACTGAATGAAAAGCAATTTGAATTAAAATTATTTCTAATTGTTAATCGGCGAACAATAATTCTGTAAAGATTAAAAAAAGATATTTTATGTATGTATAGCACTATTTTATTATAATATTTAAGATAATCTTTTATCAGCACTAAAAGAATATATGGAGAATAAAGGTTTATCAAAAAAAATTACTGTTAGGAATTGATATATTGAATCTATCGACACATTTAAAAACTTGTTTGTAAATATCCAAAGCGGCTAGTTACCACATCAGTTGAGCAAAAATGTTTGGTTTCTACCTGTTAAATTTTCGGTCATTTATAATTTTACCAACGTTAGAGATTGGCAAATTTTGGTTAGAAAGATGGCAGAAGCCCATGTGTTAATGATGAAAGGAATGACAGGTATGCTTCTAGTAGCAGTAGCATTATTAGATGGGAAATAATTTGATTAGATCGCTTAAAACTATTTCGCTTTCATCTATTTTTTTAAAAATGTTCATACTAACGTCATCAAATATCTGTCAAAGTGAAAAGTCAGCGCTAATATCTGTTAAAATAATCACAGTCTGTGTATAAAATATCTGTTAAAGGGAAATAACGGAGCTAACGTAAATATCTGTCAAAATGAAATGTCAGAGCTAACGTAAATATCTGTCAAAATGAAATGTCAGAGCTAACGTAAATATCTGTCAAAATGAAATGTCAGAGCTAATGTAAATATCTGTCAAAATGAAATGTCAGAGCTAACATAAATATCTGTCAAAATGAAATGTCAGAGCTAACGTAAATATCTGTCAAAGGGAATTGTTATAAATATCTGTTAAAGTGTAATAAGAGTATAACAAATCAAAACACATTCAAAAACTCAAGAGGAAATCTATTTACCATAATTAAGCGATGACTTCATGTTAAATTTATTCAGTAAATTGGTAAGAATTTTCAAATGCGATATGGGAGGAGATATGGAATCATTATGGTTAGGGTTGATTTTATGGTGAGATACAAGTTTCCGTCCGATTATATATTAGTCAGATCGATGGAGTTATGAAAAAAAATTCGGTAAAGATAGAAGATCTATTCGCTAGCTGACAGATTTTGAATTTTTTTCCCTTGTCTTTATCGGGGACCAAAATGTAGCACTTTAGAGCTAAACAAATGGGGCATCATAGGGCATCATCGGGCATCAAGAAATAGGTTTCGTCTTGTTTTCTAATATGTTTATTTTTTTTTACAAGTACTTTACTCACTATACTAACGAGTGAAAAATTATTATAGAGGAATTAGGATTTTAAGATCTTGATTATAGATCTTGATAAAAAATTTAGAATTGTAACAAATTCGAGCACCAATCATGGATACATTTCTTTTTAAAGTAAAGTATCTTTGGTGCATAAAGTACCATCAGTGAGACAAACTTGTTGGTTTAGGTAAGAACCAAGTAAATCTGTTTTTCAGAACTTTTTATTGGGTTAGGATATTATTTGCTTTTAGTGCTGATAAATATATATCTGTGTCGTTGCTTAGATTCATGTCGTATTGAATTCGCTAGAGCCATGTAATTGAATTGTAGAGAAAATGTGTAATGTTTAGAGCAAGAGTAATTTTATGCGCATTGTAAAATTCATTTGTATTAAACCTGTTATATTGAAGTATGGGGTATATGTAATATTGAAGTAAACTTAATTTAAGAGACATATTTACTTTATTTTTTTGATCTTGATGCTTCTTAAATATTGCAATTTTATAGCATATATTTAGTTTTGTGTTTTTTCACCAAAGGAGAATGGCAATACCTGATTTAATCCAAATGTCTTCTTCGAGTATATTCGTTTTTTGGGCTATTAAATAAATTCTAGAATGCAGGTATATAATAATATTATGTTCGAAACAAGTGGCTTTAGCTATCTTTTTTTATTCTACTTCACCCTTATCATATAATTTGTATTTAGGGTAGACACTACATTTATTTACGGAGACTTTGTATACTTTGACACTTGTATGCTTATTATCTTGACTGAGAAATCATGAGCTTTTGATCTTGTAATTTTGCTAAGTACAATAATAAAAAAATCACAAAATGTTTAAACATGTAATACAGATCTTTCATCTCACCAAGGCGATATCCGTTAAGTTATTTGATTGCCCCCTCATAACATTTAAGATGGTTTTGATGTTGTGTATAAGTTCGTTTTTTTTGTTGGTCGTGTAAAACGTATAGTAAGTTCCAATGTAAAAATAATGTACGAAAGTAATGTGCCCATATGGAATTGATTTAAAAAAGAATGTCATGCGTTTGATCTTGTTTTTTAAAATCAGTTTCAGAGTAGAATTCGGACCCTGAAGGTATAGTCACATTATTGTAAAGTTTGGTAAGTAAGTATTTTAGAAATATATAAAGAAGACTAGAACTCGGAAAGCCAAAAAAATTAGTTTGTTGCGTAATATTTCCAATTATAAAAATAAATATCTGATTAATATCATAGTCTACGCGTTAACAATAATGATTAACGATATTTAAGTATAATAAATTTACTATAAATATTTTTATTTAGTAATTGGAATAAAAAATAATGTTTTGCTTCAAAATTTGCAGCAAAACACCGAAACATAAATTGTCAGCCAATAAGAATCATCGAAATGCACCACACAGCTAGTAGAAGGCCAACTTCCAGTAATTGTGTGAGTAAGAAAGGTTCTATAAATTTAATTCCATAAACAATAATTATTGGTTACTGTATAATGACAAAGTGTGTGAAATTGATTGGACCGCCCCAATTATTTGTTTGAGGTATTATTACATCATGAAATTTATATATTACGTGACTTTGTGTTTTAGGGCGAAGTTAATATGCATAATGCAATAAAAATAAATTTTTTCGACTTAAAACATGGTTTTTGGGAAAATATCACAATTGTAGTTTTATCAGATACATTTCAAGAAATTTAAAATTTTTTTTCAAAAATTGTCAAATACACCATTATATATTGCATATTTATATAAACTAATGATTTTTGCATTTTTCCTTTAGTACCAAATTTCAAGATTATAGGTCAAAGGGAAGCTGTTTATATAAAGGAAGATGTTTAATAGTTTTGACAACAGAGTCAATATCAATTTATGTGATATTTGAAAGGTATCTTTTCAAGGTTGTATTTAAAGTTGCTATTTCTGAGCGTTCTGGAGAAAAAGGGTCTTCACATACAGAGAAATGGACGACAAAGTGATTAAGGGTTACATTTTTTTGGATGTTAGGTATGGGACCTTAATTAGTAGATAACTTATTGTGTTCTATTGAGGATAAAAGTATTTAAATGGGATATGTTATCTAGAAACCGTAGGATGATCCTAATGTAATTGGCTGAATGTTTAAAACTTGGATAGCTTAATATTTGGAACAAGTGCTATAGTCGGATTGCCATTCTCCTCCTGATTTAAAATTCCCAAACACTTGGAATTGCAAATTTTACCTGAAATTGTCTACTTCGACTTAAATATTGTTTATGAACTTAAAATGATGAGTCGAGGGTAAGAGTAAGAGAGTGTATATTTGATGGACTTACAAAAGTACTGAGATGCTTAAGCTATGATTTTCAAAATTTGCTAAAAGGGAATATGGCGAAATCCAACAGAAGAGTCCAATAATCTGTTTAAAAATTTTTTAGTTCTAAGAAATTATTTGCTAATAATTTATAATCAATTTGTAACTTTTAAAACCATCCAAAAGTTTATAAAATAAGTCGGATATGTGAATTATTAAATGAGAACTTTTAGGTTTTATTATTGTGACTAGAATCCAGCTTCGCGTTTCTGGTAAATTCTTGTGTAAACATTTTTAAAATAAAATTTGTTTTGAAAATAAACTTTGTTTGAAAAGCATATGCATTTGTGACTTTAAAAAGAGTCGTATAACGAATAAAGACTATTTACAATTTTCACAATGTGTTCAAAATTAATGTGGAGTTCTGCCCTTTTATATGGGTCAAGATGAAACTTTGCTTTCATTATATCAGGAACGTTGGTGTCTCATTTTTTATAGTAGTCGTCGTGTGCAAAGAGCAATAAAGACTCAAGCTTTATTGTGGACTAGTCGTTAGGAATGCATGAATTTTTTTAAAAATTAAATTTCAGGATTTACATTGAATTGAGTCATAGCTTAGGCAATTTATTAGATACTTACTACATTAAATAGATTTAAAGTAACATTGTAAATTAAAATATTTTTAAATTCATTTAACCTAAATAAATATACTGTTGAATTTTTAGTGTCATAAGTTTTAGGTGCATTCCTGTTAGTATAAGCCAGTATTAAATCCTCAAATGTTCAATTCGTAAATATATTTTCGCTTAAAGTAAAAAGTGCTTTGGTTGTGTTAGAAATTTTTTCAGTATTTAATGGTATATGACAATATTTGTCTTAAATCATTACAGGTTGGGATTTTAAAAAAAATTTTCAATTTGCTTTGTTGCGAGTTTACTTTTATCACTACTAAAGCTTTTCCATTTATTTTTTAAGTTATTCTGTGGTTACTCACTTAGATATTTAAATTTTAACATGGAAAGGCTTTGCTTCTGTTTTACATTCTTATATTTATATATATATTAAAACAAATCAAAAAATATTTAACATCCAAACATTTGCCTTTAATGTTTGGATGTTAAATATTTTTTGAAAAAATTAATTGAGGGCTACACTCTTTAAGTGCCTGTTTGAATTTGCTTTATGAAAAACCTACGGAACAGATTTAGATAGAGCTGTTGTATTCTTTATTTATAGTATGACAGTACATTTTATGTTTATACTTGCATGATTTAAAAATTACTAATCAGATTTATACAAAGTTTTGACTGTTATATTTAATAGTCTAGTAATGAAACTGAAATACATTGATAATGGGTTGTAAAATTGAGAGAAAAAGACAAAAGTATAGGCCTACACCTCATCACAATATTACATTCCTATTCCCACTACCTGGATAATGGAAAAACAAATGGATGTTCACATAAATGACATTGTATTATATAGTTATTACCATTCCAAAAATAGTCCCTAAAAGTTGGCATAATCTGTCACAACTTTATTTAGCTATCATTAGTATTGGTTGTGACTAATAGCTTGTGATTGTTTGTTGTCACTATCCTATTTTATAGACATATTTATCAAAATGCTTGTATTATGACAAAGCGTTTTAATTATACGGCTACCAGTGACAAAATCCTCGGAAAAACATTTAATTTTTTAAGTACATGCAAATATTTATTTTAAAATTTTTACCTTATTTTTTATTTATTTTGAATTGACTAGAAGACAAGAGTGAGATAAGAATAGTGAGATAGCAATATTTAGTTGTTGTTATAAATATGTTCAAGAATAGTAATATTTTTATAGTCTAATATAAAATAAAACTAAATTCTCTTGTTTATATATTTCCAGCAATATTTGTGGGGAACGGACTAACCCAATTTGCCTTAGAGCAATGCTATCCCATTCACACCTATGTTGTACCTACTTATAACATAAACAGAAAATAAGACATAATGTCACATTTTTCTCTCCGTGTTATTCAATACTTGGAACAGTAATTGGTTTACATGAGTAAAGTTGCGGTCAAAAAGTTAGTTTCTAATATTTGTTGACCCAAATAAGATATCAGATAAGGATATATGAAAATTGTCTATATTGAAATTGACAATCATATATGAAACTACTACGTTGACAGCTTTCAAATATGCTCTACACATATTTTTGAGTCTGTATTCAAAGTATAATCGGTATTTATTTTAATGAAGGCATTTTTCCTGGAGACTTACTATATTTTATGCGGTATTCAGTCTGTTGTAGCTTACATTGGAGTGTGAAAATAAAAGTATATATAAATAAAAGTATATTTGAAATTAGGTATTGGTTTTGGGCATTAGTTGCATATGAATAGTGTACTTATTAAGCCAATTCTTTCACAAGTTTTACAAATTTGATTAAATTATTTTTTAAATTAAATTAGCTTCAGGTAGGCAGAAAAAAATTTATTATTGACTTTCTTATCTCTGTATCTGTATATTATACTGTATCTGTATATATACTCTTGTGTCAATTCAAACATTGTTATTGTAAAAAAATCAATCATAATTTTGTATTAGTTTCAAATACTTTGTCAAAGTAGGAAAAACTTGTCAAATTCAAGTCAGAACACACAAAATGTAACGTACCATAATTGTCAATATCACCTTAAATTGTCAATGCAAGTTAATCAAAATAATTTTATTTCAAAGTTCTAATAAAATGCTAGTAGTATCTAGAATATTTCCAAATTTACAGGAAATTGCGTGACATTTTGACATATTGCAAGACACTTTGCCATATTGCACAACATTTTGACATATTGCAAAACACTTTAAAGCTAAATTTTTGCAGAGGGCTTAAAAATAGAAAATGGTATATGAAACCTCATTTTAAAAGACCTGTCCAATGGTAATCAATCAAAAGGCACCTATGTTCGAAAGACATTTGGACATATTGCATGACACTTTAAAGTTTAACTTTTTGAAGAGTGCTTGAAAATCTCAATTTTAAAGAAGTCTCAATTTTAAAAAGCCTGTCCAAATAATATTCAATCGAATGGTTTGTGTATTTCGCTCCTACTTTGGAAGGTATTTTAATTTTTTTTAATATTTCTTTACATATTAATTGAAATATCTATACAGTCTAAAAGTGTAGGTACTATAAGTGTGGCAGGTGAGGATGGACAGACAGATGTACGAATATGACAAAAATATAAGGGTTCCATTTTTGCTACCTGGCTACGGAACCCTTATAAAAACGAGTGAGAATAATCTGCTCTATTATTTGGCAGTGTGATCTGTGTTTCGTGTTTGTAGCCTCTTATCCATATTTTATTGCGTTCACAGAATGAAGAATTTTTTAATTGCTGTTCATGACATTCGTTATTTTATTGAATATATCTAGTATATTATATATATACTTGTTCAGCAACTGTATAATATGATTGAATCCCACGAGGTTTCAATCTTGGGTTTTTAAAACTCTCACTGCGAATTCATGGTTTTTGTCCAATTTTACGGCTTGTAACGGGAATGCGCCTTATTTTTAGTATTTTCCCTCTTTTCTTTTAGTTTTGTATGTATGTACTGATTAAGGCATTAGGATTATAATTTAAAGTTAATTATTACTATTGTATTTAATTTTTATTAAACCTGTTGTGTATAAAAGATTTTATTACAGTTTCAAGTGGAAATCGTATCGAAATAAAAAGGTAAAGAAATTGTTCAGTTTTATTTTGCTTATATTTTTCCATAGCTAATCAAAAGATTCTCATCGATGAGATGCTTGCTTTGGTTGGTATTATACAATTAAATCTTGAAGTATATATTATTTTAGTTTTGTGTAGTACATCATAAATTATACTTTAACCGTTTTAGTGCCATGGTTTTTTACTCATATATACTTAAAAATACCAAAGAAATCATTTGTTTCGATGTCCTTGTCTCGAAAAAAAATTGTATCTCTTCCAAAAATTATCCAATTTTAGTAATTTTTTCAGTGTTTTCTTAATAAAAACTTGTACAAGGATAATAAAATACAAAGAAAATTATAGAAATATATATTGTGAACAAAAATTATAACAAAAACTAAAATCAAGGTCACATCGTATTTTCACAGTCCGGTACATCCTCCGTATCAGCAAAATAATTGTTATCGTCACTATTATCACTATCACTCAAAATTTGCACCACAACGTTACTCCCACTATCACTTCTTCACAACTTGAAAAACGATCATTTTCACTTGAATTATTTTTGTATTCCAACATTATGGGTTAAAAATTTTCTTTACCTTGATCCTTTTTATATTGCAATTACTAATAATATTATAATTTGAACTTTATGTAACACGTAGAAAGATAAAAAATTAGTGATGCGTGCGAACAATCTCCACTACCGCGTGCTAAACAGCAACTAATTTCTCGAGCACTATTGCGCACGAGCGCGATGGCGCTTATCGGCACTTAAACGGTTTAAGTATATTTATGAAGAGAAATTAACTGTTGTAAATACAGTCTTCCAGATAAATTTGATAGTGAATCTAGTTTTCTAATAATAAGAAGTGTTAGTAAATTTATAGTTTTTCTTTTCAGATTGTTCTGGAAAATATAAGCTAAAAATGATCTATAACGTTTTTTGATTTGGCCTTCTGGAGAAACAATTAATTTTTCATTAAAAAAATATTTTTTATTTTCAGCATTTTCTGATTTACATAAATGGTTCATCATTATAAACAGGGAAAAAAGTTTAAAAGGCACCAAATCACCAAGGCAATAATTTGTCCTTTCTATGAAATAATATTTGTACCACTTAACATTCATAGCTGTGTAAGGTGTTAACCACATCGCTTTGGTGAGGCCACATGACGCTTGGTGTGTGTGTACTGCAGGATGCTTAACCCTTGCGTTAACATTGAAATAGTGTATCTTGCAAACGGAATATGATACTATTTATGGATTATAATCATTTTATACACGTGACACTATAGAAGCCGTCATGCTACATCAATTTAAGAACAACTGTATAGATTAGTATTGTCAGTTTAAAATTTAATAACCTTATATTGAATGGTTCAGAATATTTTAAAAGATAATATTACACAAAACAACTTACTAATTACTTTTACACTAACTAAAGATAATATTACACAAAACAACTTACTAATATTACACAAAACAACTTACTAAAAGATAATATTACACAAAACAACTTACTAATTACTTTTACACAAAACAACTTACTAATTACTTTTTTACACTTACTAATTACTTTTATTCTAACACTAACGCTGATCATGTTTACTTGAAAATAGTGATTAAAATTTACCATTACAAGTGGTATTAACTTTTAAATGCATCATGTAACAAATCTGCTTTATGATTTTAAAGGTACATTCGACTAGTCGATCGCAACTACCATCAAAATGCTCATTGTATCTTGCTATTTGACGACGATGGTCGTTGTGATGGCGATTAAAACGTCATTGTTCACGACCGCTTCGAGCTCATGCTGTCACTCATAACAAAGTAGGTTAGCGTGGTTTTTCTTTTGTCAGTTTGATTTTGAGGCATTGATAAAATTGCACATTGAAGATTAGAAGACACATTGAAGATTAAACATGGCGATGAGGAAATAACTAAGCAGTTCTGAAAGATATTTAATAATACAAGTAGATGTTACACCAGAAGATGTAAAATGCTATAACCTCTTAAATTTGTTCAATACCTACCAGATACTTACAAGTGACAAGTTAGATTTGGCTATAACCCCTTCCACTTAAATTGTCAATTGTAAAGCGCATAAGCTAGTGGAATGGGGATGGTCACGGTCACGAGAGAGCATTGCCGGTGGCTAGTTAAATATGCCCTAAATATGTCCTTTCAGGTTTGCAAGTTTCTAAATCTTAGTAGCAATATTGCTTTTACTTTTTAATGACTAACAAGACAGGAAATGTTAATAAACTTTTTTGTTATGACTTTCTCTTTTAAGGAGATGTCTCTTTTTAGATGGTAAATATAAAAAAAATCAAATTTTAAGGATTAAATTAAAAACGTTTAAGGGTTAAGTTTGAATGCGCTAGGAGATTTTATATAAACTACATTCTATCTCTCTAGATGTGAATTTGTGTACATCAAACACATTAAAAGTCCAAAATATCCTATCAATTTTTATTTGAGTATTTGCCTATAACAACAGGGGAGTTTTTCGTACTAAACATTTTGCATGTTTTTTAAGGGATTATATGTATGTGTCCAACACCCTTAAAAATCCATGTTTTGATTATTTTTTTTAGGGGGATATTAAAAACAATTATCCCATATATAAGTAATACTAAATATATTGGTCTTTCAGATACAAGAAATATCTATTATTATTTTGCTATATTAGATAATCAATGCTATTAGAGGCACTTCACTTTTTGCGTCTTCACTCATTAAGATGAGTAAACGTAATGTAAATTCAAGAAGATTTTTACGATATAATATGGTTGTTGTTATAGCCTATCAGGCCATTTTTAGAACTATTCTGTTGCACAATTTTTATAAAAAGTAATTAATTTTTTCAAAAATTAATAACTGGGGTAGGGCTGCCTCACTTCAGTGCAACTTATATTGTAATGTACAAGAAGTGTGGTTTGTTATATTATAATAGCTATGAAGCTTATCATGATAGGCAGATGTTTTGGCAGAGGCAGATGTAAAGTAACATAGGTAATGATGATACTAACGGTTTTACATTATTCATATTAATATAAAATACTAGTAACTCTGTCTCTCTGCATGGGGACAAGTTGTACTATGTTACACATTTCTAGACTTCCAAAGTTTCTCCATTTGGGGTGAAAGTAGACAATGATTTTAATGCATTTACTAATATGTAAGTATAAATATATTATTAAATTGCATATTAGAAATTTATTACAAATAGTGTTTAAAATGAAATTAATTCTGCCATCTAGGGGAGAATTATAAAACTTCATTTTATTGTATTGACATCATAATAGTGGCTTGTAAGAGTAACACATGTCGTCTTAATTAATTAAGTACCAGTTGTTTTAGGTAATCATCTGAAGTATATGACTTTACTTGGATCAACAGAAACCTTCATGCCATATTTTACCTATCTGTCCATCTGTTAATGAAAAAATTATATTTTGTTTTAAAATTTGTGGCTAAACATGGAAACAATGAACAGGGAAACAAATGTTCACGAATCAGAACGCATGACATTGAATTGAAATTTATGATCCAAATATGGAAGAGCACCGACACTAATCACAATATTGTTTTTTACAATTAGTGGCCAATCTCAAGTAATAGGGAAGTTACGCAAAGCCAATCGTAGATGGCGCCACAGAAGTAAGACGTAAATAACTGAAATAACACCATAGATCGTATAATGAAACTAGCTGTCAAATAAGCGATAGATTTTTGTGGCGGGTAAAATTAAAAATTGTTATGTGAAAAGAAAATATGACGAAAAATTACGAATATTTAACAATATTAGAATTAAAAACTCCGAATAAAATGAATGCTTGAACAAAGCTGAGGCTTTGTTTTGTTGTGTTTAAGTTTTTGCGATGCACAGCTATTTCCAATAGCTTCCGAGGTTTTTGTCCTTAGGGAATAAATGAACAACTATGTTTTCAGCTGCTTCAACTGCAACAGCATTCAACTGCACATCATTGATGCTTACTTATGATAATTCGAGATGTAATCTTCGAAAAACCACTGAAATGTTTACGTTATAGTACAGGTAGACCCGTAGGGGGAGAAATTGGCACTAAGGTTCCCTATTGTAGCAAAATTGCTTTATGCCATAAATTAAATTTCATTTTCCATAAACAATATTTATTCATCATTAGAATGACGACGTTTGTAAAATGGCTCTTTCCTCTCTCCCTCCTCTATTCAGTTATATATATATATATATATATATATATACACAAATACATATATATATATATATATATATATATATATATATATACATATATATATATATATATATATATATATATATATATATATATATATATATATTTATTTTTTTTTAAATTTTTGTTTCGGACATCTAGCGTCATGGAATTTATGCATCACGTGACAAGTGTCACATGGTGATTGTTTTGGCGCGTTTTCCGAAGAATATCACAATTGTAGGTGTATAATTTTAAACATTTTTTAAAAAATTGTCATTTATCCTATTTGGAGATAAAGTTGGATATAGTTAAAACAGTACTTGCTCTTACTTGTAACCCTGGTACATTAGCTTTACAATTGTTATTTGAAACATTTCAGTACTTTCTAAGATAGATCTCATAGATGTCGCTACCGGTTTAGTGGAATAAAAATGATGTTTTATGATGTTAAATAAGATAATTTTGTGTTTTATTTGCATTAGTTAGTTTTCTAATTAACTCACTATATAAACAAAAACAGTGATCCATCACGGGACGCCTGGCAGATGTGAAACATCGTGTTCGTACAAGTAATATGCATAAAAGACAAGATTATTAGAGGAACTAAATATAGCATAATGAAAAAATAATGTATTACGAATTTGTTACAGAAAATGGTGACTTTATTTAATAAACATTTATTTACAATTAATATAAAAAAAAACAGTGAGCCGTCACAGGACGCCTGGCAGATGGGAAATATCGTGTTCGTACAAGTAATATGCATAAAAGACAAGATTTTTAGAGGAACTAAATATAGCATAATGAAAAAATAATGTAATACGAATTTCTTACAGAAAATGGTGACTTTATTTAATAAACATTTATTTACAATTAATACAAAAAAAACAGTGAGCCGTCACAGGACGCCTGGCAGATGTGAAACATCGTGTTCGTAAAAGTAATATGCATAAAAGACAAGATTATTACAGGAACTAAATATAGCATAATGAAAAAATAAAGTATTACGAATTTCTTACAGACAATGGTGACTTTATTTAATAAACATTTATTTACAATTAATACAAAAATAATAAAGCACAGGTTATGTGTACCGTTGTAAACAACAGCGTCGAAGTGAGTGAGGAGGGGGTCGCGTAGTCGGTTGCGCATGGCGACACATCGCCATACCGTACACTCAACTACATAGACTATATATACCTTAGTATAGCGTGGGCCACGGCAAGCGTCGCCACGCCAACGATCCAATTTATACCTGTAGATGTTTCACATAAAAAAAACGTTCCTCTTACATTTTCATAAAAAGCCCCACCACGCTTTTTTATATTAAAGTTAATTTATTTGTTTATCACATTCTTATTTTAAGCTTATTGAAAAGTTATATTGAGTTGTAAGACATTCTTTCGCTCTTGACCAAAATTTTTATATTTGAAGATTACTTTGATGACAAAAAATGAACAAAAAAAATACGTTCGTTATAACTATTTCAGTGCAAATTGAAATAGTTGCAATATATATATACCGAGTACATGTAATGCAAAGAAGACTTTCAAGTGGTTTAACACAAACGCATATTCAGCTAATGATGACTAAATTATACTATCGGTTCCCGTCCATGTAGCGCCCGGGTGCAATCAAGACCCTAGCGCCCTCTAGTAGGCGTGCGATCAAAATGGAATACTTACAGTCACCGAATATTATATGTACTCTGTGCTTACAGTTACATTTTCACTAGTCATCGAAAATTTGGGTGCAAATGGCGCAATTATAAATGATCTTGGGAACCAATAGCACGTTTACTTCGCTTGCAGTACGCCCCCCCCCCCGTGTATCGCGTAGTAGACGAATAACAATAATTTATAGGAAGGAAAGGCTTACAAGAATAAAAAAGAAAACTTTGTAGTTAATTCAAAATTATTTGATTTAAAGATTAAATGTAAATCACAGGATAAAGTAGGTACGGATAACATTTCGCAGACAAACACACAACAGAGTACACATTGGTGATTTTAGTACATTGAAACCCTTGTTTGCTTAGCTAAGGGCAACCACAAGTAGCTTGCTTCATTATATTCAATCAGGTTTTCTCCTAAAAAGATGCAAAATATTCATAATATTATGTTAAGTAAGCTTTGCGATCTCTACAAGCTACAGGAAATTATTGAAATGAAAACTAAAACTATAAACTTAAGTAGTTCCCCTGGACTAACTAAAGTTTAGAAACACTGTTTCGTAGTCTAATTTTTTTTTTCTTGGGTGACTTAATCATACATCTTAATATAATATACTAAATCAATAATCATTTCAATTTCAGATATATGCAATTACTTAGAAATTACAGGACGCTCGTAATCACAAATATGTTTACAAAAAATTTACTTTTCGTGATTTTTTTAGCAAAATCTTTAACGATGTCACTGACTTCAATTTAATTTCGTGTTCAATACTATTAACGATAAATTTGTCAATCTACTTTGCGACAATGTTGACCTGTGATGTGTGTGTTTTTAATTATTTTTACTTTAGAAAATGATATTTCGCTGTCTGCTACAGTGAATGGCTATGTGAGGTAAGTTCTAAGTGCTGTAGATAGATTTGGGAACACTGAAATTAATTTATTTGTAAACAAATAATTTAAAATATCCAACGGCGTAGTTGAGTAGTCAATAAACATCAGTAATAATTTGATTTCAATAAAGAGCTCGAACTTGTATTATCTAAATTAGAACAATGTACTTTTTTGTATCTAAGTCCAAATCGTTACCGTGTTTTAATTTTAGAAGAAATAAAAAAATTACATTACTTTGATTCAATAGTTTCCACGAGCGCGAAGGCGGGCAGGTGCGGAAAATTCTGCTATTGCGTCGACTTCTTCCGCTACGGTTTTCGCGCTATTAAGGAACTCCCCAAAAGTAAACTCATTAAGGAAGTCAGATAAATTATTTTTGCATAATCAATCATTTTTAAGATAAGATACTTGCTAACTATATTTATCTTGAATATATTTAGCGTAAATTTTACAAATTGCCTACCTGAAGATGTTGTCCTGCAACGAAACCTAGGTCGTGGTAAAGAATTTAAATAAAGTAGAAGTAATACTATATCACGTAATTTTATTTAGTTGTGAAAAATCAAATTACACTTAAGTAGAGAGCAGATAAATTTAAATGACTTAATTTTTGCCAGTAATGAATTTGTCATTTCTTGACTCCGGATCTTTGCGCCTTTCGGAATATATGGAACATAAGGCATCATACACTTTTCTTAGATTAAAACCTAGAGCTTTTATTGCTTCAACCCTGCTCTCCCATCGAGTATTTGAAAGTGGTTTTAGAGTTAAGGTGGGCACTTCTTTGGCATGTATTTGCCTACGTGCTGTTGACGAGGCAAAGAAAACATAAATTTCTTGCACAATTGAAAAGAAATTGATAACTTCTAATGAACATTTTGTAGTGTTATTTACTACCAAATTTAGGCTATGTGCCGCACGAGGTACATAAAATGAGCGCTGATTTAAGTTTAAAAATCGTTTTTGTAGACCTATGTTTTTCTATTTTATGTCTACACCATTGTCGTAACCTTGATCACGCATATCTTGTATGTTAATATCGTTTGAGAATAAAAAAATTAACAAACATTTTGTTGCCATGATCAGTAGTATTTGAAATAGGAAACAATCCCAGAAAGTGTTCTTTTATTTCCCCTTGTTGTTGCTTGTATTTAAAAGAACGTACCATATGTAAAATCTACCGAACGTACCGTACGACAATCGTCATTTGTTCTTCGTGGGCAATGTCTGGAGTGCAATCCAAAATAATTGAAAAATATTTGGATTGTTTCTATTCCAAAACAATAGGTTTTTTTATCCTTTCTCCTAATAATTGTATTATTTCAATCTGAATATTATGTCCGAGATAATGAGTTAGGCGTGACTTAGATTGTTGAACACGGTCAATGTGTTCTGTAAGCACATTATCAAAATTAGAGATATATTTAACCAGATTTAAAAAATTACCATCATCAGAATCCTAAATTTTTTCAGTGTTCCCCTGTAAAGCTTAGACATTGCCGCTCTAAAAAGTGAATTAAGTTGATTATTCCTCCCACTACTGCCACCTAATTTTTTTTCCCAATAAATTTCAACTTGGTTCAAAAAACTTTTTTTCTTTTAAAATACCAGTTTTCAATGTAATATGCTTCTTAAGAAATAATAGGTACACTGAGCTCTTTTCACGACGTTCTAAAGCCATAGACAGAGGCTGCCAATCTTTATAACCTATCTTACCATTAAAGGGAGTAACATTAGCATGAAAATCAGTCGATTTAGAGTAAACCAGCCAGTTTCTTAAAACGGTTTCATTATTTAACACCTTTTTAGTATAATAAGCATTTGAAAAAGATCTTTTCGAACTATTCGAAGGATACTCGTAGGAACTCTCTTTTACCTGTATTGCTCTGCGCTCTATTAAAAATATCCTCTGTTTGTCAGATAACTCATGTGGCCATAACGCGAGATTATTAATTACATCTTCTCGAAGTATGTTCTCCGGGGACACTTCGGTACAAGGAGGTTTTACGACCACCGACGACGAAGACAGTAGCGGCGGTGGCGTTGGAGAGACGAGTTCTGCTGTAGAATTATCTTGGTTTTCTTGCGTCTCTAGGTGTTCGTCCGAAGATGGACCGAGACGAATAATAAATTTTTAGATAGAACTTGTATTCTTTTTTTGAGATACTTCCATTGCCAGCTTTCTTTTTCGATTCTGTGCATCAGAAAGTTTCTTTCTTCTTTTTGAATAAAAAAATAAGTATGGAAGTGTTTAAAAGTTTTATTTAAGGCAGTAGTTAAAGTAGGCACCTAAGTACTATCGATGTAAATTAGTAATCGACAAAAAACGACAGCAAAATTTACATTAGTAAGATCCAGATAAATCGTTGCAACCAGGTATTATTATAAACACATATCAATCAATCAACCTAGGTACCTATAAAAAGTAATCTAACAGAATTAAAAAATAAAAGAAGAAATTTTGAATATATTTGGCGTTAATTTTGTAGAAACTCATTATTCACAATTAAATGAAACTACGTGATGTAGTATTATTTCTACTTTCCTCAAGTTCTTTATCACGACCTAGGTTTCGTTGTATTATAACATCTTCAGGTGGGCTATTAGCTATTGGGCTATTCTAACAGAATTAAAAAATAAAAGAAGAAATTTTGAATATATTTGGCGTTAATTTTGTAGAAACTCATTATTCACAATTAAATGAAACTACGTGATGTAGTAATATGTCTACTTTCCTCAAGTTCTTTATCACGACCTAGGTTTCGTTGTATTACAACATCTTCAGGTGGGCTATTAGCAAAGATCTTTGCTTTCGTTGTATTACAACATCTTCAGGTGGGCTATTAGCAAAGCTCTTTGCTAATAGCCCACCTGAAGATGTTATAATACAACTAAACCTAGGTCGTGGTAAAGAAAGTAGAAATAATAATACATCACGTAGTTTCATTTAATTGTGAAAAAGAAGAAAGTCAATACATATTACATCGAGCAATTTGGGTCGTTTAAATCCAGTGGCAGAGTGATTTGATTAGGTATCAGTTATGCAACCAGTTAAAGCAAAAAAAACGACAGCAAAATTTGCATTTTGAAATCCACGACACTCAGTGACTCACAAACCCACATGTTTTAAAACTTCGTCGGTCTGAGGTTACAACTAAGAATAAGACCTAAGTAAATATCTAGGTATACTAGTAGATACATATTAAAGCAGTATACTTACCGTAATTCCGCACTGTACTAGGATAAACAGATGAACAATTCGAGGTAGGTAGTAGAGATGTGTAACTCATGAGTGAGAGATATAAAAGATATAGCTCACTTATTACGACCATATCTATCACTCACTCACTTGAAACCAAAATGTATCAGTATATCACTAGCTCAGGAGTGATCGGCGTCTTTTTCGTTTCACCAAATCAATCATTTCACTCACTCGTCGCGTCGTGAAGATAGATATAAAAGTATATGTTTAGTCAAATATGGAACTGGATCTGTGTACACGAACTAGCTACTCGCGATCCAATGTGAACGCTGTGGTAAAGTATACTTTAGTTCGCTCAAAATATCTGCGTAAACAAACACTTTTTTATTTCATTTCAAAATTCTAATTTATAATTGTATAAATACGCCAATCTATTCCAATTGATTTAATTAACATTAAAGTTATTTTATGTATAATTTGAATCTAGGTTAACAGTCCTAAATTCCAAACCTGCAAAGTATTAAGTAAAATGAATACTCCTGTATAATTTATTTTTATTTTCAAACAATAGTGCGTAAAGTTCAGTCATTACTATTTATCACAATATTGTATGACCATTGTTCAACGTACGCGTAATAAATGATTTCGTTAATAACTCGGAGTAGTGATATACTGAACTAGAGATATAAATGAGTGATATATATCTTTCTAATTAAATTATATATATCACTCTTTTCTTTTCACTGATACATTGTGCGCACCTTTAGTAGGTAGGTACCTTTGTGAAAGTCATAATAATTGTGATAACTTATAACCAATACTTACCTTTTATATCATTTAAATCAAAAGAAAAAAAATTATTTCGTTCTTCCGCACTGCACTAGGATAAACAGACGAAAAATTCGAGGCAGGTAGGTACGTATCTTCGATATCACTATCGCTCTCACTGTTATTTTTGATGAGCTCTGACTTTTGTGAAAGTCGTAATAATTGTGATAACTCATAACCAATACTTACCCTTTATATCATTTAAATCAAAAGAAAAGCTGATTTATTTCGTTCTTCCGCACTGCACTAGGATAAACAGACGAAAAATTCGAGGTAGGTAGATACGTATCTTCGATGTCACTGTTATTTTTGATGAGCTCTGACTTTTGTGAAAGTCGTAATAATTGTGATAACTCATAATCAATATTTACATTTTATATCATTTAAATCAAAAGAAAAGCTGATTTATTTCGTTCTTCCGCACTGCACTAGGATAAACAGATGAAAAATTCGAGGTAGGTAGGTACGTATCTTCGATATCACTATCGCTCTCATTGTTATTTTTGATGAGCTCTGATTTTTGTGAAAGTCATAATAATTGTGATAACTCATAACCAATACTTACCCTTTATATCGTTTAAATCAAAAGAAAAGCCGATTTATTTCGTTCTTCCGCACTGCACTAGGATAAACAGATGAAAAATTCGAGGTAGGTAGGTACGTATCTTCGATATCACTATCGCTCTCATTGTTATTTTTGATGAGCTCTGACTTTTGTGAAAGTCGTAATAATTGTGATAACTCATAACCAATACTTACCCTTTATATCGTTTAAATCAAAAGAAAAGCTGATTTATTTCGTTCTTCCGCACTGCACTAGGATAAACAGATGAAAAATTCTATAGATACGTAATAGATACGTATCTTCGACATCATTGTTATTTTTGATGAGCTCTGACTTTTGTGAAAGTCGTAATAATTGTGATAACTCATAATCAATATTTACATTTTATATCATTTTTTCAATACTTATTGTCGCAGAAATACGATATACCGGTAAAACACAAGATACGGCACGCGTACACGTCCCTTTGAAAATGAAGCATCCCTGGAAATTTAAATTTTGTATCTAAATGATGCGAATTATGTCTAATACAGCCGAGTTTGCAGTGATTTCCGGCGTCGCATCATTTCGAACAAGTCAAAACAGATGCCCCCTTGCGCCTTTGGCAGCGATGCGACATTACGCAAATATAATTTTTAATTATCTGCTTTAAAGATGATTTCACATTGAAATAAAACAAAAGTTATTGAGTAGCGGCTGGAAAAATGTAATGATTAAATTATATATAATTTCATTTTGTTCTGTGTACGCGTGAGCCTGATGCGTTTTGTAATGAATTGCTCTTTAGTAAGAAGCTCTGTAAATAAGGTATGCAGTTTTCATAATATTATAGCATTAAATTAAACCTAAAATCGCGTGTTATTTCTTAGCGAATTCGTTCCTTCTGGACATGGTCTAAAGGAGAAGGTGCGCATTGCTACCATCTCATGGATTGCCACCATTGCATATCTACCTTGATTGCTACCATCTCAAGCTCATGGTACGCCTTGCTACCATCGTCCGGCGTCGGCCATAACACGAGCGCAGGGCCTTTGAATGCGCTGCGAGCGACGCATGCCCTTTGGAGGTGTGCGTCGCGAGCGGCGCTTGGCGCCCCCTAAGAGTCTACGCCCGTGTCCGCTGCACACCCCGGTAAAGCCGGCACTGCATACTAAGTATGTAAAACACTGGTTTACATTTTCATAACAGAGTACGATTTGCTGCGAGTCAGTTGAAGATAGAAAGCCACTTACTGCCATCTATATTACATAGTCCCAACTTTAGTTGTGATACTATGTTAATGACAATCAGATTTCAAATGATAACTTGACTAGTATATTTTTAAAAAACTACTAAATTCATTTTTTAAAAAATTATTAACTTATAAATCGAATGTAAACTAATGACAATTAATTAATATTTAATATATTCTTTTGTTTTTCGTTTAAATTATTACATGATGATAAGTTCATGTTTTTTAAAAAAATGAATTTATTAGTTTTTTTAAACTTTAGTGCTCAAGTTATCATTGAATATCTGTTTTACAATTAACTAAGTATAACGAATAAGATTGGTACTATGTAAAAGTATGCTAATGTATATAGTATGGATTTAATATATGATCTGTGGCTCGGTCGCGGAATCCATTAAAATCGTTGCTTGTCGCTTGTGTCATGTTTCATTTCTTTTTTGAATTATGATCCGCGTGAAGTCAATCGTTGTTATTTTGATAATATCTTGTAAGAGAGTTGAATATGTATCTTCTAAAAAACTAAAGAAACTTAGTTTTAGTTAACCAAAGTAAGTGGTTTGGTTAGTTCAAATATTTGTAAATTAATGACGTAATAGTTCATTAATCGCCTCCTTGGTCAATTGGCCCGACGAATGACGTCTTTAATTAAGAAAGTGTATTTATTATTTACCGTCTAAAAGAAAAAGTGGGTTTCAGCGTAGAAAAGTTAAACAGGCTAAAATGGATGTAATTCAGAACATGTCTGAAAAAATGTTACAAAAACAAATAACCGCCAAAGTTTATGAAAAGAAACTAATTCTTAGGTTGGTGCAAGGAATATTCAGATAATATTAGCTCATCTTCAGGATGCAACAGCGGCAATACAGAAGTAATGATAACAACCCATCAAGAAGATTAATCAGACAAAAAGTCTGAACATGAAAGTGATAATTTTGGTAATGCTACCTTTAACACAGACAATACTTACATGAATGACTCACTTCAAGATTTGAAAGATGTGTCACATTAGAATATATCTGTTCATGATAATGTTCGCATTGAGATTATAAAAAAGGAAGTGAACCGAAGAGAAGACGGGACGTTTGCTACTGCATCTAGACACGGGTTAAAGATACAAAGTGATGTTCGTCATCTTTCAAAGCATGGTGAATGGTTTACTCTCCTATAACTGATAACCTTTACTGCAGTTGCTGTCATTTATTTGCTGTCACGAATAGTACTAATACAAGAACTACATTTACGACTGGATTTCAGAAGCCGTAGTAACTAAATCCTAAAGTGGATGATCATAAAACTATAAGTGAACCTTGAAAAGTGGAAAACTTTGGAAATCTTGAAGAGCGAAAAACTTTGGAAATAAGATTAAAATTGCATAATAGATGACGCAATCTTGCAGTTAGTAGATATGTTGAAAACAGAAGTGGAAGCGTTTTTCATCAATATTATTGGACATAATTTTATTTCTCGTTAAACAAAACCTGGAATTTCGTGGAAATGATTGAGAATAAAGCTCTACAAATAAGCCATTTTTTTAGGACCAGTCAATCTATTGTCAAAGTATGACCTAGTGTTGAAAGAACAAACCTTGAACTTGGAGCATGGTAAAGCACCAAAAGTATCATATTTTTCGCCAGATATACGAAATGAATTCATAAATATTTTAGAGATCCACGTAAAATTTAAGCTTGTCAACGAAATTAAATCGGCCAAATATTTTGATATTAAGTTTGATACCACAACTGAAATTTCATGTATTGATCAAATGTGTGAAGTGATTAATTATGTGGAAACTGATGATAGAAAAATGGACATCAAAGTAGTATTTTTGGATTTTTTCCTTTAAAAGAAAGAAAGCCGCGGATCTAAGTGATAAAATTGTTCAAGAGCTTGAAAATGACGGTTCTGATATTATGATGTGTCGTTGACAATGCAGCTTAGCCAATGACCTGACCAATATCATGACAATGCAGCTTTGATAAGCGGCGTATATGAAAGAGTACAAGTAATTTGTTCGAGCAAAAAACAATAAAGCAATTTTTGTTGGATACATCGATCATTCAAATAATTTATGTGGCCAACACTCATTTGTTAAAAATATATCTTATTTAACATTTTTCTGAGCAGTGGAGACAATTTATAATTTTTTCTACTCCCACTAGCCACTGGGAAGGGTTTATTAAACGAAGCAAAGCATCAGTTAAAAGTCACTCAACAACACATTTGAGTGCTCATTATGCTATGGAAAAATTAGTGGCAGAAAATAACAAGTGTTTTTTCAGAGGTATACAATTTTAAAATTAAAAAAAACTGATAAAAATCAAGGTAAGGGAATGATATTGGCATGATTGAAAAGATAATTATATGCCATTTGAATTTCAATACGATTTCAGGCATGTGGGCGCTGCGGTGGACACGAATGAAGCGCAATCTGGAAGTCCAAGTCTCAACCACTTTTTCGAACAATAATTTGTTCAGCGATGAATGGCTACGTCAATAAACAAAATTGCCGAATTTTGAGTGAAGAAAATCCATCTACCATTATTGAGACACTATTATATTTTATGGACTGGTCAAAATCATTGACCTGTATTTCTTCAAAAATTATGCCAACGAGAAGGTTAAGTCGACGGAGATTATTATTGATTTTTCGTTCCCCTATTGAATGACATTAATGTTGGACTTAAGATTGCGTTTCATTTGACCAGCCGCTGTGCCAATATGCCTAAATTCGTATTTAAACACAAATGGCATAAAATTACCGTTTCAATAAAGCCAATATATTGCCCATTATCATGATTTTTTTCTGTTTATTAAAATTTTAAAGTTGTACATCTCAAATAAAAAAACACCCGTTATTACAATATTCCAATTAGGTTATTAATGACTCTTCACTTGTATTATTTAAACAAATCATACTTGAAGTTAATCGGATTTTTATTGATTTTAGCTGTTTTCATTCTTGGGCTGACACTATCGATATTCATACTGGGTGTCACCCATGCTAGCTATGCCACTGAATGCAGACCAATATTTTTTCATATAAATTAAGAATATGTATAAAAATGTAGCATTTAACGTTAGTGCCATCTGTGATTTAAATGCTTTATTAATATTCATGTTAACTAATATTTTTTCTGCTAAGTATACTTACAAATATATTACAAATATAAGAAGTGGACGTTAATATTGATAGCATACCTACAACAGTATGTAATTAAACTTTGTACTTTTATTAAGGTTCTAATCATGGGGTGGTCAAATGGGTACTCGAATTGATGATATCATCTTGGCAGGAAAATGGCTGTAAATTTAAACGTATACAGCGACCTCTCTGTTTCGATGCAAAAGACGCTACCACATAACAGAGTCGTACCTACGCTGTGAACTACACTAGAGAACTCAGACAGAAACCACTCAACACTGAAACTGTTTGAAACAACTCGCTGGTTTGCGAGAATAACGACGCAATCAAGAATTTTGAATTGTACAGAATAACGTTCTCAAATATTTTGACTAACATTTAAGCGAATACTGCAAAATATAAATGATTTATATAAGATTTGACTTCACTGATTAAATGAAAATTTATCTTAGTATTAAAATACAAAAAAAATTTTTAGAACTTCTATTTAAATTTAAAAACAAAATCGTAATAACCAAGAGTATCAGACATCAGTCTTTGTACTCGAAACTAACAATTTTGCTTAACATTGTACTATAAATATTAATCAGGAACATACAACATTATTTAAATCTTTTGTACTTTAAACAAAATATAATCAAAATATAACAATATTAAGTTAGTATTATAGGTTTTCTTAAAACACCGTCCATCAAAATAAACGTATTAAAAAATAACTCCACAAAAGAAATGAATACAAAATGAACATAAACTCTTCATATCAAATTATAAATGAACTTTTCAAACAAAAAACAAATGAAATTATACTAAACATAATTTCTTCAAAATAAATGAACATATTATTTTATATTAACATGTACTCTTAAATGTAATTTAAAAAATACAAAAAATTACTGTTCATCAAAACAAATCAAATAAAAATAAACTCTTCACAACTAATGAAATCAGAAAGAATATTCTCTTCAAAATAAATGTACTCTTAAAAATAATGAAATTATCACAATAATAGGAACATCAAGGAGTAGTAGAAAATAAAATAAATCATTTATTTCACAACCCTTCATAAAACTGCCGATTGGAATTATATTTTTGTCTACTAAGTTTAATAATCCTCTCCTCTTATTTTCTGAGATTCCTATAGATTTCTTATATGCACATTGCAGCCTGTAATTCTCATCTAAAGATTTTGATATTCGGCTTGTGACTTTTACGCATTTAAAGTCATTTTCATCGTAGGAAGTTTTATAAAAAAAACACTCTTTGTGGTTTGCATCTACTTTTAAAATCTTTATATCTGTCATTTTCATATTTTCGTTGTCTGTGTTTTTGTTAAAATTTTTACCCACATCAGAGGCAAGAGACTTAAAATCGTAAAAACTTTTATGGTTCATCTCTATTACTTTATATAGAGGTCCTTTCTTTTTTGCATTGCGAATAATGGATATATATTGATCCGGTGTGTAGATGGGGCCAGATTTCAAAGTCTTGTTGATATTTTTTCGAATTACAGAATGGATGCTGTCCCCTTCGTTTTGGGTGTGCCCCTTAATTAGAAATTTGTGTGTGATACTATCGATGTAATTAAAAGTAGAAACAACGTACATGTACATGCTAATTATAAATTAATTTTTCTGTTGCCCGCAACAGTTGTCCGAATAAAAAATCACATGTAGCTTGGCTTCGGGAGTTATATTTTTACCAAGACTTTTCAAATATTTGAAAACGCAAGTTCCAATTTCCATAGTCCTCTATTAGCCTCTCCTTCATGCCAGACGAAGCAGAGCGCATTTTTATTTTTCATCTCATATATAGTGAAGTTCAAGGTATTCACTTTCGAAACATAGTAAACGTTTGATACATCTCCCCTGGGACACGGCATCACGGCCTGTAAATTATAAACCACTACTATAGTCGAGTCTTTTTCTTCTGCTTCTTTTTTATCTTTTTCTTTTATGTGGTTGTCATATTTAGGTTTTAGACGAATTCTATCTACTCCAGTTGCATTATTGTAGACAGTGCAGTCCTCGCACTGATCTTTTTTAGGTTGATAAAAAGCGATATTAAATTCGCCATTAAATATTCTATTGAACATAATATAATTCGCACTTGTTTCTCCTTTCTCCTCACACAGTTTTGCGTAGTCTCTATAAATTTCTGCAATAGTCTTACTTCCGTCAATATATTCCTTGCTCGTATCTGCTCGACAGTAATGGCTTTCTATTTTTGGTATTGCCTTTATGAAATTCCTTACACTATTTTCAATATTATTATCTACACGATTATGATTGCCATGTTTGCCTCCCAAGTCTTCAGCTATAATTCCCGGAATATCATTTTTAGATTTATCTGTAACTGTTCGAATAAATCTGTCTGACACATCCAGGGTAGTTCTGTCTGTTTCGTGAAACTAATTCTTTTTCATCTACATTATTGCCTGAAAAATAAGCATTAATTCATCTACTAAAGACACATTCGAATAAGTGATTATCAAAATTAAATTATTTATAATTATATATTTAATGCACTCGTATAATGGTTTGCTTACCTGATGTGTTGATAATATTTATATCATTTTCGATATTATTGTCGTAATTTTTTTCACCTAACGGCGTACTGCTTTCATGTGTAATGGTTTCTAAAAATATATTTAGTCATTAAATTATACTTCAAGAATATTTTTATAAACAAAGCTAAGACAAATTGTAAATATTTATAGTTTGTAGGTCTTTAAGGCTACCTTCTCGTTCATTAACCGTATCTTGTAGATCCTCCTTTTCAGCTTTTTTACTACTTGACTCTTTCAACTTTTCCATGAATAATCTTCTTTCTGACATCTTGGATAATCACAATGATCTGAAACAAATAATTTTATATAAATAATGAATTATCGATATTATGACGTTATCATTAACTCAAAAATTTTATCGCATAATTCCTTCAACAAAGACGCATTTCGTAAAAAGAAGCAAAAACAGGACCATGTTTTTCAAAAACAACGGCGTCAAACAAAAAAGTCTATAATTTTTTCGTGAATATAGACTCAAGTAAGAAGTAGTCAAATTAATACTTAGAAAACCACTCACCTTTATCAAAAATATTGACACATCACTATTCTAGAACAGAATATACATATTATTGCAATCGAATTCGTAATGTGTCACGTTTACGACAACCGTCGTCGGCACAACTGACATGAGTCGGTGTTTGTGATTGGTCCTAGTATGTTTTGTCTCAAATCAACAATGACGCTATCTCATTCTAACGAACCTTAGCGAGAAAACTGCGGTGCGTCTCTGTTCACGATCAAATATAATCGGTTTATGATCGTTTGGCATACTTAATTAAATTTTACGGAATTTTGAGATGCGTCAATATTCTCGCAAACCAGCGAACTAGCAAAGCTTAAATATATTTGGCGTTAATTTTGTAGGAATTCATTATTCACAATTAAATGAAACTACGTGTTGTAGTATTAGTTTTACTTTTTTTAAATTACATTTAAATCAAGTAGAAATAGCACTACATCACGTAGTTTCATTTAATTGTGAACTAGCAAAGCTTTATTGCGCAAAAATATATTATATTTCACTATTATGAAAAATATATTATAATCACACATTATTATATTTCACTTATTTAATATCTCTTGTGTATGTTTAGTATATTAAATAAGTAAAAAGGTGTTGTAGCTATTGTATTGTTATATATTAAGATCTTTGTTATTTTGTAATATAAATGACGTGTATTGTTCTGGGTTGTAGTTCATACATAGGACAATAGCTAAAATTGCCGTTTTTTTCCTGCCTCGTGTTCAAAGATTAATAAATTTAATAAACTAACGATGCAAAACAATTGTTGTCTTGCGACGTTGCAGATGTTTGTTGTTAAAATTTAACTGTAAGAGTTGCAAAATAATTCGTATACATAAGTTTTAACTCTTGTAATGTTTTGAAGAACGGATTATGGATTATGGAACGCACTGGTCAAAATTAATTTTTACTATTTTATATGAAACAAAAGTTATACTAAAAGATGTTTTATTTAGTTATGGGAGTCGGTTACGACATAATTTAAAAAAAATGGTTTTAAAAGTATTACCACAAAAATTAGAGTTTTGTAGTTTCTACTTTTTTTGCAAGAAATCCTCGTGAAATTATTTCAAACAGTTGTTGGGTGTATTCGCCGGTAGTAAATTGGTTTTTCAAATTTAATCTTTTACTAAATAATGTTGCAAGCGGAAGTATAAAAATATTTAATCAAAACTTTCTTTTGTTCCAATTGAAGAAAAACAATTATTATACCTAATTTAATGTTTTATTTTTCTTTGCAGTGTAAAACATGGCTGAAATTGTATGACAGGGAGGAATTGGCAATTTGTTGGGATATTATCCTTAGTCATAAACATAGAGTCTGCGGAAGACACTTAATTAATGACAATTTTAAAAGGTCCGCTAAACAAATATTATGCAGTGATGCTACTCGGAGTCAGAACACTGAGGGTGGTTTATATTTTGTTAAAGATAAAACATTTATATATAGTAAAAAATTGGGAAGCCAAATTTCAAATAGTTTTTAGAAGATACCTGTTTATTGATCATTTAAAAGAAAACTTATATCATTATTTAAAAAAAGTTAATTCTGTATAGCACATACGTCATACAAAATATTATTCAAATGTATTTTTTAAACCTCATGTTAAAAGGAACTGTTCTCTCAGAAATTTAAATAGGCTTAAAGAAAGTAAACCGTTTGGGAAAGAAAATAAAAAAATACGAAACTTATTTAACTTATAATAATATCAGCTCCTTTTTCTAAACATATTTTTTAGATATTAATCTCCTGTTATTTATCTTCCAAATCATTAATTAACTCGTCTGAATAGCAATTTTTGTATTTTCCAGACTCTTCTAACCGCTTTATGAAACTTGAGCAGCAATGTGACTCATAAGGCCCGCATCCAACCAGCCTCAGAGACAGAACAGAGTTGTCATATGTGGGTAATTTAAAATTTTTAATATAATTATTAGCGTTAGAAATTATTGATAAATACAGTTGTTCCAATACAATTGGTTATTCTGTAAAATCGTTAATTAGTTGTTTTTAAAGTGACTATACTGTAGAAGAAAATCGGAAAAATTATAATTTAATTACATCATGTTCATTATTTAAATATTTTATCAATCGGAACTTATTTTTTTGTTAACTTATTTGAGATAATAGAGTCCTTGTGTGATGAAATTGAAAGTAAAGTGCAATATTTCCGGTACCCATTATACTTGACTATTTAAATTAGGTAATTTTTAATGCAGATATAGTATTTTTGTTTTATATGTATGGGCGTACCTAGTTAGAACTGGGCAGTGTGGCATAGCCTCCTGAAAAAAACTATTCAAATAATTCAAGTTATATTGATAGAAAAATGTTGAATATGAACAAATATTTTGTTAACATGATTTTTTTAATATTATATAAATAAAACAATTAGATGTTTGTGAACAAAATCGTCTTTTTCGCTGTGCTGGCTACTGCTAGCCTTCTTGTTATTGTAATACGTGTTTTACTAAATTTTAATTCAATCCTTAACCTACCCACTGCCTCTTCCTTTTCAATCTGGATGGAAGACGTATGTGGTATTTTGAAATATATATCCCGTGTTGTTGACCAATGATGGGGTTTTAACAAAAGTTTGAAAATATACCTCAACAACTAATAGATATTTCTATAATAATTTGTGCATGTTTTTGTTTGTTTTTAGTTGCCCACATTCTTATAAGCAATTACTACCTAGTGATGCCAGAGTACTAGCTGCAGATGCCTGATGCTATTTACAACTGTACTTTCGAAATTATTTAAATATTCTTGAGTTGTATTTTTATTGTAATGACATTTCAGTATCTTAAATTATATAGTAATGTTATTATAATATTTGTATTGAAATATTTTTGTTATAATGGTCTTAATAAATTATATATTTGTAAATAAAAAAACTTTTTCTTCGATAACGCCATCTATGAAAAATAGAGAGTAAAATGTTACGCAATCTATAGGTATTAATAATAACTACACAAAGCAATTTGGTCAGAGAGTAAGCCGGGGAGAGAGGGAAGTCACTTTGACAGCGTTTCGGAAGGTATGAAATAGTGTAATCCTTTTTTTATATGGGTTGGTATGCGTAGTGCTCATTATGTACGTCTCTGTTCCATGGTTCTGACACTAAAATTGAAAAAAGGAACCCTTAAGACCTTCATAAGTGGTCAAAACTGTCTGTCGGACACGTGAATTTTTCGTGTTTGACTAACAATTTTGACAAATCAGTGCGCTACGAAGCGCCATGACGAGTGAACATGACAAGAGCGGAAACAGCGGTGATGGTAACGAGGTGCGGCCGTCGAGTGACACGCGCGAAGAAACCACTGCGTTTAGCGATCCTGTTTATGCATTATTAGTGATGTCTTTATACAAAGATGCGCCGCTACTATAGAACATTAAGTCGCAGCACTATAAAGACAAGAATAAAAATAATGTGGGTCTCGCGAATATGCTGATTGTTTTAAAAAGGTACGAAAATGATTTCAACGTCGAAGAATTGAAGAAGAAAATTAACGTTTTGAGAACTAACTTTAAGAGAGTGCATACAAAATATTACATACATAAAACTTTGTTGAGTCGAGTATGAGGAAAAGTGAAAAATAGTGCCAAAAATGGTTTTATTATGACGACTTGATGTTCCTAACAGACGAAACGGACATTGTTCAAACACTCAGTTCCGTGGAAGAGAGACAAGTGAGTATCTTACGCTCTAAATACTTATTTTTTTTCATTATTAGCAAGATAAAAGTATTAAAATGAAACTATATACAATTAGTCGGATAAAGCGTTTATTTAGTTTGAATATTTATACCAAGAATTATTATTATCTTCTATATACAATATAACAGGTAATAGCGGGAATCCCACCAACCGCAATAAAATTGGCCATCGAAAAATAACTGAACCAAATTCGCCACCAAAATATTCACGGTGTAAACAATAAATTTGACTGACCGAAATCGCCAGCGCCCTAGTAAACTGTATAATAGCTTACGATATTTGTTGTGTGTAGAACGGGGCGTCTAGTCGAACGGCTAAAGATACTTATGTAAATCTCCCGTCTCTTGATTAATTAAAATATTCATAAAATTAATCTCTGCTCGCTTTGGCTTCAGGAGTGAGATTGCCCCTTAATCTTTGTATAGAGATCAATCTTGTGTTCCTGTTCTCAACGAATCTGGCCTAATTTATCTTATATTAATATCTTAAATATTTTTGTTTTTGATAAATAATTATATGAGTTGGGCTGACCGAAATTTGTCGTGTGTAGAACGGGGCGTTTAGTCGAACGGCTAAAAGAGACTTATGTAAATCTCCCATCTCTGCATTAATTAAAATATTGATAAAATTCATCTCAGATTGCTTTGGCTTCAGTAGTTGGATTTCCCCTTAATCTTTGCACAGAGATCAATTTTGTAATTCTGTTCTCAGCAAATATGGCCTAATTTATCTTAAATTGGTATCTTCAAGTTTTTTGTGTTTGATAAATAATTATAAAAGTGGCAACGAGATAACATAATTTTGCTTACTTTTCATTGATCCAACGTACAAACGGTTCATAAAATTGAAGGGCTCATCGCCTATTAAAACGTATTGCAATTTTTTATTCGTCGATGTTAATCTGAAGGTTCAGGTATGTCCGGAAAATTATCACTGATGAATCTAGACCAAAATTCTTTATTCTTTCAAAACCCCTTCGTCATTACCATCATAAATTCGTAGTTAGCTCTTACAATGGCCATTAAAACTATACGTTCGTTTGTACTTAAAAGAGAACCAGAGTTTTCAGGTTTCTGTATTTCAATATATTTTTCGGTCTTTATGAGATCACTCACATATTTTCTTGCTCATAATATGACCCGCATATGTCTCAATAGCTAACACATAAAAATATTAACATGGAAACTTTAATTGGGGCAAATTAATCGAATTTTTTTTAAATTCATATATAGTGTTGGCTACACTACAGCGATTATATGAGATCTCACTTTGAAATATGTATGCACCATGCTTTTTCATCTGTAAAGGATTTAGTAGGCTATATATATATTTACGTGGTGAAAAATAAATATTTTTAAATACATATTTAATGAAATATGCACGTAATCCCTGTAGTAGATCTCTATTCAGACTTGATAATTTCTTTTAATAAAACAAAATTCAGTTTTTTATTACAAACACAAATTGGTATGTGTGTAGAACATTTGGTATGTGTGTAGAAAGGTGGAACCATTGAGCGATCCCAGCGCTCTGTTTCAACGATCATTCGTATTTTATTTGTTAGCGGAGTCAACAGATGGTGTTAAGATCACCATAATAGGGAAATGGCAGTGGGCGTCACACAGCTATTAGTATCAGATTGGCGTCTACCTTCCCAAAATATGTTTTCAAAAATAATTTCTTTCCTTTTTTAAATTTTAATTCTCATTAGAAAACCTTTTTCGTTTTCTTTATCTAAAACCGAATTCTACTGAATTACCATATTGACATTGATTAAAAGTTTGTGTTTACGTAGTATTAACTGATATATAGATGTACCTATATTGTAATAGATTGTTGAGGTAAAACGAAATGTTATTATAGGACTTACACCTTTACTGTTTCGGAAGTGTCCTATAGACAGATTTAGCACTGATTGGAAATTCCACAACATTTACCGGAAGATCGCGTTACCGTAAGCTTTGAGCCAATTTAATTATTTAAAACATTTTTAAAGAATCAACATTACTGTACCGGACAAAATTTGAACTCTATCGTATCCGCGTAAATATTGTGGAACATTTTTTAAAAAAATCATGCAGAAATAAAATTTATAGGGTTAATAAAAATTAATATTGAAACAGTTATCCATATCCTATAAAATAATAGCGATTTTGTTTATTATAGTATGTTTATTTAAGTTAATAAATTTTCGGTTGTAAATAATTATTTGTCCAACATTTTTGTTACATTTAATGTTTGTAATTACATTTATTGAAGCAAAATGAAAATTTTGTAAACATTGTACTTGTGTTGTATAGTTCACGAAGCATACGTTTAGGTTTGTCTTTTTGGATTTTATATACCTTGGGTCTTTTCAAATTTGCATTTAAAAATATAAAAAGTAACGTCTTTACCTATTATCTTGTCTATCGTCTGTGTTACAAGTATGACAAGTATAAAAAATTTGGAAAACACAAAGGTGCTTATTTTTTTACCAAAAACTTGTGACCAAGTGAGCTGTAAACATTTTGAGATATGAAGGAAGTGTGAAGATCATGAATTTTTATCGTTATTATTTTAATTTTTGATTCTAAACTTTAAAGTGTTTGGCATAGTTTTATTTAACGTATTTTTAACAGATTGAACATTTTCTATTACTATGCCAAAAGAAGATTTGGAACGCCAGATACGCGAGTCCAAACCGCAGTTCGTGCTTTTGTTTCACTTTTTGCGTTTTTTAGTTATAGAAAGGAGACTACCAAAAAACTTGAACATTGATATAGAATTTTCAATCGACATGAAACCTCTTACAATAAAGGGAAAAACACCGTTAAATACGATTATTCCAATTGTTTTATTATATTTATCGGGGTTATTTAGAAACTGAGGAATAAAAATATTTAAAACAAGAAACTTTTTATTTATTCTTATTGGTAATATTATATTTTTTTACATACTATAAGCAGAACGTAAATGAAACGATGCATATGTTAGGAAAATAGTAATCACTTATATGTATTGTTGTTAGGTGAACGATGAAAATATGTAAAATATAAGATTTTTGTGTTAAGGTGTCATGTCAGCTGTAATTAAATACCAGTTTCTTTTTTCTATGCTTTTCATTTTATATTTTATTTATTTATAACATAATTTAGTATTTTTCAATCAAGGTAACTTAATTCTCTCGGTTACAAACCATCTGAGATATGTACGAAAGGTTTACATTGTCTTGAAGAATAAGTGGTTACCTTTTTATAAATCTATAATTTCCAGTACTAAAAGTACCGGTTTCCCTTTGGAAATTACAATTCTATCTATAGTTATGAACTTGTTTTTTTAACTGCACTTGAGTCAATAGAGTCTAGCACTTTGACAATTCGGCACTTCCGTAGCTCGATATTCTGTGAGTTACTGCTTATGTAACATTCTCATGTAGCAGTTATGTTATTTTCCACGAAAATGTTCTGAAAGGCAAACCATGATTAACGATACACGCTATTAATTTTTTACGTATACTTAACACAATACACGATACTTTTTAATTGGTTTTTGTAAGTTGTTTTGATAATAAACTGTGTGCAATTATTATAGCAATTTATTTGTTTTTAATTTTTCCTTTATCATTTAATTGAGAATTAGTTAACAACAACAGGGCAGTTTTGTCAATTATACCCTGTATTATGAATGAATACGCAATGATGATCTTTTGATAAATACAAAAAGTAATAATCAAACGTGGAATTTACGTTTAAATAAACTTCACACATTACGTGTGTCAATACGAATAACTTACGTCAGGCGATGATTATGAACAATTTTGTAAATCTATTAGAACATTATTCTGCTGCTATATCAAATTAATAATGATTTTCTTTTTATTTGACTTTGACAAGTAATTAGTGCGTACTAGTATACAGTTCGGTTTATGAAGCGAGTCAGTTTTGTCTGTTTCCTTGTGTTTGTTTAGCGCGTACCTATATTATTCATATACCAATAACGCGACGTTGTTGCGCGTTTTATTACGAAACGTTACTGTTTGTGGCAAGGTCAGCAAGTCTTTGGGCGGCAAAATTTCGCTTTATTTTCTTTTTACATACGTACACTAAACCAATCTTTGTGCGGTAAATATTTTAAGGATATATACTAAAATTTTCGGAAGTTTATTTCTTGGCGTCTAAGTGTCATGAAACTTAGATTGGACCGTCCTAAAAGAATATAAATTCGCGTTGAGCAATTTTTGGTAGGGGGAAATTTTATGTGTTTGCGTCACCGACATGCTAATGTTAACAGTATATATGTAGCTATGAGTATGACGTGTTGCGTTTGGTCAACAGCAAAAGCATATATACTATATAACATTTACTGTTCTGGCACAAGACTGGCGCACGCGCAGCGGTCCGTGTACACGCATACACATATAAACACCAACACATTGTATATATCCGATTGTATGATGTGCGCTTTAGACGCTTTTTGGATGGGTAAAATCTTGTGAGTTCGCATCACCGACATGCTGTAATAGCAGTATATTTGTAGCTATAAGGGTGACGTGTTGTGCAACATTAGTGCTGTGTAAATCTATACAAGTAAAGGTAAATTGACTATGTGGAAAGTTCAATGTGTGTATACTGTATATTGTTTAAATTGTGTTTTAGTTTGATTATTATTTTATTTGTTTAAATGTAGGATCGCTGTGCAGTACAGCAATGAGTACTTAATGTGTTAGTATTTTTACATAGAAAAATTAATAACAAAAAAAGCATTTATTTTAAAATATTTCTAATATTCACATCAATACTTATAAATATTTGATTTTATTTATTTTTTTATTTTTTAATACTTGGCCTCCACACATCATGTAATGAATATTTCATAGTGACTTAGGAGTTATTTTGTTAGCGTGGTAAACAGATTTCCAGTCGTTCGATAATATTTTTGTAGCCGATTTTAAGATTAAAAATTTTATGAATTTTTGTAAAACCACTGTCATTTCATAGTTACTTATATTGACACATTAAGTATACATTTTCTTTTGAGATATCTTGTATTTATACTTAAGTTCATTTTAAGAATAATTAAAAAATATTCTAAAATATAAAGGGACGCACAAATGTTATAGGAAAGTTACGTAAACTTATTATTTTTGCTTTATTTTAGCATCATGAAAGTATTGCGTTAACGCACAGGAGACATATAAATATACTGAAATTAAGGGGACAAGGTGTTTTTAAACGAAATATTGGTAGAAAAGCATGAATCACACCGGAGCCCATATGTGAAGTAACGTAGTAATGAATATACGTACTTATATATTTAAGTAAATGTGAATATACTTACATATTTATCAAAGTAATTGCGTATGTATGTGTAATGTACGTACTTACGCATGTTCGTATGAATGCAAGTAGAACCCAGTCATCGGTTTTTCTCAAATTGATTACCCACTTCTTTTTCACTCGTGACTTTTACGGAAACCTGGTTATAAATATGACAATACTAACGTCCGTGATTGCAAAAAACCATTAATATAAACTACATACTTGCACAACGACAATTATTATTGATAATCGATTAATGATGGAATTTGTACGGCATTATAAAGTACGTTATTTGTTAAATATTTGATTTTGGTAATAAATATGGATTGTAATTCGACTATGATTAACGTTGTAGCTGGCTATATTATTGCATTTAAATACGTTCTACGGAGTTAAATTTGTAATATTATCCAAATAATGGATATCTCTTATTGATTTTAAAAATCGAATAACGTTCGGATGCATTTAAAACATTCTGCCATTCGGGAATTCGGTGTTCGCCATGTTGTGCTATTCGGCCAGCTTCGCGTTTCGTCGGCTCTTTCCGACTTAATTCGGACAGCTTCGCGTCTTGTCGGCTTTTTCCGACTCAATTCGGCTATCTTCGCGTCTTCTCGGCTCTTTCCGACTTAACGGTTTCCTCTCTACTTCGCTACACACATGTTACTTTAAGCAAGTGTTAGTGTATCAGCATTATTTCTTATTTACTAACACTTACACTTTATTTATCGATATCGGTGTATTGCATTAAATTGCCTTAAAAGATTAAAAGTGTTTATTAATTTAAAATATGAGTTACAGGGATATTAAAAGTGATGGTGGAAAAAATATATATAAAAATATGTAGATGTTTCACATCTGCCAGGTGTTCCGTGACGACTCACATTTTCTTTTTGGAAATGTTGGCAGAATCGCAAACGTAGACTTAGCGATGGAAAGACGTTTTACCGTCGTTACTCTGCTAAGTGCCAATATGGATTTTACAGCCGACCGTAAAACATGCTATCAGACGCTGTTAAGAGCTTTCTTTTTTTAAATTTATTCAAACTCGATAAATTATTATAAAAATATACTAAAAACCGAATAACGATTTTAGTATACAGCTGGCTACTAAATAACAAAATTGGCGGCGCGCGTGTTTCGAGATGACCTTAAAAGTCTAATAATATTTTTTGTTATATCAGTATTATACCAGTATTTTTCAAATACTCATATGACTATATGATATATAATACTGATATGTCATATCAGTATTTGAAAAATACTGATATGACTATATGATATATAATACTGATATGTCATATCAGTCATATCAGTATTTGAAAGTCAATATAGTCATGTCAGTCATATCAGTATTTGAAAGTCAATGTAGTCATATCAGTAATATCAGTATTTGAAAGTCAATATAGTCATATCAGTAATATCAGTATTTGAAAGGCAATATAGTCATATCAGTATTTGAAAGGCAATATAGTCATATCAGTATTATTAGTATTTGAAGGTCAATATAGTCATATCAGTAATATCAGTATTTGAAAGTCAGTATAGTCATATCAGTATTTGAGAAATGAGAGGAGATCATTCGATTTAATGTTCAATTTTTTACAGATAATCTATGTTTAATACTTTATCTTTGGCTTTTTCTACATAACCTTAAAGAACAATGGAACATACGGTCGCGATTGGTAAATGATTTATTCGGTGTCTTTACTTGGTCTTTTTGCATCATTACGTTGAAGCAGGTACGTGTAATCATGGAGTACATAATCGGGTAAAATTTACAAACAATTGTAGGAGATTTTACTTTTAATAAAAAATTACGATTATAAGATACATTCACTTAATTAAATATTCAGGTAAAAGGTAGATTGGGGGAGATTTAGTTCTTTTAATTTCTGGGGTTCTTATAACAAAAAGAAAAATAAACTTGTTAAGCATGAGTGGAGCCGCACTACGAGGGTTTGGTCATTTATCGTCATTTAATGGTACGTAATATTCCTATTAAACTATTAGCAAAATTTTAATTTTTTAAACCGAAAATATATTGCCTGCTATATCTTTTACAGAGGATTTAAAAAAATATTTTAGGATATAACTGTAAATTAACGACTTTCGGATTTTTTCCTTTACTCGTATCGCTTTGACCCCTTGCTTCTTGCCAAATTTCATGACTTAAATAAATGGAAAATATCCTAGAGTTTTTTTATTTATTTTGGCTAGTGTTAAAATATGCCGTATATTTTTAGAGTTTTTCCTGATGGCATTGACGTGGAAGCTTGATTTTTTTGATAATTCAAAGGGTCGTAGACCTAAGTATTTGATATTAATTTCAACTTCATATGCCCACGCGTTTCTAAGAAAAAGAGTCTTGATACGTAGACAGAGGGACAACCAAGTGACCGTACAAGGGTTTCTGTTTTCCTTTTGAGATACGGAACCCTAAAAAATGGAAACCGTTTCTCAGAAACTATTTGTGATAAAGTTTATTAATCTGCTTATATTTGAATAGTTAACAATCAAAAATATTTATATGACAATTTTAATTTTTTTAAATCTCATTTTGTGTCAGATGTCTGTCAAAAGAATAAGTCTAATAAAATTTTGTGGAAGATGGTTCTATGGATATTCTTTAAAAGGTCCACAAAAGTATGTCGACACTCTCTTCACCGACTCCGAACTGCCAAAACCATGAAAAAAATCTGCCAAGTGCAAGTCAGACACACACACGAAGTGTTCGGTATTACCAAACAATATTAAACTTGTAAGTTTGCATTCCTCAAAGACACTGAAAAGCAAAGTTATTGCTGTAGTCGGTATAGAAAATATCACATATCTCAAAAACTTTACAATTTATTTTTTTCAAACCAATTTTCGTTGAAAGATTATTTTAACTTCTACTAGTCTCATTTTTTTCATTCACAATTTTTGTATTTCACAAACGGTAGTTGAGAAGTTAGAAGGGGGTAGAACACACTTTTTAAGACTTTAGACGCGCATATATCACCAACTATTGGTTTTTTGGAACCTCTGTATAATTTTTTAAGATCAGTCTAACGATACACCAGACACCTATGTGCACTAGATTTTTTTTCAATCCCCAGTTACACTTATGGAGTGGCACCCCTTATATAATTTTTTTTATAACTCTACTACTTCATTGTGTAGCGATTCATAGAAGACACCTACTATACAAATTTAATTTATATAGAGCCAATAGCGTTCGCCTAAAATGGCGGACAGATAGACGTATAGAAAGACAGACGTATAGACAGACAGGACGAAATTACAAAGGTTCCGTTTTTGCTATTTGGCTAGGTAACCTTAAAAACAGCTAGGTAGTTAACTAGAAGATTATTTAGAATTTGTCGGTAGCAATGATTCTAAACCTCATAGTTTTTAGGAAATTTACAATATTCTTAGGCGTGAGAAAGATATAACACGGTGAAAACTAATATTAATGCTTATAAATAGTTTATTAGAAATACTATAGTAAACTATAGCAAGGATTCTAAACCTCATAGTTCTTAGGAAATTTACAATATTCTTAGGCGAGCGAAAGATATACTACGCAATATGGTTACGTGGTGAAAACTAATATTAATGTTTGTAAATAGTTTATTAGAAATACTAAAGTAAACTATAGCAAGGATTCTAAACCTCAGTTTTTAGGAAATTTACAATATTCTTAGGTGAGCGAAAGATATACTACGCAATATGTTTACATGGTGAAAACTAATATTAATGGTCGTAAATAGTTTATTAGAAATACTATAGTAAACTATAGCAATCATTCTAAACCTCATTGTTTTTAGGAAGTTTACCATATTCTTAGGCGTGCGAAAGATATACTACGCAATATGGTTATATGGTTAAAACTAATATTAATGCTTGTAAACAGTTTATTAGAAATACTGTAGGTGTTGCCTATTAGGAGTAGGTTTCGAGAAACGGCATTATAGCGCTCCTCAATAATTATTTCCGTGGGAACATGGGGTGTTCATTTTCCCAGCACTTTATGCATATTTAAATTTTTTTGTCAATATTCGATGCACACTTATTTATAGAATGTGAAGTTCACAGAAAATATCGGCTACAGTCAAATTACTTCTTTCATGTAACTTGTCTTTCACAGCGGCGACGCACTCTTCGTGTTCATGCGCCAAGTGGTGAGGCCCTCCTCAATACACTTCTGTAGGAAGTCTGCCCTCATGAAAAACTTTTACCCAAAATTGTACTGCCCTTAAAGAGTACGCGGGACCGCCTAACGATTTTAAAAGATCTTTATGAATATCATTTGCACTTTCGTCTAAAAGAACACCAAATTTAATAAAATTGCGCTGGTTAAGCTCACTAATTGAATTAATTAATTTATTGCGATCCATTTAAAAGATATGCAAAATATGTGCTGACAGATAGACACACTCTAGTTTACTAAAGAATTACCAAACATAATCACCACTATTCGCGCAACCTGTCAAAACAGGAACGAACATGTAGGCGCATGTTTGAGTGAAATGACCACAAATGTTCCAATCCATAAATATTTATACGTGGTTCAGGAAGTTTTGTGCCTCCATAATCCAAGTACTTCTCATACTTGACGTATTTTTACTTTAAAGAGATGAAAGAAAAAATACATTTGAGTTGCAAAGATATACAAAGTTCATTAAATTAAAAACAAATCTATAATCTTTTGTTAGCTAATTCTAGTACATAAGGATTGTGCCCGAATACATTGTGAAATATTAACGACCAGTCAAAGTCATAGATACCTGTCGTTTAATAGGACGGGTGCCGAAGCGAAAGTGTTAAATGTTTAGTCAGAGTGTTATTAGATTTTTTCCATTTATAGACTATGAATAAAAAGGTAAAATTCTCAGAATATACAACGCGTTCCCCCAGGATATCATATGAAAGATTTATGCATAAACTTAGAAATGCTTAACAAAATCATAATTCTTCCTCGCGTCTCATTTATAATAATGCTGACAGTGATGTAAATTCTATACCTAGAGAAATGTTCAAAGTCATATCATTAAAATAATAAACGACTTGTGCCGTCAAAGGGCGGACAAATTTTATTTTTAGCTTTTTTCTTGAAATTGAAAAGCCAGAAATAAAATTACCTGAAGAATGATTAATATAGTTTGAATATTGGATAAAGAAAAGTCTGTGCAATATTTTCATGGGAAAGAAGTAGGATATTTTGTTTTCTTTTTTTGTTTTGCCCTTTTTTAGGGTTCTGTAGCCAAATGGAACATATGGAATTCTTATAACTTTGTGTTGTCCGTCTGTCCGTCCGTATGTCACAACTAGGGTTTCTACCTTTTTTTAAAACAAATAGAGTATATTTACTTTCTAAGGTAAAAAAAATAAAGTACAATGTCTAAAAATAAAGTATTATTTATTTATTTAGATATTTTTTCCATACATATTTTTTGTTACTTCTAGCAACATCTAACAAATATTTGTTATCAAAAAACGTCTAAACCGCATCTTTACAATCTATGTCCATGTTAAGATAGATAAATAATTCGGTTTTTATTAAGTTTAGGGACGCTCTACTTCGTTCGTCCCGCCACTTAGCATTCATCAGACAAAAGACTCTGTAAATGCTGAAGTGGCGGGAATGGATAGCAGAAATGACACGATTTTGTATATATTTACAAAATAATTTCTACTATGGAACAATTTTTACCACTCATGCGATGTAGATAATTCTGAAAAATCTACAGAATTATTAACTTGTGCATATAACTCTTTCAATAAATTAATTTCTTCATACAGGTCATCAATGTTAATATCAAGCTTTGGAGTTTCAAAATTATAAGTATGTGAACAAAATGATCATATTCAACATTACCTACTTTTTGAATATATATGATACTCAATGAAAAGAGCCAATTTGTGTGACTAAAAACATGACTCCAGGTACTCTAAGGCTTTATCCAAGAACAACATGAAATTTTTTATAATTTTCTGACTAACTTCAGGCGAAGACAACTCAATTTCTTTAATCTTTTTTTCAGTTTCATATCCAAAGAAGAGACCTTCTTTTTTTTTCATTAATGTTTTTCTAAGTTTGTGCATAACATTGTATACATCAAAATTGTCATCTTATTCTCTTCTAAAAATTTTACGGTTTTACTAAACACATATAAAATGTGGTTTTCCAATTTAACAATATTGTATCCACATAAGGTAGGCCATCTGGTTCCTACGTGGCGTTTGAGTTCACGAAAATCTACATCTACCGATTCTATGAATTTTTTTAATTCTTATCTCTGAACAGCCGAGTGGGAAAAATGAGAAAAAGTTTATATTTTTTTGTTGGAGCAACCGTTTGCAAGCAGAAAAATAAATTGCCTGTATTTAAATCGTTTATTACATTATGTAAAGCATATGGCCCCAACACCTCTGTAACTAGAGCTTCCATTTTGGTCCTGGCTAAATGAATACTTGTAGCTGTGTTTGAATTAACATAAATCATTTTATTTAACTTAACAGTATATTCCATACAATTAAAGGACAAAATATGCTTAACAGCGTGATATGTTAAGGCTAAGCAGTTCAGCAGCCGTAACATTGTCTTTATCACTGCAAAATTAACTTTGGGAAGAAGTGGAAACAGAAGCAAACCCAAGAAAACTTTCAAGCATGATTATTTCAGCTTATATTTCGATGTATGCTGTTTTGTTTCCAGATGTTGCTTAACCTGCAAACAAATAATAAACCCTTCACCTACCACCATACACACCACACACCCCAAACCGTCACGAAACCAAAGATTTATTGTGATTCTATCCCTGCATGCTTGTTTGTCCAACCTATACTCACACAGGTAAACATCCACCTAAGATTAAATTTTTCATTTATTCAGTGTACTGTATTCAGAGTTACAGATGTCGTCCAATTCTATGTTAGAATCCGATTCCTGTATTCGTTTTTCAGGTGTATTTCGTGAGCTACATCCATAATCGAATATTTATCACAACATACATTGGACAACATACCAAGAACAAAAAATTATATTTGAACAACAAACAGTAAACAATGACAAATTGAGATGATAATTGGCATGGACGTTTTAGGTTACGTTAGAAAGCGACAGCGCTGCTTAGCATTTAACTTTATCGTTTTATGCTTTATCGATGTGATTCATCCCGTTACACGCAAAAAATCGCTTACATTTCATGTTTTTTCTTGTAAACAATTAAATAAAACCTTCAACAATCGAAATAGGTAAGTATTTTCACGTACTTCTTTGCTTTCATAAAGTATAAAGTACGTTTCCCCGAAATAACGTACAATACTTTATTATAAAGTACGGGTGGCAAGCCTAGTCACAACCATTTTACTCGGAGACCATTGCACTACGTAGATGAAATTTTGATGATAGGTGTCTTCTATAAACTGCTATACAATAAAATAGTGGAATTGTGAAAAAAATAATATTGGGGTGGCACTCCATACATGTGAGAGATGAAAAAAATCCAGCACAAATGGTGGCGTATGGAGTATCGTTAGATTGGACAATGGAGTATCGTTAGATTGGACAATGGAGTATCGTTAGATTGGACTTAAAATGATATAGAGGTTTCAAAATAACTTAGTTAGTGAGATATGCGCTTCTGAAATCTGAAAAACTATGTCCTCCTTCTTTAATTTTTCAGCTAACGTGTGTAAAGTTCTGAAAAAAATTAAGGTAACAACAATAAGGAATTTAAAATAAACTTGCAATGAAAACTAGTTTGAATAAGATATGTTTTGTAGTTTTTGAGATAAGGGATATTTTCAGTACCAACCACAGCAAAAACTTTGTTTTTCACAGTGTCTGAGAAATACACACTTATAAGTTTAATATTGTTAGATGCTACGGAACCCTTCGTGCGCGAGTCCGACACGCACTTGGCGGGGTTTTTAAGTTTTCCAAATATGTTGTGTTATATTACCCTATTACTAAAAATTTAATATTTAATAAAGTCATAAGGTTTTTTCGTAGCACATATTTATCCTATCATTGTCGATTTTTGTCCGCTTATTGAATTAACAACATACTTGCATTTTTGTATTTAATTTTTATAGTACACTCAATTATAAAATATAGTACAAATTTAACAGTTTACATGTTTACATACCGAAGTTTAAAAAAATGGAGTACTTGCTTGACTTTACTGGTGAAATATTCCTCTTTGGGATTCCGTAGTCAAATGGCAAAAATGAAACCTTCACGGATTTTTTATGTACGTATATATCATACTCCTGCAGTTTCTATGGTTTTAGACCTATTTAAATGACATTTTCCAAGTATACCTTACATATCATAGGGATGGGTATCATTGGATAGGTCTTTTAAAATTAAATTGAGATTTCATTAACTTTTCATTTTTAAGTTACGTTTGCAAAATATTTCCTCTGATTTTCTAACTATGGGTTTAAACAATTTATTAAAAAATGTGAATATATTTCATTAGAATTTTTGAAACTAATTTATTTTGGTTAAATTACTTTAACGATTTAAGGAGATATATACAATTAGGGAATATATGCGTGGAATAGGTAAAATGTAGAGAGCATTTACTGTTTTCCGACACGGTAATTAATCAGATTTTTTAAATCAAAATTATTCACGCAAGAAAATAAAATTTAAAAAAAATATATAAAAGTACTTATGTATACTATAGTTTCTTTTAAATTTGAAAAATTCTATCATAGTAACTGCACTTTATTTTTAAATTGTAATTTTTTAATAGAAACAAGGATTTATTTGAATTCTGTTGGCTTTCAGTACATTATACTTTCGATTCTAGACCAATTAGTCTATAATAATGCATGGTTATAATCTTGTATAAAGGTGTAAAAAAGAACGTAGGCGTGTCTTTCAATCTGAAAATATTTGAAGACTGGTTCTGTAAAAAAAATGTTCTTTGTTGGCATCATAATTTTGTCACTGATTTTTTTCAGAAACTGTTACGAAGTGTTATATAGTTAATTAACATTTTCTATTCAGTTTCAGAAACACTGGTAGTAATAAAAAGCTGTTTATTATTTATACAGTTGATTTTGATTTATTCATACAGTTGATATGAAACTGAATATGTATGAAGTGTATTTATGTAAAAAATGTGTGTGAAAAAAAATTGACAGTAATTTTTCCAGAAATGCTGAGAATTGCCATATGGATAACGGTAACATGTTCTACACAGTTTGATATACAATACCAGTAGTATGAATAACAGATTTATATTTTAAATAATTTTTAAGCAAATCTACATGATGATATATTCAGTATTGACATACTAAACAATAATAATAAAGGAAAATTTTACTAAGTCTATAATATCGTGAATTTTTTAATAACAAGCTTTCAGATTAACATTTCTCATAATTAATTAATTTTGTATTGTGATATTTTTATAATCCCGATAAACACATCGGGATCGGGATTTGTAAATACAAATAATAAACGAGCGATTATTATTTATATTTGACGTTCCATTTTACGACGTTATGCAGGTCATGTTGTGGGGCAGAACTAGTGTTGAAGTTTGACATTTTTTTATTTCTGACTGTGGTAGCACCTTCAATGAACTGATAATGAAAAAATCAGCTTCAATGTAATATGTAGCTAAAATTTGAAATAAATGAATTAAGACATTCGGAATCCGTTGTGTTATTAATACAATAGTACTGTAATATATAATTTATACAACAGACATGTGCCAAAAAAAAATTAGAGAAACTTTGATTCCTTCTATATTCGTAATTCAATCAAGAAAAAAATATGTATATAATTATATAAAAGGAATAAATATTAGTCAAATTTAAACTATCTAATTATTTTGATAGCGAAAATTAATATAATTTAATCATTTAATTAAATGAATAGAGCGCCCTTAGAGAAATAGTGATAACAAAACTTAAGTTAATTTACATAAAAGTATGTGGATATTTAGTCAGAATCATCAAAAAACATGTTTTCCGAAAATATTCCGTAGCTCCTCGTTGAAGATAATATCATTTTAAATCAAATTCTAAACTTAAACTTAAAATTACTTATTAAAACTTATTCTAAACTTAAAATTACTTATTAAGGACTTTATTGAATTTCACTTGAGATAATGTGAGGTGTGTAAAATTTAATAAAATTAGAAAAACTGTGCATGAATCACTTTTTCTCTACCTATGCGTAGTTTTCATATACCAATGTGTACTAAGCGTTTACTCATCGATTTCCACCAAAATACAAAAATCAATAATACTAACAATTATTTTGCTATCACATACTCATCGTTTGTCTTCATAGCGGTGATTACTTTGAATAAAACAAGGATATGTAGATTTCCGAGCCAAGTAGCTAATTGTAAATAGCTTAGAACAAAATTTTGCAGGAATTCGAAGATGTCTTTTCTTTGAAGAAAATAAAATGTATGTACAAAATAGATTTTAGAAGAGTCATGGTTCGCCCGCGTAAGCCAAGCGGGACACCAGATGACCCAATTTTTGGATACTACTGCCGATTAAAATGTAACACACTTTATACACAACAATATATAGTCGAGTGAATTAATGCTCCCAAAGCGAGTTTTTGAACATGTAGGCAGTTACGAGCAAGTGTTTTTATTTGTTCACAATTAAATGAAACTACGTGATGTAGTATTATTTCTACTTTCTTTAAGTTCTTTACCACGACCTAGGTTTCGTTGTATTACAACATCTTCAGCAACACTGCATCACGCAGTTTCATTTAATTGTGGATAATGAATTTCTACAAAATTAACGCCAAATATATTCAATATTACAGATGTCTTTAAATTATACGATTAATAATTAGACGGAAAGAAACCAAAAATTTGGTAATATATTTAATTTTAGTATTCAGATTATGCCCCTGATTATTGATTACTCAGGATAAATTGATATTAGAGCACTGCGCGGAACGTTGTTTCTATCCCGATTTAAGTGGATTTCTTTATTCCTAAGCTAGTGGGGCGGATCGGAACTTTCACGTATTGACCCAGCAGAGTTGCTGCGTATATAAATGAATATTTTAAATTTCTGTTTCCTATTTGTTTTAAACAATGAAAAGCTAATTAAAAAATTATTTTATTAATAAATTATTTTATTACTATTCCATACCAAACAATAAAATATTTATTAAGTGCAAATAGTTAAAGTTTAGTAAAGAACAGAAAATTTGTTAAAGTACTCATTTTCCACACAAACATTCTCATCATTCCATGTAACAATCTCGACGATGATAAAATCTTGATATCGATGTTGACAATTTTCGCAATATTTGTTTGGAAAATTGTGCTGATTAATTTTCTAAATACAACATGTAACTTCAAATACAAATACAAATAATAATATAACTTCGAATACAAATCATATTTATAAAATGTGACATTAAATGTTGTTGTTATTAAAACGTGTTATATTTTAAAACTTGTTACTCATACAAGAGTAAGTAGATTATTTATATATATATACTAAAATTATAAATAAATAAAAATGTTAAGCCTAGTAAATAACTTTTTGATCCACCAGTGATAAGATCTACGTATCTCACCAAGCCTCAACGAATCTTTATGCTAATTAATTATAAGGAGGGCTTGTAATTAATTAGTACGAAAATTCCTTAATTAATGTTCGAAGTTTGAACTCTATGCCAAGTTAGAGGGTTTAATAATTCTCGACTTTGAAATGTTACTGCGTTTTAATAGAAAAGGAAACGTTTTGTTATACGTGTATGTATAAATAATCAGTTTAAATAATATTTACATCTCGTTGAGGGATAACAAGCAAAGCGAATTTTTTTTCAGTTTGATTAACTGAAATTAAGGTTATATCAAATATCGTTTATTTTTTAAATAGCTTCATTGAAAAATATTAGCAGATATGGGATATCTCTTAATACAGGTGATTTAAAAAATATATTTTTTTAAAATATAATGCGGAGTAGAATTGTACGTCGTCGTTAAACACAGGAATGTCTTCCTTAGATATTAAATTCTCGTGTTTAGTTTTCAAAATTTGTATTATATGTGTATTGTACAGGTAAGGATTATAAATAAAAAATTAAATTATAAGAATATGCAAAAAATATAGAAATAATATACAAAAAAATATTCGGTACACAAACACGATTTCTTTAAGGTTTTCTTATACACGTACCAGAAAACCGTAACGAAGTTGTTTTTGCATATCGAATATTTTTTGGAATAAGATACAGTCGCCTAACAAGGCCCAATTTTTACAAAATGTTTGTAAAATCAGGGAATTGCGTAATTAATAAAAACTATCATCAGTATGGAAGACACTGTTTATTTATCATTTTAATTATAGAATAAACCGCCACATTTTGTTGCGTTTTCATATTAAAAACCTCAATTATGAGTATTATTAGAAACCTTAGTTCCTATATCATATAACTATGTGTAATAAGTAAAATCAAATTTTATAATTATTACTCGCCAAATGAACATTTAAAAGTTTTAGTTTAAATCTAAATTATAATTCCTAGTACCATAATTTAATTAAAATTGGATAATGGACCTTCTTAGATCTATCAAAACGGAAAATTGCAATGAAACAAAAAAAAAATTCATAAAATGAAAATAAAACTTATTTTCCTTCTTACAACTAACTAATCTGTAACAAATGCGGTTGAATTCGATGCATCAACGTTTATGTAAGTATGCTTCGATAAGGATCTATATGTATATAAACATAGAACAGAGAGTAAATATATAAATGTATATCTATATGTATACGAAAATCGTGACGAAGTCGAATTTCGAATACTATTTGAATTAAGGTACACTCACTTAACAAGACCCACTTTTTGGAAAATCAGGGGAATGCATCGCGCATTCCCCTGATTTTCCATAAGAAAACTACCATCAGTATGGAAGACATTGTTTAATTATGGCTTTAATATTAGAAAAAATATCATTTTTATTTTGCGTTTTAGTGTTAAAAAGGCACATTTCAAAAACCTCATTTGTAGGCTTTGTTAGGAACCTTGTTACCTTATGAGGTCCATCACACCACTATAAATTAAGTAAAATTAAAGTTTATTGTTATCATCTGTCAAATGATCAAGTAGAAGTTTTAGTTTAAATTATTAATTTAAGTTTAAATTCGTAGCAAAATTATTTATCAATAATTAGTTTACGATCCTTATTAATAGATATTAAAACAGAACATTTTAATAAAATAAAAATGTTCATAAAATGAAAATGAAACTATTTTGTCTTTTATGACTATTTTTTATTTGTTGCATATAATCTGTAATTTGAATCAGTGATTCATTTTTAATTACAATTTGTCGTAGGTCTTACTCAGAATATTAGAAAAACACTCAAATAAACATGGTAATAAATAAACTAAAATTTGGCTTTTTTGCATTTACACAAGAATCAATTTCCATACGAAATAAATAAAAGTACCACAGATTTAAAATTACTAAAATTTTAAAACGGTGAAAAATGTTAAGGGAAAACCGACGCTTATTTTTAATCACAAAAAATCAACCAATTTTTTGCGTCTAAATTATTTCTCGCACTGAGGGGTCTTTATCTTCTCTCAGTCTTTTTATATTCTTCATGTTTACAAGCTTGAGATTCTATGTATTCTATCTAGCAACCTTGGTAGTATCACACCTCGCCCTTTGATTCCTCTAAGGGCGAGGTGTGATACTCTAAGAATATAAAATTCTTGTTGATTTTTTTTCATTTGAATAGGTTCCAACTTTTTTAGCTACTCTTTCACTTTTTTCATCGTAGTATTAATAATTTCCAGCGTCTTCCTTTTTTATTTCCTTGAATCCTTTTACCTTACCTTTAAGAACATCAAACAAAATTTTAGTACTCTATTAGCCAACGTGATATACAGCTTTGCGGTTTTGTTTAGAATTAACAATTGCAAAATTTGTAGTCCGAGTTAGTTCTTGAAAAGGTGTTCTTACAGTTAATGTTCCAGAATTTTCTTCTAATTTGGATAAAGCAAGTTTCTTTTCAGAATCACGTATTTATTTCCTTGGGTGGACCTAAATTTTCTATCTTAATATTGATTTGAGAGAGTATACTTTGCGTGCTACAAATATTACCGGTACCGAAGTATTTATTCAATAGTCTTAATAATGCCCTGGTTTTCTTATGATACGACAAGCAGGCTTTATTAGGACAGTTCCGCGTGATAGTAAAATCATAGTTAAGAAACAAAAAGGAATAAACTATTGAAACTTACTTGGAATCCAATGTTTTTAAATATAAATAAAAAGGTCTAATAGAATAAAAATCTTGACTGTTTTTACCGAAATTTTAAAAAAGTTTATAGTTGAAGTTATTAGAGAAATATCCCGTTATTCGAACAAATTGAGGATTGCTGTCGAAATGGCGCTGGGATGGGGTCGCAGTTTTTTTATTAATGTTTTCACATATTTGCGCTAAATTTAAACTTATTTGGGCAATGGCAAGTACGAGTTTTCAAGTGTGGGTCTTGTTAGAAGCCAGGTTTTGCTGGGCAACAGTACCTTAGATACTTCTTATAACGCTTGCAGTACACTCTCGGCAATAACTTTCAATGAGTGTGTTGTCGAAATATTTGCAATTAAAGTGCTTAAAGTGGACTTTTGTACACAATCGGCTCCACTCGGCTGGTGTCATCCGTTATCCTTCCTCCAATAGAAGAGATTGTATTTCATAATACTGTCATTTCACTTTTCGTTCATATACATTGTTATGTATGTGTAACCCACAAAATATAAATTCTCAAAACTAACAACTTTAGAAGACCCCGGATGAAAGCGATACTGAAAAACAGAACAATGTAATTTCGTGCTGAAATAGAGGCTATGATCTAGCATTATTATTATCGTCGTCATTGCGGTGGTACATTGAATTGATCTTTACAACTTTGCTGGTATTGTGTTCCGGTTTCGGTGTTTGTCGAGTGGGGATGAATTTATATATATATATATATATATATATATATATATATATATATAAATATATATATATATATATATATATATATATATATATATATATATATATATATATATATACGTACACATGTGTTGGCTGTAAGAGGTTGCTCTCGAAATAAACAAATCAATAAATATATAGGTAAATATTATTCAGATCATTATCTAACTCTTCAGTTTGAAGGCGTGAGAATGGTACATCGAGACTGTACCATATTTGATATATTAAAAATATACAGAATAAAACTAAAAGCTAAATTTCAGAACATAAATGCGAATGCATCTAAAATACAACCTATTATTTTGGAGTTAACTGTATCTAAGTGACTTAGTTGAGTTAATATTTCGCCGATATAAAAATGCAGTGAGTTTTTAATGCAGTGAGTTTTTACGATGTTTTTGTGTTGCGCGTTTCTTCCTCTTCAAAACCTTGTGGTCAACTGACTGAGCACGACTCGCCCAATAAGGAGCCGGTTGTAGCAGTAATTATAGAAGCAATAGTACGGAAAATACGTTTTTCTCAATATTTCGATAACCAATCCCTACTTTGAAAAATTTTTTGTCCAGCCATTAAATATTATTAAAGCCTTTATTTTCGTGTATTCCAATGGCATAGGTATAAAAATGGCGCAAAACGACTAAATATATTTTATAAACAGGGGTTTTTTCAGCAATAAATTCTATCTAGGAGAGTTTTATCTATCATACTTCTGGCCATTGGATCCCATTTGGCATATACCCTACTTTTTATGTTTTTTTTTTCAGAAAAAAATCGATAATTAGTACATAAAATTTCAGATCGAAAATGTTCAATTTGGGTATATCGGCGTCTTAAAAAAGAAAGTTATAAGGCTTTTACAATTATTTTATAATTTTATGTCAGATAGTTCTGGACACTATGTCAGACTAAAAATATTCACATATTTTAGAGTGAGCATATTACTTAAAAGAGCAAGTTATAAGGCTTTCAAAATTATTTAATAATTTTATGTCAAATAGTTCTGGACATTATGTCAAACAAAAAAATATTGACATGTTTCAGAGTGGACATGTTATATACAAAAGAAAGGCATAAAAGTACAAGACTTTCAAAATTATTTCAGAATTCTATATATTAGATAGTTCTGGAGACATTGTCGAAAATGTCTACCAAAATAGATTCTTTGTTCTCTACTTTTAAAACAGCTAAAGTCAAAATAATGAAAAAAGAAAAAAGCTTTCTAGAAAAATTATAGCGATGTTCCTAAATTTAATAGTTCTTGAGACATTTACCATAGTTTTACGCTTTTCAAATATATAGATATTTAAATGGTGAAAAATAATATCAATATTCATAAATAGTTCCGTAGAAATACTAGGTGCTCTTCAAAGTTCATATATTTCTAAGTTCATTCGGAATATATTACAGTGAGAGTTCTAGAGTCGTATTTAATAGGTTTTGTTAATATAAGCTATTGAATATATTTGGCGTTAATTTTGTAGAAATTCATTATTCACAATTAAATGAAACTACGTGATGTAATATTATTTCTACTTTCTTTAAGTTCTTTACCACGACCTAGGTTTCGTTGTATTACAACACCTTCAGGTGGGATATTAGCAAAGAATTATTCTTTGCTAATATAATAACATTCTTTGCTAATATCCCACCTGAAGATGTTGTAATACGATGAAAGCTAGGTCGTGGTAAAAAACTTAAAGAAAGTAAAAATAATACTACATCACGTAGTTTCATTTCATTGTTAATATGTATAAGCTGTTTACAAATAAAATAATTGCTTCCGAATTTTGTCCTTCGCGAGAACATTTATTTTCTGAATTATGATTGATAGATAGAACAGCGTATATACATATCTAGATCTACTTCACATGAACAATTTAGTGATAGTATAAAGTAATAAAAATATAAGTATTTACTTAAAAGTTTTGCAGTATAATACTCCGAATATAAATAAATTAGAAAAATAATAATCTTGTTAGAGATTCAAGAATTGGTATAAAGTCGACATCTCTCTCTTTCTGTCACGTATATACACAATCACACGTATATACATAAACGCCATATTCGACTAGGTACTAGCTAGAAAAATATTTAATAGTAGCTATATTTCCTTTTGTGTTCGCAAATAATATAGTACAGCATGCAAATTTTAAATAAATATACAAATACAAATAATAATATTATTTCAAATACAAACAATATAAATTACATATGTCATAATACAAACAATACAATTACATAAATAAATTCTATCTTTTTGAGCAGCTTAGCGCCTATTGTTTTAAATTCATCGTCATGTTGTTTAAAACTTGTTGTTTACTTTTGTAACAGTCCGTAAATTATTTATATCTACAAGGAATCAAAAATATTAAATACAAGTAATGTATAACTTCGTAATCCATCAGTGATAAGATCTACATCTTTCACCAAGCTTTACATTGAAACTTTACGTTAATTAATTAAAAGGAAGATTTGTAATTAATTAAAACGAAAATTCCTTAATTAATGCTCGAAGTTTAAAGGCTGCTCCAAGGTGTTTAATAATTCTTGACCTTGGAATTTTACTGCGCTTTAATAGAAGAGGTCTTCACAATATTTATATAATGGTTTCAAATCATAAGTAGGTCCAGTTGAGGAGCAATAGGTAGAGCGGTGGTTTTTTTTATTTTGAGGTGCTTGAGATCAACATAAAAGTCCTTTTAATTTTTATGTAATCTTATTTAAGGAAATTGGTATAATAGGATATATATATATATATATACATATACATATATATATATATATATATATATATATATATATATATACATATATATATATATATATATATATATATATATATATACATATATATATATATATATATATATATATATATATATATATATAAATATATATATGTAATAATAAACATTACAGTTATTGGGCGACAGATGGCGTCTGGGCAGCCTTATGTGTCTGGAAAACGATATAGAATTAATCTTAGCGTTTACTCTATTAACATAAAAGTAACTATATTTAAGAAAGATGGAAGTATTGTAACTTATAAAATGTTCCTTTAGGGACTATATGCTATGAAAGCTATCTGGTGATAAATTAATAAACTTTTAGTTATACTGCTATAATTTTTTCCTTTGAATAGCCTATAGCGTACATATCGTAATAAAAACATATTTTATAATGCCTAAATATGATGTGAAGTATATTATATAAAATCATGATAATTATTATTAAAAATAATAAAGAGTTTAGTTTTTCGAAAATCTCTTTCCATCTTTATTCGTAATATAACCTCTTCACATTCATCAACTTTTACTATTTTTTGTCGCGTAGCGGAAAGTGGCGTAGACTTGTGCAAAAAAATTCAACTTTATATTTTATGTAAGAAAGACGAGTCAAACTATTTTTATGGCGGGAGATTGTAATCAGTACAACTATTACTTAATGATTAAATGATTTATTATTATATATCAAAATTAATATAAATCTCTTCCCAAATATCTATCCACTTCAAAAGACAGTTTATAGAAAACTACAAAAAATATAGGAACTGACATTAGGTAGTTAGAAAGTAGTAAAAAATATATATGAAAACATTTAGCATTCATTGCATATTATATCCACTAAAGTCAAAATAAACAGTAGAAAGAGATGTTACTCGAGATGAGCCTTTGGAAAAGCTATATTTTGGTATAATTACATTCCTGAAATCACCACTCGCCTTATCTTCTAAAGCAGGAAAGACAAAGAGACAATCCCATTTTGTCTGTGGTACGACACTTGATAATTTGTTATATTTATAAATGACTCGCCCCATAATAAATAACAATTATTTTGTTTTTAAATTTAATATGATCTGGATTTCTTACTTACTAACTTTACTTTCTTATTCATTATATTTATATTCTTAGGATTGATGATTAATTAATACTATCAAAAATTATATAATTCATTACATCAAGATCTCACTACAAAAAACTCAATTTTTACAGTTTCTGTTAAACGCAAAACTTTTTTTACGCTTTTTACCTGTTTTCCTTTCTGCTTTGGCATTTTGATTTGTTTTTTCTTTTCTTATCTTCATGCAATCTTTGTATTATATATTTTGTTAACATCTCAGTGAAGACTCTTTTTGTTTCTTTCTTTTTTCGATTAAGAAATATTTTGTTCAATGACATATGGTCTATTTTGCATATGGTCTAACCACTTCAGAAAATAATTTTGGTCCGCTATTTGTAGAGTAATTTTAGGAGATACTTTTACGTTCTCATCCAATCGGTTTCCAAGTGGGTTGGCTTCAATAACAGGTATTTCATCTTTTTCACTTTTTTCGTTCACTTCATCATTTTGGCCAATGGCCATGCTTATAAATTTGGCTTTTATTTAAGGTATATACTTCTTTTGTCAAATCCAGAACTTTAGCGTTATCTTTAAATACATTTTTTTTAAATGACCAAATCCCTTTTCAAATTCTGTCGCCCAATCTTTCCCAGCACATCTATTTTTTTCAGGAATTAGGATATTTACACCCTAAGTATTCGGCAGATTCATAAGCTAAATCAAAAATTTGCTGCAAATACAGTCCGTCTTGTATATATTTATTGTTAATTAAATATTTAGAAAACACTTTACATTGCTCAATTGATATCTATTGTATAACTGTGTACTTGGACCCGTATGTATTAGAAGATGAAGTATTTTTTTGTATATATTATTTCATATCTTCATAATTTCTTGACTAATTTCGATGAGTTTTTTTATTTGACTGGTTATACTTTCAGTACGGTCTTATGAAAACTTGGTTATAATCTGACAACTGAAATTAAAGATATACTATAGAATTTGGCAACATTGCACAGAACAGATGCCGTGATCGAGTTTGGATGATATGGGTCTGATGATAATATAATAAGAAACGATTAAGGGTAATATAAATTTACTCTTTAGTTAAGTCAGGGTGCAATGATGAAGTCAAAAGAGTGTTCAAGAACTCCTTAGTGATGAGGAGTAAGCTCATCGAGTTTAGACTCCTTTGGCTTGTCTTGACGTAACAAAAAAATTAATAGAGGAAATAGGCAGGTAAATATATACAATATAATTTCAACCTTTGATTCATAAATCCTGAGACTTAAGGATCAATTGTTTTAAAATCATTATTGTGTGTGTCTGAAGCAGAGACTGTTATTGAACTTCAAGTTCCAACTCCTCAGTCCTGATGCTGTATGAGTATTGTCTGCCTAAACTGTGAGACTTGAGGATCTGCTGTTTTTAAAATCTATTTTGTCTGCTGTTTTTCAATTTGTTTTGTGGGTCTCAAGCACAGATTCCATCATTAAACTTTAAACCTAAGGTTCCAACACTTTAGTCCTGTTGCTTCAGGAGCACTGTCTGCTTAAATAATGAGATTTGGGAATCAGCTGTTTTAAATTAGTTTTGTGGGTTTCAAATAGAAACTCTGATATTGAACTCTAGGTTGCAAATCCTCAGTCTTCATACTGTGGGAGTACTGCTTACGTACCTGCATGAAACGGCACTATAACACTTTTATACTTTACATATTTTTTTACTTGGTGGTGCTAACACATCTACTCCTGTCAAACGCTAAAGGTTAATTGGTGGGCGGTGCGGTCACAAATGCTGTACTGATACGTATATAGACACATTTTAGTGATGTTACAACATAAATTACGTTTATCGATTTTGAAATATTGTCGGTGTATCTATATATCGTTTGCATCAAAGTGCTCCGTTTCCGCCCTACATATAAGCCACGTATATCCAAATCTGTGTCCCAATGTAAATATTGCTGTTTTTATTCAGAGTAAAAACTTTTTCGTCAAATTTTATATAAGTAACATTCGTTTTGTAATTTTCATAATCTATTATCGTTTCGGCCTTTCATTTTAACAAGGTGTGCAAGAGATTTTATTTTCTATTCAAGAATTAAATTCTGTTACATTGAAAATATAGCAAATTTTAAGTAGTTTCTTCATTTAACTAGTACTTTTTTATATTTGGCTGATAAATGGCTGAAATATGTATTTTAGCCATATCTTAAAAACAAAAATACTGCACTGATAGAATACACGTTAACACCAGTCAGCTGCAAGGAAATATACTTTAACACCAGACAGCTAGAGAAGATGTCTCTAGGGAGCACGGATATTCATAACGTAGACTATTTTACCTATCTGGGTAGCATTGCGGTTAGAGAGTGGGCGGAGCGGAACAGGGTGGGGTTGCATTCAGTCACTCTCCGGGGACCATACCAGAATTAAAAAATGTCTAGGTGACTTTCATATAGCTGCGCCCTATTTTTCGCGCCAGGGAGTTATCGAGGTGGGTGAACCTAAGAATCTTCTAAAGCAACGGATATAAAGGTACTGCTCTACATTTGTCAGAGCTGAAAAAAACCAAACAGGTAATCAAGATATTCTAGAATTTTCTTCATCTCCAAACGGCACCAAGTCTTGCTAATGGATTGTTTTGGTAGATTGAAAGAACTACATTGAAAATTGGCAAGAGGAGAAATATTCCTCGGCAGGAAAGAGAAGAAATATTCGTCGAATGAATCTGGGGAATCTCAGGGATATAGAGCAGAGGTAGACCCAGAATAATCTAGATATGTAACTGGCTGTAGGAGACCAAGGAAGCACGGATAACTGGGGGAAAGTGAAGACTTTGAAAAGTGACACGTCCCTAAGCTCAGCGGGTAGTAAAATATTTAACGACACAAACATGTTTGTAATATTCGAATATTTGGACTTATAGCATTCTCTTATTTTAATTTCAACCACTTACGAACGTTTCTCTTCCGCAGGAAATTTTAGACGAACTAAGTTATTTGGTTTTCATGGGAGGTTATATATATCCTTAGGTTGTAAAAATGTGTATCATCATCTTCAGCTGCCTGTCTCTGTCCACTGCTGGACAAAGGCCACTTTCAATGCCTTTAATCCGTAGCTTTTTGCAATCCGTATTTTTCGCACCAATGCCGCTGCCGCCCATCATTAGTCTGTGGTATTTTAGTTATGTGATTATAAACGTCATTCCAGCTCCGTTCATGTAGTGGCCGGAAATCGAAACCGGCACCCCGCAGTGTGCCGCACCTTCAAAAGTCGTAAGCCTATGAACAAACCAATACTCGACGAGGACTAAATAAATAACATTTTAAATAAATATTAGCTTAATTGCAACTCAGTTCTCATGCGCATAAAGTTATACAGGAATATTGACTAATTGGTATGGCATGAATTGTTTTCAAATTCATCTCATGATATAAGACGACAATAAGTAATAAGCTGTTCTATCTTATGGAAAAATTATTAATTTTTCAGGAATTTTTTTAAACATTTTCTCAATATACAGAGAAAATGTCAATATGTAAACATTTTCTCAATATATATACATTGCTTTCGTTCACTTGTGCTTTCGTTTGTTTGTCACTACCCTCTAGCTACCAACCAAGATGCCAAAACCAGTCAGTAAAATTTAAAAAAATCCTTGTGTTCATATGTACAAAAGAGGACACTAAAGAAATTTTCATTTAAAAATTAACGTTTTGGCGGATTTTAATAAATTCATTATTTTTAATAGGGTCAAAAATAAGCGGAAATTTCGTATTTTTTTTTCCTCAAATACTTGACAGATAACATTTTGAAATTTAATTTTATTGACAGTATAAAGTCAACGAAACGCACCATTATATTCTGTTATTTCTTGAGCCATATTCTATTGAATCCATCAATAGTCTTTTATAGAGACGTTATCCCTATCTTCTTCAATTTTTATGCTGTCGAATACAATTATGTAAGACAATAAATAACTTCATCTTCACCTCTCAATATCATTGTGAGAAGAAAATATATTTCCAGGCAGTTCCGTGGATGGAAATACAGGCGTGGCCTAGTCACAAGTCTGACACGTGATAATCAAATGGACATTAGGCTATACGCTTTTCGCCTGCTGTCATCGGTGCCAATTTGAAAACATAATGAGCTAGTTAGATGTCAGTTCATTGGCTTTCAGAGTCAATTTAAAATATTTTCGGTATTGTGAACTAAAATTAGATTAGTGTGTATAATAATATAATTTATTTGAAAAAGGTCAGTTTCGCAAAAATGCGAATTTTTTTTGTTGGTCTAAATGAAAGTATATAGATAAAAAACGAAATATTTACAAAAAATAGGGCTCGGTCGCGATTATTTTATTAAAAAGTGATTTGAAAAGGGTTCCCACACAAAAGTGCGCTTTTTCAAAGTTATAAGTCTTTTGACTTAATTGCTATTCTTAGTAATACTAAACACAGAATTTGCAAATACAAGAAGAATAAAAAGAACTTTAGAAGAAATAATAAAAACGAGAGAATTCGCCCACGATACTTCCGGCATAAAACGTCGATATATTTTGATATATAAGTCTTTGATTCTATATTTTAGTGCATTAATTAACCAAAACCGTTATATTAATGAATGTATTTTTTTCTCGTATGGCCTGGGTAGGTACGCTATCTAAGTTAGATACGTATATAAAGTCGAACAACAAACTTAACCGGTGATCAATTGCATGAAAATAGATGACGCTGTATTCTTTTCTTAAAATTGGATTTAAACTTGATTAAACAAATTTAGTTTTTACTGTAAGCCAATATTTACAGTATTCTTTTCATGAGAATGTTTTCACAAATTGAAGCGCCAATTCAAAAGTGAATTTTCAGATAACATCAATGCAAATGTTTTTCCTTCAGTTTCTCACTATGATTTTTCGTTTAACAATTTAAATAAAATAGACAATCGAAAACTTTACGAAATTTCCATTTGTGACTGACGCTTTCCATTTACGTTATTTGTAATTACATTCAATTCTGTTGGAAATTTTACTACCAAAATAAATTGAAGGTTAGACCTATCAAAATAATTGAAGGTTATCAGCCAAAATGTGGTAGTATACGTTTAGATGTCGTTTATATGCTAGCTAACTGTCTGGGAAAATTACGAAATGTGGTCTGATTGCATAAGTAGTTTCGCTACATCACAGGTTCGCAAAATTTACGTTTTCAAAATTGTTTGTTTGAAAAACATTTATAGGTAATTTTAAGTGGCTGAATTCTGATATGGTTTCCATTTTTTTTCATTACACACAGTTTTTGACATACCGGTATATATCAAAGAATATATTAAAAGAATAACATGTTTTTCTTACCTCATTATTAAAACAAAAAATCTACTAAACTAATTTACATAAATCTATTCTTAAAATGTTACGATAAATTTACTAACTAATTTAAAATATTAAACATCTTTACAGTACTTCTTTCGAACTCCTTGGAAGCTTAAACTGGCTGGTTGAACCTTCCCGTTTTACATCCAGCAATAGTCGGCAATCATGTTACTATCCCACTTGTCCGATATCGTTGTTCCATTATGTTTGTATCTTTATATAATCTGTCCCCCTTTGGAAATATTTCGCTGAGGTATTCAAAGATATTCAATGTTTGAACGACGAAAGAACTTTTTCAAATATTGAATGGTTAATTCAATACCTCAAATTAATTAAATGTTGCTAGTGAGAGTTGCTTTGAAACTTTAAATAGTATTCATTAGAACATCTAAGAACCCTTACGAATTAGTACCTTCAAACCTATAAGAATATTATATCTTTGTGGTCTTGTGTTTGTACGTAGCCCATAAATAAAAAAAACGTTAGTAATAACGCTTTATTACAAACCAATTCAATTTTACGTTTGAAAATGCTTTTCTTGTTAGTTATATTTTAAATCTTCCTTGAAAGAAACGTATTATATCGGATTGCTTTATGTATCGACCTATTTAACAAGGGTTTTGTTGCTTAGTATTTCTTTTTACTTTGACCGGCAAAATGACATTTACCTGAATCATATGATTTAAATTTAGACGTAATGTTGTATTGGTTGGTATTTTAACGAGTTGATTATTAATCTATAGTAACAAGTTTCCATTTTTTTAAATCTTTAATATTACCCGAGGAATATTCTAGATCTAAATTTTCAACTTACCATAAATAAACTGAAAATTCAATGACGGTAACCAAGTTGAAAATTAAGTAAATTAGTTCAAAAAGTTGTCAATTATAGTGTTTTTTTAAATATAACCAGAAGTATTTTTAAACATGTTGATATTTTTTATGCAAGGAGGATAATTGATAGACCAAGCTTTTTCATTGATCTAGCCTGCTATTTTTAAAATAATTTGGTTATTCTGTTTAAAATTTTATTTATTGAAATGCGAGAATATACCGCTTAAGCTAGCAATAGCATTTATTAGTATTACTGGTTTCAACATTGCAATTTTTCGACGAACATTATTTTTTGGTTACTGAAAATGATTGTACAAAAAAGATCAGTCAATAATTTTCCATTTGTTTATAGCGTCGAAAGGAAAACTGGTTATTTTCATTAGTTTCACCATAAAATGTAGCAGGCTGTGGAGGTATCGCTATCAACTTTTTATCAAATTGACTATTTTTTGTCTCAGTGGAGAAAATTTTTTAAAAGGTTTCTGTGAAAAAGACAGTGATTTTATTCCATTCCACAAATTAATCTTTAATTCTACTGCTAATCGCAATTCTTTGGTTGTTGCCTTTACTTCATTATTAAATGTTGTAATACATTTTATTATTTTCTACAGCCTCATAACAAAGTCAAAATTATTTTTCTTTTTAAATATCTAGTTATTCTCCAGTACGTCTTTGCACAGAAGTGATTTTCTTAAACTGATTATACTTGCTACATGCGTTCATCAAATGGTTAAACACAAAAAAATGATCTCATTTCACATTAGTTGTGAACGTTGATGACCTTTTGGTTAATTCGACTTGGTAACAGTGTCATCGCAAATTAAATTATTTTAAATATTTTTCGTTTTCCAGCTCTATAAAAATATTGATGTATTGATATCAGTCTTGTACTTGATACTTGTCGAGATTTAATAAACACGCAATAAAAAGCGACATTACAATCTGGAAAATCTGACACCGGCATCAGCTGCAGCTGCGAAATTTTAGTTTAAAAAATAGTCTTTGTCACCAACTTCGCCTATTCTATGATTTTTTTATAATTACATATAAATTTGTATTAGTTTTTTGTTATTCATATATGTCAATTTATATCGTTTTTTTTTGTCACAAACTATTATAAGTATCTCTCGGAACAGCTAAATACAAATACTTTGAGCTAACCAGTGGTATAGACAACACTGGATATTCCAATTATTTAACTGATTATTTATAAACATAAAAAGTATATGTTTTAAACTTTCAAACTATGTTATGAAATATTTTTATTTTTTAATTGGGAGGAAACAATAGCTAAAGTCAATTGATAACATGTTTACCTAATATAAATATGGGATAATGTCCTTTAGCTATTACAGTAGTCTAGAGTTCTTCATTGTTAATATATTTACCAACTAAAATAAGTTTCACGGTCAGTTATTGGTAATGAAAATAATGGATAAGAAAATAGAACATATTTAATATGTCGTTGGTGGAAATTTAATTTGCCGGAAGATTGACGTTTTTCCGTTACAGGAAGAGCAACGGCTAATTCTCCTCCTTTTCATTAACTCATGCTTTTGGATCGTAAGCTATGGCTTTTCCGACACTAAATTATCTACTGAAATTTTTGTAAGCTTCTGAGATTACAAAAAATTAATGCGCCATTAAAGTGAAATGAGTTTAGAAATTTATGAATGAGTGTAATAAACGAAAAATAGTTTTGATTGACATAATTTAGTGAATGATTTATAATAAAATAAATGTACGTAACCTTATAACACGAACTTATAAAAAAATCTTATAATACTTAAAATTAAGATTTAAAATCACAATCATTGCTTAACCTCTCTATTTTTCAATTCAAGTTCAAGAACTTTTCCCCATAAGTTTTATTTTCCATAAGTTATATACAGTATTAATTGCATTATCTAAGAATAAAGAAAGAAAGAAAAAAGTTCTCTCTAGATATATTGAACACTTTTTATCACTATTGATGGTTTTTTATAAGTATCGAGAATGACTGAGTTTTTTCCCGACCGAGAATTACATAGCAATGAATTAGATTCTCAATTTTTGATGGACCGATTTTTTGAACTAATTTAAAGAAAGACAACTTTTTATTTTTTTTTAATTATACTGCAAATATGTATACAGTTTTTCTTACGCAATAGACTAACATACTTTTGTCGGAAGGCACATTTAAAACTTTTGTAACCGAAAATGTGAGTTACGAATAGCTTTCAAATAATTTTTCTTTTTCTTTGTGAACTTTCATTTCCACTCTCTTAATTATTTTTGAATTTTATTGTTAAAATTGTCTCTATAAAAAATGCACTTGCTTAAGATGTTAAGGTTTACATTGTGTAGAGTTCTGAAAATACTTTTGAACACATACACTGAGTCACTTTAATTTTTAGGATTGCAATGTTTCACATGAATGTGGTATGAATATAACTAAATATACTAAATCAATAATCAAAGATATACTAGACTTGAGTATTTTTTGAAATACAAATACACGGTTTTGAGAAGTAGAATTTAAGACCAAAAGAAGAAAAAAAAGAAGATTTGAAATAACGTATCAAGATAAACTTACCTGCAATAATGAAGTAGATTAAAAAAATTAATTAATTGACATTTTATGTTTGTTAAGTTATATTTCAGGATTTTTAGCGCTTTGTACATCTAACCAGTGTTAATTTAAATTCAAAATTTCTTTATATTAAACTGTACGTAAACTTTGATATTAGCTACATCAAATGAAGCCAGTGGTAAGTGCCAGCCGATTTTATCGTTAGTGTATTTCGTCGTTTTTGTTTACCTATATTACTTATGTTGTTAAGAAAAATTAATCACAAGAAACAGTGTACGAGAGAAAATTATTTCACATTTAAGTTATCTAAAAACTCGCTTTTGAATTGACACATCCTCAAATCAAATTTGGGAAAAAAAATCGTAAAAAATACAATAAGAACCATAAAATACAACATCATCTAGTTATCTTCTAGTAGAAACTTCATCTATACTTGATAACCGACATAACACGTACTACTATCTAGATGGCGTACCTTTCTACGCCATGTTAAAAAAATGTTAATTAATTAGAGATTTTCATGAGCAAATGCGTTAAAATATAGAATCAAATGTATTTATTCTGAAATAAATGTTTATTAAAAAAATGACATTTTTTATGGAATTTTTTCATCATTTCTTTTTTTTTAATAAGTGACAGAAAGCCGGTTTTAGAAAAGAAGTCTAGTATTTTAAGTTATTTTTAATAGTGTATCATTTGTGTACTTTAAGTTTTAAAATGAATTTTTAGTTATTTTTTTACTATTTCAACTGCCGCCATTTTGAAGGTATCATACTAATTTTGTCCTCCTAGAAACTTAATGATGATAAATGTAGCTTCCAGAGTGTCCACAATTTTATTAGTCCTGAGAAATTCAACTGTGCGCTGTTCTAATGGTGCTTCTTTGGTTGATAGTTTATAAATTGGGAACTCCAGTGACAATTTATTAAATATGAATTCATAAAAAAGATTACAACCATAATTTTGTCATTTGTCTTACTCAGTATTATTGTTAACTGCTTTGGATTATTCTCTCACATTTGCTTTAATATACTCAAAGGTAGGAACTAAATTTGTTAGTGCAGGAGTTAACTAACTATGTTAGTCGAGAATATTATGTGTAGATTAATTAATATTTGTTTGTATTCGTTTCAGACAAATATATTGTTGTTTTTTATTAGGGTCAATTAACCATAATGCTATTTAAGTGGGTCATTGTAATGTTTCTTTAGCTTTTTGTTACAGGCGACGATTTCAAGATGCTAGACGGTTTTGATGAAACTTTTACAAACATTCGCAAATCTGTTTTTATAATCTTTTGAAGTACAAAATAAACATAAAGACATTTCTTTAATATTGAAAGGGACTTTGTTTTAAGGCAGTTGTCGTGTAAAACGCGTTGTCGACGAAATTCAATGGTATTTTAATATATAATTAAAATTTAAAAATTATTTACCGTTTTGTTTTGGTAAAAATCGCTCTCAAAAATTGTACAATTTATATTATAGAAAAGGTAGTTATTTCACCACTCTCTTAATTTTATTTAAAAAACCCGTTGAGTTGTCTGAAAAATAAGTCAATGTAAAATTACGTTTTGTTAACTTTTTGGAAAAAAAATTACAAATTAAAAAAATTAAATTTTGGTAAAATTTGCTTTCAAAAATTGTAAAATCAACATTACAGTGACATATAAAAGTAGTAATTTCAACACACTTTTTATTTTGTTAAAAACGTGTCGATTTATATGTCTAAAATACTAAGTCAATGTAAAATGATGTTATATTTACATTCTGGAAAAAAATATTTACCGTTTCGTTTTGGTAAAAGTTACTCTCAAAAATTGTACAATAAACATTATAGGGAAAGTAGATACTTACCACATTTAATTTAATTTTAAAAACGCGTCGAGCGATTTATTTAAAAAATTATGTCAATGTAAAAAGATGTTATATTAACATTTTGAAAAAAAAAGAAAAATATTTTCCGTTTAAGGTTTTAAGGAGTGAAAAGCGTTATAGATGAAATTCACTGCTTTTTTCGTTATATAATCAAAATTTAAAAATTATTTACAGTTTAGTTTTGGTAAAAATCGCTCCCAAAAATTGTACAATTAACATTATAGAAAAAGTAGATAACGCACTTCATTTTAGCAAAAAAAAAACACAATTAAAAAGGAAAAAATAATTTTTTATTTCGTACAAACTGCTAAAATATTATATTAATAGTTTGAAAAAAAAAACAATTTTCAATAAAAAATTTCACAATAATTTATGGATCTTACTGTCAGAGAACAACTACCTTGAAACACTTGTTTCTGCTCGAACTAAAATCTCACTCAAGTGATAAGGAAATAAGCTCTTAAAAACTAGTAGAACTTGGCGGATTCCGTACAGATTTAAGTACATTTAATATGTTTGAACACTAAAGGGTTGCAAAATATTTCTATTAAGTTATTAACAAATATAAAGTATTTTTCGATTTTTAAATGTATTGCCTAGTATACCTTCCACAGGCACAAAGAAATGTTTTATTTGTATCGTTTATTACTTGTAACTTATTTTATAATATATTTTGCAATATATTTAGTGTTAATTTTTCAAGTTATTCAGTGTTTTTCGATCTGTTCGACAGTCTCTCAAATCGTCCTCTTGGATTAAAATTAAAAATGTATTTGTAGTATAATCAGTTTGTTTCAATAACGTTGAATACGCCAAGGTGGGAAAAATGTTTTTGTATGTGTGGGGACTTTCCTCATTACATTTTTTGTACTAAGAAAACAAAAGCGAAACGCTGTTTGTTTCGTGCTTAAACGGTCCAACGAATAAAAATAAAATGTTGCATGAAGATATTATATATTCTAGATTAAAAAATAGGTTATACATATTTATGCTATTATTTAAAGGAGCAGAGCAGTACACATACCTGGTAAAGAAATTATGTACGCGCAGGAAAAACTGAAAACTATAGGAAAAGTTCCTCACGAAGTATATCAATAGGTAACACACGATCAGGGTTTTAGTTATAAATGGAAATATGGTAGACATTATTGCTGAACATTATATTAATGGAGTTTATGCTAAAAACGTATGAATCTTCATGAAATATAATTCACTGTTGGCTAGTATATATTGCTAAGTAAATATCTTCGAAACTCATTTGGCAATCTTCTCCCGCCTTTTATAAACAGATCGATGGACGGCTGATCGGAAGAAAAGAATAGCCATAGCAGTAGGGTTCTCTTAGGATCTTTTGGTTACGGGAATTTAAGATACACAATTTTTATCTTTTATGAAGGAATGTATCAAGACATATTTAAATAATGGTTTCAGAAGACAATTCTTGAAATATTTGTATTCTAGTTTTATTTCTTTATAATCATAGCGCTCAGATCAAAATTTAAATTAATGCTGTCCCTAACAGAGATTTTCTTTTGTATGATAACGGCACATAAGTAATAACATTCTTTGATTTCTCCATATCACAATACCTGTTACCACTTTAGTGTTTAAAATTTTTTATTAATTCGATATTACTTTCTGGGTTAAATCGCTTCTTCGTCTTCGTTAATACCTTATTTATTCATTTTTGTGTTTTTTTAAAAATATTTTTTTATTTATTTTATTAATTAATTTATTTTAATTTATACATAGAAATGTTTATAGTGGTGGAATTATTACTATAAGGTCTCTTCCAGTTAACTGAAAAAGACATAAATTTTATTAGTTAATAGGGTAAGGAGGTTCAAAATATAGTGGATAAAATACAGGGGGAAAAAATAACAATAATGACAAGCAATAAAAAGCTTAATTTGACACGTGAGAAGAGACACACATTAAAAGAATCAAGGATAAAGGGAGTAGGGTGACATAAAGGATACTTTAAGCTCATATTGTTGATGATGATTGGTTAGAAATAAAATTGTATACCTGATCAAAATTACGTAACATCCTGTTTTTTAATGACACATTTCAGAATATCTTCATTAAGACTTACGTGTTTTATTATTTTTTTCATATATTATTGAACGCCTTTTAAAGGTATTCCGTAATCGTTACAATAACTATTAATGTTTTTGAAGTTATACTTCTTTAGGCGCGTTATGAAAAAATGATGAGAGTGAAATTTTAAGATTCGTCACACAAAAGTTACAGTATGAAGTTGCAGCGGTTGCAGTCTCAAAACAAAAGCTATTGGCACCATCCTCGCCTCTGTTCACTGTTTTCATATTCGTAGTATTTCTAGTGTCTACATTCACACACGTGTTTTAGTTTCATATAAGTGCGATTTATATATGTGCTGATAAATTATATTCAGTAGTGAGTTAAATTAAATATTTTGATTAATATATTTACTATTCGTAAATATTAGTGAAAAATTGTGATTATAGAGTTTTTCAAGTGCTCCAATATAATTGAGGTTATCTATCCGTATGTATTATTTAATGATGCCAAAGAAGTATAACTTCACACGCGCGTACATAAGTACACGCACCCTTTTTTAAACTATTTGGATATTAAACAATAGTTCTTTACACTTAAATTTAGTTTTATATAACATCATTAGCCTGAATGCCCCATGAATTAATTAATGGTTAATAGAAAATAGAACCTGCGTATACATGATCGTTTCAATTAAAGCGTCTTGGATATAATTAGTTATAAATGACAAAATATGTTGCTGAATAACTAAAGTCCGCTTTCACGGTTAACGAATTATTGTAGATTATTATGGACGGCTGCACTGACAATTCCTATTGTAATAGTCATCTGGAAATATGACCGGTGGTCACTTGGAACTATGACGTCAGTGCTCTGTCACGTGGCCCTGTTCGCTAAAGCAATGGTTCTTAAATAGTGTTTCGTATATTTATTGGCATTCTGATTATGAAGGTATGTTTGTTATAAATTGGGTATTTTAATTAGTAGTGGATCTGACGTTAATATGTATGGAACATTCTGTTAGAAGTAGCGATTTACAATTTTTAAATATTTTTTTTATTTTGCAGTTTTAATCTGAGCTGGTGAAATACACGAGAATTTTAATGGAAATTATGTGTCCTCTTAATTGTCCTGCTAAAAAGTAAATATAAATTCACATATTTAGTGCATTTTAAACTTAAGGACGATAAACAAGTTTCATTTTGATATATGATGTCGTTTGGGAAATTATTTTTTTACCTGTGGAAGATATTTAAATTAATGTTCGAATATCATGCCAAAACTGTGATTAATTTTGATGAAATTTTTTATAGCTTAATGACCTTCAGTTAAAATTTAGAATATTTTTTATCCCACATTCAAGTGGGATTCCCGAGTGATGAACTCAAAATTTGTTTAATCAAGCTTCTCGCGAAAAACTCGACCGATTTCTGTGACAATCTCACAAGTGTCTAGCTTGTGCTACAAACGTAAATGTCTCATTTATATAACTAATAAACAACCAGATAAATAGCTTTATTTCCCTATATGCTCATATACTAAGTAAGGGTAAAATATTGTGGTAGTAATTCCTACTGAACTTATATGATGTTGTTGAGTAAACCAGATAATATCTGATACTTTCAGAAATGGTGATCATTAAAAAAAATTAAATAATTAACAATAATTCGGTAAATGTAACTGCTTTGAGCCTCGAGTGCTGCATATAAAACGATATTAACGATACGTATTAACTTATAATACTTGAAACTGTCAATAGATGGCACTACATATATTTTAATTCGCGCTATCGTTTTTATTTTGGGATGCAATGTAAGAAGCGCTGTTATTCTGTATCTTCCCTTAATTATTCCTTGATTACAAGCTGACGAAGTTATGGGTGGAAGCTAGTAAATAGTAATTTTATAGAAATATTGCGTGCCCTCAAATGTTTAAATTTTATGTGTACCTAAATCGTATAGACATAAGTCTGATATGTTTTTTATTCTTTTGGAATACAGTACTCGTAGATTGTCTGAAAACCTTATACCACGATATTTTATCTAGCAAATGTTTTATGAAAAGCTTAATTTTAAAAGCAATGAAATAATGTTATCTTTACATATTTAAATTAAATTATTTCCTTTATATATCTAATGTTTTGAGAAGAAATACGAAATGAGAAGACGTGGGCATCAGAAATGTCTTTTCAAATAATTTATAAACTTTTTCAATGAGATAAGCATTTTAAATAATGAATTAGTTTCACGCAGTTATCAACTTTTATTTGATGTCAATATTATGTTCAATTGAAATTACAAAAAAATATTCTCCAACTCTACAATCTATTTTTTTAAGCTTTCCGAAATTAGATTATTTTTGATTTAAGTTAGCAAAGTGGTGTAAAAAGCCAAAACTTATTATTTTCAGTGATTATAGACCACTAAAAAATAGTTACTGTGGAATGAGTTATTTATCCCAGAAATTAACACTAAACAAGAACTTATAGACTTATTAGTTGATATATTCTACGAGTACTAAATATTTTCAATGGCTTATTTAGACATCCTTTAGAATAACAGACAAACAATTATTTTAAAAATCAAATTCAGAGAACGCAGTTCTTTTATCTCTTTTTGCGTTACTGCATAATGATAGCTCTTAAAAAAAGAAGTACGCAACCGTCTTCTTAGCATTTCTGAGCCTACATAGTTTTGCGGAAACTATTTTTGAAACACCTTCTACCACTGCTCGGTTTGTCTCTTTAATTTTAAGATACCGAATGCTTTTTTGCAATTTAAATGTTAATACATAATAAAAACGTGCGGAAGTTTTTTTTATTTTTTATCATTTTACATATTTTTTGTACTTATATTTGGAATTCTACAAAGTTCTAACAAAATGTAAACTTAAACCTAAAGTCTAAATCGAGAATTTTAAATTTGTTTTCATAACTAACTTTGAATTTGGTTTTGAAACATCTTTTCATTAATGTTAACAATTATGTATCGGCATGGTTGATTGAACTTATACAGACATAATATATTTATAGGTGATTCGAAATCTATGTTATATTAACAATGTAACTTCAAAGATTTGAAAAGCGCTGGTTGTATATCTAAACCTATCCGCGGGTCGCGGGGAGGTTGCGCGCGCCCTTGTCAGTTTGCTATCAGACGCAGATCGACTTGCGCGCCCGAATACGTGTGCGTTAGACTTCAAAGTGGTGCTGTGACGTGCACTTATTATCTGTGACGTACCCGCACCTCGTGCGCGGGCGTCTTTTTCAGACGTTTCCACTCGTTTTCCTTCGTGAACGTAACTACGTTTCCACTCGTTTTCCGTTGTGCACGTTTCGGAAATTGTATATAGGTATCTGTTTTAGGGGATTACAGACTATTTATCTAGGGACGCATAGCCACTAGCGATTAAGTCCCGAGTTGCTCTGGACTATCTCACATTACTGTAACTCTACTAGTATTAAAATGGACCAATTATTTGTATAACATTATTTTTTCATCTTCATTATTTGCTATGTTAAATAATTAAATACTTTTGATCATGTTTCCATATTTCTATATTATAGATTACAATTAAAATGGACGCAGATTCGTAATTGGTAAAATATATATTTACATGCCTTTTTTAAAGTTGTTAAAAAAGTAGCATATTTTTAGTAATGTAATTGTCATTAAATGCACTAAAATTGAAATAAATTTATTTAAAATTGATGTCTAAAGAGAATTATCTTTTCGGGAGCAAAATTATTGTTGAAGAATTTTTCGAAAATTCATTCGATGAAAATAATGAGGAATATTCTAGAAGTCATTTATAGGTTTAAAAAGGAATATAAGCCACGCGCATGCAGTGAAAAGATGGCTCATATTGTTGTCGTTCCTAAGGTGTTATTGTTCTGACGGTTTGCCTTTTAATTTTGGTAATGTATGTCATAGTTTGAGATATTGTTCATGTTCTTTTGAGACGTTATTGTACATTCACGAATTGGTTTTGTTTAATGGTTTTAATTTTAAATTTATTGTAAAGCACATTCGTCATTTCTAATAATACGAGGAATTTACATAAATATATTTTTATAATCCTCGAGCGTCGCGTCGTGGATCTAGATTCTACCATTTATCATAGGCATAAGGATTTTGTGTTTCGAAGACTAGAATTCTCTCCTGGTACGCCAATGTACAGTATAATTATTTGTGCCACTAACCCCTGAAATAAACATAATTCAGATATGTATCTATCATTTTCTGTTATTAAAAATTGTTCAAAATTTAATTATGTTTCATAATATTTTTATATGTTGTTACTTTCCACTTCCTGATCCATTATAAAACATATCATATGTCAGATAACGGTGATAGGTTTTGTAAGTGATAATATAATGGATACGTGTCACGTGCTTTTGTAAGGGATAAAGTAATGGATACTTGTCATATGCTTTGTAAGGGATAAAATAATGAATATGTGTCATGTGCTTTATAAGGACTAGAATAATGGAAACGTGTCACGTGCTTTTGTAAGGGACAAAATAATGGATACGTGTCACATGCTTTGTAAGGGATAAAATAATGGATACGTGTCACATGCTTTGTAAGGGATAAAATAATGAATATGTGTCATGTGCTTTATAAGGACTAGAATAATGGATACGTGTCACGTGCTTTTGTAAGGGACAAAATAATGGATACGTGTCACATGCTTTGTAAGGGATAAAATAATGGATATGTGTCATGTGCTTTATAAGAACTAGAATAATGGATACGTGTCATGCGCTTTGTAAGGGATAAAATAAAGGGTACGTGCTTTGTAAGGGGTAAAGTAATGGGTACGTGTCATGTGCTTTGTAATGGATAAAATAATGGATGCATGTCACGTGTTTTGGAAGGCATAAAATAATGAAAATATCTCGGTTTTTTCACGCTTAGATTTGTCAAGATATTTTTTTTGCTCTGGTTGCAAATGTTTCTTCACTTACTTACTTGACTTAGAATTTACCATGATACTATTTTTATATGGTTCTGTAGCCAAATGGTAGGAACGGTACCCTTGTAGTTTTGTCACGTCCATCTACCCATTTACGTATCACAACCCGTTCAATTTAATTATTACAAGAGAAACTACTTCGAAACTACTAGTTAAACTACGTCAAAATATTGAAGAAAATATAAATATTTATTGTTATTTTTTTTTAAATACATCCCCAAACTTAGCAATGAAAGATTTGTCATTAAAGAAGCCTTTAAGACATCGATAATGTGTAGTAATATTTCTCGAAATGATATCTTTTTGGCGAGATATTAGTCTCGTATTAGTTTCTTTTCAATTTTTTCCCCTAACTTTTCACTTATATAAATAAAAATTATAAAAAATGTTATTAATTTAAACGGTCCCATTTTCCAAGCGATGGTGTACTAAAAGCTAGAAAATAATTGTGGTGGAGTTTGGGCTTTTGATCAGACGAAAATGAAATAGTGGGGCTAATTTATTTCTATGTTAAGTACATAAATATTTGTTTGTTATGTTATATTTTTACAAAGGATTTGACTACAAAGCGAGTTTTAAAATTGAAGAAGACAGTATAAATCTAGATATGATTTATAGTTTTCTACAAAATCCTACTACAGAAAAACTTCTCCTTTGTCGCGTATTTTCCCAATTTGAAACCAGCAGATCATTAAGTCTCACTGTTTAGGCAGGCAGTGTATTTGTAGATAGGTGCGCAAAATGTATCAGTGAAAAGAAAAGAGTGATATATATCATTTGATTGGCAATATATATCATTCATTTATGTCTCTAGCTTAGTAGTTCAGTATATCAGTTCTCCGAATTATTAACGAAATTATTTAATACGCATATGATGAACAATGGTCATACAACGTGATGATAAAAAGTAATGACTGAACATTATACACTATTGTTTGAAAATTAACATAAATACTGAAAGGGTATCCACTCGATTTTACTTAATACTTTGCAAGTTTAGGTATTAGGACCGTCAACTTCGATTCATATTGTACATAAAATAACTTTAATGATAATTAAATAAATTGGAATAAATTGGCGTATTTATACAATTTTAAATTAGAATTTTGTTATATTGTCATGGGGATTAAATAAGTCTGTAAAGTTTCATGAGAATTGGTTAAGTAGAAGTAGTTGCAAAATTGACAGCAAGATTTAAATCAGTAAAATCAAACTTAGGAAAGTGAAACTAATTAAAAACATTTCAAAATTAAGATTATGGTATTTAGTAACCATTTTAAGTTATTTGATTGAAAGTCATTTTGATCGACTTGCATTAATAAATGAAAGAAATATTGGAAACCAAATTATACGTCTTAGGTCTTTAAAATATATACCAGAAAATATATTTAAATAATGGAAAATAATATAAATATTTAGTTTAATAAAAATACTTTGTATCCTTAAATATTTAATCTTTCATTTATGTCTGAGTGTAAACGGAGCCCTTATAATGCGTTCTACTCGTGATTAATCTTTTTTTTTTTATAATTTATTGTGTTTGAGCCGATTTTATATTATTATTATTGCAGTAAATCTAATAGGTATTTGGCAGTTCATAACAGAAAATTTAGAAATAAATAAATATTTGTAGATATATTCAATGTGTTTCCAAGAGGCCAGCAACCTGGAGGTACAATAATGACGTCATATCGAACGAGCAGTGCCGTAATACACTTGACGGGAAACAACTTTATGTGCTTTTGAACCCCTCAACTTCCTTCAAAAACCTGTGTAAGTTTCTACATCTTTTGTTAAAGGACAATGTGTGACTAAGCAGTTACGCAGCACTAGTGAGGCAGCCAAGTGAGGTTACTACTTACATTTAAATATATAATGGCTAAGTCATGTTATATAAGAAAGATTTCGTAAATGTAAGATTTAGATCCTACGGGGAATCGGATGATCTATTTATCCTCTTCTCATGCAGCTTTGGTTAGTTTTTTTTATTTCCTACCAAATTTTGATTTCCTAGAATTGAACTTAAAATTATAGGCACATTGAATATATTTGGCGTTAATTTTGTAGAAATTCATTATTCACAATTAAATGAAACTACGTGATGTAGTATTATTTCTACTATCTTTAATTTCTTTACCACGACCTAGGTTTCGTTGTATTACAACATCTTCAGGTGGGATATAAGCAAAGACAATCTTTGCTTATATCCCACCTGAAGATGTTGTAATACAACGAAACCTAGGTCGTGGTAAAAAAATTAAAGATAGTAGAAATAATACTACATCACGTAGTTTCATTTAATTGTTATAGGTACATATTTAGAGTGTGTTTCATAAGAGAGATATAGCCGTCGTATCTTTAAAGTAACTTGTGTTTCACTTCCACTTCACACTTCCAAGTCACAGAATGTCCTTTAACTTTTGAATGAAGTGTAAGATGTAATAATAATTCTGTAGACTTGGCGTTGTATGAGATATCATTACTTTTTATGGTCAAGAGTCACGAGATTTGGTCAAGTTTTTACTTGATATATTTTTGGTAAGATATAGTTTACATTGAACCAATGCTAATTTGATAGAGCGTAGTTTAATTTCGTTTATAAATAATATGAATTAATATTGATACGTATCAGTAAGAAAAATCACTTAAGTAAAGTTTGATTAACATAACAGTAATCTACGATAGCAAGCGACGCAATATATTTCCTTTTTTGAAGATCGGAGATATATCTGTTTTCCCAGATAAATAGAGATTTAGTAATATAAATCTCAACTATGTATTACATGTCTTAATATTTTTTTTACTTAATATAAAACACTAACTTGATCAGATATCTCTTTTACACACAGTGTACGTCCACTATAGGGATTTCCTTCACCTCCCCTTACAATTTCCCAGTAAGAGGCATGTCGAACTAATCATCACAAACTGATGTTTATCGAGATGGCGGTTCTTTCGTTCCATAAAATTTGTTCTCCCTTTTTTAAGTGAAAATTTTTAGGCGCCGATTCGATAATCGATAAGTGGACGAGAATTGAGAGTAAAATTTTAAGATCGCGTCACGTTTAGGCACATTTCGTTACGTGAGAGAGAAGAAAGATATGATGTAGAGAGAAAGAGAGCTATTTACTCAGACGCCATGGAAGTAGTGCAAAGAGAGCGTCGTATACACAACGATATAAAGCGACTGAATAAGATAGTGTCGCGCATGCGCGCGTTGTAGATGTACGCCCCAGACACTGTATATGAACAGTTGAGGTACCACACATACGTTGTGTTATTAATATTTTATTATTTATTTTGACGTATTTATCTTGATCTCAAGCACGATTGCAACTTTGGAGTTTGGTATACGCACGCTTATGCGTTTATGTATTTCAACAATGAGTAATATTTTTAGTTAATTAATATTTATTTCTCTCCCTCTCTCTATATACTTACAAATCGATGGTTAGATCGCCAAAGAAGTTCCACTTTTGTCACGTATTCTGAGTTGCCCGCGGTCAATTTTTTTTTTATTTTTAAAAATGTTTACTTGTCCCCACTTCAAATTTAAATTTAAATTTAAATTGAAATTTGAAGCGGATTTCGAGCGGTTTTTAACCACCATTCCATTATATTATTATTTCATAAGATATGACGTTAATATTTGATTCTCATTTTTCATTTTCCAATTCGTATCGCTAAAACGGTTTCACTAACCATAGAGTAAAAATTATGTACATCATTAAATTGTTATGCGCTCGTATAGAGAGCGCACCGTTGCCAATTCGAATAAAGACGTACTGAAAATTTAAGTAAACCATGTCAACAAACCTGTTAACCAAGTGTTATCTCTCAAGAGACGTAATCGACGAAGTAGGTAACTGGTTTTCGTTCATCGTCACCTTATTAAAGTAACTGAGTATACGTGTTATCTGAACCGCGAAATGAGACTCTTACTTTCGGATAGCGATAGTAACGAAATAACAAACCGAGGCAAACACCTCAGTTTATAGGACATACTGGAAACTTTGGTCATGGAAAGTTGGTATTTAATTAAGGTTATCCGATCATAAATACTAGTTGTACCAAATTTTTAACGTATCTGTAACAAAATTGTAATGAGGAAATATTTATATGTTCGTTTGAGATTGATAATTGCAGAGTTGATTTACTCAGTACAGATAAAATTATTACATATAATGTGTAATCCATGTGCAATATGTGATATTACAATGCCGCATTGAGAAGTCAAAGAAGAAAGATAAACATTGTTGTAAAGTAAGTCAAAGAAAAATGTGTGTTTTGATATCTATTCTTGACTACGTAGCCTACAACATAAAGTTATATAAAAAGGAAAACATTGGAAAATTTGTTGGAATAGCAATTGAGGCGGAATTCTTAAGGTAGAGCTATGTTGCTATTGCTTCATTATTATTTTTTTTCAGATATAACTTTATTAAACAAAATAGATATGCTATTGGAGATTACGTCGCAATGTTGCAAAAAGATTTGAGTAGGCGATTTATTTGCCATATTTTATTTTACGAATTAATCCTACGTTACTATGGAAAACATAATGTTGTAGTGAAGTAATATTGTACCATTAATAAGTACTAAGTTTGTTTTATAATGAAGGGAATTCGATTAGATTTAACCCGTAAAGGAAAAAATTAACCCTTATGAAATCACTTCGTTGTCCGTCTGTCTGTCTTGACTGTTAAAACCCTTTTTTCAGGAACGCGTGGAGGTATCAATTGATATTAGTAACAAATTTTTATCTTTACGGTCCCTTGGGGTTGTAAAACAACTAAGCTTCTAAGTCAATGCAATAAAAAACCCTAAAAATGCAACCATTTATACCCGCGATAAATTAAAACCTATAGGGTAATTCCTGTTGACCTGGAATAATGAAATGTTCTAACAAGCAAGGTCTCACAGCACAAGTAAAGAAAAAATCCGAAAATCGTTAATTTATAGTTATATCAGATAAACAATTTTATTTTTATTTTCTTTCTAAAAAATTTTAATTTTGTAAATCGTTTAATATAATTATTTAATAAAATTTTGTAGTTTAATATTACCATTAAATGTTCATAAATGTTTAAATCTCTACAGAACCCTCGCAGTTACTTGGCAGGTTTTTTATTTTATAAATTCATTTAAAAATCAATTTCTTTCATTCTGAGGATAAATTCATCCAATTTTTTCAAAATTCTTTCTGGAATGACTGATTGCGCTTAAAAAAATCCGCATTCGGCTTGGTCCGAACGACAATGAAAGATTAAGATTGTTATTTCAATTGCATACGGTTTCCTTAACAAGGCAAATTAATATGAAAAGTACATGGAATCTGCATAACACTATCCATCATAAACTTTCACTTCAGGCTTTGGATTTTGTTATCAATGCTTATGTATAAATAAATATCTTAAAAATACGACTCGGATGAAATTTTATCATAATACATCTTAAGTAGGTAACTTATTACTGTATTATATTTTTTGTTTGCGTCACGAATTAATCGCTACAATCTTCTCCTTAATCTCTTTATTACTATTTTATTTTATTTTTATGTGAACAGAAAGACTGTAATAAAATTCATATAAATATTGAACCGAACACGTAAGCGTTACTGAGCTTCAAGCGTTACCTTCGGAATCACTTTATGATGAAGTGCTCTCTCATTTTCTCCTTTGCATCACGCAGATGTACTAATTCATTTCTTTTTTAGTATTACTCAACAATGCTCTCCCCTTTCTTCATTAACATTGCGTAGAAGTGCTCTTTTTTCTTAATTAATATTGCGCAGAAGTGCTCTCTTCTTTCTTTATTATTTTCTCTACATCATGCGAAATTGCTCATTATTTTTTTCGCTTCACGCTGAAGTGCTCTTCCCCTTTTTTTAACGTCGCCCAGAGGTTCTCTACTCTCTCTTTCTTAACATTATATAGCAGTGTTCTCCTCTTTCTTTTCTCACAAGATGTAGAAGGGCACTCTTCCCTCTTCTTTCACATCCACATATTCTATTCGTTCGTCACTTCATGCTGAAGTTCTCCCTTTCTTTTTTATCTCCGCGCAGAAGTGCCCCTTCCTTTCTTTCTTAGCATTACGCAGAAATACTCTCCCCTTTCTTTCCGTGTGTATCTTATTCAGCGGTTATTTGATGTCGGTTAATTTTTTTAAAATTATTTTTCATTTTTCATCCTTAGGATCCCAGAATGTTTCTAATTCACGAATAATTCCATCACCGTTTTTGAAGTCGGTTAAAATTAATGTTTTTGAAGTCGGTTAGTTTATTAAAAATCTTTGATTATGTTAAAGACTTAATTATCAAACTAAAATTTTTGTACTTGGGTAACTTTGTCAGCCTTTGGGAAATAATTCAAATATCTAACATATTGTAATGTTTCTTTAATTCAGAGTGGTTTTGTTAGCGTAAATATACAGTTTTATGTTCTGAGTGAATATCTTAGCAAAGATCTTATGCTAATATCCCACCTGAAGATGTTGTAATACAACAAAACCTAGGTCGTGGTAAAGAAATTAAAGATAGTAGAAATAATACTACATCACGTTGTTTCATTTAATTGTGAATAATGAATTTCTACAAAATTAACGCCAAATATATTCAATAGTCCATAATATTGCGTAATTGGTGTTTGTAATTTGTTTATTAATAAACTCTGCGTATTCGTTTGCGTAATTCATTATTGCTTTGAACATTCAATAAACCGACAAATCTCAAATAAAATCCGACAATCGCCGGTCTCTTATGTGTCAGCTTAGAGGGACTTACCTAAACTTCCTTATTAGTGGTTTCCTAGTTGAAAAGGTTATAGGAATAAGCGCTTTGGTAGTAATAAGTTTGTAAGTTCGAAGCTTATGTGTACCATTAAAGTTTAAATATAAATTACCTTTGAACGGACGAATCAATCTAACTGGCAATTGTTGTTTTCGTGTAAAATATTATTATGGTCGCTAAGCTACACATTGAAAAAAAATATTTCAATTCTAAAATAGAAAATAATGAGGCCCTCTCCAATTATCTTTATATTTACATGTTATTCCTAGATTTTATTATATATATATATATATATATATATATATATATTTATATATATATGTTTATATATATATATATATATATATATATATATATGTTTTTATTTCTTATATTTAAAGGGCGTGATTGGGTATAATGTTTATTTATTTAAACTATATCTTAAAGTGATACTCTATATGAGTCAGATAATTAAAAAACTGATTGTGTTTTTCATAACTTAGAAAATATTATAACGTGCTTTAATTTAGGCAAATGTTATTTGAACATGAGATATTTTAGATATACCTAAGAAATTTTGGGTGCTCAGAGTTATCATGGCAGAACCGGTAGCAAAAATGATCAAATTTTGTCAATTTTGCAGAATTCTCAGATAGTTAATTAGCTACGAAGAAATTTAAAAAAATACATTCGTACTCTACTCAAAGATTTTTTTCTGGGAACAATATAAATTATTTTCTACGTCATATTATTCAGACCTACTGTCGGAAAATTGGAGGAGCGGGACGTATTGCATATTATTTTGGAGCTTAATATTATCCAAAAAAAGATGTAGAATATTATACGTAAAAAATAATTTATATATATTTATACGTAAAAAATCAGAAATAAATTATTCGATATTTTAAACAAAATTTTTTTAGAGCAAACTTTTATTAGTGACCTTTGAGTCATACTGTTACGTTAAAATTGTGTAACGTTTGAGAAAACATATATATACCGAACGCATCCGACTGGCGGCGGAACTGACCGAATGCTAACAGTATGGCGGCCGAGAATGTCTAAAGTTTATTTAAACGCTAATCTGTCGACGAATTGACATGTCGATACTGATGTTCGTGCCGTTAGTCGTTCATTTAGTTTTGTGTAAATACTATGCATTATGCAAAATTATTAGTGAGTGTGATATTATCATTTTTTTCAATAGCTTTATGGGAAAATTTATTATAAACTATTAACTAACATGAATCTCTAACTGGATTTCATTTCATTCTTGACTTTATATAGATGAGAGTCACAATTTTTTATTTAGTTTTTTGTCAAAGCAAAATGCACGTTATGTGGAAATTATAAACAAATTTGCATTTTTGACTTATGGACGGGAAACAGCGCAGTGACATTAATAGGGTTAGTTCCGAGCACTTTTGCTGCTAACCTTAAAATCAGATAAATATTTTTAAAGAAAATTTTAATGTTTTTCCTCGTATATAGTAGGAGAAATTAATATCTAGATATTCAAAAAATGTTGACATGCCATTTGCTCTATTCCAGACATCGAAAAAATGACGTCATGCTAGTTGTTATGGTCTAGATGCCAACAAATGTTGACATGCTAGTTGCTCTAACCTAGATATCTAATAAATGTTGATATGCCAGTTACTCTAATCTAGACGCCCACAAAAACCTGACACGCTAGATGTTTTAATCTAGACACAAAAAAATGTTGACATGCTAGTTGATCTAATCTAGACATCTAAAAAATGTTTATATGCTAATTGCTCTAAAAAATGTTGACATGCTTGTTGCTCTAATGTAAACATCCAAAAAACGCACTCTATAAATACTGTTCGCATAATGTATAAAAATACAAAAAGGACACATTTTTGGTAATAAAATAATACACTAAAATACTAACCAAGGGAGTGTCGGAACACGCACAATGGTGGGTTTCCAGTTGTCTATAATTTGTAGAAGTAAGTTAACCTTAAATTATAATTGTAATCCTTAAATTGTAGAAGTTAACCAAAATAATTTCATTTAAAAATCGTAATGTAATGATAGTATCTAAAATTTACTCATATTTTCCAGACCTACTGTTGGAAAATTGGAGGAGTGGGACGTATTGCATATTATTTCGGAGCTTAATATTTTCCAGAAAAAGATGTAGAAATTGAAAATGGCAAATAAATACTCAATTTCATTTTAAGAGATTTACCCAATGATACACAGCTCAATGATATGTGTGAACATTTTGTCGCTCCCTCTTTTCTATATTTGGTGAGGCACACTATCTAAATATCTAACTATAAATTAATATCTCGATATGAAGTACCCACTTGCAAAATCTAAGATACGTAGGTCTGAAACTATAGAAACTACGAGGATATGACAGAGAGATGGACGGACTTGACGAAGCTACAAGAGTTCCGCTTTTGCCATTTGGCTACGAAATCTTAAAAATTGGAAAATATAATTTTCTGGGTTTATATGATAAACATTTGTTGTAAAAATTAAAAAAAATATGCTTAACAAAATTATGCCCAAATATTTTACATTCTATTCCTCGTAATTCATGAGCTTGAAAATGAGCTTTTAGTTCTTTTATAAGTATTTAAATGAGTTACTCGACCTTAACAGAGAATAAACTTCAATTAAAGCTCTATCAACTGAAACTTCTCAAACAGATTATAATTATTGTGTAAAGTTTGAAGGCTTATTTACTGATTACTTCTGAGCAGATGGATGAAGACCCTTATTAATTGCTAAAAGCAAGATTAATATTGCTGTCGTGGATAATTATTTTGATTGTTTATTATTGACATCGGTGTGTATTGCGTATAACGTTTTGAAGATTATAGCTACGCAAGGATTTAGTACTTTTTTATTGTAATAGTTTAAATGTAAAACAGGAAAGTTAAGAGTTTATGACATTAAAATATTAAAGCGAACTAAGAAATTATTTATAAACAATTTTACATTTATTTTAAATAAATATTATTATGAAACCTGCAGGGTTCTCCGCTCAGTTTAAATTGTTAAGTTATCCTAACTTACAAATATAAAATTTGGAATAAAGAAAGTTACTAGGATGTTGCTTTTGTGTATAAACTATTACCATATCAAATTTAAAGAAGAAGATTTCGCGCGATTGAAGAATAAATTAACATACAGATAGATAGACAAAAATTCTAAAAACAGGTTTTCCTGCTTCTATTAACATTCTTTACGCTAAATCAATCACTCTTTAAAATATTTTCTATGTACAGAATTCACTATGTTACAATTTTATTAATGTTATAAATATATTATGCATCTATATATCAGGTATTGAAAAATAAATAAATCCCTAGGAAATGAGAAAAACTATTTTTCTTCCCGACAGATGGCGCTGATAGATATTTTGTTTCGGTTAATTATTAATGTCACCGAAAGTAAAAGCTGTATTACACCATAAATAGGATAAAAACCAATTTAAAATTATGTGCACGCGTACTGATACATCATGAATCAAATTATAAGTGACGTAATAAAAAATTATGTTAAATTTTAATGAAATAATCCGTAGATGAAATGTAATGTGTAGAGAAGAAAAAGACGTTGTTGCATTTTCTCGTGGAATTCGATATATTGGTTTCTATATTAACATTCTAGTAATAATTTAGTTTTTCTCTAAAAAAAAACAAAGTAAATATTTTCTTTTGATGTACCCAGTAAACCTCGAGCGATCAGCAGTTCTGTAAATAAAATAGTGAAAACTTTATGACAGACTTATAAAATGAATTACAAAGATTTGGATTACATTTTGAAAACTTCTCATCTTCGTTTTAGATCTTATCACACTCGCGTGCTCTGTAATATACTCATTTATAGTGCACACTGGAAAATTGTGGAAAAAGTTCGTTTCTCACAAAAGGGATACAACGTCATTACAAAGATTCAAACGTCTCAAAGGGGTAATTTCTTATACTCACCTTGCCAATTTTCTTCATATTTTATAACCGATTCTATATTCCCTCCTTCCTTACATCATACATTTATATGAACAAATACGAGTATATCTGTGCCTGTATATATTGATACCTTTTATATATAGTAAGATATTTAAGCCCTAAAATTAAACAGTGATAATATTTCCACTTAGTTTGCGAAAATAATACTAATTGCTTAGAACCTATGCAATTAGTATTATTTTCTGTAATATTAAGATACACGAGTGGAAATTAGAAAAAGAACATTTCAGGAATGTTAAAAACCGACTAAATACAATTTAGGTTTTCGCAGCTATGTGTTTGTTGGGACTTTTCGATACTTATAAATAATAGATACCTACTCATTTTGGATAATATTAAGAATTAACGTATATATATGTACATATATATATATATATATATGTATATATATATATATATGTATATATATATATATATATGTATATATATATATATATATATATATATATATATATATACACACATATATATACACACACACATATTTACACCGTGTCGTACTGTACACGCAGATTGTACATGAGACAATTCATGATAAATACCGAAGAAACATTTTTTAATCGGTCACAATTGAATTGTATTCTGAAAATATACTTCCTGAAGTAAGAATTTAAAACTGCACATTAAATGGTGATGGAAACATGGATATCATTGACTATATTCCTCTATATATAATTCTTATATATTTCTTTAGATAAAACGCACTAGACAGACTCTGTCTGCTTGTTTCTGCTCGCTTTTAGTTTGTATTTTATTGGGTTGATTTTGGTGCAATTGTTGTTATGTAGAATATTTATTCTGGAAGTTTTTTTGTATAAAAATTTACTTATAAAGATCAAATTTTCCTTATATACTGCAGTTTTCTAACGAACAATTTAAACTTATGATGGCATTTTTATATAAGCAAAATTAAACGCTCGGGATTCCACGCACTGACGTAGGAAGCGTCAATGCGTGAAAAGTCTTTGCCTACCCATTCGAAACTGAGGGGGTCGCTAATTGACTACAATTTTATTAATTAAACGTAGTATTTTTGTAATATTCAAAAACATTTTTAGTATATTGAAAAAAAATTTATAGCAATTTATCGTGGTTATTGGAGATGTTTACATATAAAAACATACCGTTCAATTTTAACATGCAAGGTAATGTTCGCTCTTTGAAAGTGCTATCTATACTTATTAAATTAAGGGTAGCTGGCTTTCGGATAATGTTATATGTCGGCGAAACGCCATAGAAATACCTGCCAGTACACAAAATAAAGTTCACTTCAACCAAGTTTGAAAAATGTTTCCGACATTTTACATTAATGTTTATTAATAGCTCTTAATATTATAAATTCATCTATCAATCTATCCTGTCAATAAAGTGAATTTAACATTTTAGCAGGTTAATACTTGGCTAGATTAATACGAATCTGTTTATTATTTAGCCGTTTTGTCTATTACTTGACGGGTTCATGTCTCATGTCTCCGTCGGTTACAGCCGTTTTCCTCAAAAACTACTTGACAATAAACACTTGAAATTTGTAACAGTAATAAAGAAACCTAACCCATGCATATGTTAATAGCTAACATACAAGTATATTTATATGAAAGTTTTAAGAGGCGCAGAGGGCAAATTAAGTACTCTAAAAAATTTAAATTTAAATTTAATTTTCATTTGAAGTGACTTATGTATGCGCGTAAGAAATTATATTTCTTTGGCATAATATAAGAACAATGAAAAGCCAGCGGAAAAATAAAATTATGGGACACTTATCTGTCAATTTAAATTAAAGTTAATTAATTTAATAAATGTTTTTTTGATATATGGACCACTATTAAATTTCAATTACCAAAAAAAGTAAAATAAAGTTGAAGCGCAATAATTTGGAACCGGTCTGGCAGATTTGTTATAATGGAAAGCGGGAAAAAAATAAATTGGAGGACGTCAAAGGCAAGACAATGTTAAACGCAAGGATTGAATTGGTAAGTAAATAAAGTTTTATTAATAATTAAAATAAAATAAATGTGTTGAAAATTTATTCTAATTTATTAATTTTAAGTATTTAATAATTAATAATTATAATGTAAATAAATACGTACCGAATTCGAAACGGCCTGGCAGATGATTGACTTATGATCGCCTGGTAGTTGGCATAATTCGAATAAATGCAATCATAATATAATTTTTGACTATCAAATAAACGCTTGACGACACTATCATCAAACAAATTCTTTCATACCCACATGCGTAGTACTTCAGACAAGTAAGTCGATAAAAAGTAAATGTTTAGTGAGCAACTTCATGGTGTCGTTTTTCTGTTGCATCGGTGCCAACTTCATCCTGTATTTTTAAAATTTCACTCTCATCACTTTTTCATAACGCGCCTAAAGAAGTTTAACTTAAAAAAATGTGCACAATTAAATTTATAGAGAATTTTATGTTCTATTAGTTTTGTTAAAGCTTTGACAACATGAGAATCATAAGAACAGAGATATGCAAAAAATTCATATTCGTAGAAGTTGACCTTTGACATCTTGACTAACGGACATGATTTCTTTTATGAGACTTTTGCGCACATCTTTTTAACTTCAAAACAAAGGCCTATGCACATTTAAATTTTTTTTCATTCCGAATATTAGTTTTCATTTCGCCTTATTTACCAGGGATTGCCATCCACTTATTTATTGTTTATTTATCAGTCTAGTCCCAGGTCGCGTCAAAACAGGTCACGGCCCTTAGCTTCTGACACTGAAGTTTTATAAATTTGCATCATTTTAATTAAGAATCTAAATTAAATTCTGTCACTCTCGATCGAATATTAATTGCGGGGCCCTTAATCGATATTTCCAATTAAGATATTAAATAGAAGCTTCAATGGAGGACGTATAAAATAGAATTTTGAAGGTAATTTGATTCCCAAATGACCTCAAACGTTTTTCAAAGGTCACTAATTTGCGCCGTATATGTACGTGTTATTTAACTGCGTTTAAATTTTGGGGGATTTATGCCTTTGTTAGATTTTCGTTTCGCTTCGTACGATTATTTGTTAATGTTTGAAATAATTTTTTAATTATTTATTTATATCTAATAACTAATTATATAGGTACATTTTTTAATAATTATGTATCTAAAGCACCGCAGCGTATTATGTACAAAACATCTGTTCTATGTTGCATTTAAATGAAAATAAAATGTCACAGTATTAACCTATTTAAAGACAATTTAATATATTCTATGTAGAAATGGAACTGATTTATTGTAGATATTTCACTTCGATACATTATAAAGCAAATGATGGGTAATGAATAACATATCCAGGTAGTATCGATATTTATAACTTTGTTTGGCATGATTACAATGTTATATTATATATCAATATTACACGGATTATAAGTTATGTAAATATATAATACGTAAGACATTTAAATATATTCTATGTAGAAATGGAACTGATTTATTGTAGATATTTCACTTTAACACATTATGAAGTAAATGATGGGTAATGAATAACATATCCAGGTAGTATTGATATTTATAACTTTGTTTGGCATGATTACAATGTTATATTATATATCAATATTACACGGATTATGTTATCTAAATATATAATACGTAAGACATTTAAATATATTCTATGTAGAAATGGAACTGATTTATTGTAGATATTTCACTTTAACACATTATGAAGTAAATGATGGGTAATGAATAACATATCCAGGTAGTATTGATATTTATAACTTTGTTTGGTATGATTACAATGTTATATTATATATCAATATTACACGGATTATAAGTTATCTAAATATATAATACGTAAGACATTTAAATATATTCTATGTATAAATGGAACTGATTTATTGTAGATATTTCACTTCGACACATTATAAAGTAAATGATGGGTAATGAATAACATATTCAGGTAGTATCGATATTTATAACTTTGCTTGGCATGATTACAATGTTATATTATATATCAATATTACACGGATTATAAGTTATCTAAATATATAATACGTAAGACATTTAAATATATTCTATGTAGAAATGGAACTGATTTATTGTAGATATTTCACTTTAACACATTATGAAGTAAATGATGGGTAATGAATAACATATCCAGGTAGTATTGATATTTATAACTTTGTTTGGCATGATTACAATGTTATATTATATATCAATATTACACGGATTATAAGTTATCTAAATATATAATACGTAAGACATTTAAATATATTCTATGTAGAAATGGAACTGATTTATTGTAGATATTTCACTTTAACACATTATGAAGTAAATGATGGGTAATGAATAACATATCCAGGTAGTATCGATATTTATAACTTTGTTTGGCTTGATTACAATGTTATATTATATATCAATATTACACGGATTATAAGTTATCTACATATATAATACGTAAGATATTTAAATATATTCTATGTAGAAATGGAACTGATTTATTGTAAATATTTCACTTCAACACATTATGAAGTAAATGATGGGTAATGAATAACATATCCAGGTAGTATTGATATTTATAACTTTGTTTGGCATGATTATAATGTTATATTATATATCAATATTACACGGATTATAAGTTATCTAAATATATAATACGTAAGACATTTAAATATATTCTATGTAGATATGGAACTGATTTATTGTAGATATTTCACTTCAACACATTATAGAGTAAATGATGGGTAATGAATAACATATCCAGGTAGTATTGATATTTATAACTTTGTTTGGCATGATTACAATGTTATATTATATATCAATATTACACGGATTATAAGTTATCTAAATATATAATACGTAAGACATTTAAATATATTCTATGTAGAAATGGAACTAATTTATTGTAGATATTTTACTTCAACACATTATAAAGTAAATGATGGGTAATGAATAACATATCCAGGTAGTATAGATATTTATAACTTTGTTTGGCATGATTATAATGTTATTTTATATATCAATATTACACGGATTATAAGTTATCTAAATATATAATACGTAAGACATTTAAATATATTCTATGTAGATATGGAACTGATTTATTGTAGATATTTCACTTCAACACATTATAGAGTAAATGATGGGTAATGAATAACATATCCAGGTAGTATTGATACTTATATCTTTGTTTGGCATGATTATAATGTTATATTATATATCAATATTACACGGATTATAAGTTATCTAAATATATAATACGTAAGACATTTAAATATATTCTATGTAGATATGGAACTGATTTATTGTAGATATTTCACTTCAACACATTATAGAGTAAATGATGGGTAATGAATAACATATCCAGGTAGTATTGATATTTATAACTTTGTTTGGCATGATTACAATGTTATATTATATATCAATATTACATGGATTATAGGTTATCTAAATATATAATACGTAAGACATTTAAATATATTCTATGTAGAAATGGAACTGATTTATTGTAGATATTTCACTTCAACACATTATAAAGTAAATGATGGGTAATGAATAACATATCCAGGTAGTATAGATATTTATAACTTTGTTTGGCATGATTATAATGTTATTTTATATATCAATATTACACGGATTATAAGTTATCTGAATATATAATACGTAAGACATTTAAATATATTCTATGTAGATATGGAACTGATTTATTGTAGATATTTCACTTCAACACATTATAGAGTAAATGATGGGTAATGAATAACATATCCAGGTAGTATAGATATTTATAACTTTGTTTGGCATGATTATAATGTTATATTATATATCAATATTACACGGATTATAAGTTATCTAAATATATAATACGTAAGACATTTAAATATATTCTATGTAGATATGGAACTGATTTATTGTAGATATTTCACTTCAACACATTATAAAGTAAATGATGGGTAATGAATAACATATCCAGGTAGTATAGATATTTATAACTTTGTTTGGCATGATTATAATGTTATTTTATATATCAATATTACACGGATTATAAGTATCTGAATATATAATACGTAAGACATTTAAATATATTCTATGTAGATATGGAACTGATTTATTGTAGATATTTCACTTCAACACATTATAGAGTAAATGATGGGTAATGAATAACATATCCAGGTAGTATAGATATTTATAACTTTGGCATGATTATAATGTTATATTATATATCAATATTACACGGATTATAAGTTATCTACATATATAATACGTAAGACATTTAAATATATTCTATGTATATATGGAACTGATTTATTGTAGATATTTCACTTCAACACATTATAGAGTAAATGATGGGTAATGAATAACATATCCAGGTAGTATTGATATTTATAACTTTGTTTGGCATGATTATAATGTTATATTATATATCAATATTACACGGATTATAAGTTATCTAAATATATAATACGTAAGACATTTTAATATATTCTATGTAGATATGGAACTGATTTATTGTAGATATTTCACTTCAACACATTATAAAGTAAATGATGGGTAATGAATAACATATCCAGGTAGTATTGATATTTATAACTTTGTTTGGCATGATTATAATGTTATATTATATATCAATATTACACGGATTATAAGTTTTATATATATATATATATATATATATATATATATATATATATATATATATATATACAGTGATTATAGTACATGGTTTAAGAATATCATTACGATGAGTTTCTGGAATAGTCATCTACTGATTGAATATATATTTCTGTGAATCATATTTTGACTGTCAAATTAGTTTATTTACAAATATTCTCTTTTGAAAAGGAATAGTGTACAGAGACATTGGATTAAGTTCTTACTATTTTCTTTAATATCAGAGCTGAGCCCCTTACTTTTGTATAATAGATCTTGTAGAATAGGTGTTCACTGCTATAATACCAAGTAATAGAATAAACTGTACATCAGTATCATGAAATCGTCCTTATTGAAAATGAGATTAGCCACCCGCTCGCGGCTTTGTCCGGGCAAAAAAGGAACTTTTTTGTATGATCATTTACAGTTAATTTTTAGCGGTATGCTAATGGTTTAGTTATTTATTCTGTATTTTAGTCGAGTACAGAACTGTACGATTGAATGTTGTAATATAACTATGCTTATTACAAATAATCTATAGTAATTAGCCATATTTTCAGGAAAATTTTTCAAAATTTTATTGACACGTAACTCACGTGCGGTCTGATGAAAATTCTGCTTAATAAAATTTTCATCAAAATGAAGCAATGTGTGAATCATACTAATGAAAATGTGACACAGTTACAAATTAATGCTACGTCGTATCCTCTCTCTCTCTTGTATCCTTTCCCAAATATGGCTGGACTTTTTAGCATGAAGAGTAAAAGACTTATCCGAGCTATAACAGAAAAGCATAACCTCTAGAATTAGAGCAAGTTAAACAACACAATCATAGCAATGCATTAATGTGGTAGTTACCTTTCCTTCATGCGCAGAATGCCAGGCATTTTCCAGTTAACGGAAAAAAATATTTCATCATCAGAATCACTTTTCCATTTACAACTAAAGACTATAGGTACCATCTAAAGACCAGTATAAAGATCCTGTAATAGGTTAAGTTCTAATCTAATTAGTTTTTCTTTAGTTTTTGTAGGTCAAAGATTTTAATTTTCAAAAAATAAAAACTCATGGAGTGTCCATTCAGAATTTATAAGCCTATGAAATCACATATACATACGTACATACATATCTACAAATTTCGATATGATTCGTGCTTATCCTTAAAAATTTCCTTTCAAAAGTTCCTTTTTTCCGTATTTTCTTTCTCTTTTTTCTACCCATAAATTACTTCTATTTTTAGCCAGAGCCTTTCATGTCCAGTACTGAAGATCTTATGGTAGACAATTTTAGCTTTAAGTAATATATAATCCAGGATAATGATACGTAATCCAGGATGGATACTACGAATTTTCTACGATTTGTTTTAAAAATATCTCTGAATATTTTTCATGTTACTCAGATAAACTAAAGCTGTCAGTGTGTAGGCGGCAACCCTTCTATATTTTGATTTTGCCTCTGGGCGGTTCCGATATATTTGTTCAGATATAATTTGGATGACCTAGTCTAGGTTTGTGCTTTTGTTACGCGAGCTTGTTTTCGTCAATATTAGCTTGAAAAATAGTAAAAAAAACATACTTTTAGTTAATAATGTCTTATAGATGTATATTTTATATTAGACATGGCATGGGGGATGAAGCTGATGCTGTACAAGGTTTAGTAAAAGCACATGTTGAACTGTGCTGCGTTTTAAACTTAGGGTTGTAAGAAATTGAAAATGTTATAGGACACGACGTGGAAAATATGAAAATTTTACCAGTTGACGCATGTGGCATCTGAATCTCTTTATTCTTTATTATGGCCATATATTTAGATATCATCATCATCATATATATTAATACGCTAAGGTTTTAAGATGTTACTCTCCTTTTTTAGAAAAAACCTAACAACTAATCCACATAAATTATATATCATTTTATAGATAATTGCTTGCTCTACCGGCATCCACAACTAAAAAATTTATTATTGCTATTGTTTTTGCAAATTAATTAATTATTAAAATTATATACACAAAACAGCAATGCTGCCATCTAACGGCTCAACGTCAATATGATTGACGGTCGAAACATATTTCTTTTTACTAATTACAGTATTTAAGGCTAGTTTCTGTTCACGTAAACTATTTATATACAAAGCCATTCCTAATGACGTCAGTTAAGTTACGTCTAATACCATTTATTGGAGCCATCCATTAAAATAGTAATAAAATATCATTACGCTAACGTTTTTTAAAACATCTGTTTAGCCAGATTAGTGACCAAAAAGTCATGTGGAATACGTATTCCCACGTTCAAAGTGCAACTTCTTCATGGTACGTCCTTTGTGCATTCGTTTGTACTTTGGTATTCGTTTGTACGCGTATGATTAGATTTTTCCTCACAATTAAATGAAACTACGTGATGTGGTATTATTTTTACTTTATTTAAATTGCTTACCACGACCTCTTCAGGTGGGCTATTAGCATTGTTGTAATACAACGAAACCTAGGTCGTGGTAAAGAACTTATAAAAAGTAGAAATAATACTACATCACGTAGTTTCATTTAATTGTGAATAATGAATTTCTACAAAATTAAAGCCATTTGGCTTTAATTTTTTAAATTTTATTTTATATTCAATAGATTTTTCCTTCTAACGCTTACTCTTACAAAATATACATATGTAAATAATAAGGGTTTTTAAAAGTGAAACGTGAGAGTTTTATATAAGATAATACAATTTTAATATAATTTTTAATGCAATAAAATTAAACTTTCTATTATAAATACAAATGATATTCGTATGGCCACATATGTTACTAGAAGATGTAGCATGCGTGTAGAAGGACGAATTATTTTGCTTTCTCGACTCTCTGTTTTACCGACTTGTTCTATGTTATTTATTATCGGGGCCAACAGATGGCTTTAGGGTGGCCTTAATGGAGAAATAACGTTGGGCGTCACACGGCCGTTTTACTTCCAACGCGGTCTTTCCTAAACAAGTAAAATGTCAAAATTTCTTTTTAGTAGATGCTAGTATCTAGAATTTGTAGATTTACAAATTTATGGTTGAAAAATTAGAGGGATTATAAATGAGGATCAAATGTGTCCCATATACGGGACGGGACATGGGACACATAAAATAGGTTTTAGTACTTACTAATTAATACAAATAAAAAAAATTGCAAGATGTTACTAAGTATATTATGTTTTTTTAACATTTATACACATTTTAGAAATAGAAGTTTTCAGCAAAAGCGCTTAAAGATTTATATTGAAATAAGTTACAATACTTAGCTAATCGGCTATTTCAGGTCCATATGAATATTAAATTAACACGTTAGTTTCTTAATAAAATGGACTTTGTTGTATTTCTAGAAATTCTTAAAGTAATGGAGCCTCTTTCGCGCTATCTAGTCTACGGTGCTTTTTTGTTTGTTACTTCATTTTAATTAGTCAACAAGTGTTCAAAATATTTAAAATAACAAAATAATCTTGAATTATTGAATATATTTGGCGTTAATTTTGTAGAAATTCATTATTCACAAATAAATGAAACTACGTGATGTAGTATTATTTCTACTATCTTTAATTTCTTTACCACGACCTAGGTTTCGTTGTATTACAACATCTTCAGGTGGGATATTAGCAAAGATTAACTCTTAGGAACAACCAACAGCATTTATATGTTTCAAACACAATAGCGGAAGACTACTTTGTGCGGATTTTTCCATTGTTTATGTTAGTGAGTTTATTGCAGGGGCGCAGACTAGGTTTTATTATATTACAGAGAGTTATACAATATACCAGTATTTTAGTTGGGGTAATAAATTCAATTGTTGTTATTATGTGAAATTATACAATGCAAACTTTAGGGTGTATGTAATAAAATTAAATGGAAGTTATTGTCGGTAATATATTGCAAAGGCAAGGGTATTTGAAAGTAAGGCCAAGGTAATATACTAATTCTACATATCTTATTATCGGTAATATATTTATACAACAGCAAGGGTATTTGAAAGTAAGGACAAGGTAATACACTAATTCTACATATCTCCGGTTTTGTGTATTCATATATTTATTTATTTATTTCTTTTAATTTTTTTTTTTTTTTTGTTTTTATTATATATACGTATATTTATATGTGTATTAATGCTGAAACAATTTCCGGGGTACTGTAGTGTCAATGTTTTATATTTATATTATATCTAGAAGATATTAAGAATGGGTGATGATATTATATTTAGTTGTTCATTTAATATATTGACCTTGATATCTTTTTTATGTCTGTTTATTTCTAATGTTTCTAGGATATTAAGTTTATTGCCTTTTGTATTTATTTGTAATATATATGGGGCATTATCAGTATGGGGGTGATGGTTATTTTCAATGAGATGTTTAGCAAAGTGAGATGTGTCTGGTTTATTATTACGCCAGCTGGCGATGTGTTCTTTATATCTTGTATTAAAATCTCTTCCTGTTTGACCTATGTATACACTATTACAATCGTTACATTTAAGTTTATAGATACCACTCTTTTTAAGTTTATCTATTTTTTCTTTATTATTAATAAGGGTTTTACCCAAGTTATTTAAGGTACTATACGTACATGTTATATTATTTATATTTTTATTATTAGTTAAGAGTTTTCAAAACCCAGAAACCAAAAGTCGCACCCAAACAAACGTTTTATCCCAGAATAGTAAACCTTTCACAATCAACATTTAATAATAAAGAGCTAGAACTTTTAAATAAAGGATTTAAATATAATATTCCTACCGCACCATCAAGAAAAAACATAGAATCACTAGTAGTAGATACCATCATTGCATTCAGTAACCAGGACGCACTTACTAAACACAAAGCTGCTAATATAATATGTAAAGAATACTCTAAAACCAAGACACACATTAATGACGAAATTTTGACTCAACGTAATCTACAAATTAAAATTAATGAAGATAAACTCACCATATCTAAAGCAGATAAAGGCAACACTATAGTTATTCTAGACCAAAATGAATATAAAAATAAAGTGTACGATTTCCTTAAACCAGATGACTTCACAAAACTACAAAGGGACCCCACCACGACATTTGCAGATAACGTAAAACAATTAATTAAAACCTGTAACATCATATTTCCTAACGAATTCGCGAAACATAAAGTTATAGAAATGAACCCTAGACCCCCAATACTATATGGACAACCTAAAATTCATAAACCAAATATACCCATACGACCTGTTGTCTCATACACAAACGCACCCACAAAAAAATTAGCTTTTCACCTGAATAAGATCTTCCGTAATAAAACCGGATTTGCACCTAAACATACCATTAAAAACTCTGTTGATCTCTGTAATAAAATTAAAAATATACATCTAACACCCAATTGTAAACTAGTATCACTCGACGTAGTAAACTTATTTTCTAATATACCACCAAAAGATTGCCTAAATATCATTTCAGATATCCTAGAAAGGAAAAAAATAAATCCCATTGAAGCATCGGAAATTAGAGATCTCTTTAAACTATGCACAGACCAAAATTATTTTCTATTCGATAACAATTTTTTTCAACAAGTTAATGGCCTTGCAATGGGCTCCCCCCTCAGTTCCCTTTTAGCCGAGTTATTTATGAATCATCTAGAAATCAGCCTCTTAAACAGTAAATTAGCGACCAATATATTATACTATTATAGATACGTTGACGACATCCTTATCTGCTGGAAAGGTACACAGCGACAGTTAGACCAGTTTGTTAACTTTGCTAACTCCCTACACAATAATATCAAATTCACTTTAGAAGTAGAGTCTGATAATAAACTTAATTTTTTAGATATAACAATAGAACGCAAAAATAACGAACATAAATTTAGTATATTTAGAAAAGACACATTTACAGACTCCATAATTAATGGTCAATCTCAACACCCTTGGTCCCATAAGTTAGCAGCATTTCATTCCATGATTCACAGAGCTTTAACCATCCCTCTTGAAAAACCTAACCTACGTAAAGAAATAAAAACTATGAAACTAATCGCAACAAATAATAATTATGACCCATCAATTGTCACAAAACTGTACCATAATAAATTAAGAAAAATACTAATACAAGAAATATACCCGGTCGCACCAAATAAGAATAATATTTACTATAAATCTATCCCATACATAGGTAATGTATCACTCAAATTAGGAAAACTCTTAACTAATAATAAAAATATAAATAATATAACATGTACGTATAGTACCTTAAATAACTTGGGTAAAACCCTTATTAATAATAAAGAAAAAATAGATAAACTTAAAAAGAGTGGTATCTATAAACTTAAATGTAACGATTGTAATAGTGTATACATAGGTCAAACAGGAAGAGATTTTAATACAAGATATAAAGAACACATCGCCAGCTGGCGTAATAATAAACCAGACACATCTCACTTTGCTAAACATCTCATTGAAAATAACCATCACCCCCATACTGATAATGCCCCATATATATTACAAATAAATACAAAAGGCAATAAACTTAATATCCTAGAAACATTAGAAATAAACAGACATAAAAAAGATATCAAGGTCAATATATTAAATGAACAACTAAATATAATATCATCACCCATTCTTAATATCTTCTAGATATAATATAAATATAAAACATTGACACTACAGTACCCCGGAAATTGTTTCAGCATTAATACACATATAAATATACGTATATATAATAAAAACAAAAAAAAAAAAAAATTAAAAGAAATAAATAAATAAATATATGAATACACAAAACCGGAGATATGTAGAATTAGTGTATTACCTTGTCCTTACTTTCAAATACCCTTGCTGTTGTATAAATATATTACCGATAATAAGATATGTAGAATTAGTATATTACCTTGGCCTTACTTTCAAATACCCTTGCCTTTGCAATATATTACCGACAATAACTTCCATTTAATTTTATTACATACACCCTAAAGTTTGCATTGTATAATTTCACATAATAACAACAATTGAATTTATTACCCCAACTAGAATACTGGTATATTGTATAACTCTCTGTAATATAATAAAACCTAGTCTGCGCCCCTGCAATAAACTCACTAACATAAACAATGGAAAAATCCGCACAAAGTAGTCTTCCGCTATTGTGTTTGAAACATATAAATGCTGTTGGTTGTTCCTAAGAGTTAATCTTTGCTAATATCCCACCTGAAGATGTTGTAATACAACGAAACCTAGGTCGTGGTAAAGAAATTAAAGATAGTAGAAATAATACTACATCACGTAGTTTCATTTATTTGTGAACAAAATAATCGTTGTCGAAAATACAAGAAACAATAAAAGTGTGAATGCAATGGTTTTAATGTCCGCGTGAACAATTTGAACTACCTAGGCGTCAAATTGATGAATTTAGATGAGTTTTCTAGGAGTATATCTACACGAAGAACTCAACAAAAGTTTGATTTCTCATGAGTATTTGTAAATTGCTGATAAATATTTTTAACTCCTGGATGAAGTGGATCAATGTAGTCTTAATTTTTATGAAAACTCAAGTGCTCACCGAAAATGTTTGCTATTACAGTGTGCTACTGTATATATGCCTACTAATATATATATATATATATATACATATACAAACATACACGCACATATATACATATGTATCCATATATATTACATATGCATACACACACACATACGCGTGTTCATATATAGATGTGTATTGCCTAATACATGTTTAACAGGCGTAAAACATCGAGATTATTTAAAAAAATGATAAAAAATCTAAAAATATTGCTAAAATCGGTAAATAGAGAAAAACTACTAGCGCCGTTTTTTTTAACTTCGACTTTAGCAATTACGGTGATTGCCGCAGCATACACACATTTATTTTGTTGCTGGGAAGAGTTATACATTTCAAATACATCCTAGGACTATCTCATATAAAGTTACAAGGAACAATTTTGAAGTCTTTATAACTGATCTTTCAAATGAATTCCCACACGTTAAAAGAAATTAAAATGAGTGATGACATTTTTAATAGGGCGAATTTCAAGTTTCCACGTCAAACCGTGTCTGGGAAATTTTTTGTACCCTTTGTCTGTAATATCTTTACAATTGTCTTATATTAAATTTTAACATAAATTGTTTTAATACCTTTACGAGCAATTATATATTATCATGAACAATATTGAAGTTTGCTGAGAGTAATTGAGAATAATATTTAAGTACTAAGTTCAAATATTTTCAATTATTATTTTAATAATTTAGTTTTAAGTTTAAGTATTATGAATTGTTTTTTTACAGAAAAAAGGACAAAATAAATGTGTAATGACCAAATTATGCAGTAATGACCAAATTATGCGGTAATGACCAAATTATGCGGTAATGACCAAATTATTTACACAGTTGCCGTCTCACGAATTTGTCATACACAACTGCTTATTTTATATCATTTGCTAATGCTGTCTTAAATGCATTATTTCTTTCATTGTTTTTTAAATCAATTTCTTTATAATTTAATTACCGTTTACTGCTTTTTAACGTTTTACTTACTAATATTTCTTAAGATATTTACTTTTCTGATAAATTCTCATTATTCATAACACTTATGACTCTTATTATACACAAACATTATAACTTTTTCATATTCTATATATATATATATATATATATATATATATATATATATATATATATATATATATATTATTCTTTTAAAGCAACAAAAATGTTGTTTTATTTTTATGTTTCCGAATTTAAATATTGTTTTTAATAATTGTTGTTTAAAATATTACATAAAAGTTATTATTCCAGATCAAATTCGAATTGAATAGAAATTCTTGTACATATATCTTTTGTACGAGACATATTTTTACATCATTTATAATTATAGGTTTATCCCTCTACTGATATTTATTTTTACACTAATTGTTTCTGTCTACTCTATACAATAGATACAATTTAAAAAAAGCGTTTCGGGCACTTTATTTGCCCTTATTAAATTTTCATGTGAATGTATTGGAGTATTAATTTACTGAGATATATGCGGATCAAGATGTGTTATCACTATGCTAAATTATATTTTTCTATGTTAAACGTTTTCCGAGAAAAACAGCTATGAACAATGAACGGAGGGACGGGTTCGAGCGTGATCGTGCAAGGATTTCGTTTTTTCCTTTTGAAATCCGATACTTTGAAAATGTCCCGAAGTAGCCATAAAGCAACAATTTGGTAACATATTTCATTCTTGAATGGAGTTTATACATAATAACGAGAATGGGTTGATATGGCAAGGGCTTATTCTCAGTAACATACGGGCTAGACGCGTCCTTACTCGGAGTGATATATGTCAAGAAATAATTCAAATTTTGTCCTAAAATTTCCAATGTGTATTCCTCATAATTATGTTACGAACTAATGAGACGCGATAAAGCGCGTTCGAAAAAAAATATTTAGTGTGCTTTTTACTGAATATATATTAAGTACAAAATGTCCAAGAAAGGAATTACAAAAAGTAAAGCGGAAAACACGTAATTAATGGATTTATGTAGCCTTACATAGTTACCGTATTGCATTACAAGAAAGAAATTACAAAAAGTAAAGGGGAAAACACGTAATTAATGGATTTATGTAGCATTACATAGTTACTGTATTGCATTACAAGAAAGAAATTACAAAAAGTAAAGGAGAAAACACGTAATTAATGGATTTATGTAGCATTACATAGTTACTGTATTGCATTACAAGAAAGAAATTACAAAAAGTAAAGGGGAAAACACGTAATTAATGGATTTATGTAGCACTACATAGTTACCGTATTGCATTACAAGAAAGAAATGACAAAAGTAAAGCGGAAAACACGTAATTAATGGATTTATGTAGCATTACATAGTTATCGCATTGCATTACATACGTATCGTATTTTCAAAATCGTGTATAAAATACGGTACTGTGAAAAAAACTGAAAATGAAATTAAAAAATATTGAAAATAATAAACAGACAAAGGACACATTTTAACAGCAGCAGGACTCAGGAAAGTGACTTCAAATTCCCTTAAATTATTTTTCATAAGTTTCTGACGTTTTCTGCAAGTTTTAAGTTGTTAGTAAAACGGGAAATAACAATGAGAAACAGTGTAAAAGGAAAAAAATCACTTTTCAATTGGCATCTTAAATTTGCGGAAAATCGCTGTGAGGTAAATGTGTCTTGAATTTTTTTAAACTTTGGACCAATGTATTCATCATTGTCTATCTACAGTCTATTTACAGACAATCTATTGGACCATTCAACGAACCTAACCTAGCTTAAACTACTTTTGTGCCGAGTTTCATCCCAATCAAATAAAAATATATATCCACCAATTTGCTATAAATTCTGTTTTATTTCATATAAATACACACAAGCACATAAACATACGTGTATATATATATATATATATATATATATATATATATATGTATATACATATATATATATATATATATATATATATATATATATATATATATATATACGCACACATATATATACTTTAAAGGTTATTTTTAGACAAAATATAACAACAAAATTTTACGCCATTGGAATATAAAAAGAATAAAAGGTATATAAAAGATCTAAAGGTATCCCTTGACCCAAAGAAAGTCTTTTCCCAGCAGACCATTTTTTTTGTAAATCAAACATGAAATAGGCGGGTAAATAAAATAGACCGGACGTCATTCACTGAGCCCAAACACTCCTCTTCTACTATAACTGACCAAATAAATAAAAAAAATCACCTTGAGACATCCTTGGACTAAACAAATTAAACGATTTGTGGGAGATAGGATGTTATGAAGGACAGACATGATTAATGTCTTGCCGGAGTCTAAGCTGTTGCGACATCAACAAATGTGTGGAGACCTCATATTTTGTTTCTATATTGAATAATATTGTGTACCTAAATATATAGATTGAAATGTTATGTGACAAAGGATATTCGAAGGATAGGGATGTTATTTAAAAAAAAAGTCACGTGAATAATATTCAGTTTGTAAAAAAAAGTTCCGTCCGTACATGCTCATTTATAATACATTTTTTTTCAAATCGGAAATATGAGGCCTGGCTCTTTTGCCATTTTTATTTTAAAATTTTTGAAATAAAATTGATATGTTAAAATTATATACTCAACATATCAAAATACATATTCATCTATTGGCATTTTGATATGGCCATAAAACTTTTTAAACAAAAAATTTAACGGATTTCAAATATCATAGAATAAGAAACGTACTGAAAATTAAAAATCAATGAAAATACGAGTTGACACTATTGCGCTACAATGTCGTCTTTGAACATAAATAAATTTGTAAAATACTGCAAATGCTAAAAATTCTCGGCATTGGTGCCAAGTCGACGTTTTTCTTGCTCTCTAACGTACATACATTCCCATAAAGCAAATGGGTACTACAGTTCACTTGGCATCAGTTCCTAATACCTCAAGCCTCAAGCAATATGCAAATTTATTTATGTTCGAAAAACTATATATAGTATAATATAAAGAATCACCCAAATTGTTTAATAAACACCGAATATATGGGGTAAAATACACAAAAATATACAATTGAATTGAATATTTCCTTTTTTCAGCAGGGGTGTATAAATTTTGTATTTTTAATTAATTGTTTTTTATTACGTTACATACATTATTATTTTTATTTCTAGAAATAGCTATTAGGTTATTCCTAATAACTTGAGAGGCAATTCGACTTTTTACACCTTCTTTTTCGATTTATTGCTTGCTCTTCATATACCAGATCTTTTAAATGCTGCGAAGTAACAAATGGAAATGAGATCCAAGTACGTACGATCATGTCGAATATTACATTGAAACTCAACATTTGATTCATCTCCTTGGAAACAAGCCATTGAAGAAATTTCGTATTTTTTAAACGAAATTGTTAATTTTCTCATAATTTTTCTATGAGTATCTAAATGGAAATGTTTCCAAGAATATTCTTTGTTAATTTTGTAAAAAATGCTAATACGTAGTCTTTCTGATATTTAAAGTTGGTCTAGTTAATAGCCCGTAAATTATACCGGATTGAAAATTAATTCAAAATTAACTAGAAATAATAAGAAGACCCGATTTCTTCAAGCTAGATTCATCGGAGCATACAATTTTTATTAAATATTTTCAATAATCTTGAGTTTCTTTTGGAATTTTCTTGCAATATCTAATATCTTTTTCATAATCTTAGTAACGTACCTATACTCGTGATTCGTGGAAGGGATACATTTGTTAGGGATATTATAAACTAGCAATTTTAGAAATTGAATAGATTTGGAATCATTTTTGAGGATTCGTACTGATTTGGTAATATTTGTCCATTTTTTAAGTTCAATGATATATATATATAACAATACCAGCAATATGTTCAAGTATATACATTATGGAATTTGTGTTCTTACAGCTTCATTTTGAAAACGTGCTATTTATGTAGCTGTGGGAAGTTTTAAAAATTCTTCAATGTGTAGTTAAAACTCTGTATTACAGCCATTGGTTGTAACTGCGCGTTTCACGACTAATAGTAAATATAATTCATATCCATAATTATAATTGTTCTTTACCTATGCCATATTTTTCACTTGAAACGTGAGAAAATTAAAAGTAAATAGCTGACAGGCTGAATTCTAAAAGCTTTCTCTTTTTAAAGTTTAAAATTAATTTTATTTTATTTTAATTTAATGAAAACATAGTTTAATAATTCTTTATTAAAATGCTTCTATTAAAATACTAGAAGCTTTAGGGCAATTTGTAAAACAATCGGTGTTATTCAATAATTTCCATTGGTCTATATGAAAATTCAGTAAAAATAAAAGTTGAGCATTCGTTAGCGCTCTAAAATAATATGGTTATGAAGAATTTATAAAGTATAAATAATATTATTATGATAATTTATGTTTCTATAAGAATTTATAAATCTAAAAAATTGTTACAAGTAATTGTACCAAGGTTAGCTAAGGAGAAATATATGAAATAAATAGACACGAACAAACATTAAAAACACGAATAAATATTATCTCAGCTAAAAACTGATGCCATTCACGAATACAAATTATTCAGTTTTTATATTTAAAATTGTACTAAAACTTATCACATATTTACTATGTTTTATTTTATTAAATAGCAATAAGGATTTGACTACATTTAATTTAATTTTAGTAAGTACTGGCAGTTTCAGATTTTTTTTACTTTCTTTTCCAATTGTTTTTACCAGTTTATACAAACGTTATTCGTCAAAGGACAAAAATTGCAAAAAAAGTCAACATAACAAAACATTAAAAATATAATAACAAAAATGTACTCAAATAAAAATGATGCTATCCAAATCTAACTACAAATTTATAATTCTAATGAGATCGGAGTTTATAATTCAAGATTCAGTTTAATAGGTTCTTGTAATATTCTGACGTCACTTAGATATTACATTAATAACATCGACAGGTGAGGAAGTGTGAATAGAAAATTAGTCTATTCCTATTTACTATAAACCTAATGTTCTAGTATTATTATGAAAAATAATAACTTTCTACAAAATTAAATTTAATATAATAGCAGATTTGATATTGAAAACGAATATATACAAAGGTTCTTGCTAATATCCTAATCGCTAATATAATAATAATAAATAAGATTCTTGCTATATATAAAGATCTTTGCTAATATCCCACCTGAAGATGTTGTAATACAACGAAACCTAGGTCGTGGTAAAGAAATTAAAGAAAGTAGAAATAATATTACATCACGTAGTTTCATTTAATTGTGAATAATTAATTTCTACAAAATTAACGCCAATTATATTCAATAACAAATATATACTTTGTAAAGCAGGTAGGTAGGTATAATTATATAATATAAAGATTGTAAGACAAAATCTATAAAACACGAGCAGAACTCGCACTGCGAGGATTCCGTAAACGTTTAGGCATTTACAAACATTTAAGTGTACATGGTATTTCTATTAAACTATTTGCAAGTAATAATTTTTCACAATGTAAATATATTTCACAGGTTTAAAAACAAGGTTCAAATTTTAAAAACAATTCATATCTAGAATTATCGCTATAGTTTTCCTACAACGTTGTGTAAATTTATAAAATTCAATGTTTTTTTTATAATTTTACGTTTCGTAGTTTCGGGAATAATGAGGAGTAAACCTATTTTAGTTATATATTTTTCATAACAGCTCTGAAGAAATAATACCTAAAAATATTTTAAAACAAAATTTTTTTCCACCCTTGTTCTCTTTATATACACGGAATTAAAACAAAAAATGTTCGTTTACTTAATATCAGTTGTCCTGTCTTCGGATTGTATTAAGCTGGAAGAAATGAGGAGTCCCGTGATAACCATATCAGATCAACGGCTAGGTATTTTATCAGGTTAAGATCATTACGCGATACCTTTTGACTTCTATTTTCGCTACAAAAACCAGTTTATCAAAAATGGTTTCGTTGTCTACGAGCTATATGACCAAAGTAAACTAGAATTAGTTGGTAACAGATGCTCGATACTTTTATTTACACTTGGCGTAAGAATAATTTAATTTTGCTATTTATAGTCGATCGTAATATTGGATCAAAATATTACATATCGTCGGTTGAGAAGCAAAGTAGGCCAAATTCATTTGTTTTAAAATATTAGATTTTTTTTTAAATTCTATTACAGTGATTGAAAAGTGTATATAAATATTGGAAGTGTTTCGCAATAGACAATGTATTTTTAAAAAAATGTTTAATATTTAAAAACTGAAGGATTTTCGTTACATTTCTAAAATATATAATTACATACAGCTCTTAATTTGTATTGAAAACCTATTTCTTTGGGTTCCTGAGTACAAAATAAAATTATTATAATAAAAAAATCTTATGTTTTATGCAATTTTGTATAGGTGTCGTGGTGCATAATTTCAATATTAACATAAGGATTACATAGCGTGTAATATACAGCGTAAGGGGCATCGCACGGCATCATCAATGTGATACGACGCGATGCATCGAACCTCTTATTTGGGAATTGAATATTGATCAACACGAGTGTTGTTTCACAGAAAGAAATATCGATCATACCGGTATTTCAATGTTTTTTTCTCATTTTTTAAATGAAGATTCTGTGTATGGTAATAACAAGTTTAAATATAATTGTGATTTAAGAAATCATGAAATAAAAAAACAATTAATGAAACTCAAATCTTCTCGTCGTAATTAAAAAAATATCATGTATTATTTTCGAGAATAATCAGAAAGAAAATTTTTTTATTGCATGAATTAATTAAAACCCTGCCTATCCATGTAAAGGGGTCTTAGAAGTATGGTCTGTATGCTAATGACGAGGTAGCTAGGTTAATCTAGATTTAAATAAAGTATATTTACCTTCATATTTTTTAAATTTTATCTAGATAGAAAGGAAATAAAATAAGAGTACAGAAGATAAAAAATATGTATTATCTTTAAATTATGCAGGTAAGCAACAAACACATTTACAAATATCATAATTGAATGTGATTAATTAAAATAAATAACGTTGAAATAATAAAGGTTATACTTACCTTAAATATATATTTTTATGAAATTTATACTTTTACGTGAAATTTATGTTATTATTTCATTTCAAATAGCAAGGGTGGGCGTTAACTGTATCGGCAGTTTGAATTTTATTTGAAAAACCTGTCAAGCACGAGTAAAACTCGCATTACGAGTATTCCGTGTATATTTCGGCACTTAAAAATATTTGGGCGTGTATATTATTTCTATTAAAATATTTACAAATATTAAATTTTTCACAAGGTTATCGTTAAATATTAATATTGCAACATATTATATAGTTTAACTTTTGTAGGCGTAAAAACTTAGGAAAACTAAAGTCCCACCCACTTTATATTTTTGCATATTTTCTAGAATGTGTTTTTAAATATGCAATTCAAATTGGGTATTCCAAAAATTATAAGTCCTAGGATAATCTCTATAGTTTTCTTGTATCTGCCAGGCAGACTTTACCAACTTTATTTTTTTATCATCCTCTGTAGTTTCGAATATCACTTATATTCGAATATCACTTATATTGGTGAGACTTTATATTTATGCATATTTTCTAGAATGTGTTTAAATATACAATTTAAAATTGGGAAAAAAATGTTTTCATATTCCTCATAACAAGCCTTTTGAAATGATACTCCACATGGTATGCAAAATAAGGAACACAATTTTTGGAGACTTTCATTTACTTCCTCTTTAATTATTATACGAATATTTAGTATATGAGTTGGTGTTATAAAATATATGGGTTCATAAAATATATTGCTATGTTAATTTCCTTCTCTCTACCTTGTATGGTATCTGAGAAAATCTGTTCTGAAAATAGAAAACTGTAAATTTATTGTCTACTACATCTTTGGTAAGCGTAAAAACATGGGGGAATTATTTAAAAAATTATGATATCCAGAATTATCGCTGCTATTTTCAGACAACCTTTGCGTGGGTTTAGAAAAACCCATACTGTTTTAATAATTTTAGGTTGAGTAGTTTCGGAAATAAGGGAGGGGATGTGGGGCGGTGTTACATGTTTTTTTAACATATTTCTCAGCATATCTCTGAAGATATAATACCTAAAATTATGAAAAATTATTTTTGGGACCCCTGTAACTAGGTCCTTTTGAAACGATAGGCCGCATGGAATTAAAAAAAAAGTTTTCCGAGTATTTAATCGCCCTCCCTAGAATTTCTAAATTAATATTTTTGAGCTTAAGCTGCTTGCAATATGTGCGTGCTAATATGTTTTATTACTGTGTGAAATTTCAAATTTCTACGTCAAGCTGTTTCTGAGAAAAAAGGCTGCGACGGACATACGGACAGACACGTGAGTGATCTTATAAGTATTCCGTTTTACTTTTTAAGGTACAGATCTCTAAATACTATATTACCTATGTAATTTTTATTTATATTATTAAAAACTAGAAAGAATGAAAATTTTCATAATATGGAAACAATGTTATCTAGGCGACCAACGATGGCTTCTTTGCGATTTAAAAACGACGTAGCGTTATTGTGTTTGGAAACGTAGCGTTGTTATGTTTTCGGAATGGTGTTAGTTACGGTTGAAGTTCTCATTTAGCTCATTCAAAATTGTCGAACTACTTTCATAGATCTTTGATTGTAGGTAGCTCCTCAGAATCGGGCTACTTTCATAGATTTTTATGTTTTAAGTTAGTTCCATAGATTCGGGCTATTTTCATAGATCTTTGATTTAGCTTCTCAGAATTGGGCTACTTTTATAGATCTTTGATTTTAGGTAGCTCCACAGAATCGGACTGCTTTCATAGATCTTTGATTTTAGGTACCTTTACAGAACTGAATTGCTTTCAAAAATCTCTGATTTTGAGCATATACAGAATAGGGATAGCTTCACAGAATTGGGTTACTTTCATAGATCTTTGATTTTAGTTAGTTCCATAGAATTGGGCTACCTTCATATGTCCTTGATTTTAAGTAGCTCTACAGAATCGGATTGCTTTCACAGATCTTTGATTTTGGGTATACACAGAATAGGGTTACATTTATAGATCTTTGAATTTAAGTAGTTTCACGAAATCGGGCTGCTTTCATAGATCTGTAATTTAGATTATCTCTTTTCTGAAATTAATCACCCTGGGACTTATTTTTTCAACAGATCTATTGACTCAGTCTTGTTATGGCAAATAGCGCTACCCTATAGAATCAGTTATGTCCTTTATGTTTTTGCATGGCTATTACCAAGAACTTTCTTAGAATCAAAGCAACATTTTCGGATCTCATTATCGTCGCACGGCCATGTATTCTCGAAGCAGTGTGCTGCTCGCCGATACCTCGAAGAATACATCTCGCCAATATTGCAGCAAACACGAGTTTCATGTTGTTGAGAGAATGTTGACGCTTCTATTGGTGATTGATCTCAAGCCGGAGTATACAATTTTGTTCACTGAAACGACCATTGAGGCAATAACTCGTCCCATCACTAAACAAAATTTTATGAAAAAAAAACCGAAGTTCCTAAGCATTACATTTTCAAAGCTTAGTCGAAGATAGATATTATTAAGTTTCAATTCTTGTACAAGCTGGATCTTATAAGCCTTTAAAAGTAAATCGTGTTTTAAATTTCTTTCTTGACTTACTAAGACTTGTTTTCGCTTGCGAGTTTATTGTTGACTGACAATCATTGGCATCCTAGCAGAGAGCAGACGGCTTTCCATAAAGTGTTTGAAGTCTAGCTAATGTCTCGTAAATGGTACTCACCTTGATACAACTACCGCGACATGGTCTCCGATTTATTGTTCTCGTAAGCGGCATGAACATAAAATGCTTGCTCCACTCTTGTAAACGGCTCCACAGCTCAAAAAATGGAATTTTTTCTCGTAAACGGCTCCATAGCTTTAACAAATGGATCTGTTGCCCCTAATGGCATGATCTCTCAAAAAGTTAACGGAACAATCGCTAGCATATTTAATACCCACGTGTAAATCTAATATATATATATATATATATATATATATATATATATATATATATATATATATATAATAGTATTGTACATAATTTAGTTTAGTTATATTCTAAAATAATTATTTGAACGGTAATGGTAGCAAAATTTATTTTCAGAAAATAGGTAACGTAATGCAAATGTTATGAAATATTAGCAGCCCTAAAAAGTTTTCGGATTTTATCGAAAACGAAAATTTTCTTTTATGTGCAGTGCTTTTCTTTGTTATATATATATATACATATATATATATATATATATATATATATATATATATATATATATATATATATATACATTTGTTTCTCTTTACGTATACGTATTTCCAAAACTCAGAACGCAAGGGCTAAAATTCAGAATATAAGAATAATCCTTAAATGGTTATTATATGTATTAATTCATCCAGAGCCAGTCGCAGATGACGCAGAAGTTGCGTCATTTATCTCAGTACAAGTGCGTCTGTGTACAGATACGTCAAGGGCCGATAACCAATTTTAGTTAGTGCTTGGAAATAAGTTTGCATAAATATTCAATATAAATTTCATGTTGTGTAATACGTTGAAGCATGCAACTTATATTAAAAATAAGACGAAAAATTTATAATAAAAATAAGATTAACAAATTTCAAAATACTCTGAGAATACTTATATACCGTTTATAAGGTTGGTATAACGAAGGTATTAATGACTACTGAGTATTAATTATTATAAACTCAGTAAAATAACATAATAACTATTCCGAAGTTATTTAAAAAATTCAACGTGACAATGTAGCGTTTCATAGATAAACACGTAAAATATGAGATTGTGTTTATGATTGTGAATACAAATTACATCGGTCACACGTCTTTAGAGCATCGTTAAAATTTATATTTTTCTTTCTTTGTATCCATTTTTGTTGAATTTTTTTCTTTTTTCCAGTTATGAAAGAGCATGAGATGCTGAAAAAGCGTATGAGTTACGTATAAAAACTTCATTAGAACACGAACATGAACAAAAAATAATGGTTGATTTAAAATTTCGCAACAAATTTCGGAAAAATGTCACAATTCCTCTTAAAATATTCAAAGAAAAGCTTAGTGCAGCTATACAAAATAAATTAAATAATATTTCTCCTTGATATTTTATATTGTACGAATTGAATTACATAAAGTCGTTTTCTTTAAAATAATTATAAACATAATTTAATTGTAAAAACAGACGTGTTAACTAATCTGCTTGCCGAGATGACAACATTATTAAGTTACATCAAAGTTAAATCTAGGTCGGGGTCGGAATAATGTTTGACAAATGAAATTATGGCGAGCTTGTCATATACTGAGTTTATTAGTAACATTTTTTACTATTCTCTATTTGTACAAGGTATACATTCTGTTCCAAGTTTATTAATAATAGTATAAATGTTTAATGGAACATATTATTTCTATTAAGCTACCTATTTATATATATATATATATATATATATATATATATATATATATATATATATATATCGATGTTACTATTTGTTATATATATTAATTACGGTAACTTTTACAGGCGTAAGATAAATACCTTGATTACCTATATCTAGATTAAATTACCTATATCAACAAGTTAAGAAACTTATTAATGCAATTTTACCAATATAATCTTGGATAAACTTAATTATTAAAAGCTGTTCTCGCGAATTATTTTAAATGTTTGACTTATATTGTTAAAGAAGAAAGGAGAAGGCACACTGTAAAAGGTTTGGGCACTTATCTACAAGAAAACACTATGCCCTATCAGAAAACGTTACTGGACATTTTCATTCTGAAAGACGTTTTTAATGTGAGACAAAAATATTTTACCCCAATTTTGATATAATTCAACCCTAAGTCTCCGTGTAAAATTTTACCTGGCAAGATTTGGCATACGTACAGAGAGATAGATACGTGGACATGAAAAAAGCGTATAACCGTTTTTACCACGTAGCAACGGAACTAAAAAGAAGTATTGTAGGTATACAATGCACCTGAGACAAATTCATTGACAAAATAAATTTGGTAATTTTACCATAATCGTTCTTAAACTGGTAAGATTTGGCATATGTACAGATAGACGAATACGTGGACATGACAAAAGCGTATAACTGTTTTTACCATGTAGCAACGGAACTAAAAAGAAGTATTGTAGGTATACAATGCACCTGAGACAAATTCATTGATAAAATAAATTTGGTTTAATCATGAAATATTTTTTCCTTGCTAGATACAGGACGTATGTTTCTAAATCTGGCCCCAAAATATTTTCAGGAAAATATACATTTTCCTCTCAAATGATTTCTCTTTTTTTACCATCACAAAATGGAACATTATGTATCTTGAAGTAAATAGTTCTTTCCGATAAAAAACTCATCCTCCACGATATTTTTTCTTTGAGCAACGTTTAAAAACGCAGTAAGGTCTAATTGCTCTTAATGCGTTTATTAAAAAAAAACTTAAAACAGAAGCAACCACCAATGGATACTTTTGCCGATGCCAAGTCCATAATTTGACCTACTTGGACTTGTTTCAAATATTTTGTGTACTTGGGTTTCAAATAAGTTTGTTACTAAGCTCTTAAATTGTATTATCTTCGAAAGAGATTATAAATTTTAAATTTTGAAAAAAATTAACTTAACAATATTTTGCATATTGAATATATTTGGCGTTATTTTTGCAGAAATTCATTATTCATAATTAAATTAAACTACGTGATGTAGTATTATTTCTACTTTCTTTAAGTTCTTAGCCACGACCTAGGTTTCGTTGTATTACAACATCTTACAACCTTTGCTAATAGCCCACCTGAAGATGTTGTAATACAATGAAACCTAGGTCCTGGTAAAGAACTTAAAGAAAGTAAAAATAATACATCATATAGTTTCATTTAATTGTGAAATATTTTGCATTTAAGTTATAATAAAACGCGATTTTGAAATGGCACTTTGATTTGGGAAAAAATTCGTTGAAAAGTACTTTTGGGCAATAATACGGACCCATCTAGTTGAATTTTAGTCGTACTCTAATTAATTCTTTTAATGAAATCTAAATTTACTTTTACTGTCTAATAAAATAGCGACATATTCTAGTAGAAGATGTTTATACAACAGTGACGTATGTGGTATTCTAAAAGTTCTTTTCAACGATTTATCACTTGTGTAAATTTGTTGTAAGATGACTTTTAGCGAATTTATTTACATTTTACACGGCCGCCATTTTGATACTGTTTGACTAATTTAGTCCATCTACAAACATAACCTATTATCTAAAAATCTACCTAAAACTTGACGTATTATATTTTGTACCAAGTTTCATGCCGACTGAATAAGAACTGTGGTTCAAGGTGAATTGTATTTAGTGTCTGGGAACCATAATCGATGAAAATTATGAAATCACCTCGAATTTTAAATGTCGGATTCTCTACAATTAGTGTTTATTTGCGAAATTCATCTGAAAGCATAATTATGGTGATATTTAGGGAGACAGTGTGACCTGAAAAACCTTGATGTCAAAAGACTGGTTATTTATAAAGCATTTATATTGGCAGCTGTAAAATTTAAATTATAGTAGTACAAAAAAAATGGGTGCCTGTACTTATGTACGCGCGTGAGAAGTTATACTTCTTTGGCATCATTAAATAATACATACGGATAGATAACCTCAATTATATTGGAGCACTTGAAAAAGTCTATAAACACAATTTTTTCACTAATATTTACGAATAGTAAATATATTAATCAAAATATTGAATTTAAATCACTACAGAATATAATTTATCAGCACATATATAAATCGCACTTATATTTTTTATCCAATAAATTCAAATGAAAAAGCGGCTCACTGCGTCAATATTATGTACTTGAAGTATTTTTGTTAAGTGAAATTAATAATCATATCTACCAAAAGATGGCGCTGCGCTGATGTAAGGAAATTATAAACTAATTGATATTTTAATTCTGTATGAAAAGTGAATACAAAATAAAGTTAAAAACAATATTACCATAAAGCTAAATGCCTTATGGTAATATTGTTTTTATCTATTATCTGCATAAATTAAATTCATCATCAAGTAAATCTGCATCAAATGGTAATATTGTTTTTAAATATCATCTGCCTCTCTGTATTAGTATTTATCTGTGAAACTTGGATATTAGATTTATTAGTAATATAAATAAAGAACCACAATTAATGACATCAAACATTTTTAAATTATTCGAAAGACAAATAAAATGCAGAATCTAAAAATAAAAAACTTGTCTTGGAGGCGCCGGGTATCGAAATCGGTACCTCTCACATGCTAAACGAGCGCTCTACCATCTGAGCTACGCCCCCAACGTAAGTTTCGTACAAAATATTGGTATTAATATATAGTCTCAATAACTGCAACCTCTGCAACTTCATACTGTAACTTTTGTGTGAAGAATCTTAAAATTTCACTCTCATCATTTTTTTATAACGCGCCTAAAGAAGTATAACTTCAAAAACAACTATGAAAACACGTTGAGTACAATATAAAAGTAAATCGATTAAATGTGAATATATTGTAGAGCTGCACGGTTATACATTATTTTTAATATAGTGTATGCAATAGGGAATATGCATGTACATATTTCTTGCATTTGCATTTTTTATGTTTTTAATTTAGTATTTACTCTGTTTTAGCATAGAAAAAATATAAATACACTTGGAAGCGTTTCAATTAAATTAAAAAAAGTTATTTAAAACAGTCAATACATTTAAACTGTTTAAATTAAAATTAAACTTGCGATATCAGTGTTTGTTTAATGTACGAGTCCTCGTTATTTTAAACATATTTTCAGTATAATAGTAGTTTAAACCACGGAAGAAGCTCGAAAGCTGATTTGTAAATATTGCATTGGGCTTAGGTGCGAAAATACTATTAGAAGTGCACCTGATAAAGTGTAATTTAATATCCCGAGAGATGCTAAAATACGAAACTCAATGGTGCAAGATTATGAGAAGAGATGAAGTATCTCTAACAAGTTGTTTGCATCGCTGTGAAGATCATGTTTATGTAAGTATGCTTTATTTGGATAGCTAGAGTGATTTCAGTCAATCAATCACACAAGCAGCAGATAATTGTGTACATAAACTAGTTTACAGAAGTTTAATACGAGTTTTGTTTTTGACATTAAGAAAAATCTACATAACATTGCCAAAATACATAAAAAGCGACTTGATCGAAATGTAATATATTTACTGAACGTAAATAACATTACATTTAAAATAATAAAATATAGACAATACGCAGCCATGTTTTAAAAGATTATAGGTTATGTTTACTGTTCTCTACTTGTGAGGGTATTCATGCATAAAAGCGTACATATAACATGATTATAAATCATGTATAAAACCAATTACATTGCATCTTTCATTTCTTTGACCTTAGCGGTCTTAAAATCTGGATTTGATGCAAAATATGGTGTCAACCCGAAAGCATCTATTCTCGGCAGATTATCCGATTGTGCTTTCACAAAGCCACTTTCAATTATCGTTCTAGATGATTCTCAATCTGATAAAGAAAATATTGCAAAAACACTATTTTCCTTTGTCAAACAACAAATGTCAACAATTCGAGCTTGTTTACACGTGTTCTGACGTCATGTTTCGTTCTAATCAATAGTGTTGCGTTTCGAGAAATATAATTTCCCTGGCATAAATTGTATTTTTTATTAATTGATTTAAATAATTAAAAAAAAATTAGTTAAGAAAACCATGGTTCGGTTGATAAATAATTGAAAAAAAATATTTGAAACAAATTTAAATTACATGCATATTCCCTATTGAGCATAGAGGTCGTTAACTTTTAATGAAACTTTTTCTTATTTGTAATAAAAATAGCGCGTACAATATGATGTTAATTTTTCACGACGCGGTTTTTTTCTTCTATAGGACAACATCACATACAAAATCGAATGAAAATAATTAGAACTTAATAATATTTATTGTTTTCAAGAGTTAAAAAGTGGAGGAAAAACTCGAAACTCTTTTATTATACTAGGTAAACTATGTTTATTACACTTTATAATCTATGTTTAATTTATGGTCTAATTTGTATCTAATTATTTATTCTAATTTATATCTATTTATTGTTTACGTTTATTTCATAATGTGATTTATATCTAACTATTCTAAATTATAGTCTAATTGATTATAGTAAAGTAATTTCAAGATTATTGGTTACATCTAAATATATTATTTCTAAAAGGTGTTTTTTGGTCGAGCGGCTCGATCTCTTTAACTACTGCACCAAAAAAAATAAAAAAATACCCACTTAAAGCTTATGTTTTCTAGTTTGGACGAAAAATATAAACAAATTTGAAAAAAATCTTTTTGTTAATAAAAAAATTAATTTTTATAACAATTGGCATGAGCGCCATCTGTGGGCGACACATCAAATATCTTAGCCAAATTGTATACTTGGAACACGCTAGATAGCGATATAGTGCGTAGACTTCGCACGGGTCAGCTAGTAATGATATATTTTTCATTAATCACGATTATTAGTTTCGAAGATTTAAGCGTTCGAAATGTAATAAATTTTCGTTCATCGTAATAAAAGTGTCTAATGTTAGGAAAGACGTCAAAATGTATATCTACAGGTTTTGTAAATAAAAGTGGAAAGCAACCAAGAAAAGAAATAAGGAAAGAATATAATAAAACTGAAAATATTATGTAATTACAATTGCGGCCACATTTTTTGCGTTACTTTTGAAATCTTCTTCAATAAATATTCATGTAGTTAGATTTCCTTATTAAAAAAACGTAATTTCTTTGTGTTGATTTTAATTATTGAATATATTTGGCGTTAATTTTGTAGAAATTCATTATTCACAATTAAATGAAACTACGTGATGTAGTATTATTTCTACTTTCTTTAAGTTCTTTACCACGACCTAGGTTTCGTTGTATTACAACATCTTCAGGTGGGCTATTAGCAAAAGATCTTTGCTAATAGGTGGGCTATTAGCAAAGATCTTTTGCTTAAAGATGTTGTAATGCAACGAAACCTAGGTCGTGGTAAAGAATTTCAAGAAAGTAGAAATAATACTATACCACGTAGTTTCATTTAATTGTTGATTTTAATGGTTTCTTCACTACGTTGTTAATAAAGTTAAATTATTGTGAGAGTTTATTTAGCACATTATGAATTGTTACCAAGCGACACGTCATATAGAAATAGTTGGCTCATTTTATGAGCCAGCTGTTTTTGTGTCGCAAGCAGCATCCTTCTGAGGGCATGGGACGCGGAAGACTTGCTGCCACTTTCTTATTCAAATATCCATATTTGCTTAAAAATATATCAATATTTTCATATTATTTTTTAACCCTTTAAGATATTGGTTTAAAACAAATTATGTCGTAGCAATTAATAGCTTCTAACTATTATGGGAAAACAAGCAGACACGAATATTTACAAATAGATATTTTTAGGGTTCGGTCGATTGCCTCGGAAACCGCTAGAGTCGGAAACTTGAAATTGGGCACAATAATAAAGCATATTAAATCGCGTAAATTTAAGCGGAGGTGAGGAAATTAAATACTTGAAAAACAAATTTAATAATTCCTTATATAGTATGGAGTATACCATGAAAGGGCTATTTATAAGGGTGTCAAAGTATTTTTTTTATAACTTTAGGTATTATATTTTGGAGATAGAAATATGCTGAAAAGTATGAAAAATATGTTCCATCTCCCTCCTTTTTTGTCAGAATACTGAATCTAAAATTGGGAAAAATCAAAGTTTTCAGAAGCCAACGTGAAGGTGGTGATCATTCTAGATACAATTATTTTTGAAATATGTACCGCACTTTTATATCTTCGAAAGGATCTGTAAATAGTTTAAAAGGAATACTGTGTACCCCTTAACATTTACAAGTGCCTAAATATATACGAAACCCCCGTAGAGCGAGTTCTACTCTCACTTGACAAGTTGTTTTACTAAATGACAGACATTCTAATTTAATTAATACACTTAGATTAAAATAATATTTACACGTAGATTAGTTATTATAGAATGTAAACATTGAAAATTTGCCAGCCCTGTCTTAGAATTACGACATGGTCTATCTTCCGACTATGTTTGAAATAGCCGAATTCGTGACCGCCGTGACCTAAAATCAAATTCCGCCCATATATCATTACTCAACGATAAAGGAAAAGTACGTTATGGGTTCAGATAATTACAACTTATCGAAAGTGATTTATAACAGCCGCCCAGGCGAACTGCAAACCAGCTTTATCAAAAAGTGCGACCTACACATGTTCACGTATAACTTTCCATAACGTGACTTATCATAACAAATTTTGTCGAATGCTCCCGAACTAGGCGGGGACCTATATTAGGACGCAGCTTTCTCGTATCAAAGGAGGAACTTTATACTATGCCAAAATAGGGAAAAATAAAAGTTTTCCCTCTGCCAACTCACTCATACAGACAAATAGTGACACGTAAAAGTGTCGCGCGTCTCGCACACTACACGCGGAAAAGCCTCTCTAACTGTGTCAGATCGCAATGCGTGCAGCGAGAGGGGCGGGATCTAGGCGGGACTCGGAAAATGCAAAGCTATGACGTAGATACAAATTTTCCTTCGGGTCGTCGGCCGATGGGCGCCGCGCGACTGCATAAATAGAGGTGGAGGTTGCCGCGGTCGCCAGTTCGCTCTAGTGCGCCGTCGAAGAAGTATCTCGCTGAGCTGCGCGTTCGCGTCTAAGCGAAACAACGAGAATTCGCGTAAAACTTTTCGAGTTTGTTTACGAAATCGAGTTGTCGTTTTTGGGCGTAGTAGTTCGTTCGTGATTTGTTGGGTTTTCGTAAAACAGTAATTTGCTTCACTTTTTCGAAAGTGCTCGCGTAGGCTCATGTAAGTATTCGTACCTTGTAAATCAAAAAATGGATTCATTAGTTTTTAACCGAAGAGGAAAATGTTTTGAACTTGCATTGTTTGATAATAATTCTCACGAATTTTATTTAAATTCAAAAATATTCTTAAGTTACACAAATTTACAATATTCTTAGTTTTTTTGTTTTTGTTTCATGCTTTAGTTGCTTAAAGCATGAAACAAAAACAAACAAACTTTCCATCTTTTAGAAAAAAATATAACCCATCGAGATAAAATGTATGTATCTATGTGGTTCTCTTGGTCATAAACCAATTTTGTTCAAAATGTCATGGATGTGCATTATGAGTTCAGACGATATTGAGTAATAAACGAATAAACAGCGAAATTTGGCATTTATAATACGAGAATTACTTAGTAAATAAGTTCCACTATGATGCTTTTTTTGCTTCGGTAAACAAATTATATGTTTTAAACGCTATATTTTGGAAAACCGCATATGATTCAATTAAGACCATGAAACAAAATGTGGACTTAAAAAGAATAGAATATTTCTAATTAGTTTAACTAATAACAGTTTAATTACTTAGTTCTTAACAAAACTTAATTTAACAAAACCAGCAGCAAAAATGGTTGTCTTAATCTCGATTTTAATTAGGATTAATTTCGTAAGCGGTAGTGTTAAACTTGTGTGTTAAATGTAATGTTAACTGATAGTGCTAAATTTAATGGGAAAAATAAAAAAAAACACTCCTTTACTGTTAGGAATTCGAAATAAGCTTTTGTTGAGGTTATGCGCATAAAAAGTGTTTTGAATAATTAAATGCTTACAACAAATAAATGAATTCTTTTATATGAAAACTTACCCGAGTTGTAACGTTTATTGTTAGTATTCTGATATATGCATAATATTTTTGTGATCAATCTTTGAACAGCTGTGTTCTTAATAGATGCGTAAATTTAACCTCGAGTTTCGTAAACAAAAATTAATCTGCTGGTTTACTTAACAGAAAACGTTTGTATAACTGATATAGGCACAACATTTTTGTTATAAATTTTTGTACACCTGTGTTGGGTTACTTAATAGATGCATAAATTTAACTTCGAGTATTAGTAAACAAAAATGAATCTGCTGGTATGTTTAATAGAAAACGTTTGTGTTACTGATACATGCGTAACATTTTTGTGAAAATTTTTTAAACGCCTGTGTTCGGTTACTTAATAGATGCATAAATTTAACCTCGAGTATTAGTAAACAAAAATTAATCTGCTGGTATATTTAATAGAAAACATTTGTGTTACTGATATATGCGTAACATTTTTGTGAAACATTTTTAAACACCTGTGTTCGGTTACTTAATAAATGCATAAATTTAACCTCGAGTATTAGTAAACAAAAATTAATCTGCTGGTATATTTAATAGAAAATGTTTGTGTTACTGATATATGCGTAACATTTTTGTGAAACATTTTTGAACACCTGTGTTCGGTTACTTAATAAATGCATAAATTTAACTTTGAGTATCAGTAAACAAAAATAAATCAGCTGGTTTACATAATAGTTTAAAAAACGGCCATAATAATAACCACTCCTAATTATGATGTCAAAGATTGATTCTATTTTTTATCTGTGGCGTAAGGAGCTTATGGCGAGACGACTTTTATTTTTCACATAATATTATCTACGACAATATACTGGAAATGGAAGATATTTGAAAATATTTTGTCGACGCTGTTGATTATATTGATTATATTATCATTACGAAAACGTAAACAACTTCTATACACCAAAAACAAAATTTTAAGAATATATTATTTTTTGTTATATTTACTAAAAAAGATAAGTGTAAGATCCCTGGAAAAATACTTTAATTTTAGACAGTTTTTCTGAAAATATTGCGGTTACATGAAATAGATGTAAAGATGGGTTTTTGACTTGCTTTTTTCAAATCATGTCTTTAATTTAAATGATAAAGGTGTTTCGCTTTAATTTTGGCACGTATATATTATTCAATTTTATGAAAATTGCATCAAACTTTGTATTAGGCTTCAAAATTAATTATATTAACCTAATCTAAGATAAGGAATATATTACATAGATTATTAAGAAAAACATTATCTGTACAACAGATAAATCTCTGATTCTCTGAAAATAATTTGATAAGATAAATCTCTTTAACGAGGAGTTTTGAAACTGATGGTGAATAGTTTTAGGAATTTTTTATTAAAAAATCCATTTGATCAATATTTATAAATATTATATATTTAGCGTTCATTTTGTAGAAATTCATTATTCACAATTAAATGAAGCTACGTGATGTAATATTATTTCTACTTTCTTTATCACGACCTAGGTTTCGTTGTATTACAGCATCTTCAGATGGGCTAAAGATCGTGGTAAAGTTGTGGTAAAGAATTTAAAGAAAGTAGTAATAATACTACATCACGTAGCTTCATTTAATTGTGAATATTTATAAAATCATTATGTGATGCTAACAAGTCAACAAAGATTTGTCTGGATATTGACACCCAACTAACTGTATAAAGTTTTCCAGGTGTCCGTATTTATGACATTGGCTGGATTAACTGTTTCTATTTTTACTATTAAAACGTATAAAAAATACAAATAAAATAGAAATGTCTATGATTTTTGAATTTTCAACTTTTAAATAGCTTTTTAATTTGAACATACGATTATTAAAACAAATCTAATGTTAAAAAAATCTACTGCTGATATGATATGTATTAGTGAGCGACATTTTCGTTTGATTTCACAGAAAATTTTTACAGTTTATTTTTGACACACGACATATAAAATAGTTGATATTGCTATCAGTATTGTTTGTTGCCATTTGTTTGTTTTCGCGCGTGCGTAGACTTGTCTTCTTATTCTATCGTGTTCATTTATTTCTCTCGGTTGTTAGCTAAGCACCTTCTTGCGATAGATTCGTGATATTCTGACGTCACAAACGTTGCAAAAATGCTGCATGAAATACGTCGCTACTTTTACATTTTACTCTCATCGCGTCCAAAGAGGTTTCACTTCAATAAATTGTAATAGTAACAATTGATTAGGGAGATTTTTGTTAATAAATGCACTATAATAAACAATAAAAAATGTATCATTTCCTTCCTAAATATTTATTAAATTGAAATGCCATTTCATAAAGATGCTGGAAATATTAAAGGAGCATATATTGCAATAGAGTTTTGGTGTATTATTGGTTTTTTTTTATCAAGGAATGAAAAACAATTTTCCAGCAAAAGTTGTACCTAATATTTTAAACATTCATTTTAACTATATACTATTTGCATACTCTTGTTATAAGTTGAATTTTTTTTATATATCACCGCCATTTTGAAACTGTTGGATCGATTTTGGCCATTTTCACACTTAACCTAGATTTTAATATTAGTGTCAAGTTTTATTACAGTGGAATACGACATTTGGATAATAATTTTAGTGTTCGGAGGTCATGAAAGATAAAGATATAGTGAAATCATCTGGATATTTACAAGTCGAGATCTCCGCAATAGATGTATTATTTCTGTGATTTTTTTCTCTAGAAGGAACGTTCAATACATCGTAGTTGTATTTTTTTTATTATGACTGAGTTATGTTTTAGTTGTGCTTAGTTACATTTAAAGTAATTTTCAGGTATGAAATATGAGGGCACTATTAAAGGATTGCTGGGGAAGGAAAGCGGTTCAAAAACTTTTAAGTATTGTGAAATAGTTTTTGTAAATGAACTAACAGTTATTGAAATTGGAAAAATAGACGTAGATGATTGGAAAAAAGTGGACGGTAGAGAAAACTGTAATAGATATTCGATTTTTATTAATGTCAAGGGGTGACAATGCACTTTGTCATCCCTTGTCTTAAATATTTTGTATAATACACAACAATGATAATTGATGATTAAATTATTAGTCTTCTGTTATAGCAAAAGTGGAAATTTATACTAACTATATTAAGTATTGAATATATTTGGCCTTAATTTTATAGAAATTCATTATTCACAATTAAATGAAACTACGTGATGTAGTATTATTTCTACTTTCTTTAATTTCTTTACGACGACCTAGGTTTCATTGTATCACAACATCTTCAGGTGGGCTATTAACAAAGATTCTATGTATCAATATCATATTAACAAATATTCTATCAGGTGGGCTATTAATAAAGATTCTGAGTATCTTTGCTAATAGCCCACCTGAAGATGTTGTAATACAACGAAACCTAGGTCGTGGTAAAGAACTTAAAGAAAGTAGAAATAATACTACATCACGTAGTTTCATTTAATTGTGAACTATAACTATATCATATATTAAGATTATATTTTAATCTGAAAGATAATATATACGATATCTGTATTGCCTCTTCGCACAAACTGTAAATATAACTAATTTGGTAGAGATTAAATTACGAATAAACTTTCTTTTATATTTATAATATTGGTTAGAATTTTTAGAATGAGAAATCAGCCTTTACGTGACACTCGCATTATGATCTATTCAATAATTATTTTTATCTCAATATTTTTATGTCTATTTTTTAAAGTTTTTATCTATTTTTTCATATTTCGCAAAAGAGGTCTCTGAAAGGACGTTCATTAGGGCTTCATTTTAAACCTTCACGACGAAGCTCGCCTATTGAAAGGGGTGGGCTTAGGCGATGACTTTATTCAGTTACCGTTAGATGCGTGACCTTTTGAAAGGTGATCTCGTTCCCGTCTCACACTTCACTTTCAAATCGAATTATCATAAACCACTTTCAGCGTCGAATCAAGTACTCCTTTGACTTTGAACGAATACGCGGAATGAATTGGAAGAGGTGCTAGATTCGTTTGGATATTTCTCGAAATTTTGCCCCGATGAGGAAAGTTAATAAAGTAATTAAATACCTCTTAATCCTGCGGAGGTTTTAATCACTGCCATCAACTGCAACCATTTAAAAGTTTTGTTTGTGTAAATATGTGTTCGATGTATATGGTGATTTTTATTGTATTTTGTAATTAACGAATTTAATGTTTTATACGATTTCATGAGCTATTAATTAATGTTGTGAAATTACGCTGAAATTAGAAAATATTTTATACGTTTGCGGCGGGTGTTAAAATGTGAACATATTTTAATCATTCAGAAACTACTGAATCATTTTTATATTAATGAAAATTTTTATTTTTTGTTATTTTTATTTTTTTATAAATTTTTTAAATTAATCGTAAAGATTTTAAAGTTACGCGTAAGAAAATAAAAGAAGAAAATACCTTAAGAAATATTTAACCAGCATAAAAATTTCATTGCATATAAAATATAGCAACTTTTGCACTAAAATGAGTTACAAATTACTTCTATTTTGTGTGTGTGTTACCACTTAAATACAATAGATATATCATACGAGTTTAAATGGAAGCCCTACATATTTTGAATGTTTATTACTTTTCCTTAAGACTGTTTATATTTTTTATAATTGCGATTTCAATTGCGATAAGATAGGAAACTCGAATATAACTTTTCCGTTATGATTTTCCTTTGCTTTTTGGTACGGATTTTTACAAGTTCGCTGATGTACCTAATATGTAAAATAATGTTAATAAAATAATAAGGTTAATGTCATACAGTTTATGTTAACCAGATTCAATATTTGAATCGTCTGGGCGTTTTGTTGATTAACGATTAGAAATTGAAAACTTTATTAATATTTCGAGTGTCTGCACGACAAGTTTCTACACAATTTTGATTAAATATTATATTTTTTGAATTGGTTTACGTCTGTCAACAGGCTATTTGAAGAAAGTAATGAAGGATTGTGAAAAAATGAAAAGTTTAAATTTTGAATAACGATTTATTTTGAATAGTTATGTAATAATTGAGTATAGGTTTTGGAGTTTAGTTTTATGAAATTAAAAATATTAGAAGGCCCAGAAAATATGGAAGTTATGTAATAAAATTGATGGTGAAAAAAAAAATATCCATAAAGTTAGTTTGATTTAGTTGAACTCAAAATGGAATTTAAAACAAACGTAATCATTAAACAATCGAAATATTTTGCTGTTTATTTTTCAGTTTTTAAACAGTTGAATCTATTTTGAATTCATCGCTCTAAGTAACACAGAGGGTAAATATTAGTTATTAAAATGAGTTTGTAAATATTAACGACACACATTTTTTTTAAATGTCAATATTCTTTCTTGTTGCTTGATTCTTATAGATAGACTTAGACTAATGCTAAATAATACTAGACACGAGCATAATTATTTAAAGTGAGCGAGAAGCTTCAAGCAAAAGCTTTAATATTAAAAGCTTATATGACAATTGATTGACTTTGGTGATTATTTTGAGATCTTTCTTTTAATTGCATCGACTGCGGCAGCTTTACATATTTTCACGCGCACGTCTTAAAGAATTAATTTTAATTATGTTAATTTTATTTTCATCCCTTTTATGTAATTTTTTATATTAATTCCGTTGCGTTACGATTTGCATGCCATTATGTGATTGCGTAATAATTAACATTAATTATGCACGGTATATAATTAAGAAATGAATCCTTAATTCTATCTCGGCTCATTTCCTTAATGCACTGTTCATTACGTTGTTGTCGTAATCTTTTTAGGGTTCTTTTCCTTAAATGGAACAATGGAACTCTTATGGGATAACTCACGTGTCCATCTATCCGTTTGCTACAGTCGTTTTTTTTCGGAAACCGCTTGACGTGGAACATTGAAGTTATAACAACGTAATAAAGTATGTTATCCCCGCACATATTTTATTAGTTAACACTAAAAAGTGTTTATTTCAAAATTTTAGATGGGAAAATTTCTATATGTAAATGTTCCTACAAACTTTCCATATGTAGAAGTATCGTTAAGAAGAGATCGAAGAGAACAGGGATCGGAAAAATATGTTTTCGTAATCTTAATTATGTTAGTTTTAGACATATACTGAAAACCATTTTCTTATTTCTGAAACTATTGAACTTAAAATTATGAAAAAAGACAGATTTTTTAAGAGACTACAAAAGCTGTAGGTTTGCTATAAAGATTATTCGAGATGTCATAGTATTATTCACGATAACATATATATCCCTCATACTCAATTATATTATGTATTATTAAAATATATTTATTATGGTAGGAAGTTCATATTAGTGACAACTAATGACAAAGTAATTCAAACACAGTATGGAACCATCGATGTGCGTGTCAGACTCGTCGTTGGCCGGTTTTTTCTAACGTTTTATATCGCATACACAGACTCTGTTACTTTTTAAGCACCTAATATATGCTTCCGTTGTTAATATTGATATTCAGTTTGCTTTAAGCTCTTCCAAGTTGCTAACGCAGTATTCTGTACTGGGTGTTGTATGCTGATAACAGAATGAAATGTTAATTTACATTGGAACAAACATTTAGCATATCGAAATATTATGTAAATAACAGTAATTACGTATTACTAAAGACAAAATTTACAAATACTATGACATTGTATGTAACCATGACAATTTTAACGGATTTATCTTCGCCCATTACAAACAAATGACGTTTCGGAAAGCTTAATGATTACTTAAGAATTACTTCATATGAAACGTACATTTAATATGAACAGTTCAACTTTTCTTAAGTAGTTATGTAATAGTTCATTAGAGTACCTAGTCTCTCGAGACTGAATTTCGAGACTTTTCATCAAGAAATACAAATTTTCATATGCTTTTGATATATATTTGCTTGCATTAAATCACAGTCTAAGTTTTGTTCCATTAAACAAATGAGGTTTCGGAGATCTCAATGATTATTTAAGAATTATTTCAGTATCGATACTCAAATATTTAGAATGATAGAAATGTATTTAATTAAGAGTTTTGGAAGTCTCGACAGTATCATACGTTTTAATACATTATTACAGAAATAATTTGAATAAGAAAACACTATTTCGCTTTGCACAGTGGTAGGAGGGTTTTTCCTTTTTGTTATTTTGATCACAGATTTTGCCGAGTGGCGCTATAATGTTACCAGTGTCTATAATCGAGTATTTAAAATAGTAGAAATTAAATTTAATTAGGTCTCGAAGGTATCATAAATTTCGATACTAAATATTTAGTATTTGTATCGAAAATAAAAAAAAATTGAGACTACCTTTTGATCCGGTTCTTGGTTCGGTATGAATGCCTTACCCAATATAGATTTCTATTCAAGAAGAGGTCGAAAGAATTTATATCAGGAATGGAAGTTTAGAATCAAATGCTCTTTTTTCTATTAAAACTTCTAGCTACTACTCGCGGATTCGCTCGCGTGGAACTGGTAATTAAAAGGATATTTAGGATTAGGGAGAGAGGATTTCATTTTTAAAATTGAGACTTTCCAAAACGTCGTTTGTTAAGAAGTCTTTTGGATTTGGAGAATAAACTGGATAATATAAAAATTATACTGATATTTACTGGACTAGCACAGTTATTTGGCCTGTTAGCAGAGTTATTTGGCCTTTCGGTTATTCCTAATAAAGTGTTTGGTCTGCTATTTCTGCTTACTAATTTGAAAGACATTTTATAATTGTGAGAAAATCCACAACGATTGGTTTAGTAGTGACTTAATTATATAATAACAAACAAACAATTATATGTTTATGTCATTGGTATTTTAAGGTAATTGTATCTCATGTTTATTCTTTCATCATATTTTATGGCCATTTTTATGAAAAAAAGCGAAATACTTACGTGATCAAAAATAGGTTCTCCTGAAAATTCATGCAATATTCTATACGTTCGTCAAGTTTTAAACTTTAGTTTTGGTCCTAGAGTTTAAGGTAAGGCTGTAATCGTTTATCCTCACTTTTGTAAGATTTTTCTTTAAGATTGTGTGTAAATAATAATGACATATGTGTCATATTTTTTAACAATCTTGTCCAGAAATTTTCAGTGATACTAGGTGTTCGAAGATTTTTCTCTTTGTATAACACAACCTTCGTGTCAGTCAAAATTATTAATCATAGAAATAGGTTATTTTAGGTATCTACTTTTCTATTTTAGAGTACGCAACGTGTTTTAGGGTTCGCAGTGTTTTGGAGCCAGAGTCACTATGGGAGTTGTTGTTGACTTAGAGATAGTAGAGATCGATATATATATATATATATATATATATATATATATATATATATATATATATATATATATATAAGATAGTTAGTAGAAATACTTTCCATGAAGTATAGATTTCCTAAAAGAATTTATATATGTTTATTTATTCATGCGACAACAATAAGGCCATGGATTTGAATATTAAATTTTGGCCAATAATCTTGGTCAAAAGGCGAAATTATCTATTTCAAAAAATTATTTCTGCAGATCGTCTGATTCTTACTGAACCATAGAAGTTTCCAATTACAACGTTTACATTTTCTACTCTTACTTATAAGTGGGAGGAGATAGAACCTTATATTGGTTTATAATAATATTAATTTAAATAAAACTATATTGGGTTTTTCCCTTTGTATTTCTTTTGGCATCTTATTGACGTCAAAAAGTACTATTTCACATAATTATAATTCCTAGATTACCAGGATTATACTTGTAAAAATACATAGATTTTTTTTAGAACTGTAACTCAAAGCTAGATTTAAAGCAAAATTTAAATACGAGTAGGGATGGAAAAGTTTGAAAATTTTGTAGCGTATGACATATTGTCGGAAAGTGTTTTATGAATACACTTTTAATAAATATTTTAAAATTCTTTTTCTAATTTCAGTTTGCAGTATCCGGAACTAGATGAAAATTTTGTTCTTCCAACATTTTATCTTTTGAAGTATTTGGAATAAAAATCTGAATAAATTGATGTAAATATTCCATTTTAGACTTAACAATAACAAAATTATTTGTTATTGTTTGGTTTCCTAACTAATGGAAATATCGAAACGTATTTTATTTATTATATACAATTAAGGAGAACAAATATGATAAACAAATGAAGACAATACGAGTAGTTAAGCAATAGTTCTTTATTTCGTTTCGAGAAAATTTGTTAAATTTCACTCGGTCGCCGAGGTATAGAATCGTAAATACACCATTTTAGACTTAACAATAACAAAACTATTTGTTATTGCTTGCTTTCATAACTAATTGAAATATCCAAATAAGTTTTATTTAATATATATGAGAATAAATATACTAAACGAATGATGACAATACGAGTAGTTAAGTAATAGTTCTTTATTTCGTTACGCGAAAATTTGTTAAATTTCACTCGGTCGCTGAGGTATAGTATAGTAAATACGCCATTTTAGACTTAACAGTAACAAAACTATTTGTTATTGCTTGGTTTCCTAAGAAATTGAAATATCGAACTAAGGTTTATTTAATATATATGAAAATAACTATGGTAAACGAATACTGACAATACGAGTAGTTAAGTAATAGTTCTTTATTTCGTTTCAAGAAAATTTGTTAGATTTCACTCGGTCGCTTAGATATTTATATTGGGGTTTCGTATCTCAAAGAAAAAAAAAACAAAACTGTTATATTAAAATATAAATGTTATAATTTTGTTTGTTCGTCTGTCACAATAGTTTTCATAAGGGGTAAATCAAGCTATCAATTTTTGATTTGTTTTACGTATCGAGTGGGGCATTGTTTGAAAAGGCTATAAAGGTTTGATCTCAAATATATTGGCCCATAATTCTATAAAGGTTTGATCTCAAATATATTGCCCCATAATTCTAATTCTAATATATTCTAAATATTAATTATTAACAAATTTAAAGTTTGTTAATAATTATAGCTTGAATATTGAATATATTTGACGTTAATTTTGTAGAAATTCATTATTCACAATTAAATGAAACTACGTGATGTAGTATTATTTCTACTTTCTGTAAGTTCTTTACCACTACCTATTAACAAAGATTAATGTATTAGCAAAGATTCAAAGTCTTAAAGTAACACAATGCTTAGGTCGTGGTAAAGAACTTAAAGAAAATAGAAATAATACTACATCATGTAGTTTCATTTAATAGTTAATAATTATATCAAAATGTGTCCTTGCTATACCCGATGAGTTTTGGAGAAATTCACGATAATTTTAAGCTCTTGAAAGATTTATTGGGAAGAATAATATTAATATACGTAAATTGTATAATTAAAATATAATCTATTTAAATGTTTACAATTTTCTATGTACCTAAGGTATTATTTCTATATACCTAAGGTAATTTTCTATATACCTAAGGAAGGCGCGTAGTACTTAATTAGGTTTGTTATATGTTAAATTGTAACTCTGTAGAAAAGTAGCATTATTGCTATATTATTATCCAACACTTTGTTTTTATCAAATTGCGAGAGATGACTATAAGTTATCATAATTCGTGTAATTTTACAGGTTATCAACTTTGAATACATTTTCTTGGAAACATTTTCCTTTGAAAATTAATAGGCGTCTTCGTCCTTCCATTTGTGTATATGTACGTATGAGAACATGCAAATCTTCACCAATTTTTGAGCTACGTTCTTCTATCGATTTGTCAAATATCAGAATAATAGGCTGCAGATATTGAAAATGATTTGTCAAATTAATTTCTATGAACAATTTTCTGCATTTTCTACAAAGACTCCTTTTTTTTGGGTTCATCGAGTTTTTTGGCCACTTTTGGGCGAGTTTTCTTGCTTCTTCTTTGAGCCCTCTGCTGATTTCGATTTTTAAATTTTTCTTAAAATTGTTTATTTAAATTTTTTTATGTACATACTATTTTACTTCCACTGTTTATTATACCTACCTATTACCTTTGATTTAAGTCAACCCACTTAACTTTCGCAATTAGATTCGTAACATTCTAAAGGTAATTAAGTTATCTATGTTAATAGGAATATAAAATTTCCCGCAACCGCATTTGCTTTATATCTACATCTGCACAAATAACCTCTTTCAGCATCAGTTTTACGAGCAACCTGAATTGACAGACTTATCGATCATCGTGCCCACTTGACGAGGCCAAATTGACTATAGCATGGGGTCCATCGGTAATAAATATTTATAGGTTCCTAATTTGATTCAATGGGGTAACTGGATCGCTCCGTTCGCTTCGCCTCGAGTGGTGTCGGAGTGCGTACAACGAATGTCAAATATGGGGAGATTAAAGCATGTTAACCCTTTGATCGGTGGCCGAGTGACGTGATGTGTTAACGTCGGGGAATACGGGGATAATGGCTTGTGGTGTTGGTCAATTTGCATACACATTTGGGTTTGCTCTGAATAACATACATTTTTCGGTAATTCTTATCCGGTTAATAAGTATACATATGTATGTATACTTGTTAATATACATATATATATATATATATATATATATGTGTGTGTGTGTGTATATATATGTATATATATATATATATATATATATATATATATTACATTGAACAAAAGAGTTAAAGTTTTTACTTCCTTACATATGTTATTTTTGGTTCGATCATCCCTTCGAGCAGCGTGTCATTGGACAGGTTTTTCAAAATTAACTCGACATTTCATTTTCCGTTATTAGGATTGTGTGTTCTTCAAATTGAAACACGGAACCCTTATAAGATCAGTCAGTCGTTTGCTTTTCTATTCGTCTGTCACAGCCGATTTTTCCGGAAATCACATCATGCATCATGAAATGACGTCATAATGCATTTTAATAACCTGTATATTTTGCACTAGCTAACTTCTTTCAAATATTTATATAATAATTATAATGAGTATAAATAAAGCGCTCAAGAGTTTTCTTTTCAATATCGTGTGGTATCTTTTACTAGAAAGGACTTTTTATGATGAATATTTTTTTTGTAATTATAAATTGCATATTTAAAAAGATATTACAAAAATATGTAAAAATAGGGCATCCCTCTCCCTTACTTTTGACATTATTACTAAATGAAAAATCACGAAGGAAACAGGGTTTGTAAAATCTAACTTGGAGACAGAAAAACTGAAGCAACTATCATAGATCTCATATTTTTTTAAATACGCAGCGTGTATGCCTATGGAATATAAGCAAGCCATATATTTACATTGTGAAAAATTAATATCTGTAAATAATTTAATGGGAATACTGTTGTTCTATTAAATGTTCAAAAGTGCTTAAATCTGTACGGATCCTTTGCAGTGATAAGTCTACACATAGTTAACAAGTTATTCATTTTTAAGTAATTTTTGTGGACGTACGTGGACAGTGGACGTGGATAACGTGTATTGTTTCCCCTCGCCCCTAATTTTCAACCGCAGACTTCAAAAACCTGAAAAAATCTTAATGCGAATAGTTTAGTTAAACTTTACAGAAAATTATGGTTACCCCATATCTTATGTTTTGTCCCTAAACCCACTTAGTTGATTTTAATATTAATTTGAATCCAGGATATTGCTTTAAAACGACATGTATTATTTTTCCCTCGCCTTCAATTTTTCAACGCTAGATATGAAAAACCTGAAAAAAACTTTAGAAAAAAATCAAATATAAAAAATTACGGTTGCTCCTTACATTATGCGTGTTCAGATATCTACTTAATTGGTTTTATAATTAATTTTAATCCATTATATTGCTTAAAAACGACACATATTGTTTTTAACTCGCCTCTAATTTTTCAACCGCAGACTTGAAAAACCTCAAAAATTTTGATATTGTTACGTTAGAGAAACATTAAAATTATATTACGTCGGTTGTATCAATAATATTAAGAGATGTGGAAAATTACGGTTACTCCTTACCATATGCGAGCTCCAACATCCAATTACTTGGTTTTATTATTCATTTTAATCCATTATATTGTTTCAAAACGACATTTATTGTTTTTACCTCTCCTCTAATTCTTCATCCACAGACTTGAAAAAGCTGAAAAAATTTGATACTACTACTTTAGAGAAATTTTAAATTTATATTATTTCAGGTATATCAAAAAAATTTAGGAGATGTAGACAATTACGGTTACTCCTTACCTTATGCGAGCTCCAACACCCAATTACTTGGTTTTATGATTAATTTTAATCCATTATATTTCTTCAAAACGACATTCATTATTTTTCCTCCGCCTCTACTTTTTCAATCGCAAACATGACAAACTTCGGCTGTATCAACAATTTCAAGAGATATAGAAAATTACGGTTACTCCTTACCTTATGCCAGCCCCAACACCCAATTACTTGGTTTTATTATTAATTTTAATCCAATATATCGTTTCACAACGACATTTATTATTTTTCCTCCGCCTCTTTTTGTTCAATCGCAAACATGACAAACTTCGGCTATATCAACAATTTCAAGAGATATAGAAAATTTCGGTTACTCCTTACCTTATGCGAGCCCCAACAGCCAATTACTTGGTTTTATTATTAATTTTAATCCAATATATCGTTTCAAAACGACATTTATTATTTTTCCTCCGCCTCTATTTTTTCAATCGCAAACATGACAAACTTCGGCTATATCAACAATTTCAAGAGATATAGAAAATTACGGTTACTCCTTACCTTATGCGAGCCCCAACACCCAATTACTTGGTTTTATTATTAATTTTAATCCAATATATCGCTTCAAAACGACATTTATTATTTTTCCTCTGCTATTTTTTCAATCGCAAACATGACAAACTTCGGCTGTATCAACAATTTCAAGATATATAGAACATTACGGTTACTCCTTACCTTATGCGAGCCCCAACACCCAATTACTTGGTTTTATTATTAATTTTAATCCAATATATCGCTTCAAAACGACATTTATTATTTTTCCTCTGCTATTTTTTCAATCGCAAACATGACAAACTTCGGCTGTATCAACAATTTCAAGAGATATAGAAAATTACGGTTACTCCTTACCTTATGCGAGCCCCAACACCCAATTACTTGGTTTTATTATTAATTTTAATCCAATATATCGCTTCAAAACGGCATTTATTATTTTTCCTCCGTCTCTATTTTTTCAATCGCAAACATAACAAACTTCGGCTATATTAACAATTTCAAGAGATATAGAAAATTACGGTTACTCCTTACCTTATGCGAGCCCCAACACCCAATTACTTGGTTTTATTATTAATTTTAATCCAATATATCGCTTCAAAACGGCATTTATTATTTTTCCTCCGTCTCTATTTTTTCAATCGCAAACATAACAAACTTCGGCTATATTAACAATTTCAAGAGATATAGAAAATTACGGTTACTCCTTACCTTATGCGAGCCCCAACACCCAATTACTTGGTTTTATTATTAATTTTAATCAATTATATTGTCTGAATTACAAAATAGCTTCTACTTAGTTGCAGATAGTCATTTAAGTTCCACATAGAGCTGCCTCTAAGTTTCAGGTCATTACCCCGGTAAACAGACAAATTTAATTATGAAATATCTACAAGATAGGAAAGGAAAAATATATTGCGCAACGCAATATACTTAACCTTGCTTGTGATTATTTTGTTTGTGTAAGTTAATGAAATCTTCGTAAATAGGTCAAACATAGCGACGACAAAATAAATTAGTTAAAATAGAATACCAAATATATATTATACTTTGAATATAATAGTGTCAATGCCTTTTCAATTTATTTATCGGTTCAATACAGGAAAAATGGTATATTATATTAAAAAAGTTATATCAATTAAGTGAATACAATAAAAAGCGTTTCTCATTAATTTTAGTTCCCGAGATATTAAATAAAAAATGACATTGACGTTTTGTGAAAAGTCCTGTTCAATTGAATAATATGCCATTGGACATGGCTGTGTTATTACTTTATGACTTTATAAAAGTCGCAACATCGCTGTGAGTAATAATGAAGGTGATAAAGTCCCGTAAAATTTAATAATATGCCATTGAAAATGGCTGTCCTAATATTTTATGACTTTATAAAAGTCGCAACATCGCTGTGAGCAATAATGAAGATGATAAAGTCCTGTTCAATTTAATAATATGCCATTGAACATGGCTGTGCTAATATTTTATGACTTTATAAAAGTCCAAGATCGCTGTGAGTAATAATGAAGATGATAAAGTCCTTTTCAATTTAATAATATGCCATTGCACATGGCTGTGCTAATATTTTATGACTTTATAAAAGTCGCAATATCGTTGTGAGTAATAATGAAGATGATGTATATAAAAATATATGTGACCGCATTTTATTATATAAATCGAATAAGTACTAGCCGTTTTTTAGAAATATATGTAGTATATTATGAGGTTAAACACGAAAAATAAATTAAAAAATGATATGTTTATATGGCAGCTGTCTCATGCCTCCAATCAGGATCATTCAGATGGTAAAAAAAACGTTTCGTGCATTTATTTCGGCTCTTCGGACCAATAGAAACATGTTCTGTAAATATTTAATGATTTCCTCTATTTATGCAATTTCTTGCATCTCCGAGTTTAATTTACTCATATTTACTTGTAATATACAAATAACTGTCAATGAAAGAACTAATAAAAAAAATAATAAAACTTGTCACAAGTAGAATTCGCACTTCGATGATTTCGTTCATATTTAGATACATATAAATATTTAAGAGCAGAGCACTTCGTGTTTCTTTAAATTATTTGTAAATATTAATTTTTCACAACATACATGTATAGCTTAACATATCATTGAAAAAGTTTGGTGAGCATTTAAAAAACGTTTGACTAAAATTGTCGCAATAGTTTTCCTACAACTTTCTCGTTGGCTTCTATAATTCCTGTTTTTTTATAATTTCTGATTCATTAGTCTCGTGAAAAGGAGGGGTAAGAGAAAACATATTTTTGCATACTTTTCAGTATATCTATGAAGATATGACACCTATAATAATGAAAAAATATTTTAGGGACCCTCACAATTAGCCTTTTTAAACGATATCCATGGAAATAATTGGAATAAAAAAAATTTGGTATTTAATTTACACCCCTAAAATTGACATATAAGTATTTTTGAGTGTCACCTATTGAGGTATATGTGGTTTATTACATTTTTTACTATGCCAAATTTTATGTTTATATATCAAGTGGTTTCTGAGAAAAAACGGCTGTGATAGACCCAGAGAGAAAGGTAAGCGATCTTGTATGATAGGCTTGGATGTTAGGCTTTGTGTTTATGGTAACTGAAAAAAGTTTCAGTCACACCTACTTGTGACTGAAACTTTTTTCAGTTAAAATATAAGAACATTATTCATCAGAGATTGTCGTCTTCTTGCTGTCGGCTCAATAATTTTAGGAAGCACTTCTTTAAATTATAAATATGTAAAGTATAATGTATTTATAACGCATTTTTTTTTATATGAATATTTTTAAGTGATTAGCACTTAAACATATTCATACAAAGTTTTAACAATGTTCATTTAACATTTCTTCGTATTTAGATCCAGGAAATCACAAGAAACATTTAACTGAGGACTGACATGTACTTGGTTAATGTTACACTACACTGTGCGATTAACATCTTTTATTTGTCGTGAGTAATATTGCGCAATAATTAGCTGATTAATTTAAATTTAGTTTAGTGTATATTACTTAGCGCATTATATATGCATATATATATATATATATATATATATATGTGTGTGTGTGTGTGTGTAACGTGATATATGTATAAATGATAGTGTACTCGTAATAGTATCCTTACCAGTCGCTTTCGCCGGGATGTTGAACGTTGTAGCTGGTAACGAACGAGTATGGAAATAATTCGAATTATTATTAAAATAATAACTTTATTTACAATGTCCAAAATTATAAATGAATAATAACTTTATTTACAATTTGTAAATGTAATAAACAAGTCCATGTAGGACTTGTTTATTATTAATTTATACTTATTCTATGGGCATATATATATATTGACGGTTTAGAGGGAAAAACAATTGATGGCTTTATTTTTTTTTTCTGGAAAACTATAAATGTTTTGACTTTTATTTTACACGTTTTCTTTTTTCAATTTGTATATTTTGTTCCAAAGAAGTAAGGCCGTCTCGCCTACACATGGCGGGCTTATTGGAGAGGCTATCGATAAATTTATATGGGTACTAAGACGACAGCTTAAAGGGAGTGGGGTGGGGGTAAAGTTGGTAGGGAGTAGAAGAGATAATTCGCTGTTCCGTTCTCTGTCATTTTATATGTACATGCCTGAATAAGAGCAAAACTGTCACAATAGTTATTTGTATTTCGAATTTGTATGTCGTATAGGGAAGCGAAAAATGGTAAAAAAAAGTGATAAAAAGTTCACTGCCTACTGTGAAAGTCGATTTGGTTTCTTCATTAGAGTGGGTTCTTAGCTCCACGGTGCTGAATAAAAAGACAATCATTCTAAAAACAAGTAAAAAAAACAAAATGCTCTATTAGTATTAAGTCGATATACCTACACACATAAACATATATATATATATATATATATATATATATATATATATATATATATATACATGCTATTTATATTCTATTTCTACGTAGTGCTTCACTGTATGTGACAACTCAACCTACCTGCGAACATAGCCGAGATCAAACGCGGCCAAAAAAAGAATGCCATAAATATGATTTAACAGATTCCACTTCACCTGTTGAGATGAAACAAACAGTTCTGTCAGACAGAAACATGCTAGTCCGGTATTTTGTATCCTTTAAAAACTACGACAAAAAGTGTCTTACAAAGAGATATTATTCTTTGTCATTCTTTGATCATTGCTAAAACTCATTTCTTGACACTCAAAGACTAAACTGGACTTTGTGGTATTACTGATATTAAAAATAAATCTAGCTCTATTTGTTAGTGACAAGGGTTGTCATTTAAAGTTAGATATATTAATTAAAATAGGTTGAGAAGACAAATTTTAACGGACGTAGGTCTGTGAGCAGCCTTAGGCTATAAAGGGTTATCGGGGTGGATGACCTATTCAAATAAAAGGTTTGATGTTCGTCTATCATAAAGGTTTTTTGATTACTGCTTATTATAATTGTTATAAGATTGTAATAAAATATGTTTGTATTTGAGATGTTAACGGCCACCATTAATAATACTCAGAAGAGATATTATTCTTAAAGAATATTTCTAATCGTTTCAGAGTTTTCGTTTCCGGAACCCACGTAAAGTTTCATCAAATATACACGCGAGCATAATTCACAACACAAGACTCCTTTTTACATTTTAATTACATACAAGAGTTTTAACTTTAGGACTTATTGGAACTTTTCGGATGTATGAATCGGATGGATGAAACCGGACCTTATGAATACTATAAGGTCCGGTTTCTTCTTTTGAAGTACGAAATCCGAAAAATATATGGAAGTGGTTTATTCATACCGAAAGAAATCTAAAAACGATGCAATTTAACAAAAGTAATTTAATTTGAAACCTTAATTAAACGCTAGTTCAATCTGAAAATTATTTTAAACTAGCCGTTATTTCCGAACGCCTGCCTGTGGTTGTTCGAAGAATATTATTGTTTTTTATTTATTTCATTCATATATCACCCTAATCCTGATTAGGGGTCGCGGAAATCTCATAGGGAATAATAAGACATATCTCCTGTTTATCCAGGACATGGCTGTATATCTACATAGAGCTTGATCACATATTTTTCGATTACTAGTTGTTTTCTCATAGAACGGATCAAAAAGCCCTAGGTCGTAATCAATGTCAAATGTGTTCAAAAACTTTGATCAGTCATTCAGTCAGTTACATATGTTTTGATAAAACTTGAGTACTTACAAAGACGGATCAATCCTTTATTATATGGAGCCTTTGAAAAGCTGAAATATGCGATTAGGTCACTTGATAGTGTTTAAAACACGGATTTGATATAATATATTACCTATATGAAACTACGTGGACGTAACTTTTATCATCCCTATTTCTTTTATCTTTGGTATGTTGAATACATCATTTAAATTAATATGTTGTATATTTTATGTCTGTGGTAAATATGAATGCTCCTAAAAACAAATTGTTTACTATACTCAATCCCCGATATGTTCCAGTGTATGTCGTAGTTCGGATTGTATAGACTGTGTTCTCAGTGAAAGAGCTTAATGTGTTCGCAGTAAATAAAAATATATTCAGATATATATTATTGTTAGCATTATGATAGATTTATTGTATTTCAATTGTTTCTCTATCTTTCTCGTTATGCATTAATTAACGGTAATATACATATATAATGAAATGGTGAAGAGGTTGTCTGTGGGCTCATCACAGAAAAAAACCACTGATCGATAATAAAACTTTGCAGTTTTACACCTTAGAGACTTGGTTAATATGTTCACAATATCTTCAATAGAGATTATTAATCTATTCCTCATAGGGGGTGAGTTGTTAATTATTTGATTAAACTGTTTTATTCGTACGCAACGATTATAAACAGAGCTTTATATTTCTCCACTAGGTGACAGTTTGTATTTATTTTCATTTTAATAAATATTTTTAATTTAATATAAAATTTATGTTTACATTTTAATAACTGTAACATCACCGCTATCTAATAGACTTCAGGAAACTCCCCTGATTATCAAGAGTGGGACGAACTGCTTCTTTGCCAATATATGTCTAATAAATAATTACATATTAGAAAACAAATCACACGCCGTGCCTGCCTGTCTGTATGTACGCAATTCTCTCAGTATATACTAAAACGGATTTTGTCCAGGCTTCCATAAAGAGGTAGATCGATTGACGAAGAAAGTTTACGTACCTAATTTATAAATATGTTGTGAAAATTGCCAGACCTGTGACGATGAATGCCGCGAAGGTGGAAAATATATTCGTCCGAGAAAGTATCTTGGTTTGTGCTGCTTAATCTGCTTATTTATCTCTAGCAATACGTGGAAACAATGAATGGCAACCTCTTTCTTTCAAAAAAGTTCTCCAATAAAATCCTTAAGAAACTTCTTATTGTTTGAAAAATGTTTATTTTCAATTTAACTTACTAGCGCTTATTTTATAAATAGTGATTTTTCTCATTTTACATAGATTAAATTTCTCTAGTTTATGACGAATCGTTAAAATGTTGTTACCATATCATTAAGTAAGCAAAATTATGCGCGACGACTTCCAAATGAAGAAATAAAAATATTGCCCACCCGTGCAAAGCTGGGCGGTTTGCTAGTAAATATATAAATGAATGAATAGCCCCATCTCTAACAAATAATCGTAAAGAAGTAATACGTAACTTTTCAAGGCCGGGAAAATTAAATTCCAATGCGCAAAACTTCCGGGTCTCCTAAATTTAATTCCGATATCCGGCACTTTTGTTACCATTACCACAAAGCCAAATTCGGTTACATTCATCGAAGCAACAGACGATCTAATTCAAGGTAGTCGCAAAATTTCCCGAAACCTCCCCATCCACAAATCATTTCAAAAGCATCGTAATTCCGTTACAACATTTGCCAACGAGACAATTATTAACCATCGCCAACAGAAGAAATTAATCACGAATTAGTCAGTCGACTCGTAGAAAACTGTCAACCCCATTTCCGTTTCTTAACAAACAATTAACTCGTCAGTAGACGATTCTCTCTCTGTTTTCGTGTAGACGCGGGTTATTTGTGTAAATAAATATTTGTATAGCCATCTCCTTATTTAACAACGGTCGAAGGAATATTTCCCGAGATAATAATCGCAGCTAATCTTAGGGGCAGGCTAACGAAGTTTCCCGGCGAGGGTGTAATCAATCAAGTCAACATGATCTCAATAAATGTCTGATTACAAAATCCAATAATAAATGTTATGGAGATCTATATATTTATGAGTCGTGGAGCTATTAGTCGATGGTGGAGTGAACATGTGTTTATTTATGTGTGGGTTAAATTAAAATTATGCATACTTGTTTGTGTTTAATCTTCTAAGTATGTTTGCTTGCATTATGATGTCATATTATAACTTTGTATAATACATACATATAATATAAAAAGCAAATGCATGACTTTGTGGAGACTCGTAAAACATATATATATATAAACGATAATATTATGTAATATTTAATTCAATAATTACATAAAAAACGAGTCCCACTATTTTTCATAGGTGTAAAAACATCGTGCATAGTTAAATAACTATAAGATCTATTATAACTGCTTTAGTTTTCATGTAATTTTCAAGTCAGTTTTTATAAATGCTGCATTTTTTTGATTCTGTTTCAGTAGTTTCGGAAATATAGAGGGCAATGCTCTCTTTTTGCATATTTTTCAGGATATCTTTTGAAATGTACAATTTAAAATCACGAAAAAATATTTTTGTGTTCCTCATAACCGGCCCATTTAAATGATACTCCACATGAACTATAAAAATAAAACAAATTGAATATTTCATTTTACTTTAATTTTTATATGAATATTTTAAAAAAACAATGAACGAGACTATATGTAGGTTAATGAGATATACTACTACAACTTTCTACGTCGCATAGTTTCTGAAAAAATCGGCAGTAGCCGACGGATTGAGACACACACGTATGCGATTTTATACGGGATTTATTTTTTTAATATGAGATACGAAACTCCAGAAATATGATTGAAATTATTAATTTCTAGGAAAATCTATTGAAAAAATACCTTTTCCTATAAGTTAAACGTTAATGTTATCTCTTACCGTATGTAAGAGATAAGATTAATGTTTAACTTATAGGAATTTATATTCCTCCTAATTTTTAGGTTATTGTTTTCTATGAAAATCTATTGAAAAATACTTTTTCCTATAAGTTAAACGTTAATCTAATTTAATTATTGTATGTAAGAGATAAGATTAACGTTTAACTTATAAGAAAAGGTATTTTTTGTTTAGGTTATTCTTGTTTGAAAATTATTATACGCAATAAAATATACAATTTAATTTCCGTTGAAAACGTATTACAATTTTTGTCCAGAAGGGAAAAAATAATATAACTAATAATTCATTATCGACATATAAACATTTCGTTTCTCCCACGGAGTTAAGAATTGAGAGACAATTTTTGACAAGAAGAATTTATGTAAGCGAACACACATCTAATCACATTTTAACGTCAGAAGAGCTGATAAAGCACCCTTCTCTTTGTGAAATATATTTATTTTTGTTGAAAAATGGGTACGTATTCCGTCGAAAAGTGCAAAAACCATAAGGGAAGATATGTGAATTAAAACAAAATGTCAGTTATCATAAACGAGTCCATTTGTATTTAACTTATTTAACATATATTATTTGCATATAATTCACCGCCATTTGAAAATGATGAAGTTTTAAGTGACCTACCCGTATAATGAAGTTTTAAGTGACGTATCTACATCGATAATTTTAAACTAACAATATGATGAACATTTTTTTATTATATTTTGAATATTTCGATAAAATGGATTATTTATGACATTAATTTCCAAATAATAAATTTATAGGTGTATGCAATCATATTGCAAGTCCCAATCTTGCTGTAGGAGTTTATTCAATATAGATACTAAATATATTTTGTTAATGTTGTTGGTAATAGTTATTGAATTTCTGAAGATTACTCAGTTTCATGCCAATAACATAATTGGGTTAGAATTGTAATTAATATATATCAGTGAATTAAATGTTTAATCGAAATATATGTCAAGAACAATATTTTTGTATTTAATGATGTGATTTTTGTTCTTTTTTCACTGCTGCGGCATTAAATGATTTTTCTTACAATATCACTTACATATATTAACACTTAGACAGTTTCTACGTTACTTTCTATCATCACATTTTCTTAACTATTTCATTTGGGTGATTATTATAAGTTTTATACGTATTAGAATTTGCATGGTTTACTAATTTTTATTTAAAGTTATGGACAAGGAGACATAATAATATTAACAGTACCGTTTGAAAGCAGCATTCTACAACTTGTTGCTTTGTGTATTGTAAAAGAGGATACAAACGAATTTTTAAATATGCAGTCCCTTTGCTAAATTTATAGTATGAAGTGTCTACGGTAGAGCTTATATTTATAAGTTTAAAACACTATATAGGTAATAAGAATTCAAAATGTTACTATTGGTCTGTAAATTGGTATTAACTTTGTTTACATTCGCGCTTTGCTCCTTGGTTTAAAATATAGTAAGCTTAACAGATGAATAGGTAGATGGGATACATCTACATATTTGTATCAACAACAAATATCAACCTATGTTTATTTACAGAAGATTTATTTCTTTATTCCCAGAAAAATTTAGATAACCGATATTGAGATATTTTATAATCTATTTAATCGAAAATGCCCGCTTTTCAAAAATTTAATTAAAATAGGCTTCAGTCTCTTTTAGTGTATACAAATTCTCCAAAAATTGCATAAAATGCAAATTTTTTTTCAAATATTTAATTATAATATAATATCTGATTACGATATAATCTGTTCATCGATTCAGCATTGGAATCAATGATTAGATATTTCTAAAATGTATTGTTTTAAAGTGACTGACCTTAATAGTATTTCTGACAAAACAGACAATTTATTTATATATTCAATTAAAAAAAACATACTGTTACTCGAACTTTCTCTATTGTTTACAGATGGGAAGCTAGGAACTTAGATATTGTGTAATGAATAGCATTTCAGACAGAAATCTGATGAAAACTAACAGTGTTTAATTGGATTTATACATAACAACGTAGTATACATAACAACTAAGTAAACAGGCTTTGTTAGTAAACAAAGTTATCGATGCGGGTGTTGGCTGTCTAATTAATAGTGACAAATATTAAATCCTTCACTCTATTATGCGTAACTTGAATTTAATACGACATTTTCGCCTACTGTTGTACCCATTAATGGGTAAACAAAACTAAAGCTGAATTTCCATAAAGCGAAAAATCTACAATTAGAATTTCTCATTAAGTTCGTTTTACACAAGACTGTATGCTGTGAACCGTTAAACGTAGAAGTTTGAGAATAACAAACATTCTGTATAACACGTGTAAGAACTTATTTATATAACATTTTCTTTCTTTTCTTATTGATTTTTCACAACTCTGCTTTTTTATCTTTGTGATATAGCAAGTAGCTATTTTAATAGCGATACGCAATAGCATTTGTCTATTGTTATAACTCAGCGAAAAGCATAAGAAAATAAAGAATTAAAAACACTTTTGAAGCGAGCTATTTTATATTAATTATATACTACACATAAAGAGTGACTATGTATATTATTCGGATTTTATTACAATATTGACTTGATTATAAATTATACAAGGCTTTGGTATGTATTCGGTACGTCTACTATGTATCGGCATATCTGATATATCTACTATCTAGTCTTTGGTATGCTGTTTGTAAACTCAATCAAGCTTATAAAGAGCTCACGAAAAATATAAAATTAAGTCTAAGGATGAGTTTAATGCTGGCGTATTTTTTCGTATTTTTCGATGTAACAGTTGTGAGATAGGGGCGAGAGTTTAGGAGGGGAATGAGGGTGGAGGGGTGAGCGGTGTGGGGGATACGATCAGATCTGGACGTCGTCACGTGTCGCTGTGGTATTGATATTGTTATTTAACAAATGATTAGTGTAAATATTGTGCGTTAATACGGAACCCTTCATGTGCGAGTCCGACTCGCATTTAGCCATTATCTTGATAGAAGCCATAGTAACACGTATACCATGAATTCAAATATCTACCCACTATAACAGTTCAAAAGGTACGGCCCTGTGACAGACAGACGGACGGTAGAGGCTTAATAATAGGGTCCTGTTAGCACCCTTTGGGTGTGAAATTTTAAAAATGAAGAGAATGGATCTCTAACAAATTAGCTTCAGAGGACAATAAGCAGCAGTAAAAAGAATAACAAGATCATTCTTTGAATTAATTGTGTCTGTTGTAAAAAGTATTAAGCAGATATAAACAGGGGTTTCTTTACGTATCTTTAAAAAAATAATATGATTGAATTATTTTTGGTAATATATATCTCGAGAATAACTTTCTTTTAATTTTATTACATACACCGCAACACTTCCATTGTACAACCTCATATAATAATGACAGATGTTTTTATTACCCTCACTAAAATACAGGCATATCGTTTAACTCTCGGAAATATAATAAAACCTACACCGCTCCCATTCAACAAACTCACTAACATAAGTAGTGGGAAAACCCACACAAACATGGCTTCCGCTATTGTGTTTGAAACTTATAAATGCTATTGGATGTTCCTAAGAGTTAATCTTTGCTAACAGCCCACCTGAAGATGTTGTAATACAACGAAACCTAGGTCGTGGTAAAGAACTTAAAGAAAGTAGAAATAATACTACTTCATATAGTTTCATTTAATTGTGAAAATTAATTTCTACAAAATTAACGCCAAAATATTCAATATTTAAAGCCAGAAAATATTAATTTATTTTTTTGGAAATCTTTTTATATATATACATATTTATCATCATAATTCGATTTTGTGTGATTTAAAAATGATTTTAACACTGTTTCATAACAGCTAGGTGCGTCTTAAATTAGCGCATGTGTGATTAAAATTACTTGTCCGTTGTGTTTGTACCACATCCGTCCTGCGTTGTCTGTGAATAGGCACGACGTCCGGGGGCGCCCTGTGACGGCGTCGCGGCGCCGTCTGCAGCTGCAGGCCCTACTGACCTGCTTTTGTTGTCGAATAGGGCGGTCGGCGATTAAATTGAACGAGCGAGATAAACTGAGCGTGTAAAATTATTTTCAATACTAATATTTTTGGTATAATACACCAAACAGCGGTCATTCATTGGCTAATAAAATACATTATAACGAAAAAAATTATTTTAAATTTTCCTAATAGACTGAAATGATTCATAGATAGTGAAGAATATAGTATAAACATGAGAAAAATTTCATTAAATTCTTATGCACATTTATTTTTAATAGGTGACGGATTAATAGGTTCGGAAAAATATTTTAGGTGCAACTCGGAATTTCGAATGTTAATGCGGTCACAATTTGGTATGGAATCGAAAATTTAAACATCTACCTAGCTTTTTCTAGGTTTTTCTCTAAATTGCATTTCCTTAAGCGTATATTGCTTCCTAGTTTCATGGAATACCTGTGAAATTTTTTATTTCAGTAACATGATTAAATATTATTAAACTCTGACGATAATATCGTCATGTTAATATTACCATAAGAAGTCGAATATTTCTGCGATCACCCGACCAGCTTCTATGACTGACGTCCGAGGCGCGACTACCCGAGTTGTACGCATCGATTGACCCACGTGTATCGGTGCGCAGTCTGTAAACAAACGACAATTATCATTTCCACTTGTCACACGCCGGGATAAGGAATGATTAGGCAGTATGATTATTATTTATTTGCGTTTTTTTTCTAGTAATCAAATAAGTACTAAAAGCGAAATTCATTTTTAATTGAAACTTTAATATTAACTAATAGGGAACAGGGAATGTAAGGGTAAAAAGGTACGTTATTTATTAAAGTTATTTCCTACATCTGACCGGAGAAAGGGTAGCGTGAGGTGTTCTCCCTATGGAGGGAATCTCCTTCAGGCATCTCTACATATAATTGCGCCCAACCCTCTTCTTTCACTTCACGAAGAGTACAAAAAAGAATTCCGTTTTATATTCTAACTTTCTCTGAAAACATATTGCTGCCCGTTAGCAGTCATCATTATACTTATCAAAATTCATAGTAGATTTTTCTTACTTGAGACATTTGTGTTGTTATCCATTGTAATCCGGTATTAATTACGTTACTTCAGAATAAGTACCATTGAAACGTAATGGGTTTTTGAAATACGATCATATGAGGTTTTTTTCTGCAGCATGATAATATTAATTTAAATATAATTCTCACAAGAGAAACTTTTATCTATCCGAAATTCTATCACAATTTTTACTATCTTTTTGAAATCAGTGTAAACGTGATGGCTCCGCATGTTCATGTTTATAGAGTGATGATATTTTCGCAGATGAAGTGTAGAGTTGGTGTCCCCGAACCGTGTGCCTAAGAACTGAATGATGAGTTATATACACACACACACACACACACACATACACACACACACACACACACACACACACACACACATATATATATATATATATATACATATATGTATATATATATATAAAGACACAGAAAATAGTAGTTTTAATTCTAATTACTATAAAAATTAGAACAAGTAAAAAGTGCATATGAATATATATAGTAAATATAGCTTTATTTCGTCACTAAAAACAACATATGTGATAACTAAAAAATATATATATAGTAAATATAGCTTTATTTCGTCATTTTTCCAAGTAAGTCGCAAAATCGCAACGGTAAAATACTGGAGTCTAAACTTGGAAATTACTGGGTACATACCTTGAATTGAATCTTATATTTCTATGTCTAAGACGAGAAAAAATTAAATTTTAAACAAGACTGAAAAAAACATTAAGTTTTAATTAAAATTTAATACATAGGAATATTTATCGGACGCATAATGACTGCAATTTCTAGATAAATTGAATTATTCTGAAGTATGGATAATGTTTAGATATCCTTTTTAATTTCATTTGCTTTTATAAATTATTCGGATATAACAAATGAGTATATATGACATTACTATCTGTATCAACACGTTTCCAACGTTAACTATCGGGAACAAGGACCCTCAAAAATTAAAACAATTGTCAACGACATAATTTTTTGCTAATTTAATTAATGTTCAACTATAAATTAATTGTATACTTCTTTGGCTATACGTATAAATATATTTTTTAGTTATCACATATGTTGTTTTTAGTGTTGGAACTAAAAAACAATAGGAGCGTTTTGCTTTGAAATTATATGTCAAATGCCTGCCAGTCTGTCGGTCTGTTACATCTAATTTGCTTCGGAATGGTTTAATTTTATGCCATTCGGTGAAAGATAAGAGGTAGAGTCTGAGATGTGTTATGTACTTTTAACATATTTACTCAATTCATTAAGAAGTTATCTACAGAAAACTGCGTGGAAACGTAACCATTTTTTACGAAAAGATTAAACAGAGACAATTTCAAAAAGTTCTTAGATCCGCGCAACACTTCAAACATTACAAGAAAAATAATTTGTCTGAAGTTTAAAGGTGTATTTAGGACAACAAAACAAAAACAGGTTCCCAATACTTCGCATAAATGTTTCAAAGTAACTCGATCATTGTGATAAATGTTAAAAATCAAATTTATTACCCCTGATAAATAAACTGATTTTTAGGCAATAGCACGGAACCCCCCGTGTGAGAGTCTAATCCTTACTGATCAGTTTTGTTTTCAAATGTAGTTCTAAAGAAATCAATTTTAATGTTTTAAACAACTTGTCATAACCACCGAATCTTCATAAAAATATTTTATATTTAACTAAAATTAAAAACATACTTTTCAATATGTGATTTATTTTTTATATTTGAAGGGAAGGCGGTGGATTCGAATACACTTTATAATAGCCTTAAAATCTATTACTGAAATTTTTATATACCATAGAATTATTTACACATACAATAAAATAGAATTATTTTTAAAGAAATTTAATTATTTTAATTCAATTTATTCAATATCATTTTTTTAGTTATTTGATTTCTAAACTTTTTGAATCAAAATAGATGCTTATTATTATTTAATTAGTTGCCTGAAAGCCTGCCACGTTTACGTCTCGTAAAAACTACGGTTCGGTTGTAATTTAAAATTTTAATTGCGTGGAAAAAAACAACTTCGCGTGCTCTGTTGCGTCAAAATCTCGAACTTTCCATTATGATATTATAATTGGTGAAAAAATTGGAGGAAAATCAATATTTGTCTGATTATATAACTTGTTGACGTGAAACTTGGTTTTGAAGGGTTCACTCAGAGTAGTACTGTATATTATTGTGCTTTCTGTTGTTGAAAATAATTCAACGATGATTGAACTGAAAATTGATGATTGACGAAAGAATTTCTGATCGAAATTGAAGAACTACAAAGGAGAATGTTGAAAATATTTGATTTAAAAACAGAGGTTGTCAGGTATTGGGTATGAGGTTTTAAATAAGATATTTAAGTTTAAAAGATGCCGGGTTTAAAAAAGGAGTGTAGCGTGTTAAAAAAATAAGAAACGGTAAATAGACACCTATTTACCGTTTCTTATTTTTTTATGAGTAATGACCAAGTATGAGTGAATGACCAAGGACTCATATTGTTCAATATAATGGATATTCAATATTCTTGATCCAAGTTATAATAATAGCATATGTGTTATAAATTAGAAGTTTTCTTTTTAGATGTGTTCTTTAATTTATTAATTATTTATTTTCTAAATGTAGTTGTTCAATTTATTGACCGTAAAAAAACAATCATGTCTCCGATATGCTATTCAAGCCTTTTTATGTTTTTCTTATCGTGAATAACATTATGTTTAGCGTTTTTCTACTTAATTTTGGACATCGCATTGCAATGATACATATACCTAAGCTGTGTAATATTAAATTTGATCTTGACCTGTCAGCGGGTACAAAAACATAGCTCAATAACAATTTAACTAAAACCCATTAACGACTCATGGAGCTTGCACCATGAGAGTTCATGGAAACATTTAAATATTTAAGGGTAAATAGTATTTATATATTATATTTTAAACAAATAATGACATCATTTTTCATTTTGTAAATCTTTGTAAGCATAAAAATATCTTGGTTTTCTAATAAACTTCCAGATTTAGAGTCATCTTTATATTTTTCTTACAAACTAAGCGTTAGAAACACCATTTTCATAATTTTAAATACAGTAGTTTAAGTGCGTGGAATTTTCTTGATATCTTGATGGTAACAATTTTTTTTATTTAATTAGTCTTTAATGAAGTCTGTCACTCGGTATTTGAGAGAATTAAGGTTTTATGTTGGTTTTCAAACTGATTAGAAATTGTAATTTATGTGACGGATAATTTTATTAATCGAACCAGCGTTCACTTGGTTATTTTTGTGTGTTGTATTTACATTATTAAATTATTAAAATATCATTATGAATGAGTGTATACCTCACTCATACTTTTTGAATAATTCATTAATTATTGTCAAAATCGGCGGATTAAATGACGGTTACAAGAATAGTCAAGATTTAGTTCAGTGGCAATGTTGCGATTCGATTATAGTTTATGATTATTACTTAATTATTAAATTTAATTGGATACGTTTCAGAATTAATTATTCATTGTTATTAATTAATTTATTTTAGTTAGGCGAATTTAAATGTTTTATACAATAATTAACGAAACTAATGTTAGTTTAAACATGTGTTTAACGAATTCATTATTTAGATGTATTCAATATATTTATATATTACATATATATATATATATATATATATATATATATAAATTTATTGCTGTGTGAGCAATCTCTTCCAATGACCCAAAACAATGCTATTCGAGAATTTACTATTGCGGAAGACTGTAATACCTTGCATTTAAGACATTATAAAAGTAAGCGATTTCCATAACTTTTTTGAATTAACTAATATTTAATTATAAACGTAGATAGTGAGGAAAAATAAAATAGGATTGGAGACAAATATGGATGCATATTTAAACATACTTGGTGTATGAGAATTATATCTTAACAGTCAATCTGTCACGTGAGGTTTTGAGACAAAATTTGAGTGCTTATGTCTATCATGTTACTTTATATGCTAGAGCTCGGCCTATCTCATAATTCAGTAGCAAGCATTGTAAAGGAGTGTTTACAGATGATGTGTTATAGTTGAGAATGAGGAGGGCGAAGAAGTTTCCAAATGAAATTCGAAACACTTTGTGCTAAGTCTGTAAACTTAGAACTAAGATATAATGAAGTGTTACTGAATACATTCTAGAGGAGACAAAGAATATGTTGAACGCGCTGATCATTTTTCTGTTGTATTTTGTTTATGAAGACACTTTCCATTTATAAATTTCATTAGAGTGTATAGAAATTTCATATCGTGTTTCAACTAGTAACTTGAACGAAATATTGATATCGGTAGACTTTTATTGAATGACACAACATTAATCGAATTTGTTCACTAAAGCTAAGTTGAAAAGTCAACACTTATCACTTTATGCTTTATCTTTTTCTTTAGTATAATAATGGGAAGGAAATAAAGTGGAAAGGTTACTAAAGTCAAGTTCACGGTCGCTTCGCTAACAAGGCACAAAGTAAGTGAAGACCACGGTCACATCGCTAATTATTAAAAATTGCCACGTGTTTTACATTTATCGAAATAAAAGCTACATGTTGATGCATTTTGATGTTATTGTCTTTTAACATTGTTTAAATATATAAATAATTTTATTTTATTTAAAGCTTATTATTTTTGAAAAAAATACGTGTGTTGTAATCCACTCATAATGGGTTCAAGTAGTGCACCAATGAGGTACACTGTTTTAATAACTTTTTAGAAATAATTACAAAAATTTGTCGAAATCGACTGCGGTTAAAATGCGTAGGCCTTGCCTAACAGAATTAAAAATAAACTGTTAACTGACTATGAGCCGTTTTGTTATGTCAAAATGGATGTTTTGTTTGTTCTTTATGAATTTTACGTGACTTTTTTCGGCGAACCTGTTTTGACTTGCGGGTTTTATGGATTAGTATGTTATAGAGGATGCAATGGGGCATAAACTGAGACTTGTTTCTTATTGCTAGTTCAAAGAGTTTTGTAGGAATAGCGTCTAAAAACCGTTATGAAAAATAGACTGATTTTTTACAAGATTTCGTATTTTTTTTATTAATGATTTAAATAAAATTTTTAAGGGGCAATTTTTTATTTCTTTTTACAATAATATATGAACATTTGCTAGTCATCTTTTAAATACTATTTAATTTATACGGATTCCTTATTGTGATCCTTGTATCTCACGTCTCCGTAATTTTAAGTCATTCAAGAAGACAGAAGCAAAATAAAATGTATTTATATCAATAATAACTACATTGATATACAAAACTTATATAATTAATACTTTATTGTATACATATATATATTTTCAGAACTTATTGCTATATGAGCAATATCTTCATGTCAACTAAACACTGCATATTAGGGTAATATTACTGCGGATGGTTGTAGAGGGCTGCCATGAAAGTTACGAACGTGACAAATTCTTACAATATATTTGTTTTATCAAATAAATTATTTATGAACCATGAAAAAATTGAATAGAACAAGATAAAAAGATTAAGAAGAAAGGTAGAGCAGTGAGAAGATAGAAATAAGATATTGACTGAGAAACTTATATCTATAAATCACTGGGCCTAGAATTTAATTAGATTAGAATTAAAAAAAAATTGAAATTAGGAAAATATACATATATTATTAGCAATCTACTATGTATAATTTCAGTACTTTCATACACCTAAAGGGATAAAAAATTATTAAAGTTATACATAGTAGATTCCTAATAATATACATATAAAGCTTTATTAAATCAGGCCATCCACCGATCTGAGATTTGAATGTATTTTGTAAGATGACTATTTTTTGTCAACTTTTTATTTTTTAAACATATCAAAAAGGGGCAAAATGCATTTAATAAAAGGATCCTTTGTGGATCCTTTCATCTCACGGAGATCAATCGATTTGCATTTTGATCGATCGATTAGCAAGAAAACTGTTTTAATTTCATAACTAATTTTATATGGTCTCTCTTACTTTATATTCAGAGGTGCTCCTGATGATATAGTGTCCCTTGTATTATATACCACTAATGTTCTGATTGTGAGAGTTTGGATGTACGTGATCTAATAACTTTGCAACTAAACAATAAATCAATATCAAATTTAGTATGCGTATATTTCGTAATACACAGGCTACGTATTATCCGCGGCTTCACACGCATGGATGTTGATATAAAAAAAGGTATGTTTGTGTATTTATTACTCAATCACGCCTAAGATTTTCGTAAAATTCGGCATGCAATCTAATTTTCTTGCGTTAAAAGTAACCTATTGGTAATTTTGTAAATAATAATTATTCCTGAAAAGTAAAATAGCATTAATTCTGTAGGTTAATACTCGGTGTTTTTGTTTAATAATATAATTTCAGTGTAGTTATGTGTGCGTTAAGGATATAATATCATTTGTAAATTAATTTTGCGATGGTATCATTAGTTTAGAGACAAAGCCCACCGTCTTAATTGAAAATCGTTATTAACGATCCCGCGAATAAAAAGCTAGTGATGCATATTTTATAGCTATATCACATAAAAGGCACTTCTAATTATATTTTGATCAACATTTCTTTTCTATTAAATGAGTTTACACTAATAAGATTACACGAATTGGAAAAAATAGGTTTTCATCCACCTTAGTGTATATGCTTCAGGACTGAGTTAAAGATTTGAAAGCGACTCTTTTGTAAATAAATAATATTTCACAATTAAATGAAACTGATGATGTAGTATTATTTCTACTTTCTTTAAGTTCTTTACCACGACCTAGATTTCATTGTATTACAACATCTTCAGGTGGGCTATTACGAAAGATTAACTCTTAGGAACATCCAACAGCATTTATATGTTTCAAGTACAATAGCGGAAGCCTGGTTTGTGTGGGTTCCCCCACTGCTTATGTTAGTGAATTTATTGGAGAGGAGCGGTGTAGGTTTTATTATATTTCCGAGAGTTATACGATATACCAGTATTTTAGTGAGGGTAATAAATTCAATTGTTGTTATTATATAACGTTGTACAATGCAAATGTATGTAAAAAAATGAAATGAAAGTTATTCTCGGTAATATATTTTTACAAAAGCAAGGGTATCTGAAAGTTAGAACAAGGTTATACCACTAATTCAACATATCTCCGGTTTTATTTATTGGTATATATATATATATATATATATATATATATACATATATTCTTTTTTTAAATTTGTTATATTTATTTATTTCCTTAAATTTTTTTATATACTTATATTTATATATGTATTTGGGTTGAAACAATTTGGAGAGTACTGTCGAATCAATGTTGTCTAATTATATTATGTCTAGAAGATATTAAGTATGGGTGATGATATTATATTTAGTTGTTCATTTAATATATTAACCTTGGTGTCTTTTTTATGTCTGTTTATTTCTAATGTTTCTTGGATATTAAGTTTATTACCTTTTGTATTTATTTTTTAATATATAGGGGGCATTATCAGTATGAGGATGTTGATGAAATACAACATATGCTTATAGTACTTTAAATAACTTGGGTAAACTCTTATTAATAATAAAGAAAACCCTTAATATTAAGAAATAAAGAAGTAGATGAAGTCACCGACAACAAGGGTTAACTGTAATATTTTATAGCAGTTTTCTCCAGATAAGTTATTATTTAATATAAGTACATAAACAGTTAAACAACTTGAAACAAATTAAATATTTCGTTTGTTTTTGTAATCTAGTTTGGAGTTTATATTATCTAAATAAAAGTACTATATGTAATAATTAAAAGAATTAAATGAATACCTATTTTCTTGTAATTATGTTAGTGGCGTTAGCTGCTTGCAATATTCAGTAGTACCAAACGAACTAGGATGAAAGCTTACGTTTATAATGAAAATTTGCGTTTTGTATTCGGAGCGGCTTGTTTAGAATTATTCAAAGTGGGTTACGGTACCAATTACCGACACGAGATAACGAGGATGTGCTGTAGTAAGTATCTCTACAGCACATGTGTACTTCCACTCATACACGTGATGATGATAATGTAATATTTTCATATAGCGTGTTTTTTTAAATGTTTCCTTATTTTTTTTTCATATAAAGTCAAGTTGATGTGGCTTTATTACCATAAAATAATAATATTAATAACAGAAGAGAGTAATAATGATCTTTTAATAATTAATAATTATTTTTAGATAATCTTGAAAAATTTTCCGGATGATAAATCAGAAATAACGAGGATAATATATCTTTGTGCTTATTTTATATCGATACCGTTTTATCAAACAGCTTTTGAAGCTTTTTATTAAATCTATGGAAAATCTTTGGTATGTTAAAATAGGGTTGTACACAAGAAAATAATGTGTGGAAATTTTGAGGAGTTAACGTTAATGTTATAGAATATACGCGAATATGAATTTTCCGCTAAGTCCTCATTAAAGCTATAAACATTAACGTGTTTACAAAATTTTCACTTTCATTGTGTTGAGTGCTCGTTGCCGGGTGTTAGTGGCCACGGTGTGAGCGACCGCGTCCTTGACAGGCGACGGCCGTCTGTCCCAAGGGTAGCCACCCGCAGGTAGGCATACCGCGGCGAGTAACGAGCCAATTATATTATCATCTCAAATTACACATACATAAAAACGTCCTCCAGTTTCTGCGCAAGGTCTTATGTAAAGGGATGTTGTGCTGTGACGCGACGACGTGAGGGTGAAATGGGGTGGGGGAGGGGTTGGTTGGTGGTCGTGTTCGTCGACATGTTACAGTGTTGAAGGAGCGTTGTCTATTTTATTGGACCCTTTTTCGTTTGGAGGTCCTTAATGAGTTTGTTGTGCTAACTTGAAAAGATTTTATTTACAATTTTGATACAAAGGCTTGAATGAGTTTAAATATATAATCAGTTCATAGAATCAGTTCAATCAATTTATGTTGTTTGATAGGCTATTGTATAAGTAGCTATCGATCGTGGCTTCGTTCGTGGTAATGATTACTTTACATGCCAAGTTGTTAAGGTTATATAAGTGACGTAAGCTCATTTGAGATTATTCAAATCTAACGGTGTTATGATAATAGTTAAACTATTAGAACTGTTACTTAAGGCCTGTTCAGACATAAGCGATAACCGTTGCCGCACGCGGTAGCGATATACGCGATAATATTATAAATTAAAGATAGACATTAAAATTAAGGATAAGCGAAATTAGATATTTATTATAGACATTAAAATTAAGGATAAGCGAAATTAGATATTTATTATAGACATTAAAATTAAGATGTAAACGAATATCGCTTCTATCTTAAAAGGCTTTTACTCATCGGCTTACTTCACATTTAACATTAAGTTTTTAAACTTCATAAAATTAATTAACCGGTAAAATTTAAAATAATTTCTTTCCATATTTAATCTTAAAATAAATTATTTCCATATTTTTTTAATAATTAAATGAGAATAAGATTGCGCAAATTTTCCTCGATTTTTCTTTTATTGCTTAGCCTTCGTTGTTGTCTTTATTCACTATTTAATTCCTATTGATGACAGTATCGTATTATTATTGTATATTAGGGTCAATGTGAGCCATTTTAAGAAGGATACACCATTATGTCGCAGAGCTAAAGACAGATGCCGATTTCTACAGTTTGCAGAGACGATCGGTTGTAATATTTTAAAATTTTTTTAAAATTTAAAATTCTGTCGATTTTATTTGCAATTAACTTTAACACACTTCTCAGCATATGAGGAAAACGGAAAGAAATGTTGATGTAATTTAAAATTAATGTTATTGTAAAAATTGGAAACAGCTAAGTAGCTGGAGATGCACAGAAAAGAAGAAACGGCGTGAGAAGGAAGAAGCATTTACCTTGCAATAGAAACCATTGGCTAACCACGCGTCTTTTTCTTGCTTACGTGATTTTCATTGCTAAAAAATTCTATCTCGGGCTAAAGGTATATATTAGCTTCAAAACCTAAAGACCATTAGCTGCAAAATCTAAAGAACCCTAAGAAAATTCTCAATTGTTTCTGAAAAACAACAACAAAAAAATTTACTTGTTTTGCAGAAATACATCCAAATATACTCAGTTTAACGTACAAGATCGCCTTTATAAATAACAGACAGGTTCTTTGTTACACTTGTATATGTACGTACTAATAACTGACTCGCACAGTCAATATTGTTTTTTATGTTTATTTCTCTCATACATCACATTTGGTTATTTAGCTATAGCAATTTGTTTTATCGACAAAATTATCGTATTCGTTGCTGTAATTCCATTTTTTATCATTAAACGTCGATTCATCCGACAAGTTTCGATAAGTCTTGATTCGATACATGTTCGATTAGAATGACTCAAATATTTACACATATATCACAACATTCCAATAAAAAAATTTACTGATTACTTTAGAACAGAAATTGATGGTTTTTTCAATGTAATTTTAAGTTTAAAGGATAAATAAGCGGATATGCTTTTTTTTGGTGTATTTATTGTACCAAAATTGGTTAGAAAGAACTAATGGTTTATATGAAGTGTTTCTAGGGATTGCAATTTAGAATTAAATGTAGATTTATGTTTAAGCAAGCATTAAATATTGTACTGAGTAGTCTCTAAACTAACAGCGGCCGGTATACGATTTTGTATGAGTTGGAAAAACCAAGAGAAAAAGGTATGTAAGTAGGCATAGAGTGAGGCGATGAATAATGAGAAAAAAAGAAAATGGCAGGTACAAAATAATAAGCTTTTCCGCGTAAGGTTAAATTAATAACGTAATACTCGTGGAATGACTACACAACATGTGACTGCACGGTATAAGTACTGCTATATTTGAAACAAGAAGATATTAAGTGAAGAATAACAGGTACTAAAAACGCATTATTTTAAATACCTTTTTGTTGCTTTGTCTATAAAAAAAATCTAGCTAGTTTTTAAAAAAAAAATGTGAATATAATACTACGATAATTCTAAAAAACGGAATAAGTTCAGTCAAAAAAGAAACAAGTTTGTAAAAACAAGACTGAATTAAAGAAAATTTCATTTTTCATCAATGCAAAAAACCTAGAAGTTGAAATAAGTAAAGAAGATTGTTAATGCAGACAAGAATTTACAAATAAAAAAAAAACAATTTGTTAACCGATGATTTAATAATAAATTTTAAGATTTGTGAGTGTTTTTATTGATATTAAAGGAGATAACGTAATAATTGTTTAACTTTTTAATAAATTGTAAATTCCTATTTTTTTTCTTATATAACTCTTATTATTAACATTTATATTTGTAAGTCGTTGAGTATGTAGTATCTATTTATAAATTTAAAGTGAACGCAGGAAAAAAAACATTTTATCAATAAAAAAATGTTGATATTCATTGCGAGTAAGTATTTTTTCAAACAATTTTTTTATAATAAAATAATCATGACCTATTTCTTTAATACAGCGAATTTGCATTTTCCTTAAACCCGAAAACTGAAAGTGAACGCATACCTGGAAGATAGTTAGACTGATTTTTGGTTGATTATAATTTGAGACTTTTAATTAATTATATTTTATTTCTTTTTTTTAATATTAGGTGCAGGGTTTCTTAGGTTTCTTTGTGTGGTTATTTTTTATTTTTTATTAATCTCTTTTTTTAAATAGTGCAATGTTTCTAAAATGGTTAAAAGCTTAGGGTTTATTGATTAATTTTAATAACGTCTATAAACAGTGTAGTTAGCTGTTTATACTAAAATCTACATAATGTCAAGTCGTATAGCGTCAAATCAAGTCATATAGCATTAATATCAGGTTGTCACGGGGATGAGATATCAGGTTGTCACGGGGATGAGGGGCAGAATGTAATATAAACTGGATTTGATTATTCATTGAAATCTTTCCCTGTATTACTCTCGAATTGATACTGGCTACTATGTTCGTATAATTGCAAAGCTGGCATCGTTGTCGAATAAAAATACAGCGAAATGAAGTTTTTAAGCGGATATTTCAGTAATATCCGTTTATTAAATTGGGTCAGACGTGATGTAGGTCTGGGTTGGCAGTGGCACTGACAGGATTCGACCTAGCGGTATCGTTAACAAAGCGCTCGTTGTACAAAATCGAAGCTTTGCACTTGTCGCCTTTGTCGGCGCTTGTTCCGTTTTAACTTTGTTATTGTGTTCCGTGATATTTCCTTTTATATACATCTCGAAATCGTCTGTTCGCCTATTTGATTAATAGAGGAATGCGATGTTGAAGTAATTTCTTTGGAAATGTGAACCGTTGTTTATGTTTACACTGTATGTCAGATGTTATGACAATAAGGTGTGTTTGTTGTTTATGGTAGTGAGATTTGGGTAACGTGAAATATGAGTAAAAATAAACGTAATATTGTAGATATCGTATGTTAGAAAGGTATTTTATTATTTAAATGTAAATAAGTTTTAAACGGCTTCACAGAATTAGGTAACATGTAATACAATTTATATATGTGTGTGTTTGTATCAACTGGTGCTAACTATAAACTGACTGTGTCAGTGATGTTTATAGCATAACTGCTCAAGCCTAGCTCTTTGTTTTCAAAAAAATTATGTGTATTGTTTTTAATTTTATCTGTAAATGCATGATTATTATTATAATTTTTGTAGTTATCATTACACCAAATCTCAAGTTTCTATTTTAAAGGGCTTCTGAGTAATTATTTTTGACATATTTAGCAAAGTCTATAAATTCATTTAAATTCTAATATAAATAGTTTTGTAATTCTTGTAAGTCACGTATTCGAACTGTTTTCCGTATAAAACAAGAAATTTAAAAAAATTATAAATTTATTTGCACCTTCTAAAATTCTACATCAAATCATTTCTTAGTAAAAATCTGGCAGTGACAGACATTTGTCAATTACAGCTGGCCACAGATGGAACGTTTTTTCTTTCAAGGTTCAGAACCCTTACAATCGGCTAAGTGTGTCTTGGAACATGCATAAAACTAATTTTCTATAGTTTTTATATTAAATTTTTTGGTGCAATTAAACCGAAATAAATAATAATTCATATTTTAATTAAACGTTAGTACCTCGGTTTTTTCTTGAATAATTGGAGCCAGGAATCTAATTTCAAGCTTAATATTTAGCAAAAGAGCCTTTAAAATGAAAAAGCTTAAACGGAATTTTCATTTCATTTAGAAAGATCCTCCCAATTATAACCCGCTTAATGTGGTTTGGGAAAAAAGTTTTTGTTCGCCCTTACGTTTTACGTGTGGAGAGGTATATTTATAATGGGATCTCCATCTGTCCGTCTTTTATAATAGGATTTCCGTCTGACGCATCTACTTGTAAAATTTTATACAGGTAGATCAAAAACAGCAGAGATTTTAAATTGCAATGGACTGAACATTTCTGACAAACATAATTATTAAAGTTGTTTGGTAGTTGTTTTATTTCTTCAGAGCGGAGTTGTATTATAAATTCATTTCCCACGGTTTCACTCTTGTGTAATTCGGAATAAGAAAAGCTATTAGCATTTTTTAATCCCAAATATTGCTCTTGGGTATAAACTATAACCATACCAAAATTTCATCAAAATCCGTCTAATAGATTTTGCATCACTGATGAACAAATTAACATACAGACGAACACCAAAATTCTAGAGGCAGGTTTTCTAGAATCTGTTATCATTCTTTAAACTTAATCAATCCTCTTTTTAATATTTAATAATATTTGTACAGATTTTACTCTGTTGTTTTATTAATAGTATAGATTATGGATGAGACAAAATTAATGTGATTATATTAAATAGTATATAGTAAAGAAAACCCTAAATATGACACTCGATTTAAGAAGTACTTATTTAATTTTATTTCTTTATATTACATTTGTTATCGACTGTAATTTAGCCATTTTCGTTTATTATATGTAGAACCTTCTCAATTGTTCCTTATTTTGTTGTTTGCGTTTATGTTTCAGTTGAATATAAGAAAATACCGTGAAATAAAATCGAAAAAATACGCACGCTTGTCCAAAACCATAAAAAATTTGTTATATTAATAACTCACAATTAATTGAAACTACATGATGTAGTATTATTTCTACAACATCTTCAGGTAGGCTATTAGAAAAGATGCTAATAGCCCAGAAGATCTTTGCTAATAACCCACCTGAAGATGTTTTATTACAACGAAACCTAGGTCGTGGTAAAGAACTTAAAGAAAGTAGAAATAATACTACATCACGTAGTTTCATTTAATTGTGAAAAATGAATTTCTACAAAATTAACGCCAAATATATTCAATATTAATAACTTATTAGATAGTTTCTTTTTACTTTATGACGTTTTTTGTTAATAAAATTTTCGAAATGTGGAGTAATAAATTTTTTTATGGAAAAAAATAAAAATTCCTTTTAGCATTAATAAAATGGATGAAACCAATGGGGGAAAACAATTTTACCTATTTAATATATGGATTTCAAACATACATTAATCTCGGAGTTAGGCTGCTGACGGTTAGACATATGGTAAGACGGCTAGACAAAGATGTTTTGTTAGGAACGCTCCTCTTTTGACGAAACTCCAATAGTTATAGTATAGTTTATAGATACCAAAAAGTGATGTGCTAATATTTATAGAATGGTACTATTTCTTAAAGGTTATGAAACGAGACAGAATACTATATCGTTAGGAGACTAATGATGAAAACTGGCATAATTTTCTCTTCAACCTCTTTGTTGTTTTAAGGTGAGTTTAATTAATTTGTAAAGGTCATAACGGCCTTGATGTCGGATAGGAGAGTTCAAGGCCACATTTAGAAGGTCTAGTTAGTCGCGCAGGCAAACAATATTTCCAATAATGAGCACCCTGGCGCGCCAATGTTCGTACTCATAGGAATGACTGGTGTTATACTTAGAATCATGTAATGCGTAGTGTTAGGCGCGTGATAAGATTTTCATGTCGTAAGAATAGGAATGACTGGTGTTATACTTAGAAATGACTGGTGTTATACTTAGAATGACTTTTCATGTCGTAAGAATAGGAATGACTGGTGTTATACTTAGGAATGACTGGTGTTATACCTGATAGGAATGACTGGTGTTATACTTAGAATCACGTAACGCATAGTGTTATGCGCGTGATAAGATTTTCATGTTGTAAGAAAAACCACATGTAAGAATTTCATTCGTGATAGAAGTTTTGGGAAATCAATAGTTTATGGGTCGCAATGTATTTTATCGATTTACACCCAAAATCTGTTTTATCTATTTGTCTATTACTTTCTGAAGGTCATCGAAATATTTTAAATCCCCTAAAAGGACAGCGCTATAAATAAAAACATTTATGCGAAGGAAGTCGCGAGTAAAAGCTAGTAACGGACAAAAAAAATCAAAGGCAAAAGTTAGGAACCAGAGGCGAAACGAGACAGCCGTTGTTAGGGTAACCAAATCTTACTGGTTTAATTTAAGAACAATGCAAGGAACTTATAAAATAGAATAGTGAAGATCAGGTCGGACCGAGTTTTTATAACTGATACGTATAATAAAAACTAGGTTATATCATTACATTGTTTTTATTTTGCAATATAAAGGTACCTTTTGCGTAATTTCTTTTGAGCTAAGGACGTTTAATTTAGTGGATTTAACTGTTAATGACTTGGTACAATTCTTTAGTGTTAGTGCCACATTTTTAATATACGTTAAATATATTTTTAATATATGTGGGAAACATAATTTTTTATAATTTTATTTCATTTATAAATTAATGTAAAATGGAATTATGGTAATTTATGTTTTAAAGGAGTATTTTCCATTCGATTTTTGAGTAAATTCAGTTTGTATATAGTGTACTCATGATATTAGTGCAAGTATGGTATTAGGCTGTACAAATATTTAAACAAGTCAATATTGATATTTAAAATAACAAAAGTCATTTAAATACGTTAAAATTATTGCTTCAAATTTAGTAAATAAGTTAGTAAGTTATTATTAATATAATAAATATATAAATTTTATTAAAGCAAACTTTGTAACAAAGCAGACTGATAACGAAATTTGGTTTAATAACATTTATAAATTGATTACGTTAATAATTATGAATTTATTTACAACATAAAATAAAACTTGACGTAATAAGTTGGCTATCAATATATCCGCTAATTTAGTTCCTTAAGCTATCTAATTTTTTGGACGTAATTAATGAGGTAAATCACTATTTTATAAGAACGGTCTTTGGTGTTTGTTGTCAGTATGTATGAGGAGATATTTAATTTTTTCTTTGAATTCTACGGAGTTTTGACTAAAAAATTGACCGGGTTTAATCTTAAGATGGTCTGCATATTAAATTGTTTGTCGCGTGAATAAGTAGACAAGGAGATATTGTTAAAAGTATCCACAATAAGACGATAGAGGGCGAGATGTCTGACGAGTACGGCTGGTGAGGCAGCACAGTCCATCCAAGTGAAAGTATTTTTTTAATATCACTTATGATAAGTGGGATATGTCGTTACTTAAAAAATATAGTTTGCTTCGATTTGCAGGAAGGTTAGTGGCGACTTCATTCCAGTGTATATTGGTGGTAATTTTATTTATAGTTAGAAATTGTCCTCTGTATTACATTTATACTCCATAATATACTTGAAAGAATCTTTGGTTAGTGTCACATTTTGCTGTAAATAGACCATTTTCAACAGCTTTTAAAAACAATATATATATATATATATATATATATATATATATATATATATATTGTTTTAGCACGCTTTTATTAACATCACTTGTATTTATATATGTATATATGTACGAATAAAACGAAATCTTTCAATTAAAATTTTACCCACTTTCATACGTACGAATTTATTTAAAATTTGCAAACGTATCAAGAACCGATGACAGTATAATAATTCATAGTTATGGTATGGTATTCTCACTAAGATCAATGTATAAAAAAATTCCTAAATTTTATTACAGTATATTGACACAATAGATTGACACTAAATATTGTTCCCTATCAGAAAATATAAATCACTGGATGGTCTCAAATAGAAGCACTCGATTGCTCCAAGCTAACATAGCTTCATGTAATGGAGACGGTTTAGATAAAATGGCTAGTTTATGACAATATCAATAAAATGATTTAAAGTTCATCGTCGCGCATAAAATGCTGTCCTGTGAGTGTCCTCGTTACATGTGACTGAATGTAAAAAGAAACGTCAGGTACTTTCGACTTACATTTTCATAATGACTCCACTTTTACAAACAGCTAACGATGAATAAATTTACAACTGACATCAAGCGCCCCACGATTTTTTTATATTAAAATTAATTTTTTTGTCAATCATTTTATTATTATTTAAAATTTATTCAAAAAATGAAAATATAACGAGTTATGAAACATCCTTCCCTCTTGATCAAAACCTTTACATTCAAAGACTATTTTTTATTTTTTACTTCAAACAGCTTGTTGCAGTTTGTAGCAAACAAAAGAATATTTTTTAGTTTTTTTAAATTATAATTTTATTATTTTTATATTTAAAACAAATCTTTATAGTTATTCTAGCGTTGTGCATATAAGGAGCGTGGTTTATCTCCAAGTTATTTTTGTGAAATTTTTATATTTTGCTTATTCTTTATTTAATTGAAGATTGAACGGAATATGGAACCACGCACTTTTTGGTAGGGTATATCATATCTCTGGTATGGTATATACCCTACCAGAGATGTTCCTGAAATTTCTATGACATTCCAGAAATCTTTCGCAAAAATGGCGTTGAGTTATTGCTAATCTCATATTGGATTGTAGTACTCAATTTCATGTAGGGTGTTTTCCTGGAGCTAAGTTAATTTCGAAACCCGGTTTCCTGGATTTTGGGGTTTCCGGTTGATTTCCGACTTATCGTAATACCTTAATTTTAATTATCTTTCTTTGGCTATTACTTTTGTTTTGCGAAATACTTATGAATTTATATCTAACTTGTCCAATTTTCTGCTTTGTCATGTAAATAAATTACAGACCTTAAATTTTGAAAAGAAAATTAAATGAAAAAATAAAGGAAATATTGATTAAATTAGTATAAAATAGTATTTTTGGCTTTTCAGAAATCTCAGTTAAATCAATGATAACTAGAAAACCTTGTTAAAGTGATATTTTGGGAAAATGTCTAAAAAAATATGTATGGAAAAAGGCTGTATGTAAAAAAATAACTTCAGTTATCGTCAAAATTATGGGCCGATTCTGTTTAAATTCTATATTTAACGATTTATTTGAAGAATTCCTGTGGTCTTTCTTATGTTTTCTGAATATCCTTCGAAACATCCTGCGCGATTTCCATAGTAATGATAAAGATAATTTAATTTATTATCTTGATATTTAAAACTAAAAACTTTATATAACAAGTGCAAAGTGCAAATGAAACATTCGATATTTTTTTTTATTTTGTGTATAACATGATTTCATATATCCATGGGTGACAAGGATTCCAAAAATATTTTTTTCCAAAATGTCATCTAAGATAATTCGAGAGATATTTCTGAAAATATCCACAAAAACATGTTCTCCCATTGCTGAAACTGCTAAAGATAAAATAATGACTTGAAGTTTACCTAAAATTCTTAAGAAAACTAAGGCGATGATTTGAAGTCTCACTTTTTGAGCAATTCACTGTATATTTACGGCTGTGAAAAATATAATTTGGCAATATTGTGCATAAGGTGAAATATAACATTCATAATTTATATATTTAATATTTCATATTTAATATATTTGATTAGAAATACTATGTAACAATTAACTTATACATGATTGTGACTTTTTGAAGTGAAACTTCTTACCTCAGAATTAAACAAATATTCGCGCGTATCCCCATACACCCGAAGTGGTCGGGCGTCTCCGCGTGTCTTCGGTTGTTTCCGCTCTTTTTTGTTATGTATGCATTCACAACCATTCTTAAAGCTAAGCAAAATAAATGTCACTAGTGCCGTTTAAATTTTTAATTTTAAAATTATTGCTTCATGATTCGACTTTATTTTTTTTTTTTAATTTTATTTTTTTTCAATGTATTTATATTATTTCTCACGCATATCGTGCGTCCTTTGACATACACAATTTTTCTCAATCCCGACTCATGCCAGTATGTGTATTTCAATATTACGCCGTACATAGGTTAATATTTTTCTTTTTTTTTGTTTTTTTTATTTTGTGCAGATGACTTTGTACTTTAGTTTTTGTTGTATTGCACTTATTTTTTAAATATTTACGCTAGACCTTTACTGTATACTGTTGTGGTCGATTTGAAGATATTGTATTTATAATTTCTTTCATATAAAAATAAGATATAACAAAATTACGATTTGTTAAAATTATTCCAATTTTATTCAATGTTGATTTTCCAGAAAAATATGATTTGGTCACACCAACCAGGACGATTATTTTTCCTCAAATGAAACACGTTGCGAAAGAAACGGTGGCTCGTGTAGGGGAGCGCTACAGGCGCCTTCGGGAAATGGCTTGTTGCGTAGGGCAGGGTCGGGGCAGTCTATTTTTGAACCTAATAGTACTTAAAAGGTTATCCGTGGGACCTAGCGCGGCTGCTATAAAGAAAATTTAGTTTCCTTTTGAAGAAAATGTAGCCAATTTTTTATCGACATACTAAGATTTGTTTGTATCTGGAGGAATGTTTCATGTTTGGAAATCAGATTATTTTTTTCGGATCGAATTAAAAAAGGAAAAAGTTAATATCGTGTAACGGTAACAGGATTTTCCCTTATTTTAAAGTAACTCAATTCCAAAAATAAATATGGAGTTTTAAGATGGCTTAATTAAGTTTACGTTTACCGTGTTTGCTTGTGTAAGCTTTAAGCTTATTTGTAATAAAGTATAGATAAATGTTCGACTTTCAGATAAACTTTCATGTTTGTTATTAATTAATTTCAAATGGGTATTTTATAAAATTAGAAATGGTGAATACTTTATTTTATACATATTTATATATAAAAGAATATTGCCCCACATTACCGTGCGCAGACTTATTTACTTATTTAGACTTATTTACTTTATTTTAAATAAGTAGCACATGTACATATAAAAACAGAGACCTCTTAAATAATGTAGATAAAGGATATAATTAGCAGAAGTGAAAAACATAATAGCTAAAAATAATTAATTGTATGAAATGAATGATGGTAATCTATGAAAAATGACAAGTTTTTCCTTACTACATGTATGTATACTAACTATGATATCACTACAGATCACAACCGTTGATCGGATTCGATGATTCTTTTTCTATCGATTGGTTAAGTATCAGAACAGAAGTTCATTGATTTGATCACAGTGGTTAAATATATTAATTCTTATACGAGAGCCTCCTTTTATCGTGCTCGGCAAAGATCTTTGCTAACAGCCCACCTGAAGATGTAATACAACGAAACCTAACGTAGGTTTAAAAACTTAAAGAAACTAGAAATAGTACTACATCACGTAGTTTCATTTAATTGTGAATAACGAATGTCTACAAAATTAACGCCAAATATATTCAACATTTAATAAGCAATAAAAATAAAAGCAGAGTTTGTAGTTATGGTTTAATCGACGATATTCAAAATTATGCGAAAATCAGGAATTTTTCACAGAATATTCGCATTTATTTTCCATTATTCACATAGTTATGAAGGTGTTTTCGATTTTATGGATCTAAGTTAACGTAAGAGCGAAATGCGGTGTGAAATCAACGCGTGTTAATACTAAGTTTTTTCATCCACGATTCTTTAGCGACATAATAATCATCCTATCTTGATCCTGTCCTTATAATCTCGACATGTTCGTCTGCTCGTCGATATGCCATAAAATATTAATATTTTCATTTTAATGACAATTATGACGTGTTACAGGAAGATGTAGTTGAATTACGAGAACACTTAGAAAAAAATCTTTTTACATTTTTAGAAATCATATACGCTGAAATTGCGAATGAACGTTTTTAGCGGATGCAGTCAAGCGGGTCATCGTTCAAGACGATCTTTCTACATGTCATTGAAAATCAACGCTAAAAGTAAAAGTCACGCACGAGGTTTTTTATTATTGACTACTTAAACAATGGTAAGAAAAGTAAAAAAGTTAAAAGCAGGATTTAGCAGAGAGAAAGCATAAGAGATCCGCAAAAAAAGAAGCTAATAACAGCCGCCAGCTACGAAAAAAATTAGTTTTTGTAGAAAATTGTTTATAAAAATGAAGCTATATGGCAAATCACTAAAATCGGTCAAAAAATGAGACCTGTAACTTTTCTTCATACTTACGTCTGTATAGATCAACGGACGGAGGCATGCGTCATTTTTTAAAGGCACATTTGGATCATAATAAATATTTAAAAAAAATCTGGTCTGTGCATATAACCATACGATAGAAGTGAAAACTTCTAATTTTAAAACATATACGTAATAAAATAATTACATTGATGTTATATGATGGATGATAGTTCGGTGATTCAGCAACAATGCGAGATTATTGTTTCAAAATACAATAACATACGCTTATTATATTAAACTATTCTCAAATAAATTATTACCAACTGTATACATTTAAAATACACTGATAATAAATGTATACATTTAAAATACACTGTTTACATTTAAAATATACTGATAATAAATGTATACATTTAAAATACATTGTTTATATTTAAAATATACTAACAATAAATGTACACATTTAAAATACACTGTTTACATTTAAAATACACTGATAATAAATATATACATTTAAAATACACTGTTTACATTTAAAATATACTGATAATATACTCCAATAAAATATTAATAAAAAATAAAACGTATTTCTAGAAAAGCTGCATTCCGTGTTAGACAGTGAACTTGCTTAACTGAAGCTGAACGGAACAGAAGTTAGCCGATTCAGCGTCACCGATCTGAGCGTCATGGCTCAGTTATGTTCATTGCTGTAGAAAAAGCATAAGAAATGACGTAATTTTTTAGATCCTTTTTACCAAAAACATACGTTAAAAGTTGATTACTTATAAAATTACCCGAACTATAATTACTTTTATCGGCAAAAATTTAAGTTGGTAGTTTAGTCGATAAAAAAGTAGACACCCGCGGGTTTGTGTATTATAAGATAATAATATTTTTGATATAAATATGAATCATCAAAAACATCTTTGTCGTCATCGTTCGTTAAATATTGGTTCACTATCTTCTTTCGTCAAATAAGAATATTCAAAACGTTTACGGTGTATCTTCCCTTGTAACTAAAACTCGTTTTAACATGAATTGTGTTGGTTAACTTGCATTGTCAGTTTAAAGAAATAATACCATAGTTATTTTTCCTACGCCTGTGTAAGAACTATTAGAAATACAAATTTTATTTTACGTAGTGAGAATTAATATTAAAATTATAATAGCTTAACAGATTTACTGTGTACCCTTTAAGGTTAAATCTTATATTTTTAACTAAGTTTATTTAAAAGGTTTTTTAACTTATTCGACTAGATTATAATATGTACAACATATTTAACAGAACATGCTGTATAACAAAATATCAATGTCAATATATGTACAATATTATTGTGACATTTATTGAGCTTATTGGATGATTTCATAACGAGTTTCCTATCACCCTTAACGCGACTTGCCTGGTGATGAGCTTTCTACTTATCAAGTATTTCGATCGGTGAATTCACGTGCCGATAGAATCTATTTTCCCGTAAGTAATGTAAGAAAACTTCGGCAACCTTGTAAGTAATAAGCAATTTAGAGTTGTAAAGCTTATATATTGAAAGTTTATTTCACGTCAATTTATGTTAGGAATAATATCAGTATTTCGTAGTTATTTAAACTTTTCGTATGATTTCGGTTATTTGGGACGAATAACGTTATAAATCTATTCATGTTGAAAGTTTCAATAACGCTGGGTTTGAAATTTTATAAATGATTTACACTAATCATGTAATTGAAAGATTAATAACATCAAAGTTGGCACTTAATGCTTGACAATATATACTAATATGTTCATACGTTGCTTGCTTTAACTAAATTACATGGCTTCTAATATACTTTTATTACATTGTTGCATTATTAAAAACGTATATTAGCAGAAAAGGTATATATATAGAAAAGTAGCAATGGTACTGTAAACGTTAGGGAATTAAATTTATAAACGACTAAAAGTAAACTTTTGGGTTTGGTACTGAATGTTAAAAGTCAGCCAAATAAACTAATAAATTGTACACTAACAAGGGGGCAATCAACGGTTGCATTAAGGGCTAATTTATCAAAACGTCCCCAGCAGACACGTGCCCTTCGAAGGGCGAAGGCGAGCAGAAAAACTCAGGGTACCTCGTCCTTCCAAGCACAGACGGTTAATTATTTTTAACTATTTCTCAACATAATTCAACTTCGAATTTTTAACTAATTTCTATTACGTCGACTGGAATTCTCTCTTGAAGTAAATTAAGAGCGTTAATGTTGTCATTGCTGTCGTGATGAAGTTAGTGTCTGAATTTTTAAGTAGTTTTTATGACCTTCCATTAATTATTTCGTTAGCTATGCTATTTATTTATATTCATTTAATTAGTATTCCATTCATATTTCATATCTATGAATTATTAAAATTGTAGCAGAGTGAATCTGTACATGGAAAATATTTTAAAAATAGTAATTGGATTAGCGTAAAGATGATAATAGAAACTAGAAGACCTGTTTTAATAGAGTTTGTCTGTCTGTATGTATGTTAATTTGTTCGTCAATCACACGAAATCGACTGGACGGATTTTTATGAAATTTGGTATGGTAACAGGTTATATCCAAGAGCAACATATGAGAAAAGAATAATTTTTATTGAATTTCACGCAAACGAAGTCGTGGACACAGTTAGTAACAAACAGTAAAATTGTAATTGGAATAACGTAATCGCGTGTTATAATTTATCTTATTTATATTATATATTACAAACAACTTAATTATTTTATTAACCCACCAAACCCTGTCATTATATGAGACATCAAAAATTATTTACCGTAACATTATATATTTGGAGATTGATTATAAGGATTTTAAAAACAGAGAGAATTTGGAGAACTAATTTTATAAGAAAAACTATAAAAAAAGATTTATTTTTCCAGTATTTTAATGTATTATTAGAATATAAGTAGTAATAATAATAATAAAATAGCCTTTATTCAGATTCACTTAACCTAATAACAATATTTTAATACAAACATAAAACTTAAAACTTTATTCGAGTATTTGCTGCTTGTTTATTTTCCAACAGAATATATCCACCAACAGAATATATGTACTAGTGTGTGTTTCATTTTTGTGATTTCGTGTTTACATAAAAACATGCATAAAATAGTGTTGTGCAGTTATCTACATATCTTCAAATTATCCATGCCATCCGATTAATATTCAAATCATATCCTATTATCTTGATTTTTTAAATGCACAGTTGGAAAATTAGAAGATCGAGGACGGGGTGACACATTGTTTTATATTTTGTTGCTTTTTATTTCAAAAACGGATCCTAGATTAACCTGTCAAGTACGAACAAAACTCGCACTACCAGGGTTTCGTAAACGTGTAGGCGTTTATAAATCTTATAGAACATAAACATATTACATTACATTGACTATATCTTTCATATGCGCATATTAAAAAGAAATATATAATTTCACATAGAGTTAAAAAACATTGATTTTTTTATATTTTCCTTTACTTTACTATAAGACCTCCTTCTATGCCGAATTTCAAGAATTTTTTCAGCAATGTATCTCCATAGATCTCACTATACGATATTAATTTCAACTTGATATCTCAAGCCGTTTCTGAGACAAAGTTCCCTTTTTTGAATTTTGGAATTGAAACCCTAAAAATATAAACGGAAATTCAGTTTCATTTGAAGGGCTTACCAAGTGACACCTTACTCGATTTAATATGCAAAAAAAATGTTTTGTTTCTACTTTACATGTGTGAGGAGTTACATTAATATTTTTAAAATTTTTATCTATTTCCAAAATTTTATGCATATAGGTTTAAGACTGTCTGAACTATGAGGCTCTGGTATACCTGGATGAGTGGACGAATGAGCAATGAAATTATGAAGGTTCACTTTTTGAACACGCAGAAATTTAAAATGTAATTATTACAGAAAATACTTTTAATTGTTTTTATTTTCAAATTATATGTTATACTAGCTGTGCCCCAGGTTTTCACTTGAATGCAATTTGGAATAAGAATTTTTTTCTATCTCATATGTTGTTCTTGGTTATAAACTATTACCATACCAAATTTCATCCAAATCCGTAGAATTTGCATGATTGAAGCACAAAATAACGGACAGAGAGACAGATACAAATTCTAAAAAGAGGTTTTCCGGAAATTTGAAATATTTTCCATGTACAGAATTTACTCTGTTACAATTTTATTATCTGTATAAATTTGAAACATGGAATTTGAATTTTTTCGTGACTTTTTTAATAAAACTGTCAGAGTGCCAGTATTATTCGATATTTTTTTAAAATTTTTATTTATGTCCAAAATAAAATTAATTTGACAATGTGTTAAAAATTTTAAAACAAAATAATACTTATAGTATGTTAAACTCATATTTTGTACACTGTCATGATCCATTTCACCCATAATTTTAAAAATATTTGAACATTTAAAATTTTTTTTAGACCACTACATAACGCATTTTTGAAATGTACAGTAAATTAATAGAAAGTTATATAAAATTGATGGAAAAAGTATTCATTAAAAAATGGGAAAAACATCGCAATAAAAATAAAATTGGTGAATAAAATAATTTTGTGGTAAATTAATTTGCGCCATACCTACTTAGTATGATTATATACATTTTGAGATCATTTATGATAAACACGGTTGTCATATTATTATCTTTAAACTACATATAGAAGTTAGATTACATAAGACTTTTTAATCCAAGTCATCAATTCGCCTACGGTAAATTTCATTAGTGTAAAGTCGATTAGAATCTGGCAACATTATTTGGAGCCTACACGAAGCCAAGTACAGTTTTATAACGTTTGCAAATGACGTTCCTCCAATATCTGTAGATGAGAGAGTAAGGTCACTTCCTCTTTCTATTTTCTATCGATTTCTTCTTGGGTGAGCTATATTTTCGTTCCTTGCAACACAGGGGAAAACTTCTATACCCTATGTTTTTGAGTAAACTTTCGTTTCCTGTACTTGACAATTTTCTGCGCTCATGTCAATCATCATCTGTTTGCTGTAGCAACGTCTAGAATCGAATTATAGCCCAGCTCTTTAGTTTTCTGCGCTGCTCAACCACCTGACTTTCAACTGCTCAACCATCTGATCGTTGTCTCACCAGAGTGTGGAGTGTGATTTGTTTATGATGGGTGAAAGTAAATTTGTCGAAATGTGTCGTCTTTATCTTTTGTAGTTCTTGTGTACTTTTGTATTCAAATTTAATATATATATGTATATATATATATATATATATATATATATATATATATATATATCTTTTTTGTTTTAATTTATTAAACAATTGATTGCTTATTGGTAGGTTACCTGTAATGTATTGATAAATGTATGTAAATAACTAAGTAAAAAACAAATAAATCACTTTTCCTATTTACGTAAATCGAAAGATATTACGTGAAAAGTCGCGTAAACATACTAAATAGTTTATATATTGATCAGCTATATATTTACTAGTAATTGTTTTCTATGGGATTTTATGTGGAACTAATTACATAATGTTCATTATTTCCCGAGCAGTCAATATATTACTGTTTTATGTCACTCTCTACACAACCTGTATTTATTTTCGAATATATTAGATTATACCAGCAAAAACCACATACGAATAAAATCCATACATCATTTCTGAGTTTCTTACAAAGTTTGTCACAAAGTAATTAATATAAATATATGTTATATTTTATAATCAGCTATGAAGAAATGGTTAACCAGACTTCCCTTTTACGTAAACCTTGTTTAAAATTCAACAGAAAGTGTAATTAATCACAAATGACGTTAAGCTGACAGCTAAAGATTAATAAGTAAGGAGTTTTGGGTTAATTTTATCAATTAATATTTCCAAATAATTATTTGAAATGAAAGAGATGGGCTCCGCTCTTGGCTCCATTTATAAGTTTACTGGGTATACTCCTATATGCATAACTGTAGTGTAAGGTAAATAGCATTCATGGGGATATGCATCACAAATTCGGTTAATAGAATTTAATATATTTTGGATGTTTTTAGTTTTTTTAATTTACAAAATTCAATTTGATGCATTTAAATTAACCGTTGAAAACTTATATCACCATTATCATAATTATTCTTATGAACAACACTGGTGTGCAAGTATTATATACATTGATATATAGTACTTGTAACTATATGTTATGCTTTAGGTACTTACTCAGGGCAGCACAAATGAAATATATTTAAATTCTTTATTACAAAATATAAAACATGATTTTCAGGAGGATATAAATAAGAGGGAATTTCAAATATAAGAAATGCCAAAAACTGTCGCATGGAATGTTAATTGATTGGACTATATACATTGATATATAGTACTAAAAGTAGTAAAAAAATAAGATGAGCCCAGATCGTTTCATAAAACATCTGAATTATAAATTCAACATCTGAATTATAAATGTCTGTCCCCCAAATGGACCATTTTAGGGTCACTGTTTGGTAACGATCGGTTGAGCAGTTGACATTTGAGAGCGAGAGAAATATTTAGATCCGTTAATTAGGTCCATATTTATAATATTACTAATTAGGGATATATATATACATATATATATATATATATATATATATATATATATATATATATATATATATATATATATATATATACGTACATATGTATATACACTTTTATTTTCAATCTTTTTTCCATATATGGATCGATATAAAAGTTTACTATTTCCTCATAGACATGAAAAATCAATAGACAAAAACTACGGATGATATTGTCCTTGTACAAAGTGAACAAACAACAAATACAGTCCCTTTAAAAAGATCTCCGTATCTGTCATCTGCAGGTCAGTACTTATAGTATAGTGGAAAGTGTTTTGGTGGAGAGGTTTAGAATCACAAGGAGTAACAGTGATATGTCTGTTATGTCGATGTAACAGTGAAGTGTCTGTTATATCGACGTCCTCATTGAAGCTACATGTCGATATAACAGTGAAGTGTCTGTTGTGTCGACGTCCCCATTGAAGTTTTATGTCGACTGCTTAGCAAGAATAATAAAATTAGGGAATCGTAGACAAAAGGGAATAAATGGGATATACGCAAGTATATTGTCTCAATATACGTATATAAATATTCAAAGGTTAGTAATTTTCGTTATAGATGTTTTATTTCCTTTTTTCGAAATTTACGTTAATCAGGACAGGTGTTTAAGCTAACACAAATTGGGTATATATTGCGTCAATTATTAATTTACTATATAAATAATATCTTGCGTCAATCTACTTTTTTAGGATGTAGTACCTCAAAAGGAAAGATGAAGTTCGTATAAGACCTTATAAGTGTTCGCCTGTCCGTCAGTTACAGCTATGTTTCTCAGAATTCACTTAATGAAGATATGTATACATATATATATATATATATATATATATATATATATATATATATATATATATATATATATAATGTGGAGTATTGTTTAAAACAGCTAGCTATAAGGGACCCAAAAAATTTTTTTTCTTAATTTTAGGTGATGCATTTTTAGATACATACCGAAAAATATGTAAACAAGTAAGTACCCTCCTTATTCTGAAAGTATTGAACCCAAATTTTATGTAAAAAGGAGATTTTTTTAATACTACGCAAAGTTGTAGGAAAACCATTACAATCGTTCTCGATGTGATAGTTTTTGAGATTATCACCATAATATATATATATATATATGTATATATATATATATATATATATTTATCCCCCATAATAAATCATGTTAGGTTTTGTTAAATATTTATAGAGCTAGGAATTCCGTATTAGGGACGACTTATGATAAATAAAGTAAATTTAACTTCAAACTAGATCTGGAATCCTTGATGCAAGAGCCAGACTTGTATCTGGCCGGTTTTTATGTTTATTGTGGTTGTTAATTTAATTATATATATATATATATATATATATATATATATATATATATATATATATATATATATATATAAAATCACTTCTCTTATTTTAATTTGATATGAGACTGTATAGGTACTCTATCCCTTAATTAGGTATTACATTTATTCGAATAAATATTCGATTCGACTCTATCAAAAATCCTGCAACAATTTTTATATGATTAACTAATAGATAGTCAGATGACAATTGTAATAATTTTGGTTTCGAAACTTTAAAATATGTCTATTATGAAATATTACGGTTTAAATATTTGAATTTCTCGTGTTTAACTATTATCGGGACAATTTAAAAAAAAAAGCAATTACTATAATTGTCTCTTTCATTTTATCGACAGCGATGTTCGCTTTCTGTAGAGAGACAGGGTTCAGCGAGATGGAAAAAAAATTATGTTTTGCTTCAAAAATCACGATATGTTTCAATAAAATCTTTGATATTCAATCAATCTCGTTTATAATAGGGAATTACATTTTTTGGAAGTAATAATTAAATCCGTGATACCATTACGTGAAAACAACGTCGACGATTCCACGTTATCAATTTTGACTCAAATAACATTCCAAGTGAAATTTCATATATCAAATAACATTCCAAGTGAAATTTCATATATCAAATAACATTCCAAGTGAAATTTCATATGTCATTCTAACCAGTTTTTAACCCCTATTTAATATTCATCACGACTGAATGCTCACCGGGTGAATCAAAACAACTTGTCGGCAGTCAGTTTTCCCACGTTCAAGTAACAAAGTCCGCACGAATAGTTTGGGTTTAACGATGTTTTTAGTAGTATTAATGTTTACTATTTAAATTAATTCCGGCGCTTCATGAAATGTTGATAATATTATTGTACTTTACTATTTTCATTTTTCCAGTTACAATTTAAATAATTTTCCGGACGACGAAACAGCGCTTAGCCTTGGATGACCCATTTTGGGATATATGTCCCTAATATCATATCGTGACCTATTTATTGTATCAATTTGCGAACGACCCATGTGGTTACGTTTTGTTAGAGTGCCCTTTCCGCGCCATTAATGCTGTCGGAGCGGGGCGGCTTGCCAAATAGGGGATGCAGGTTTGCATCATAATAAGCAATCAATTTTAAGGGATGCAGGCTCATATTTCCTCATAGTTGTTGATGGAAATGTGTTGTGCTGATGTGTTGCGGTATTTTTTTGTTATTTTGTTTTGTGTATGTGGCCTAATTCGAGTTAGACCAAAATAAATAATCGTTTGATTTATAAACCTGTTAATAAATAAGAAAATATTAGTTACTGAGAGTAAAGTTGTAGAATTTTTTTTTGATCATGTAGAGAATTTACACCAAAATTAACTTTAAAGAATTTTCTATTGTAATATACACATTGATTTAAGCTCCAGATGTATTTTTGATAATGTCAAATGATTACTTAGAATGACTGGTCAAAATTAGAATGGTTAGATTTTTACTTATGACAAGCGGTTCGTCTTTTTCCCAGATTTTAATTTTTATTAAATGCCTATGGTGTATATATATATATATATATATATATATATATATATATATATATATAATCATTAAAATTAAAAAATTGTAAGAAAAGAGCAGAGGTAAAAAAAGATTAAAGAAGAGAGGATTCGCAGGAAACGGAAGCCGGGAACGAGAAGGCGCTTTTGTGGAATGTTTTTATAGAAATGGAGCTATTTTACTAATCATAAAGAAAGTTAATAGGCTTCTATCATGATATTTAAGCGATCCATAATTGTAAAATTAGCCGATTTATAGCTACTTACATCGTCAAAACTCGAGGCTGTCGCGGTAGTGAGCACACGCCCGCGGGTTGTGCAATATCGATGAAGTGTGATTCGGACTCGCGTGAGGAAAATTCCGTATCTACATTATTTACACTAGATTTATTCCTTTATTTTATATTTTAAAGTGAAATTAGAAACGATATTAAAAAAATTCATTTTCATACATATCTTAAAAACTATTATAGTAAATATAATCTTAATTTGTAAATATATGAGGCGTTTTATCTAATGCTTTTTGGCGTTAGAGCTAAAATGTAATATATATAATATATATATATATATATATATATATATATATATATATATATATATATATATTATCACATATTACTTGTAAGCTGCCTGTAAATATGTGAATCATTTATTTCTATAAAATATATTTAAATTAATGTGAATTGAAGGATTGTGTTAAAATGAGTAATTGTTCTTATATGCTTGTTTACATGTTTACCCGATATCCACACTATATCTGTATACAACGATCCGGAGACGCGTAATGCGCTATCCTTGATAGGGGAGAGTTATGTTCATGTATATTCGATCCTCGGCTGATGTTTTTAATCAAATGTCATCGTAACCTTTTAGACTTCCTACACTGTATAGTGTCTTTTATGAATTTAAGTCAATACGTAGAGGTGTGTTTGTGTCTTTCCAAATTTGCTTATGTTATCACTGCATAAAGTTCTTCCTATGTATGTGACACTTTTCAAGAAAGTGATACTAGTTGCTAAATGATTCTTATTTTATATTGCCACTGGCATGTAAAGGAGTCCAAAGAAATCACATATAGCGAATATTATGTTCGTATATATTTACTTCGATTGCCGCTTGATGTTTTTAATCAAATGCCATCGTAACCTATCAAACTTCCTACACTGTATAGTGTCTTTTATGAATTTAAGACGATAATTGGAGGCGTGTTTGTGTCTTTTCTACATTTACTTATGTTATCACTGCATAAAGTTCTTCTTATGTATGTAAAACTTTTCAAGAAAGTAATGTTAGATGCTCAATGATTGTTATTTTATATTGTCACTGGCAAGTAAAGGAGTTCAAAGACATCAAATGTGGTGAATATTGAATAATTCGATTATATGTATTTTACTGATGTATATGTGCTGTAAATTAAACTCTGCTATTTGTGAAAACTAACTTTGTTAAGGTAAATAAATAAAATCCCCCAATACAGGCGACAAAATGAGACGGGAAGCATATTTCTTACGTGATAATTTATATTTACACACGTTTTTCGCGACACGCATTACGCAATCACGTGATCTACGTCGTGTCATTTGTGATGTTCAAACCGCTCGAACGACTCTGTGAACACAAGCTCGTTCGCCTCGCGTAATTTGAATGAATGTGCCGAGTAAATATTCATAGCGGGCTTATTTATTATTTCTTGTTCCACAAAAGAAATATTAACCATAGCTGGCTGGGCTTTGTGCCTCGAAATATCTATTGAAGCCAACATAAAAATACATGTGAGAAAATTTATGGATGGGATCCATTTTATGCGCTCTGTCTCTGATTTGAGGGACCGTTCAGAGGCTGAGATGTCGGAAAATAAATATTTCCTGTTTCCACCTTATTTTTTCGTCTAAAAAAAGAGTTGAAATTGGTTGACGAGTCAAGGATGCATTGGAAAACACTTGTTGCACTTTATTTACTTACTGACTATTATGTTGGTAAATTATGCGCGTGAAAGGAAAGTGAAAACTGTAGTGGTGGAAATGGAAATAGAAATGCGGTGGAGCGTACAACAAAAATTTGAGAACGTATGACTAATAGTACTTAATAGAGAAGCAAGTGGAGTGTCAGATAGTGTTTTAAGAAACAATTTCTTCAAATTTTAGACATGTAGTACCAAAAATACTGAGCGATCGAAGGAGAGGTGCTTACGTAATCATTAAATTATCTATAGACGGAACATTAAGTCCTAATTAGCCCTAGTATTAGTTACTGAGTTTGTGACTAATAGGTTGTTATAATCACATCCTAATTTCGTTATCGGCAAAAGCAGATGGATGGTGTATCCGTTGATGTTCATCTGCTTTTGATCAGATGGACATCAACGGATACACCCAAATAATATTTCATTTTAAAACGCCTACCAATTTATAAACCTTTTTAAATGGAATTAAAAAATTAAACTGTAATTAAAAATGAAAATGAAAAGAGAAAATTTGTCAAAAAGGAATAGTTAGGAGCTGTAGGAATTAAGGTTCATGACAGATAAGAATTTTCTTAAAATGAAAACTTTTATTTAAAAATAGTGACATATATGTATTCAAGTTTCAAAGCGTAAGCCAAAAAAATATCTTTTGAAGAAAACGGTAATGCTTTAAAAAAAGACTAAAGAAGTTTTCAGAGCGTTGCTCTAAACTACGAACAGATAAGTAATTGAATCTGTTTCTTAGATGCCTTGAACTCTTTGAACCTCTATCCATTGAAGTCGCGATCTGTGCGTAGAAGTATAATTGTATTTTCTGAGATCGTAAATATAAAGTCGTAAGATCTCGGTAAGATCTGGATATCACACAGTTCCAAACTCTATAAAAGCCATTAAAAGTTTCAACATTTAGTTTTTTTAACGCGCTTAAGTTGCTTTTTGTTGAAAATAAAACGACTAACGTGATATTTTCCGAGTACCAACTAGAATGTTAATCGACGTCATCAATCGACCAAAATTTTAGCTGATAACGGTAAACCGATCAGTAAATTAAAGTATCCCATTTTAGTATTTTGTATAAATAAACATATCAAAAATATTCATGTGAGACTAGAAGCCATATTGTTTACGGTTCAACTATTTATTCATAGCCATTCGTTCATTTACATAAATCGCTATTGAGACGTGGTTCGCAAATATAGTTTTAATTGTAATTCAGTTGAAGGAATATAAATTTATAAATTATATCAGTCGTATTTTTTTATTTGAAATTGGGCAACACTGAAAAAGTTATATAAACTAGATGAAAAGAGACCGGCATCTAGACCGAACACTGTATGTATACATGCAGTGTTGGGTCTATATTTTACGTTAATAAAGTTGACACTCGTATATCGAGAAAATGTATAAAATAAACCCTTAAAATATTTATTTAAATCTTTAATGCGATAAGTTTAAAATCTTCTATTTGATATAATAGTTTGCAAACGCTATTTTTTCGGAATTTTTTGAACATTTACGATGAAATAAAGTACAAATTGTGCTGTTTTATCTTCTATATGTAGAAGTAAATATTTGCTAACAGATGAAATTCGCAGGTCTGGCCTGTTCGGTAAAAAAAGCAACATACAATTCGTTAAGAGTAAGAAATCGTTCGTTTTGACAACAACAGAACGAATGTCAACATCAGTAAACAATGGAATTTAAAAAATGATTGATTTTATTTTTTATAATTATTTAAAAAAAAACATGAAATACATCATTAGAATTTTAATATTATTTTTATTTCTTATTTATAATTATTGACATATTGAAATATGACATACGCGCATTTACGAAGATCACTTTTTTGTTTTCGGATTGAAAATTTTATCAAAATTTTTATTTAATTTCTTTAAAATTTTATTTAATTTATCACAAAATTTTCTTTAATTTTTTGCTTTTCCTGATTAATTATTTTTTTAATATTCCAAAAATAACATTTTTTAAATTGTTTTCTATTTATATTTTCTCCGATCTATTTTCACTGGTCTCCTATCAGCTTGAATTCATTTGGTTTTACATATAGTATCAGAGTATCGTTATTAAATACTCCATTTTGTTTAGAGATTTCGTTATACAGATTATCAGAGTATGAAATCAGATCGTGTTGAAATACAAATAACTTATGTAAGGGCAACGTGAACTCCCACGTTCATAAAATAACGTAAATAAGTTAAAAGCACCCTCTTTGTTACGTTCAAAAGGAAAATTATAAACTTGTCTATAAAAGCTGCTGAACTGGAGATTATTTTGTGACAGAAGTATAACATAGTTTCGTCGAATTTTCACAACAAATTTAACATATCTATATAAGTTTACAACTTTTCATATACCTGCGTCATGGAAGGTATTATGTATGTTCTGGTGTGCCTATTCTGATAGCTGGTAATGAGTAATTTATATATAATAGGTAAGAATCCGGTAGTTGACACATTCTAAATTTTGATATTTTTCGTACAATATTGTGAATTAAAAACCAGTCTCGAAAAAAATTCAAAAATTGATTGAAAAATAAGCCAGTTATAGGCTTCTAAATATGAAGATACGGATAGGGTTGGGTATATCCCTGTCTCTTTTCCTCTTCTAGAATATAATGTGCAATATTAAAAATTACCTCACAACACAGTATTTTCGTCCTTATCTAAAGGTTAAATTTAAACTTTTGTAACTCGGTCAATTTTTAAGATTATTTAAAAAAAAATTTTCACTCTTCATCAGCTTGTACCTTGAAATTATGATTAATGAAATAAAAAAAATTAGTTAAATACCCATTTATGTTAATACTTCAATAATAACCTTATTTTTTTAAATTGGACGGACAGAATTTGCTGTAAAATTTTACTCATTGTGCATCGTAGCATTCTGAAGCTATTTTTTACTTAGATTTCTATATTCAAGTTATTATGATAAATTTAAATTATTTATATTAAAATAATAATAATTTGAATACAAAACATATTCGCGACGGAGTCTAGGTTTTATATCAATAAACTAGCTATTTCTATAAAACTGGATTTAATTTTTGCAAGAAAAATAAAGGTAAAAAAATGTATTAATAATTCTATTACATTTTAAACTTAGGTTCAAATTTTGCCAGGGGGTATTCTCTTGCTTTATGTATATGTTATGTAGTTTTTATTAATAAATATTTAAATTTTTTTGTTAAAAATAACTGAAATATAAGAATAACGAAAATAACTTAGGCTATTTTTAAACAATTTTTAAGTATTTTTAAATAGAAAACGAAGCACCTAGTATACTGGTATAGGCTGTTCATTTTAAATAACTTAATTTGAATATCTAGAAAATGAATGGATGAAAAGCAATGGACTAAATGAAGCTTTGAATAAAACATTGAATTAATTTTAATTTATCAAAGAATTCAATGATGCATTAAATGAAATTATATCGAAATGATCTTTTTCTTCTCAGAGCCTTTTTTTTTATTAATTTTTTTTCTCTAAATACTCCGTGTACTGAATCAATGAAGAGGATTCAGGAATACTATTAAAAGATGTCACATATGTACAATCATAATTTCCGATGTGTTAGAGAAAAATTCCTAAGAAGGTGAGAATTGAAAATGCCATTCCGCATGAGATTTGAGAATGATTTTGATACCTGAAATTTTTGATAAATTTTTAGGAAAATTGGTTTTGTTCATGTTAACTTTATTCAAAATAATCGTACTTATCTTCTGATAAACAGTATGAAAGTGTGTCTTGCTCATACTTTGACTTCACGTGAGTATGGAAATTATTATACGCTTTCCTCTTAAATAACCTATTCTGTCAGCTCCTAAGGTAACTTATAGGTATATGGTACTGTGGTGTATTATATGTTTTTTCCATTATTTGGAGGCGCACACGTTAGGGAAGGTCACGCTTGTTAGGCCAATCGGAATTGTTGATTTTTCATCTTAAATTCTCAGTATTCAGACAGCAGGGTGGTCTTGGAAGTTAATGTAAGTATCCGAGAATCATCACCCAAACAATATCTTAGGCGAGAATCTTAAAGGCCTCCCACCCCCATTCGACTCCCATTCGACCGTAGTCTCCAGGGCTGTTGCCGCTTCTTGGCACATTCATTATCTACTTATTCAACTCTATTCATATTACCTTTATACATACTTTAACTGATTATAAAAATTAAGTGAATTATTTAAAGTCCTTAATAGCTATGAAATATTATATTGTTAATTAATTAAAGTAAATAAAATACGTTTAGGCGTTTCCGCTAATCGGTGTAGTTACATTAAGCAAATCAGGTTATTTTTAAAAAACCTCTAAACGCGGGGGCAAACATAATCCACGCGTTAATACCACAATTTTGGTTAGTTGTTTTAATTTTTAATTTTATCTCATTTTATTATACTTTTATCAAAAACATTTAATGTATCTTACCATCATTCAATAGGGTGTCATGAAAATCAGAGGAGGGTATCTTAGGGTCAAATGATAGTGGATAAGCTCGAATCACGTTGGGTTTGTATGTGTATGTCTGTGGGGTTTTGTGTATGTGTTGATTTAAGCTTTCAAAGACTTGTTATAGTTTAATGGGGTGTCCGATTGGCCTAGGCCTGTCAGTTTTGTTACACAGTGTATTTCAAGATTTCGAAAATAGTATTTTCTCAAGATGTAAATATTCATTGTTGATATCGCATACATTTTTAGCTCTTTGTCTTGGTACATTGATGGCATATACATTTTTAGTTAAGTTCTTACTTTATTTTCGAAGATTTGACCTAAACTGTGCGAATATCTGTAAGTGGCTTCTTGAACCTCATTTTGTAGATTTACGATGTACAACGTAAGTAATCGAACCCAAAATAAAAAAATCCTTTTTAATAAAACTTAACTTTATCTCAAGATGGCGTTTACATATATGCTGTTGGAAAATGCTCTTTGTATTGTTTTTCCTTGAAAGATAACAGCGTGGGAAACAGTAGAAATTTCTTTCAGACCTATTTTGTTGACAAGTATTGATTTTGATGATAATTTTGATAACCTTGGTAATTAAGTACCTGAAATTTCGAATTTCAAGTACTTAATTACCAAGGTAAGAAACCCTTATTGCGAACATCTTCTTAAAGAAACAAATTCTAGGATTAGTTTTAAATGTAGTAATACATATATTAGGAGGAATACACACATAATTTATTACAATTATTTAGGGTGTCACATTAAAATACAATACGAGTAAGTAAGTTTTGCAAATTGGAAAAAACTAAACTGCCCTTTTTATTTCATCAATGTGTGTTTGAATGTAAATAATATAAGCACGAAACACTTAAATCTAGGTAATCACATTGTAACACAATTTATTACGAAGCCCCCAATGTGAGTTATTTTTTCAGATAGTATGAGAATTTATTTGTAAATATTATGTACTGAAATCTATATGGACGTCTTATACATTGATGTATACATAGGCGGTTTGTCACATAATGTTCGAAAAAGGTTTAAGAGTTATTAATTCATGATATTTTCTGGAAAGTTTACATTGTTATAAATTTAACAATGACCACTTTTCATACAGGTATGGACTTTATTTTATTCATGTTCTTTAATATATAATTTTAGTTAGCTATGTTATAAAAGTTTGGCTTTAATTCTTTTTTAATGTAATAATATTTAGGTATGCTCGATTTACGTCTCTACTACATATGTTAGAATGTAAAAATAATTATATTTAAAATACATCCTGCAAGAAGATGATAATTAAAATCCAGTATCGTTTACATAAACGTTATTTTTTTATTCAGCTGAAATGTGAAAAATACGTGAAAAAATTTGACGATTATTTATTGAAGCATTCAAAATTTGACTTAAAAAGTACTTAAATTTTAATTGTTACACTTTATTGAATATTTTATTCCTCCTTAACTTATTTTATTAATTTAGAAATTCAAGTTCTATATTATTTATTGTGGAATTGTATTTCGAACTCCATTTACGGAAAAATATGAAAGGGAATTAATTTCAAAACGATTTTTTTCCAATTATTTAATATGTATTCGAAATTTGTTTCGAAAAATTGTTTAAATTTTAATTGTTACTCAAATATTTTACTTACTCTTCCTTGTAATATCCTTTTACTTTACACTAATTTTATTAAGTTAGAAATTTCCTTACTTTTTTATTGTATTTTAGAACTATATTTCATTCCGAATTTATTAAAAGTAACATAAAGAGAAGTCTCATTTCAAAAAGATCATTATTTTTTACGATTCAGTTACTCGTTATCGTTAATTTATGTACTCAAAACTCTTCCGAAAAAGTTATTTTTATCTATATTTTCGTGTGTTATTTTATTGGGGTCCAATCTCTTATCTATTTTAATTCATAATTTATTACTTCAGAAATGTGTCCGTATTAATTTTTTTATTTACCAGTTGTTTACTGTTGTTTCCTAGATTCCTCAGTATTAAATATATGGTATTTTGGATAATTGGAATATATTATCCATAAAAGAATAAGTTCGCATAATAATTTGTAGAGTTAATTGAATATGTAGATAAAATTATGATAGGCGAAATATTTTGAAATAACTTCGTAACACAAATATAAAACAAGTATGGCTTTGTAATATATGATAGCAAAGTACAGCTGAACTAATATGGGAATTTTTCACATTAGTTCGAATTCGAATACATTAGTTCGATTTCGAATTCGAATACATTAGTTCGATTTAGAATCGAAAGAATACAAAAATTGTGATTAATGTTGTCCAATTTACTGGTTAAAATTTTTGGTCTGTTCTTATTCGAAGAGTTGCTCAATTTTATTTAATTACCATTGACACTAGAAAGTCAATCAGCCCCTCATTGATGAAAAGTGTTTATTTGTTTATTGGCTAGCCTTTACTAAACAGGCTGCCACGCTCAAACGTTCGAAATTAAACTTCATCTGCGAACAGTAGAATAAAAAATGTAAAGTTTGCACGTTATATTTATATCCGTAAAGTTCAAGTGCTCGTATAACTAGTTTAAAGCTATAGCAATAGAAGAAATAAACTATGAAGAAATAAACAAAATGACAGATTTAATTGAGTCGAAAATGCAAGTTTTTTATGAAAAATAAATGTTTTACTATATTACTTTTTATTAATAAAAAAACATTATAATAAGCGACATATTATTATGACAATTATAAAAGGCGTTAATAAAATTTTAGTGAAAAAAATTATTTTAAAAACATCTTAAAATTCTTTTCGCAATGGTTTCTTCCACTAAATGAACTTTTTATTTTGGCCTTGAAGGTTCGATCCGTGAAGAAAACTAGAACGTAAATGAAACAAAAAAAAATGAAAAAAAGTGAAAAAGTTCATTGAAGCGGCGTTTGAAATGTCGTGGTAAATGGTTTACTGGTAGAAAAAACAAGTTTTAAATTTATTTTGAATAGTGCGTAATATTTGTAAATATAAAAAAATGTAATTTAATCTTCACTGTTCCTCTTTAAACAAGGAAAGAATGGAAAAGTTTATTTTCAAAAAGTGTTCTTACTCCATGTATACCTATTTAGTTTTTTATTAGCTTTAATATTAAGTACGACTATACATGTATATATTGCAATTAATCTTACTACTGTATGATTAACAGTAATAAATTTGCAATTGATGAAATTGAGGAAAGTAAGGTAATATTGTAAGGTAATTAAAATCAGCAACTTCGTGAATATACAAAATATAAAAAAAGGTATTTTGCTTAAAAATTAATTACAAAAATATCCACATTAAAACAACAATAAACAAATAAATCAGTCAAATTCACATGTTAGTTAAATATAAGAAACGAAGTCTTTAAACGAGAGGCGTAGAAAACGGCCTAAAAAAATAACGATACAAAAGGGCTTGCGAAAGCAAATGATATAAAATGTTTAATTTTATGATAATAGTTCATATAGTTCCTTCCTCCCTTCGACAGTCCCTCACTTCTACGGACTAATCACTGATCCACATCAGTGTTTGCTTACCCGAGGGGTTGCAATTCAATTTATTTATGCAATTCAGGGGTTGCAACCTGTTTATCTCAGGAAATAACTTCCTTATTACGATGCAGTAGATACGACGTGAAATTTTCTATTCGATTTAAATTTGCGATAAAAGATCGAAGTTCTGATAAATTACAAATGTAACGTGATCTCTTATTTTTATTTTCAAACAATATTTTTGCAACTTCATTTTTCCTAGGAGGGATGAAAGTGTTGTAATTTTCCAAGAATTCTGCTTTAGCCATGATTATTTTTTGAGGTGAAATATGTAATGGCGTGTTTGTATGGGAGTTAAAACGTTTCGATAGCCCGTCGCGACGTGCCATTCGGTCAGCATCACGTCTTGCTGGCTCTTTTCGACTTAATTCGGCCAGCTTCGTGTTTTGTCGGTTAACAGTATTATAAAATAAAAAGTACATTTTCAATAGATTGTTAAGAAATATTCCTGTGATAAATTATTTCATAAATTAATATTTTATTATTAACAATTATGTGGATAATTCTTTTTTTCAATTCGTTCAAATAAAATTATTTCAGTATAAAAAATATAAAAAAAAATTTATATGCTTCACGTCTGCCAGGCGTTCCATGACGGTTCATAACTTTTTATGTTTCGACCACATAAAAATAATCATTGAAAAAGTAAGTCATTACGTTCACAAGCACACAAACTCACATTCGTCTGCGTGCTCGCGAATATGAGCTCGTGTGCTTGTGGACGTATTGAATTTTCCAATATCTTTACGTATTCACGATTGGGGAAGGCGAGTGTGTCTTTAAAATAACTTATCTCGTTTTCTTTTATTTTCTATTTTGAGAGATACAGTTTTCAGTAACAAAAAAGTTAATTCGCTTTATGAAAGTGGCAAATTTAAGCTTTAGCCTTTTGTTTAAAAGTAAGCTAATATTTCGATACTGTTTTAATGATTGTAGTTAGTTATTTTCTTGAAGAAGTTAAAAACAAAGTTTTTTAAAAGTAAGTAAATTTCATATCTAATTTTATTATTAAACAAATTCCGGTTAGTGGTAGTTTCCATTAGTTCAGTTAATTTGCCGTAAAAGCCTTTTTGTTATTATCCATGGTAACAACATAAAACAACCATAATATATAATTAGGAGATGCCAAATAAAGCGACCAAAGAGAACACATTTGAATCCGTTTCTCATTGCAATTTGCTGCTACTTTTTTTTTGGAAAATTTGGAAGGCGGTACGAAAAAGGTCAACAACTCGTCGCGGCATTTTTTTGCCACCAGAATGCGTCCTGATCTGACATTTAAACAATTTTAACCTGAATTTTGTTTAATGGCTGAACCTGAATTTTGTTTAATTTGTTTAATTTTATGAAGGAACCAAAATATATTGTGAGCATTTTCAAAAGAGCCATGACACGAATTTAGCCTTGCGAGTGAACTTAATCAGGACGCCTTGTGGTTGTTTTTTCGCCCAGTGAGTGTTCTCGTGTCCTCGGTGTTTGAGCCAAACCAGTGCATGATTATAAATTTCCATTAAATTAATGATATTTTTAAATATATCATTGAGTTTTTCGGCTATTTACAATTTGTTTCTGATTGAGAATATCTGCTTTACGAATACATTTGCACCAAGTATATATTCGGTAATAGGTTAGTTGTCGCCTCCAAAATTGGCTGTCTTTAGTAAAATATCATGAACATATAGATTATTTAAATAGCAGTTATGAAAAAAGATAGAAAAAATAATTAACAATTAAGCGAATTACAAACTTCTAAATTTAATGACAGAGGTAGAGTGGGGTAGCTCCCTATCTGATTCGCTCTCGTAGAATTCAATTAGTATATTTAAATGTGGCATTATAATTAAATATTGCCGGCCTTGCTTAAATTTTACGTTCAAACCTTTACAACTCGGTAAGTTGCTAAGATTTGTACAAATTGTCTTCAGTTCTCGTCAGCTTGTACCTTGATATTATGATTTATGAGTTAAAAAAAGAGTAAAATATTTCAATATATAGGAGTGTGCATATTTCACATATTTAATGCGGGGGTATGTAAACAAACCTTGATAGCATTGTTTTATTAAAACTGTAAAAATACATTTAACTCTTTTTTGAGATGTGGTATATTTAAAAATAAGCGAATATTTATAAAATATTCATGCGTATTTGATTAATCTATAACTTTGTCAATTAGTATGTTTTGATTTTTTATGGGGGTGTGTAAATAATCGTTAATAGCGATTTGCTATTATATTAAACCGTCAAAATATATTAATTCTTTTTGAGATGTGGTGTATTTAAAAATAAACAAACATTTATAAAATATTTCTGTATATTTGACTAATCTATAACTATTTCAATTCGCATGTTTTGCATATATTTATTATGAAGGTGCGTAAACAATCTTTAATAACGATTTTCTATTATAATAAACTGTAAAAATATAGTTAACTCTTTTTTGAGATATGGTGTATTTAAAAATAAGCGAACATTTATAAAATAGTTCTGTCTACATCTATAAAACTTTTCTATTAGTATGTTTTGGATTATCTATAATGGGGGTGTGTAAATAATTCTTGGTAGCGATTTTGTACTAAAGTGTAAAAATCTAGTTAAAACTTTTTTGAGATATGATGTAAAAGAAGCGAATATATATAAAATATTTCTGTATATTTAATTAATCTATAACTTTTTCAATTAGTTTGTCTTACATTTAATGCTAGGCGGATATTGTAAAATTTTTCTGATTATTTCTTTATTAAATACGACCTATCATTTATTTCTTTATTAAATATTGTTCGAAATATTTTTTAATTGTTTTAAAAAATACAAAGGCGTTATTTTTGCTTATTCTTTTTCCACGCAGCCATTTTCATCAAAATAAATCGTTAAATTACGATCTGACAATTACATTTTCTTCGAATTTATTTATTGCCTTTGTAATATTAAACTTAGTACCGAAGTACTATTTATATTAAACTATACAAAATTTCTATGATTGTAAATGTGGTGTTAGTTTCATATTTGATTAAATTATTTTGACGGTAAAAAAAGGTAGTTGTTGAGTTTTTGTGCAATGGCTTCATTTTGATTATAAGTATCTCAATAAGCGGTAGGAAAGAACAAATTCCGTGGAAGTAATTTTGTAAAGGATTTAAATCGTCTCCAAGTGATTTTAAGGGTTTCTGAAACAAATTCTTGCATCTTATGCCGTTCTATATATAGGCTATTTCAACGTTAAGCACCAGACCGTACACCATACGCCATGTGGCTCCATCGAAGTAATATGCGACATAGTGAATATTCAGAGACACAAATATTATTTTACACGAAGAAATATCAATTATAATTATGTTTAAATATCGATTATAATTTGTAATTATGATTGAGAAAATGCTCGAAAAAAATATCTTTTTATTGAAAAGTAAACTATTCTTCTATAACAGTTTTAGTTTTTAATGGTTTTTGCAACAAATTAAATCACAAATAAAAAATACATGTTATAAATTATTTTCATATTCTATTGTCAAGAGGCAATCAGAATATAGGCTTACTATACCAATTAATTATCACCTCTGTATACAAACTTTGTATCACCTTAGGGTGATTTTACAATATCTTCACCAATCACGAGAAGCATGATGGTGAAGATATGGTAAAACCACCCTATATTTATAAAGTTGAAATTTCAGCAACAGGCATACTTCTACTAAGTTCAATATAGTTTTTGAGTGGATGAAATGTCAAACTAATATGCACGAAGATGCGATCAGGGAACCATAAGGACATGATAAACTTGTTCTAAAACAGATAGTTGTTCTAAAAAAGATCCAACATTTTTGTTTAACTTTCAATTTAATTCAGTTAGATACTTCCCATTTATTATTGTAAACATGGATGGCTTTAATACTGCTTGATACCAACCGTCTGCGGTTCTCTATTGTTCTGTAGCAGGTTAAATATAAGCAGTGTTTATAAGGGCGTATACCTTTGTGTCGCTACATTTGTGTACATATTTTATGAGCTGTCATCGTTAATAACAAATATGTGAAAGCATGATATATTTTTTTGTTGAAAGGTATGTAATATAAGGCTCGATTTTGTTTTGAGCGGTTTTAATTTCAGGGATTATTTCGAGGCGCGATATTTTATTTTGTTTCACATTTTGGGTACATAAATTATTTGCCAAACATTTTAAATTTATTCATGTTCTGTTTTGTTGACGTCGCATTTAATGAATGTGCCAGTTTTGTAGGTTGTCATTAACAATTCAAAGTTGATTAAGCCATGAACTGTGGTAAATATAGTTGATTGGTAATATATTTTTCACGTTGCTTAAAATGAGCGTATAATTTCTTTATATATACCAGTAATGTAATGCTCAGGTTAAATTTGACATAAAATGAAGGAAGGTAACATCGAAGTAAAATGTATGTGAAAAAACAGGTACAGATTAAGTAATGGAAATTGAAATGAAAAATGCAATAAATTGTTTGGTGTATCGGAAAAATTTGTCTTTTTATATTTTATTTCTGTGCTTGTAAAAATAACATTTCCACTAATATTATAAATCCAAAACCCGAAACGTTCGTTCGTTATGTTTTTTATTTATTACTCAATTACGCTGTGATGGTTGAACAAATTTTGATGAGATTTCGGATGGGTTAACACAACGGATCCTTTTTTTTTTCTAATAACCTACACAGCACTTTCAGGATAATATTGATTTTATAAAACAAAAATAAAATATTCAAAAGTATCTTATTTTTTTTTTTCAAAATTTATTGTCACATGTTAACATTAATGCGAGTGAAGCCCTGGGTCAAAATTAGTTTGGAAGAAAGTAATTATGTTAACAGTATCACGTGTTTGAAATAGTCTATTTTTATTAATAATCAGGTTTTTAAAGTCTTCTTTATTTCATTGTTTCAATTAATGTAATATGAACGAATAGTCTATACTATTTTCAATATTTATACATAACTGTGACTAAATAATTTAATTATCGCTAATGATTTAATTAATTTTTTAATAATTTTTTGACATGGCAAGAAAATATATTAAATTGATTTGTAAACGGCAGCAAACTAAAGCATTTTTAAACAAAACTTTAATCATCAGATTTATGTAAAATCCACTTAGCCAAATGACTAAGTGGATTTTAAATAAATCTAAAGTTGGATATTGAAATTTGGCGGTCTCTCCTAATATTTTCTAGAAAAATAAATGATTTCTTATTGTACGTCCTCTACTGATATCATTGGGACATGCTTAAATTTATTTTTAACGTTGATTATGTTACGCCATTTGCGTCGACCGAACGCAGCCACGCAGTGCTCTGTCTTGGTGCAACCATCTCTTTGGACTACGATATTTAGACTTTCTCTCCTCTGCTTATTCTGTCAGTAACATTTTTTCAAGATTATTCTTCCTGGTGACGTGACCAATGTATTGCAGAATTCTCTGGTAGCATGTGGTATTTATACCTATTACCGGAAAAATTATTAAATATTAACTTAGAGTACAATTTAAAAATAGATGATGAATATTTTCCATAATTGAAGTAAGTTAAAGTTTTGTAGCACCTGAGAAATAAAAACAGATTCATTATACGTATTTGTTTGTCCGTCCGTTCCATCCGTTTTTCTCAGAAACCGCTTAATGAAGAAACTTGAAATTTGGCAGTGTAATAAACCATATTAAATTGGATATACCTCAATAGCATCCATAAATATATATATATGGAAATTATACGGGGCTAAGTACTCGAAAGAACAATTTTACAATTCTATACGTGTGGGATTTGTAATTCTATACGTGAGGGATTTGAAAGGGTTATTAATAAAGGACTTTAAAATATAGTAATAGCTATAGAGATATACTGAAAAACAAGCAAAAAAATAATATGTTCTCGCTACTTATTTTCAAAACTACTGAATGTAAAATTATGAAAAAATAGGATTCTTATAAGCCTAAGCAAAGATTGTATATAATATATAGCGATAATATTACATCTTCTAATTATTGAAAATTGCACTATGATTTACGTAAAGATACCAGCTGGCATATATATTTACGTTGTGAAAAATTAATAATTTTAATTAGATTTATAGAAATAATGTATATCCTTAAATAATAAGTGTTTAAATATGTACATAATCCTCGTAGTGCAGGTTCTGCTCGTGTTTTACAAGTTTTGTTTTTTTTTCTTTGATAACTTACCTTAAGGAATATTTATAAAATTAAGTAAGGTCAGTTCTTTGTTACCATTTCAAACACCTTCAGATGTTTGCAGAACTTAATTTCTTGTTGTTTAAAATCTTCTAAAACCATTCTATAGTAATATACTGCTATTAGACTTCGTTAAGACATAAGAACTTAAAATGAGTTAATAATAAAGAAAATGAGTAACGGAGTCTAAAATGCTTGTTAACATCAGTAAAATAAGGCACATTCACGATCGAAAGGCAAAACTAACTTAGGTTTGCGGTAAAGGCGTCGCTGAATATTTACTTGAAATAGACATTTCGTTCTATTTATAGCGATGTGCTGTTATGTAAGGACTCGTGTGGGCTGCGTCTCTTGTTCAAATTGCAGACAACTACGCCGTTCCAATTGGGTAAAGCATAGCGTTAAACCGATTGAAATAACAAAAGTGGAATCAATTTGAGTTTTGTAATGGTTTTAAGATACGTTTAAAAATTTACGATCACTTATTCTTCTAATGGCTCTGTCTGTTTATTTTTGTCCTACTTGAAGTAAACTTACTTTAAACTGGGTGAGTAGATACTAATAGAATTATTTAGTTATTTTCTGTATCTTAGGCAGTTTCTCTACTTCTGTAAACCTCATCACCAAAAATAATAGGATTTGTACTGAAATTCATAGTTTGTTATTTATTGTGGTGGGATGTGTCCTGTTGTGCAATTTAACGATTATGGAATATACGTCGAGCTTTAGTAAGAGTGAAATCATGACCTGATCTCAATTAGAAAAAAAAGTGATGCGTCTGGTTTTGATACAATACGACTCATTTCTGAAGCGAGGGAATTCAAAATGTTCATGATTGATGTCATCTGTATAAACTAATTTTCTTGCAATATTCTGAATAATCGAAATTATCTGACTTATCAAGAGCACATTTAATTAAGTTTGCTTATGGCTTAGGCGATGCTCTGAAAATCTGCTGAGTACCGTTTTTCTCCAATAGAGTACTAGTTTCAGTGAAAAATTCTTGGTAAAATTTACTAAATTTTGAAAATCGGACATTAGAAATTGATTAACATTTATAGATGATAAATGTTTTCAAGAATTGTCTGAAAAAGTTCTGTTTAACAAAATCCCTCTCCCCGACAGCTACTTAATACCATCTTGTTTATTTCCTTCACATGTATCACATTTTCTTTCACATGTACCACATTTTCTCCATCTGCTTTTTTCCTTTTCTTAATTTTTTTGTTATTTATCTTCTATTAAATTTACCCTTACTTTCTAAATTTTGAAATAGTTCATTCTAGTCTAAAATTAAAATAAATAAAATAAATAAATTAAAATTACTAGCAAAAATTGATTCTCCTGGTTATATGTTATCGTTGATTGAATTTATAGCAATAAATCCTCCAAATTTACAAGTTTATGTATTGAAGTATAAAATAAATAAATAAAAATAATCTTGATTTATCCTAATAATTTTTGCGGTTACTTTTATATATACTTACAAATTATAAAGTTTCTTTATGTTAACAATACGACCATACTTAGTCCTCATTTAAAAAAAAAGAACAAAACTGAGAGCCTACCACGATGTAATTGTCATTTAAAATGAATGAAAAATACATGGAATATAGTAGCTTTTGGTCAGGTTCAGGTTCAGGAATAAAAAAAATAGCAAAACTTTCGTATTTTAGAGAAAAGTTGGAAGTTTTCTCTACTTGAAAAGAAAACACCTTCCAAGTGAGTTTTTGAAAATTTTACACCTGTTTTTATATCTGTCTTTCTTTTATGTGGTATTGAAAATACCAATTTTTAATGTAGTTATATTTTACGAGGAACGATTTTATAAATTATTCTTAAATTTGTTTGCTGCAAGTTGTAAAAAGTAAATATTACGCTTATACGTGTCATTCAACTCAGGCTTTCAAACCCATATAAAAGATATTCAATTCGGACTTTATAAAAATTTCAGCATTTAAAATGTTCGCTACACCCACCCTTAAAATAAAATGAATGAAAATATTTCGCTATCGCCAAACATATACTGAGAAACATGGAATTATCATTACTCTCAAATAAAGCCTTTGTATTCCACCTTGCGGTTCGAGCTTTCCACTTCCATTGTTCCATTTGGCATAACAAGCATCGAGGAATAAATGCAAAGAATGCCTTGCGGCTTTGTGTTTTGATCTTATCATAGTCACGAAGGTGTCCTTTGACGCGATGCGAATTCTCGCGGAAAGTACATTGACTCAATCTTCTCCATTATTGTAACTCTATTCATGGTAGGGATTTTTTTTAAACGTTTCGCTGGCTGTATTTCAGACTTTTAAGAAAATGATTTCGCGAAAAAAAATTTAGGGAGTTCTTTTGTCTGGCTTTATTGTTAAAGAATATTCTTGTCTAATAAAACTTAGAAGAAGGAGAAAATGAGGTATTTTCAAAGTAATATATATTTACTGCAATGTGAATAATTTATTTGGTTTTACAAATGTGTTCAAATCAAAGTCTAACTGGATGATGCTTATTTTAACATTATGGTGCCCTTGAAAAAATTTCCACTATCAATATGTCATTCTGCAATTCTGGTGAAAACTTTTATCGTTTTATGGTTTACCTGGAAAAAAGGATGAGAAAATATTTCAAATGAATGATTATTTGATCACTATATTAGATAAAGAAGCTTTAATTGAATTTAATTGAAATTTTTTTGAATTGAATTTAATAAGAAGAAAAAATTACTTAGGTTGTTACAAAGTGATGAAAAATTAGCCCTCTTGAAAAAAAAACTAACGGGAGCCGCTAGAGTATTCCACCATTGCTCTATAAATTCTTAATAGGGTTTTTAATTAGGTCGCTCTTTTTCGCATTGGGTCCATTGTAGTTATCAAGTCCCCTTAACGCAATTGATCACTACAGTAAACTCGGTAGTTATACAACCAATATAAGATGATGATTGTGTATGTTATATTGCTGATATACCGTCCGCATTCTTCATACAATCGTAGGTATCAAGAAATCTTTATTGCCTTGGATAAGTACTTCATTAACGAACCGCAACGGATGTATATTGTGATTGATTTACGTTTTTGTATGATATCTACGTTTGTAAATTTTGGTAAAAGGGGTGTAGTAATTATATAAAGTATCTTAAAGTATACTATGCAAATTTTTTATAGAAATTTAAATTAAATTATTATAATGACAAAAATATTGTTTAACAAAACAAATTGAGTATACATACAGATGAGTCCAAGTGTTTAATGTTCACAAGTAGTGAATATAAAGAATGATTTATTTCTATAACTAATCTTTTTCAATTTACCACAACAATTGTATGGGACTGTTCGGTCATGTGGTAGGTTTCAAATGCTCTATTATAGTTTAACATATTATGAAAAAAAAACACAAAAAATGAAAAAAATAAAGTAAAAAAACACAATAAAGTATAAAGAAACTCAAATTAGAGGTAATATAGAATTATATATGTATTAACGTGAGAAGGGATATGGTGCTAAAATTGCTAGAAATTAGGTAAAGTAGAATTAAAACAATCAGAATAAGATTCCGGTATCAGTTATACCTCTTGCATAGTAAAGACAAATTTAGCAATAATTTGAGTAAATTGTGTAATAAGTTGATTAATTTATTGGATTTAATTGAACATTCTAATCAAACATCAACCCAAGCAAACGACAGAGAAACCTTTGAATACGTTAATCAAATGAATTAGGTTCTATAACCTATTCAAGATATTGAAAATAACCGTACGCGAAGCCGACGTTGATCAGAAACCTCTAGTCTTTTTGGAGAAGTAAAGGCACGAATTTTGAAATTCTAAATGTGCCTGCGTAAAAGTAATCAAATTTCTGAACTTTCTTGTTATAAAATTAATATGAAATTTTTCACCTCGCAACATTTGAGTATATATTTGCATTGAGAGCAATTCGCAGCTGAAGTTTATTGGATTATCTAGAAGCATGAATAGTTTATGAGTATCTTCAGAAAGTAATGCTTTTTGGGACAGTAGTTTAAAGAGCTTTAAGAATATAAATCAAGGCCATGCGAAGCTATTTCTGTAAATGTCAAGACAAGATAAAGTTGGGTTTGAGGACTTTTTAAGACTTTGCTTTCTTTAAATATCGGTTAATATGATTTTTGCGATCACATAAGGTTGCGACTGAAAAATTTTCTAGAGTAAGGAGGTAATTTTTATGTTATAAAAGTATGTCTTTTAGCAACTTTTTTGTAAGTTTGGAATGAAAATTTGGAACTTACAGTTAAATTTTCGTCGTTATTTTCAGTATCCATGTAAAATCGATCTGGTTGGTAGTTTACTAACCAGATTTTCCCACAATGGTACCACATAAATTTGTATTCGATATAGCCGATGTTAGAATTAGAATTTTCTTTTTCTAGTTGTTATTGGCGAATGAGTTTGAGATGGTCGATGTTTAGGTGATGATAGTATAATACGATGTTGATTCAAATGCAATGGCGGGTTCAAGGGGCCCCAAAAAAATGAAATACCCTATGTATTTGAAATTTTTTTGGGAATCTTCAAATCAAACCCAGATCAATATTAGTAGGGTAGAAGATGCAGACGCCTTAGATTCGTTCCACATTAGAGACATTCAGTGTCGTAAATGAAGTACAGAAAATGATTGAAAATTTTAAGCCTGAGAAAATTTGCGAAGTCATTACAAAGAGTGACCCACTGCAATCTATTTTTGCCCACAATGTTCATATTTTCTCAAAAAAACTGTAGTTAAAGAATTAAAATTTGAATTGATAAAGGAATAATGTAACCACATGATTACACACAAGTAGCTACACAAGTAACGATTCTTAAAAGGAAAGATGGGTTTTTATAAGTTTTTATCGATTTAAGAACTTTATATAACTTTGTACTTTTATCAAAATGATAAAAAGTATTTTTTTGCTTGCCAGTATCAAATACCGAATTTAAGTGAAATTTATATTTAAAACGTTACTAAATGCCATTTTTATGAAAGTTCTGTTTCGTTTTACTCCGGATCAGTCGTTTTTGAAAGATTGATAAATGCTAGGGCCATTTATAAAATGTCATTTAGATTTCCTGCGAAATAAAATCCACATTTTGCAATGTTATTATTATATATTCAGGAGAGAGTCGGCAAAATTGAGGGAACAAGGATGTCTTCAAAAGAAATTTAGTGGATGAACACGGACGATTTGTTCGAATACGGACAATGTGCATGGCACATGTTAACTTGCGGGCTTTATTGTGATGTTCCGTGGCGTTATGCATGCAATATACGGGTATTTGCTCGCGAAGATTAGTGTCATCGGAATTTTTCTGGGAAGAAGAAAACATGGAAATGAATTTAGCTTTAGCTTAAGATGACAGAAAGGAGAAAGAGAATCCAAACAGTTTTATTAATTAGATGAAATTCATTATTGGTCATAGTAAAAACGAGTTTAATTATTTTTTTATGTGTTAGTAGATCTGTAAATGTTGGTATTATTACTATGTAAGGTATATTCTTCTATATTATCAAATTAATAGAATAATTTACATTGACCAATTATATCGCCAAATTTGAATACTCTATTTTTCTTAATATTAGATTTACTTAATATACCTATAATATTTTGAAAGTATTGAAAAGCATCGCAATTATACGAGTTCAATATTCAATATTCACTCAAAATACATATTAATTATTTGATTTTGTATTTAAATTCTACGAATATTTAAAAAATAAAACTTTTATTATTTTGCATTGTGCCTGTAAATATTCTCTAAACGCATTTAATATTTTTATTATAAAGATTTTGTCATTCTAAATTTGTAAATATTTTTACATTTAAGGCGAGGTTTAGCAAATTATATAATATGGTCCTTATTTGACATTTTGCTGGATGTGTGTGCTGATGAATTTGACTACACATTTTATAGGTAAAGCTCGGGACTAATGGAGCTTTGACGTTGATGACAAGTACGTGAACACTATTTTGATATTTTTTTGTGTTTCTAATCTGTAGTACTAATTTCATTTATTTGTTATATCTTGCAGAAGATAGCTGACTAAGTAGACTAATAACGTGCTAATAGATTATTCATTATTGCTACACTATGTTTTTTTAATATCCGTGAGATACATTTCTAATTTTCCAAGAAAGTTTTTATTCAAGACAAGAAAAACATTTTCGCCACGTATGGGAAACCTTACTCTTATATGACTATATAGTCGTAGTGAGTTAATATTAATGCAGTAAATTAATTACTATGGTGTTTTTTTAGAGTTATTGGACTGAGATTTTAGGTTATTAATGATAATATACGTGTATAATTTAACGTCAAATTATAGGGAAAAGGATTATCAAATTATGTAAAATCGAGTATAATTTTTTTAACATAAAATTTAAACGAATTTATAAAGTATGCACCTAATTGAGACTTTTGAGTTTTGGTAATATTGTGAAGTTGATTTAACTTGAAATGTTTTCAGAAAATTTTCACAAAGGTGAGCTGTTTCATGGTTATTTTATTTTATACTCATAAAGCTTTCACAGTAAAAAATGGATCCTATGATTGTAGGGAAAATCAGTGAAAGAAGGAAATAAACTGTGTCATGAGACATTCTTTGTTATACGCACGATACTTACTGATGGTCTGTCAACTTGCTTCTCTCAGAGATGATATGATTATAAAGAATATACATTAACTAGAAAATATAAAGGGTTATTTATAGAATATTGGGAAAGGCTGTAGAAAATTAAGCAAGAAAAATGCACAGTCCTTTAATTAATCTTCACGCATAAAAAGCAAAATTGTTAGACATATCTTGAACAAATAAAGACATGCAAGAAGATGTAATAAGAATAATGCAATTAAGGTAGTCAACATCTTTTCAGATTACTGGTGAATGTGATCATTTAAATCAGTGAGGTAATTTCTTATTGTCGGGATCCAGTTTATTTTGTCACTTAATAGTAAAAACGGAAAAGAGTGCTTATAAAAAGAAGCATTATGTCAAGAGCTTACGCTTCTCAGGAAAAGCTTTTTTCTTTAATTCTAGATTACTTTTTACTGTATTAACAAATTTATTGCGTTCTTATTTATTAAGGTGAACTTATAGCTAAAATAATCAGTTTTCACAACCGATTTAAGCATACAAATACAAATATCAGTCATGTACAAGGAATCGTGGAAGTTGGAATATATTCCATTTGTAAAGCAGTATTCACAGAAGGATATCTTTTTGGGAATAAATGGCGTGTGAATGGTATTTGAATGAATTTTGAGGCAATTTGAACTAAGAATTAGGTCTTAAGATAAGTTATGAAATGGAGATACTTAGCAATTGACATTTGACATTTGTCAGTTTCCATTTTATTTTATCATTTATAACAAGAACTTTGCTTTTCTATGTCGTCAGTAAATTAAATACGTAATAATAATTTTAATTACGCAATATCTAGAAATATATGCTCCCCCTAATGATTCGTTCTCTTAATTCCTATGGAGTTATTTTCATTTAAAATAATATTTACTCAGAGCTGCGTTGTTGGGTGTATCTAATATTTACCTCATATAACAATATTAATTAAAATATTGTTTTATTTTGTTTCAGAGAAATTCACCTTCAAGAACGAAGCCATTATTGGGAAATTTTAACATGTAACTCACGTAGTACTATGCTCTATTAATAACTAAAGCATTACATTAATTTTAAAACTAGTTGTTTTTAGACTGTTATGTAATATTGAACTTTTAATTACAATTTAACCATGCGCGAATAGATTCAAATATATTAGTGAAATCACTAAGTGTAAACTAAAGTAAAATGGACAATTAGTTCTGTGTAAATCTGAGACTCGCTTGAAAAATCAACTTATTTTTTTCTATATTAGTCTCTAATCTAAGTAATCTACCATGAAATCAATACTTCGCATCCACGACATCCGGGACAGTTCTCCGGGTTTCAAATCGCTGGGTAGTGCTTGCGTCCGTCTCCGCTTACCCTCGCTCGGGCACGAACACAATTCGTCCAACAAACACAGCCCGGCACATGGTGCCGATGGTGTTGTGAAGCAGAAGCACAGGGTGGTAGTGATGGGGTCGGCCAGGGTCGGAAAATCCAGCATCATATCACAGTTTCTGTATGACAAGTTTCTGTCGAGATACCGGGAGACAATTGAGGAGTTGCACAGGTTAGTTGATCTTTTTTCAATGTTACTAAAAACTTTTTTTTTCATTTATATTATTATTATATAACAAAGTTTATTGGATATAAAAGAAATTATAGAGGAAAATGATAATTTCTGAAAGTTAATTGTAATAGAGACTGACAATGATAATAGGGGCTAACGATAGTAATAGGGACTGACCATAGTAATAGGAACTAACAATAGTAACATGTACTGACTATAGCAATAGTGACTGACCAAGTTAATAGGGACTGACGACGGCAATAATGGACTGATGACGGCATTAAGAACTTATATTGGTAATAGAGATTAACAATGGTAATAGGGACTAATAATGGTAATATGGACTGACCATGGTAATAAGGACTGACGAGGGCAATAGGGATTGACATTGGTAACAGGAATTAACGACGGTAACAGGGACTGACATTAGTAACACGGATTAGTAATGGTAATAGGAACTGAGAATGGTAACAGGGATTGACAATTGTAATAGGGATTGATAACATGGTAATATGGACTGACGTGGTATTAGGAACTGATAAGGTAGTATGGATTAACAGAGGTAAAAGGACGAGAAAGTAATTTTAATCCATTTTCTTGACTTTTACTTATATAATTAATTTTGAAATACATTTTTATAAAGATAAGAAAATAAGCCAAGTAAACCTATAAGTCGGAATAATTCCAGAGACAATTTTTTAAGTTATTCTATTCTCTATAAGTAATTTTATGAACTGTCAAAAAAAATTTCGTTTTAGACGAAAATCTGCCTTATAGAAATATTTTTTTCATTGTATTTTTATGATTCGTTTATTAAAAAAAATTATTAAAAAAACATCAATGTAAATTATTTCTTTATAACTTTATGGAAAATTTATAACAACTTTCTTTAGTTACGGGCCTTAAGAAAATGAGGGAAAGTGCGATTTTTCAGAAGTAACTTGAAAATGTATAATTAATAGTTATAGTCATTTTGAGAACCCAAATATATTTTTGAAAATTTATTTATGCCTTGATTATTTTCATTATTTCACATACCTTGTTCTCGAGAGACACGATTGTAAAGTAAGTTTTAATATTTATATATGGTTATTGATACCGGTTAGGTTTAAGAATACTATTTTATTTGAAACTTCTGATGAAACAGCTGATTTTATAATAAGATAATTGTAAACCTTGTGTTTAAAGGAAAAAACGAATAAATTATAATTTGGTCTGAGTAAAAATTTTGTCTTAGGCGAACATAGTCCCAATGACAGAGAAGTAATTACAAATATTTTCCCTAGAATCAAATATGTTTGATATTTATTATTTCATCAAGACATGAGTGGTATGAAAAAAAGTTTCGGGAAAAATATCCAAAAAATAATCCATTGGGATTATTGAGAATTTTTGAAAATTCTCATTAATAATAATATTAGATTATTGATTCAATATTATTAAATGCTTTTAAATATTTAATCAACTTGGTTTTTTTATTAATTTTTACAACTTAAAAAGAATATAAGTATGAAAAATTATTATTTAAACTCGTAAATATTGTAAGAAATGTATTTAGCTAGGTGTAATTCGTGTCGCGTCTAAAGTCTGTTAAGTAATTAGTGACTAATGAAGCTATTGTAAAGGATATTATTAAAATTTTTAAAACATATTCTGACAATGAATTTCTGCAACATGAGAATAATGAGGATTTCAATTATCAACATCATTTAAAAGAAATGTAGGAAAATAGAGAATTAAAATAAAATGGAAATAAAGTTAGGAAAATAGAAAATTTTCCATTTAATCTAAGGTGAGTGAAAATATTATAAAATTCCGAATAAAGGTATACATCTCTAGAAAACTGAATGAAGGCATGGATAATTTGGTAAAGTCAATTAAAATTACTCTAAATCGTAAAATATATTTAGTCCGAGATAGTACAATCCATAGAAGCTAGTTCTAGTTCATTTTATGTTCTCGTACTACGTCAATCACTGGGGGAATAAAATGCTAGCTAGTAATATCCTTTATGGGGGTCTTTAAATTTTATGACCTGGTCAATTAGTTTTAGAATTAAAGGATGGAAATTAAAATAGTTATGTATATTATTAAGTAGATCATGCAAAAACGATACTTACTACAGAAATCCGATTAAAGGTCATAATATCGAAAACAATTTGCTGCGTTTTTACTAATTATGCTTCAAATTTCTAAGCATATAATGAAACTTTTAATGTAAGCTAAAGGCTGACTGAAGTGAAATTTGATGTAAAAATATTTTGTATTATAATTTCGGAGATTGGTCGAGTCGACTTTGAATTTCAAAATTATTGCGTTTTAAATTTAAAAAAAATAAGTAATTTAGTTAATAATATTTTTCCGAAGTTAGTATAAGCAAGCAAAATGTTGTTGGTTAGAGTTGTGTAGTTTGATGAGTCTTGGTAAAATTTGATAAAAAAGGAGAAATAGCCAACAACATTTTTGTTTTCATTACAGTTAGTTCATTTTAATATTGTTTCTAATTAAACGTTTTCAGCATTAAAAACCTGCCAATTGCTTATCGGAATACAGACGATGTGGGGTTCTGTAGTCGTCTATATCTCATGAATATTGTTGGCGTAAGGAAAATGAAATAACATTATTTCAAAGTTATAACCAAATGTTTTTGCTTTTATAACAATTTGTTAATTCTAATGTAACTTTTAATCGCACGTCTTAAGTATTTAACATCTGCCAATTGCTTGTCGGAATACAGACGGTGGAGGGTTTTGTAGTCGTCTATGTCTCCTGAACGTTGGTTGGCGTAAGGTAACCGAAATTATTTTATTTCAAAGATTTAACGAAATGGTAGTTATACAGAATTTTCAATGGCAGGTTTGAAGAATTATATGGGGTGGAGCACATTGGATATCACTTTGAAGCTGAATTTACATTTTGAAAACTTGCCTTAAAAATGAAAAATGGTAAAAGAAACATCACTTTTATTTTTAAATACTTATCGAATGATGTTAGACTCAATAACCAACGCGAAAAAAAATTCTCTTCCACTATACATCTATGAGGAGGTACATTACAAAAAAAAATGCTTGATATTTTGCCACATTTATATTCTATAACTGTAGAAATAAAGAGGCTGTGATCGATAGACGACATGACGAAATCATGAGTGATATTTTGTGTTATTTTCTCTATGGAACTCTAAAAGCGAACGGAACCATCAAAAGCGAAATCTACATTTCTGATTGGAGCACCCCATTCTGGTTATCGCAATTTTTTTCAACTCTGTCATACGTAGACATTTCTTCAGAGTTTAAGTGAAATTATTGCATTTATTTTAGTTCTTAATAGTAAAACAAGTAATGTTGCATTAGTATAGCAAGTCGACTTCTATGGTTTCCTGAATACAGAGTAGACTGGTTACAATAAAAAAGTTATTTGTGTATCATATCAGGTTTCGGATATACATTATTTCAAAGTTAAAGAAAGGGTTAAGTGTTTCGAAGTGAACGTACACCGGGCGTTGAGCGGCATCAACAAATCGTAGCAAATATCTTATTCAGCTTTTAATACATGAGTACGGCCTTGTAGAAAGAAAAATTAATTATACGGGTAAAACAACATTGAATTCGTTTAAGTCTTTCTATTCATATAAGTTCTATTTATAACGAAACGTTTAGATGTAATTATGATAGAAAAAATACTGAAACTAAAAAAAAAATATGTTGAAAAATAATAATTTTGTCAATGCTAAAGGCCTAAAAGGTTACAGGATATTATCTCATATATTTGAGAGGAACACTGAAAAAATGTTGCCATAGTTTCTATAGATATTATATAGATAGTATAGATATTAATCAATATTACACATATAGAGATACTGACAGGAAAATTTGACTACTATATTTGTTTTTGTTAACACTGCACTAACTTTTTCTCGTCAATCTTAGCTTTACCTAACGAAAGTTTATCTAACTTTAGTATTAAATAAATGGTTTGAAGCCAAATCAGCAATTTATTTCCTTTTTACACGTAGTTTACGATAATGTCATCATAAATCTTTCGTCACCAGAGGGGAGTACGAGTTACCGGACGGAGCCTCGCTTACATTGGACATTCTGGACACATCTGGCGCTCACCAGTTTCCGGCCATGCGAGCTCTTTCCGTCTCCACCGCCGGGGCCTTCATCCTCGTTTACGCCATTGACAACGAAGCCTCCTGGGAGGAAGTTTGCAGACTTCGAGAGCAGGTAAGGTAACTTATTTCCGGTGAATTAAGTCCATTTGAAGTCACTTGGTTCTACTTTTTTTTCTACATACCTATGTAGAAGAATGTTAGGAAGAATGTAACGTTAATATATCGATATCTGGGAGCAACTTGTATTTGCACGAGCGCGGAAGTTTTATTGCTAGTGACTCCAGTAGTTCGGAAGTTTTATTGGTGGTAACTCCAGTAGTGTTTTACTTTTTACTTCTGTGGCAATAGTGTTCTATATATTGTCGTTAATTATTGCCTTATCACTTGAACTTGTTTTTAGAAGAAAAACCAATGGTTGGATATCAGGGTTGCGCAATTTCAACCTCATCTTACCATTTTTACATTAATTCAGGAATAAATAGAATGTGCTGAAATGTTGTAACGATACCTACTATCAGCGTCATTAAATCATTCATAGCTTTGACTGATGTCTTTTTAATAAAATCTAATTTAACTAAGACCTGGCTATCGTAATATTTCATTTATTTCATGTCAGATATAGGAAAAGAAAGAAATGAAGAAAATAGTAGACAGTAGAAAAGAAAAGTTTTTAAAACGAGAGTGGCATAACTTTCCTCAATATATATATATATATATATATATATAAAAAAATTATCGTTAATTATATTCCAATATTCATATTTTAGACACAAGTGAATTTTTAGGGTTTTGTACCAAACTAGAAAAAATTATAGTTTTGAAAATTTGGCATGGTTATATATATATATATATATATATATATATATATATATATATATATATATATATATATATATGTATATGTATATAACCGTTAGAAAGTTGTAAAAAATATTTCCAGGGCATTTTTTTATTCGCATACCCCATTATGCAGGGTATCATCGCATGGATTTTCTAAAAGTATTGGAATATATCATGAAGGCTTTCGATATCGTTCTACGATGTATTAATCTTTAAAATGAACATTTTTGTTAAAGTTACGTGTCCCCAGCCCTTACCAGCTAAACAGCTATTTTTGAATTTCTGAAAAGTTTTCACAATATTAGTACATATAAAGAAATTCAAAAGAAAATGATAAATTCTTATTAGGTTCTATTAGTTTACGAGTAATAGTCAACCTACTTCTGACATGCAGTTGGGCTTCTAACAAGTTAATAGGAACTCTGTACAAATGAAAAATGTTAAAGTGACTTTGTATTTTGAAAATGTATGCATTCATATTTTGAAATGTATATTTATGCATCAACTGCTAAAGTGACTTTGTATTTTGAAACGTATATTTATGCATTCACATTTTGAAACGTATATTTATGAATCAACTTCTAAAGTGACTTTGTATTTTGAAGCGTATGTTTATGCATTCATATTTTTGTTTACACTCTTATTTATATAAAAACTTAACAACCGTTTTCGGTATAAGAATGGATAAATAATAGGTACAGTAACGTTTTTGGAGGTTGGCATTGCGAAGAGGTGTCTGTCAAAGTAAACTTTATGAACATATGTAGCCTTGTACGGATCGTCCAAATATCCATACGGTATATCGGTAGGTTTCATAAGTAATTTGTTGTCACATAATACTTGTTGCATAATATTTAAAGACTTTGACGAAGACCAAAGCAAATTGCAGTGTTTAAATTTATACCTGACGCGATCTTTAATACAACTGTTTGCGCCGTCACACCTGGTGGTAAATAAATAGATAATATTTTTTTTTAATTTTCCTTTTGTAGTTGGATTATATAGTTTCTTCTTTATGCTTTTTTTTCTATGTTGTCATGTTTTCAAATATTGACTAAAACATCTAGGTAAGCATATAGATGTATTGATTACGAAACCCTACATTGTGCGTTCTTGAACAAGATCTCGGCTGTTTGTTAATTTCACTTTACATTCAGTTTATCCTTTGTTATCCTGGTGTTATATTTAATAATTTTATATCGAACGTATATCGAATCGGTACATTTTGATTAGTCAAATTATCCTTTAATTTTAATAAATTTTATTTTAAAGTCGCTTAATTTTAATGAAATGTTATGTTTACACACAGTCATATTTTATTGTTATTACCATTTTATACTTTTTAATTTTATAAAATTCTCCGCGTGTCTTTATACTTAAAATTATACTTTTGATTTTACAAAATTTGGTTTCACAGTCTTCACTTCAGTTTTCAAATAAATGTTATTTTGCATGTTTTTTGTTGTCACTGTTTCATAATCTTTAATTTTATCAAAATCGACATGTTTTAATAATTAAAAATATTCTTTTCATTTTATAAAATTTTGTTTTACAGTGTTCGCTTTAGTTTCCTGAAATGTTATTTTTACAAACAGCTATGTGTAGATTTTATGACCGTTTTATACTCATTAATTTTATATCGAATTGGAACTTTTTTAATAATCAAAATAATTTTTTTGATTTTATAAAATTCACTTTTACGGTCCACATTTAAATTTTTGAAACCCATCTATATATTATTTATTAATATTGATTTAATAGTTTAGTCCTTAAATTTAGCGGTTTATAAAACTCTAACAGTTTAAGCACTTTTGGTTTTGCCATAGTCGGCTAAATGTGGTTAAGTTCATTTAAAATATAGAAAGTACATATTGAACTTATGTTGATAATAATACACACCTATAAAATAAGTTCAAAAAAGTTACACACGTGGTTGATGAAAAACTATTTGTAATATGTAAAACAATATAATGTAATGTATAAAGCAATAAAATATACTTAGATCAAAAAATACCTAAATTGAAATATGTTAAATTAAAAAAGGAATACACTTTGTAGTTTTCAGGGTTTTCAGCCTCTTTTTTGTTTTTAAAAATAATTAAGATACCATTTTGAAGAAATGAAGACAAACATTAGTTTTTAAATGTAAAGATTTTGAGATGAATTAATTGAGGGTGATCTATGAAAAAGAAATATTTCTTGAAATAACTCAGAGTACGTTACACTTTCAGTAGACTTTAGGTTGGAACCATTTTAATGAAATTCCCTTATTTCTCTGTCTGTGTGAGTGTGTCCTTGAAGCTAGAAATTTGGTTTTGTTTTGCACATAATTATGGAGAATCATCTATTTACGGAACCCTACATAAAGAAGCGTGCTTGCCAGACTAAGTGAAGCGTGCTTGCCAGACTATTTCGAAGTAAGTTAATAAAAAATTTAAAAAAATATATTTAAAATAGTCAATATTTTTGAAGTTATACAACATCTTTAGACGTGTTATGAAAAAATTATTAGAGTGAAATTTTGGAAATACGAGATGAAGTTGGCAACGATGCAACACAAAAACGACATCATGAAGTTGCTCATTATACATATATTTCTTATCGATTTACTTGTCCGAGGCGTATGAAACAGTCTGTTTGATTGATAGGGTCGTTAAACGATTATTTGATATTCAAAAATTATATTGTGACCGTATTTGTTCGAATTATCACAGCTACCAAACGATCATGAGTTGGTGCAAGAAAAAAATGCGTATTTATTTCATAAGACGAATGTAGACACATCGTAGTTTATTTTTCTGTTGGCTTTCTATTTTAAGCCGATCATCTGCCACATCGTTTTGAATTCGGTATGTATTTGTTTGCATTATAAATTATAAATTATTAAAAACTTAATATTAATCAATTAAAATAAATTTTCAGCATATTCATTTATTTTCAATCCTCTCGTTTAACACGGCGACATGTCATCGGCATCCACTATTTTATTTATCTGCTGGCTTTCTGTTATAATTCAATTATCTGCCAGACTGTTTCCAAATTATCACGCTTCAACTTTATTATTCTCTTTTTTACTAATTTGAAGTTAATAGTAATCCATACAATAAAAAACGTTTATTGAAATAATTAAAGTTAATTTTAAAATTAATTTTGAATTTAAAATAATTAATTTTAAATTTAATTTGACAGACGAGTGATCCACCATTTATTTTTCTGCTGGCTTTTCATTGTTCTTGTATTACGCAAAATAAGTATAACTTCTAACGCGCGTACATAAGTACATATGAATATTTTATTTATGAAGTATTTTGACAATTCATTTACGACCTTTAGATCGAATAAGTACTGTATAATAGACAAACTAATTAGACAAATGTGTAATTCTATACATAATTCAAAATCATAGACTTTTATTTTTTTTTCTTTGCTTATAGATCGATCGGAAGTACCCTATTGGTTTTTATAAGTTTGACGTTCTGTTACTAAGACTATCGTATGAATTAAAAAAATAAACTAAGACCCTTTAAGGGTCATACTTTTCTGTTGCGTGAATAAAACTTGCAATATACAGAAATTTAAGGCCTCAGTATACAATATTTCAACTCGATATTTCAAACCATGTCTGCGAAAAAAGACTTTGACAGACAGATTAACGGTCGGACGGATTATCGAGTGATCCTATAAGAGACTCGTTTTTTTCATTGTAAGGACGGAACTCTTAAAAGAATACATAAAAAACGAGCAAATATTTATATTTGCGAATAGAATTAAGAATACACTTAATTTAAACTAGTTTCGAACTTGTTTCAATGGATCTTTTTAGTCGATTACCATTTTATATCGATTCCTAATTTATCAAATATCGATTTTATAATTAGTGTATACTCATATCGTCCGTAAGAGAATGGACAAATATATTTACTAACTTGGTAACGTAATTTCACAATTAAACGAAACTACGTGATGTAGTATTATTTCTACTTTCTTTAATTTCTTTACCACGATCTAGATTTCGTTGTATTACAACATCTTCAGGTGGGCTATTATTCTTTGCTAATAGCGCACCTGAAGATGTTGTAATACAACGAAACCTGGGTCGTGGTAAAGAACTTAAAGAAAGTAGAAATAATACTACATCACGTAGTTTCATTTAATTGTGAATAATGAATTTCTACTAAATCCACGCCAAATATATTCAACGTAATTTCAGTTTCGATCCATACAAATGATGAATCGTAATTTAGAAATAATTGTCTTTGAGATGCGTTTACCATTATTTTGACCTTTCATCAAAAGGGATACCTGACTGAGGCAGATCATGTTGTGAATATAATATATACTTCTACTAATTCACTTGTATGAAACTGTTCTCTTAGTTCTTGTCAGATAAAAGACCCTGTCAAAGTTATATAGGCGTATCTAGTTACAAATTTCAAAGTACCGCCCTTTGTAGAGGAAATTATCGTCCGAGGGAGAAACTTATTAAAATCCCTTAATATTAATTATGAGCATTGATTTCTTAGTTAAAACACTAATTAAAACCATCGGTCCATCGACCTTTAAACATTTTTTTTTATAAAAAAATAATAATGTTTTATTGCCACCTCGAGTCAAATAGAAAGCCTTTATTCAAACCTTTTTCAAACCGGAAGTCCTTTCCAATGAGTTCAAAAGCGGCGTTAGATTAAATCGCGTTAGGCGAGTCAATGTCCTTTGAGGGCTCGATTGGGTTTGAGCGTAACGAATTGTAAAAATGACGTAAGCGAATTCGAAACAATTTATTGGTTCAACGGACGCTTCGTGGGTGTAAGCGATATCGCGGAAAGGCGCCGAGTTGTGGTTTTGCGTAGCTTTGCCCTGGCGTTGAAGGTGTGAAAATGACTTTTACAACATTCCTGTAAGTGAAAACAGAAAAACTGGTAAGGTGCTGTGATCAAAGCTGTTTTGGGAAATGGAAAAGAGGCTACGTTCGTTTCTTAGAAGTTCTTGTCGTGGATTGGTGTTGTTCGCGTAAACAGCTCCGTGGAACGTTTGTTTTATGTGCAATGAGGTGAATGGTATTGAAGTGAAGTAATTATGAGCGAAAATATTATGAATACAATTCTAAACGTTATAGGTCTATTGTTCGCTGTACATCGATATTGATTTTATCAACACTACTTTGTTTTCAACGAACGATTTAAAACGTAAATTTTTCTTTCGTCTTTTTCCGAAAACGTTGCGGGAATTAGAAAAGAACCAATTGTGTTATATTTTACCGTATTTCCTAGATTATTACGTAATGTACTCTTGAGATAAAGTGGAAGATACATTTGGCGTTAATTTTGTTGAAATTCATTATTCACAATTAAATGAAACTACGTGATGTAGTATTATTTCTATTTTCCTTAAGTTCTTTACCACGACCTGAGTTTCGTTGTATTACAACATCTTTAGGTGGGATATTAGCAAAGAATTTCATTGCTAATATCCCCCCAAAGAATTTCTTTAACCTAGGTCGTGGTAAAAAACTTAAAGAAAGTAGAAATAATACTACATAACGTAGTTTCATTAATCGATGGAGATTCCTGTGATTTGTCGTATTAGCAATTACGGTAATTGTAATTAGCTCGAACAGCCGTATTAACAGTGGACAGGAATTCAATGCATTCTATATTATCACTTGTCAAAACTACTATACATTTATAAAAGACATTAAAAATGTATTTACATACATTAATAGGATAGAAGTTTTAACTAACTGCTTCGATAGATGATTAGGATTTGAGTTTATTCACCTACTTATTTCCCATGCTTCGTTTGACCAGAAATTTTTTGCTTATGTAAATTATTATATAGTTTGTTTGTTCGTCTTTTGTGTTTAATACTAATTTAATAAAACTCGTATAATATTTACTATAAATGTATATAATCTAATTTTTAGTGGAAATTGTTGTTCATTATTTCAATTTACATAGTTTTATTAAAAGGCGTAAGTGAATAGATCTTCGAAAGTGTATACAAAATTAGGAAAGCCAAATTATTAATTTTACAGAAAAAGTATTCAAATATACAAAGTACAGATTTTTTAATTTGCAGTGCGTTATTACCACATCAATACTAATGTTAATTTGATTTACCCCTATTAATGATCAATTAAGATTTTCGTAATGGCAAATTTATAACGTGTTATCGTTCAGTTAAACTACCAATGCCTGTTAATATTATAAAGGAAAAAAATATTTTATTTTAATAACCTAAAAAAAACGAGCAACAGATTTTTTCCTCGAGTAACGCAATATAAACTTCATGCAATGCTAATGAGGTGCTCGCATGATGTAGTTCATGTAGCAGAGAAACACACTTTGCATAAATGTATCGCTAATACCAAAAAAGGGCATCATGGTTTTTGTTATTAAATTTAAAAGGCTACATATTTTTTTATGAAACTTTCACTAGATATGGTTTATTATTCAAATTAAAATATAGGAAAGTATAACCCGATAAATAGTATTATTCCTTTAGGATTGATGTTTATTACTCAATATTGAAATTTTAGTACTACAACAGCTAAATAAATAACGAAATTGATTAATAGGGACAAAGGTTTAGCATTATTTGGAGAGAGGTGTTGCAATAATCGCAATGGATCAGGGACAGATCTTGCCGCTTCGTGCTGTTGAAGCTTTTGTATTTTATTTTATCATATGGTATTTTGTTTGCAATCAGTGATTCATTTGTTTTCACTTCGTATGTTTATCACTAGCTGTGCTCATAACCTTATATGCAAGGATTTTTGGATTCGTTTAGAGAGATATTAAGGAAAAACTGTTAAGCACGAGTGGAACTCGCGCTACCAGGGTCCGTATACATTAAGGCAGTTATAAACATTTAATGGTACACTTTAGTTTTTTCACAATGTGAATAAGTTGCACATTATATATTTCACAGGTGTAACAATAAGTTAACGACAAAAATGTGTAAGTTCACATTGAATTAGACATAATTGATTTCTGTGATATAAAACTTCAAAAGATTGTAGATCGAACGTAGGTATGATGAAAGGATAAAAAACCAATATCACATTTAAACGAGAGAAAAATAGAAATACCCTATAGGTTTTGATGATCAGTGAGCAAGATTATGGTAAAAATTAAAACGTAATACATTTTGGAAAGCAATATCTTTTTACAGCATGAACCAATAAACTTTCACCAATAAACTTTTAATGAAATTTTCACAACTATATAAAGCTAAGGGCTCAGTACACGATATATCGTTTCTGTGAAAAAGGGCTTTGGCAGACGGATGGATAACGGTTTTTTTTCATTTTCACGAACGGAACCCGGACGGAATGTATATGTATATATATATATATATATACATATATATATATATATATATATATATATATATATATATATATAATTATATAATTTCATACAGGAGAATTTCTAGATTCCGCTGTATTTGAATACATATTTGGCCTGCATTATGTGCTAGGTTACGTTACGTGTACGTGTACCTACGACCGCCTCAGTAAATAAAATCGGGTAGACTTGTTTTACGGAATCATCATCCAACATCATCATAATTTCAATAGGTATATCCACTACATTGTATGCTTGCTACATGGCTATTCTACTTCTACATCAAATTTTACGTGATGTAGTGGAAACATTTTTAAGCAAATGTGATTTATGTGCGTGAAGATCTTTCAAAAAATACGAAAAAAATCATATTTTCCAAACTATTGAATTTTGCGGAACTAATGTTTCTTTTTTAATGGTTCATCAGTACTCTATCTAAAAAAATTGGGCCACCTATATAACTAGCAGACATCACGATGAAACAACTAAGTTGGTGCTGGGGTTATCATCTATTACCTGTGTGTATCACGGCTTCATAAATTAAAAGTGGTTTTAAATTAAAAGTGGTTTCCAATTGAATCCGTTTGTACAGGTAGACAGATAAAATTTTTTTAACACTAGATTCTTTTAAGTAATCGAAAACGCCAATGAAAAGAATACATAAAAGTTAAAAATTCGAAAAATCAGAGAGTGTTATTAATCTATATTGATTACAAATTGCTTATTTGATATCGTTTCTGAAGCGAGTTCCGTCGTTTGAAAAACAACATAAACGTCAAGCAATGTTAATGAGGTGTACGGATCGAATAATATAAACGAATATTTGATACGTTATTGGCTCAATCGTTCGCGTTTTGGAATATTTTATCTCAAAGACGAGAACCGCGAGCGATCGAAGACTAAATTCGATATCTGGCGATATTGGAAGCGAACAGCTCTCAAATGAGGCTGAGGTAGCAACAGGATTCAATAAAAGTGACAAAATGTTATTCAATGATTGCTCTAAATCGATAAAATAGTGATGCTCCAAAACGAGTGCCTAGTGAACTGGATAAATATCAGCGCACGTTGTGCACGTACGAAAAATGAAAATTAGGGATGTACCGACAAGGGCTTTTGCCGACTAGCTGATATCGTCGACTGTTTTGTTGTAGTAGCAGATAATTAAGCTAGTCTTTGATTATTTGAGACATTTAAATTAGTATTTTAATTTATGTTACTATGTTCACTAGAGTATAATGTATTATTTGGCTATTTATTTTCTATTATAACATACTTATTTTTCATTTGCTTCCAAAAAAATATAAAATTGTTAAACTGTAATAAAAAGTTCATATTGTTGATATTATTATGTTTAAAGAAATGTTAAAACATCGTTACTTACCTTAGTTATCCACTAGTCCATGTCAATTTTGTGTGATGTTTACACTTACTCAATGGATAATAAATATGAAGATTTTAAATTAAAAATATAATTTCATTTAAAAATATAATTCAAAATTAATGTGAGGATGACATTTACTGCAAATAATGATTTTTTCAAAACCGACTAATCGATGGTTTCTGCAGACTAAAAGTCGACTATTAATGTCGTTGACTAGTCTGTTTAACTGACTAATCGATATATGTCTATAAGGAGCATGTTTTTTTCGATACATTCAGCAATATCTTTTAAACTAAAATTGTGAAAAAAATTGTTTCGAAATGGTTATAACTCGCCATTTTAATCGATGATCACAAGGAATATGAAATGAAACAAAAAAAAATTCTGGAAACTTAACTTGATACGTATAATTTAATATTTAGAACAAACTATTGAAAGGGCTATTATTTTGCAATTAATCGTAATGCAATGATAATATTATAATTTTTCTCAATAAAATCCTCGCTCAATTGACAATTCTGTATTCTGTTACTAAAATTACTACAAAGAAATTCTGGATTGTAAACAACACAAATACTTCATCACTTGACTCTAAAGTCGTGAATTGAACAGCACTGCAATATATACATATATATATATATATATATATATATATATATATATATATATATATATATATATATATATATATATATATATAATGTACCCTCCTGTGTATCCCATATGAGGAGTAGTCATGACTTTTGAAGCAGTGAAATCTAACAAATGTTTTATATGTTTTTCAAGATATGGTTAAATACACAAAATTGGTAATATTATGATTTCTCAACACTCGCATGGTGTGTCATAAAATGACAGAGAGGAAAGAGGTATATATTTTGAAGGTTATTTCCGACAAGCAGTAATTTTCTATCTATATATCACATCAAGTTCTATAAATTTCTTACAATGTAATATTAAAGTTACCTAATGCTCTTTCATCTTACAAGTGTCTCAATTTAGTGGAATGGAAGAAGGTATCGGTCTTTCTTCCAGAGTTGGGAAATAAAATTTATACTATTTTAGAAGTGATGGTAGATAGATCATTATTTCAATGTTGCTTTTTTCCTTCTGCTGTAAACGAAAGCACTCGTTAAATATTTGACCCGCGGGTAATTAAATCTTGGCAACGTTAAAAGCTGTCTGTTAATGTATAGGCTGCCGCCTACAGTTGGTACCTATATAATAATATTTTATGTTTATTTAAAATTCACCGCATCTCTTCTTGTTTGTTTTAAATTTCTGGCCCAGTTTCTTTTAAATTAAAAGTATATAAATAGATATATTACTCTTATAATTGTAATTTATATAAAACGTGAGTTTTTTTTATATAATTTTAGGTATTCGAATGAAATTATTATTTTCAAACATATTCTAGATCTTAAAATTAAGTAACTCAAATATACATAGTTAACAAAAAATACTGGTGCGTGATTATGACCACACGATAGAAGTGAAAACTAAAATAAAAAATACAATAACATACGCGTATTATATTAAAATACTCTCAAATAAAATATGAAACACTAACTGTATACACTTGAAATATTACACTGATTGTATACAATAGCTTATGGCATTTTATATTTAATTGTACTGAAATAAAATATTAATCAAAAATAAAAAATAATTCTTGAAACGATGCACTACTTGTTATACAATGAACTTGCTTGGCCGATGCCGAAACAAGCCGAGTTTACCCGATTCAGCGTCACCCATCCGAGCGTGATGGCACAGTTTCATTCACGGCGCATAAAAAGTGCGCATGGTACGCCTAACGAAGTTTTCACAAAAATATATTATTTGTAATGAAACTGGGAACGTAAACGATAATGGGATAGGTTTTGTCTTTTGATGGCCTGGTGGATCCTGTTTTTGGTGTGAACTTTGCCCATTTGAAATAGGATGTAATTTCACAGAATCAAGAAGCGCGCGCTAATTTATTTTCTGTAAAATGTGTAAGTCTGCTAATCGCCATTACAGATCTTATTGTGGTCTTGAAAAGGTACATTCCCCTATAAGAATAATGTCAAAATAATAACATTTTTTATGAGTGTATATAAGCAGATATCCTCCCCACTCGTTACACTTCATAGGCATGAGGGACTGCATCCGCCAGAAATCCCCATTAGATAGAAATATGTAGGTACCGCGTAAATATATACAAGGATAAATAATTACCTTTATAATGACTAAGCTACTATAATAGAACTAATATAATGAAGTATATGCTTAAAAAAGTTTGGTAACTAAATCAATTTAACTGTCAATAGAGAAATTTATTTACAACCGCGCCCTCGTATCCGCCACCATATCGTATATCGGCCAATGTACCCGCGGGTCGTTAGCAAGGGATGAAATAAGAAGAAAGATATAGATATTTATTTATATAAGGATTCACAACTTTTCAGAATAAACGTTCATCAATACGATGTTCCGCAATAATATTTTACTATTAAAAAGCTTACCGTATAAAGCTTACGTAACTTATTGACGTTAAGTAGCCGGGGAAAAAACTATAAAAAATATTTTCGTTATATATAGTCTGTTTTTAAATATAAGGTGTAACCAAAAACGATAAATAGGTAAATAAACAGAATTTATTATATTAGTAGAGGTATTTGGTTAATCGATGTATTTTAGGGAAAAGGAATTACGTCAAAGGGCATTTCACAAGTAGGAGATGTCGTTTGCAATTACTAACCCGAAACATCACGATAATGACAAGTGACCTTTATGAGGCAATATTAAATTATATTATGAGATCGGCGAAGCGAAAGGTCACGGACAAGCAAGGATATTTTTGTTAAATACTGTCTGGTAACTTATGCCCTTATATCGTCCAAATTTCGTACCTGACAGCCACGACTTGTCATTAATTGACATATTATCTTACGCTGTTCAGTTTTACAAGTTTTATTTACCACTTTTTATTTATTTTTACCACTTTTGTAGCTAAATATACTCTTTTGCAAAAAAGAGTACTTACGATTTTTAAGATTAGTTCAATTAAAAGCATAAGGAAATCAGATTTCATGCAAAAAATTAAATAATTATTATTTACTAAGTGTAAAAACTTTCGGCTTGTAAATTAGATTTTGGTTATTTGTCTTTTTGTATTGTATTTTAATTCCTCGTTTCAACAAAATAGGATGCATTCAACTGGCAATATTCTTTATTTAACCAAAGTTATAAAAGAAAGAAAAGGAAATTAGTATCGAGTGTGGCCTTTTTGCCGAAGTGACTGTTGCAATTCTAGGTTTAGAACCCTCGATGAGGTTTTTAATTATTTCTTCACCCCCACTTGGACGTAATAATTGTTTTTAGCTTTCGGATATTTCGTGGAGGTGGATGTGCAGCTAAACACGCTGTTTTAGAATGTCACACAAATATTCAATAGGATTGAATCGAGATTTAATCTAAATGGCGAATCCCAACTTCAGTCACGTAATCATCTACTTAGTGAGATACGGTCAGTATAAAACTAAATTCATAAAACTGTCTATAATTTCGTAATGCACCGGGAAAAATAATGTCTGTCTTTTAATAGATCTATGGCAGATAAAAGGGTGAGATTAATATGAGTAGGTTTGGAAACAATATGTGACGCTTCTTAATTATTCCAAAGATAATTTGTGAAAACTGGAATATTATATTTCAAATTTAGTTTAGCGTGACATTGTCGTTTTTGCCGCATTACTTCCGCCACATTTTTTCGTAACGATATCTGAATATCCTTAAATGCCTGATTTTTGTAATCAAAATTTCTTTAGGTACACCTTGCCCATTTTTACCAACCAGTGAATGAAAGTAAGCCATTACACTCGGGTCGGTGACGCTGAATCGGGTAAACTCGGTTCCCTTCGGCATCAGCTAAGTGAACTACTTCTTTAGGCGCATTATAGGCCTTTTTAAAATTTCAAGTGAACTACTTTTTTAGACGTATCTTGCATACTTTATTTTAGATATTTAATTAAATTTAAATTTAAAGTATTTATAATATATTTCCGTTTCCATAAACGTATTGTTTTATTCTTAAAGGTAAACTCGTCTCTCTTCGAATCGGCCAAGCGAGTTCACTGTTTAACGCGGAGTGGATTGTTTTAAGTATTATGTTTTATTATTGATTAGTATTTTATTTGAGAGTCATTTAATATAATACACGTATGTTATTTTCTTTTAAAATAATAACCTCGCATTGTTCCTAATTCGCAAAACTAATATCTATCGTAACATCAACGTATTTATTATCATATACACTTGTAATTACACATGTAAAATTATAAATACATTTATATATATATATATATATATATATATATATATATATATATATATATATATATACATACACATATATACAAATATTTAAGGAAAAAATTCATTCCAGGATACTAAGTTTAGACTATAGTACTTTATCACTTAGAAAAGCAACAAAATAAACATATACTCACTAGTATATTTCACTTCATTTTAAATAGATGGCGCTAAAATAAAAATGTTCTCGTTTTTTGAATAGTTTTAACAATAGTTTTGGAGGATAAAAATAGTTTTTGCTTCTTTATCTATATTTAATATTGGAAGAATTTATTTGTTTTATTTTATTTAGAAGAAGGAAAACAAGACATGTCATTCTGAGATTCGAACCAAGTATTTCTAAGTTTAGACTCTATTTCAATACCGCCGCGCTAATGACATTAATTTCATTTGTCAAAATGTTTGTGGTAATTATGTTAAAATTTGGTAATCTCCAATTTTTTCAGTTATTTTAATAAACGCAGTATCTAAAAGCTGATGTGTATAAAGGAGGGAGACACACATAAAGAAAGGTAATGCAATACCTTAAGACGTTTCTTAAATACAGCTAATTAGTCTGTTACAATGGAAATACATAGTTTACCTTAAAATTGTATTTAGCGGTGTATTACAGCAACAAAAAATCCGCACAAATGTACTTTAGTTCACTGTAATTAAAATATTATAAATACAATAACTGGTATTTTTATTATTATTTAAAGTCTTAATTTTGCGCTGAGGCACCCTTATAATCTAATGGCGAGTAGCGAGACAATATCAATGTTAATACTTATATTTTACTCAGAAAATATGTAGCAAATATATAATATCTAATGAAAATTTAGTGTTCATAATTGTGAAAATGAATTTAAAATGGCAATTTAAGCGCAATATGGCGTTTTACTATTTTTTCCTGCATGATCCTTATAAGTAATGTGAGTAAAGTATTTGAATACATATATCTTGAGTGCGTGTTCGGGTGTAAAGTTTAATTTTATTACAAAATTTAGGTACATTAATAAGAAGCGAACAAGAGGTTGTGGTAAATTGAGAGTAGGGAGGCTGCGTAAAATTTTCCGTCGTAGATCAAGGCCATGTGAATATAAGGTTATAAATATAGAGCCGGTGTAAAGTGAGGGTTTGAGAATTTTCCAATATGTCGGACGAAAGAGAAAGAAAATATTGAGTGCGTCGTTCAGCCACTTGAGTTGTGATGGGTGCTTAAAAATATGATCCTATATAACGTTAATATTAGCATTGGAGGTATGATGGTATAATCGGCATTCGTTCGGTAATATAGTATAAAAGGAGGATATGTTCGTACCATAACTAAGGGAAATAAGGTAGGTGAACATGAGCCGCGTTGAGTTGAAAAGTGTGATAAGGTTTACATTAAAATAAAATAATAATAACATTTTCAATTGAAGAAAATAATTTTGAAAACAGCTAGAAAGAAGTATGATATTTAGCCATATTTTTTATTAAAATAAATACGAGCGGAAAGTTAGTGAGATTTGTATATGAAATTTTTACTTGCTTGACTATGGTAAAATCATCGTTTCTAGAGTAAGTTCAGTATATTTTGTATCTCAAAGGGGAAAAATAAATTATTATAAGATCACTCACGTGTACGTCCGTTTGTCTATTTTAGTCTTTTTTTTCGGAAACGGTTTGATTTAGAAAACTGAAATTTGACGCAATGATAGAAAATATAAAATTATTCATAAAACACCCGTATTTTTACCCCATATATAATATTAAGCATATAATATTAAGCATTATAATATTATAATATTAGGCATTATAATAATATATAAAATTATTTATAAAGAAACATATATTTATAAAATTATTTATATTAAAATTTTCGAGGGTGTGAATGAAGTAATTGTACTTTTTTTTCTTTCCAAATGTTACGTGGACATTAATTGTAGGAGTAAGACATAAACAATTGAAAACAATTTTTTTCAAACTAACTTGTTCATGAAATATCCATGGAAGTATTTATTACATTTATATATCATATTCATCAATATTGCTTTTTACAGTTAAAATAACTTAAAATACAACCAACCGAAAAGAAATATTTTTGGGTTTTAAAAATAAAATGAATAAGGCGGTAAGAGTTTGATAATATTAATAAATACAATTTTGCATATTATAATCTTTTGGATTTTTATTTTACGTTCTTCTAATTTCATTTCATAAACCACCACCAAATGAAATAGAGCTGGCAGTAATAATGCAAGACAATACTAAGCTTTCAAGCTAACACATGTTTATAAAATCAGGAGAGCTCATTTGGTAATGTTATTTCAATCAATCAATAATGCTATTTCTTTGCCATGTGGCAACGAACAATTCAAGTTTGAAGGTTTGAAGCTATACTCATATAATTTGTTTATAGCATATTTATCAGGAGGCAACAGTATTTATGAATTGACAAATATCGTCAAATCAACCATTAAAACTTATAGTTGAATGCTTTCTGTTAATGTTGCTATTTGTGGTTTTGATTAAAATTTTTTTTTGCGATACAATATAATTAACATTTATGCTTTTACGCAATAACCTAATGGAACGACTATAGAGATAAAAGGTGACACGCAGAACCGGAGTTCCTTGAGAATTTTCTTTTTCGGGAAAACTAGAAGTTCTCAGAAACCGTTGGCCGTAACGAACTGAAACGAGAGGTGATCAGAAAAGTCTTATCAAATTTATCAAGTTTTCATGAAAGTATATGAAAGCTTAACTGTTATTTTTCGAACCTGATAAAGAACGCAAAAGTTGTGTGTTCTTTGCAAATTTGCACTGCGTAATCGGATTCATGACTTAAGGCTTTTTTCCTTTTTTAAATAGTAGTATACAATAAAACGAATACTATTTTTCGGCTAAGTTTGAAAAAAGGTTTATCTAAAATTCTGATCTCTATGGCTGGTGGAAATGTTATTCATATATAAATGGATACACATATACATACGCGATAATACCCATACATTTTATAATACATATACAAAACTTTCGGACGACGCATTTTTCGACTTCCGAAGTACATCATCAGTGGAGAGATTGGGCATTTTTTGAAAATTTTCAATGTCAGAGTGGCTTCAAAAGTATCGTTTTCCTCGAGGAAATTAGTTAAAAATGCCTTTTAAAATAAAAGGAGTTTTCCTTAATAAATTTAGAGATTTACTTCGCGTAATTTATTATGAAGAGAAATTTAATATGGATATAAAGCTCCATTAACTGGCTAGTGCAATATCGTTTGCTTGATACATCAAACGGCTGTTTAAGTGATGGCGCTACAAAGGAGCAATATATATGAAACGAAAGAAATGAAAATGTTTGCTAACATTTTTTGTTTAAAAATAACAAAATAAAATGAAACTACGTGATGTAGTATTATTTCTACTATCTTTAAGTTCTTTACCACGACCAAGGTTTCGTTGTATTACAACATCTTCAGGTGGCTATTAGCAAAGATTCTTTGCTAATAGTCCACCTGAATAATAATCAGGTAGGCTATTAGCAAAGATCTTCGCTAATAGCCCACCTGAAGATGTTGTAATACAACGAAACCTAGGTCGTGGTAAAGAACTTAAAGAAAGTAGAAATAATACTACATCACGTAGTTTCATTTAATTGTGAATAATGAATTTCTACAAAATTAACGCCAAATATATTCAATATTTAAAAATAAAATGATTTGATTTGTCCAATACTTTATACTAAACAAGTATATAGTGATTTATGTGGCTTAAGGGCTCAACTTTAAAGTCAGTCCTTTTAGTGGCATTTTAATATAAAAGTTATAGTAAAATAAATCGAAGGGCTGTAATAAAACTCCAACACAATTGTGTGAGTACTTTGAGTTGTTACGTTTCATCTCTTTCTCATGGGAAATTACACTTTTGAAGTGTATTTAGTTTTTTTAGGATTCCGTACCTCAAAAGGAAAAATGGAAAACTTTGAAGACCCTTCAGGTATCTGTCTGCCAGAGTCATATTTTACAGAAATCCGTTGCCCTCGAAAATTGAAATTTAGCATAATAATGAAATATTATAACCAGTGTCTTTTTATTTATTTATTTATATTTATTTCTTGGAAAACCCATGCCAAACTTACTTGCGATTATCGTAGATCTTACAATTTTGAAAATGCACACCATGTTTTGACGCCTTGAAAGATATAATAGGTAATAAATTTTTTTGTTTGCGAAATTACTCAACCTGAATTTATGAAGACGTAGCTTTCTACAAAACCCTATTTGAGTTTTGTACAAATCTACCCAAAGGTTTACGAAAGCTATTGCGATTATCGTAGATCTTACAATATTTAAAATATTTTGACAAATTATCTTACAATATTTAAATATAATCTTATAATATTTTGACGCCTTGAAAGATATAATAGGCAAATTTTTTTGTTTGCAAAAAATTAAAATTGATAAATATTTTAATAGAAATATTTTGGACCCATAAATGTTTATGTGTCTAAATGTATACGGATCTCTCAAAGTGCGAGATCTACTCGAGTTTGACAGGTATATTTTTTAGTACGCTCTGTTCCTACATAATATGCTACAGTTACGAGATTCATTGTTTAGGATAGAACTTGTTTTGAATAGGTTAATTTTTTAATACGAATAATATATCTATTTAGTGTTTAATCAGAAAATAATTAAAAATAAAACACATTATCCTGTTTATGAAAATAAATTGTAATAATGATCAATGATCTTTTCATTCCTTGTCATGGTACTCAAAAATTATTTACTTAAGTTAGTTACATAGTACCTAACGAACAACACGGAGTTTGACTTTCCAATCAAATTGTAAGTTGAAGGGCCCGTATCTGGTGATTATCCGCATCAAGGGTAAAACTGTAATTCTATATCTCCTTTAATTATTGTTTAAGGGTAACTCCCTTAAGATCGGGTATAAATCGCAAAACTTGGCTTCTAAGCGAAGGCCAAGTTAATCTCCCTTTTGTGTTTAATCAATCGAACAATATTAATGAAGTGGGCCTCGATTCGATATCTTACTAAGACGCGTCGTTAAATTACGATCCAATTTTTATTGAGTCGCTGCAACAATAGAGTGTAAAGTCATTTAAAGCTGGAAAAGTAAATTGGGTATTTGACTAATTTTTTTTATTTCATTAATTATAATTTCAAGGTTCAAGCTGATAAAGAGTGATTTTTTTTAAATAATCTTAAAAATTGATCGAGTTATAAAAGTTTCAATTTAATCTTTAGACAAGTACAAGAATACTGTGTTGTGACGTCATTTTTAATATTGCACATTATATTCTACAAGAGTAAAAGAGATGGGAAAAGAGATATACCCAACCCTATCCTAATCTTCAAATTTAGAAGCCTATAACTGGCTTATTTTTCAATCAATTTTTGAATTTTTTTCAAGACTGGTTTTTATTTAACTTATATTTCACAATATTATACGAAAAATATAAACATTTAGAACGAGTCAACTACCGTATTGTGCGTGTATTTATGTAGGCGCGTTTGAAGATATACTTCTTTGGTATAATACAAGAATACCTATACAAGCACGCATATAATATAATTAATGGAAATAATATAATAAAAGGATTGAATCGTGAATATAAATAAGGTAGGTAACATTTAAATTCAATCAAATAATTAAATTTAAAAAATTAGATAAATACAATGACTATTTTCGAATGATCGATTACTAAAACAATATAAAAAAAGTAACTAGTAATGAAAATAAATAAATTGATTATTTCTATGTATTTACTAAATGATAAAGTAATTATTCGTAATTTATAATGCAAATAAATACAAATCGAAAGTTAACCACACTTAGAGAAATATTAGTAAAATAGATTTTAAAAAGCTTATAAGCACTGTTCCTATCAGAAATATTAACAATAAATAAATACTTTTTTATTTTATAAACAACTATTAAATTTCAATTATTAAACATATTATTTAAAATAACAGATATGATATAGATTTATATAAAAATAAAACACGTGCTGTGTATTTGAAAATACCTCAATAACTATATATATGTAGTACTAGTTAATATATGCATGTAAATATCTTTAGCGAGCAACTTCATCTTGTCAATTTTTGTTACATTGTGCGCGCGCATCGTGACCAACTTCATTCCGTCTATTTTTGTTGTATCCTGCGTACGCATGCGCGCATCGTAGAATTTTACTCTCTTCGCCTTTTCATAACGCATCTAAATGAGTATGACTTCAATATTTTTGGACGTATTGTATGATTTACTGGAGCACAAACTTTCCATTTTGGTTTTTAAGTTTATGTGAAAAAGCTTAAAGGTGTCTTTTGATTTTTAAGTTTGTAGTAAATTTATGGGTCCTTTTATTTTTGTAATTTTCATTCATTTCTTACAATCTCATAGTATTTGTATGGAATTTTAGATTCATCTTATGAAATTTGTCGGTCTACGCTTCAGATGGAGATTTCTGGGAATAATTAACAAAATGGTTGTTAATTATTATATTCATATTTTAATCGCATTTAATATATTCATGTTCATATATATAACCTCCGACGATTAATTATTATAGGACGAGCAAGCAATTACAAAGTAGATTAAAAAGGTGTCGATCAAGTAGTACTAAGAGTCCCAGAAGATATATCTTAATAAGCCCGTCGGCTAACCAACGAGACAGGGTAATATGCTAGATGAAAATTCAGGCTAGATTCAGGCCGCTGAGCTGGATAATTACAACTAATAAACGCGAGCTTCTACCAAGTCTAGGTTTGGCCAGTTTTAATCCCCTATATAATTACGAAAATATGGACGTCCTGCTTTCACGGCTTGGACTAATATGATTTTGTTTATTTCAGAAGATAACATTGGTATTTTTTTTCAAGTAACAGTTAGTAAAGCTCTAGTAACTTCGATGTTAAGTACTGGGGAGACATATTTTTTTGCATATTGTAAAATATATAATACTTAAAATTATAAAAAAATTACTGTGACACCCTTATAACTACTCCTTTCAAACGATATCCCACAGTATCTACTGAATCAAAGAATTATTTTTTCGAGTACTTAATTTGCCCCCTCTAGAATTAAATGATTATTTAGTTATATAAATATATATATATATATATATATATATATATATATACACATATATGTAAGGGTTAATACGTTTTATTAATACACCAAATTTCAAATTTCTACATTTAGCGGTTTCTGAGAAAAATCTATAGCTTAACATATTCAAGTACCATTTCCGTTGTTTCTTCGTTCCTATATTTCCATCGGTTAAAATAAAGTAGCCTTTTAAAAGAATCTGCCGTTTTCTAACTATCAATCGTTAAAATGTTTTACGTAGTTTAATATCGAGTGGCGAGGAAAATGTTTTACGTAGTTTAATATCAAGTTTGAGTGATGAGGGGAATATTATGTAAACCAAACTAACCTCGTAATATTTGTTTACCACATTTAGAAAAAAAAATATTTTAAATCCTATCTACAAACACTTGTTGCAAGTTTGAAAATATTCATAATTAACTCAAATATGATAAAAATCAAGAAGAATAAGATAAGCTTGTCAAGCACGAATAGATCTTGTAGTACGAAGGTTCCGTACACATTTAGGCATTCATAGACTTTTAAGTGTGCAAAGTATTTCTATTAACCTGTAAAACAATATTTTTTTGCAAAGTATATATTTATATACCATACCCTTCACGTGCACAGAAACATGATGAATATTTAAAAAAAAATAAGATCCAAAATAAACGGTATACTTTTTCTGTAATCTTCTAGTTGAATCTTACCAACATCGTTTTGACGTGAATACGTCTTTAAATTTGCTACCATACGGGGGCAATTTAAAAAGCCTAATGATAACAAAATCGGGGGATACAGTTTGGCGTTGCAGTTTCGAATCTATCCTCTACATCAAACATTAAATTATACCTGGATAGCTAAAGGATCAAAGAATTCATTACGATAAGCGAGAACAGTGGCACATCGTGCACGATGGAGGGGGAAGCGCAGCTATTTTGAGGTTATTTTGCTGCGTATCAAGATTTCCAATTAGTATAACTTTTGATTCGGAAAAGCTACGATGTTCGTTTAAGTTTTAATCGTCAGCTGTTGTCAAAATCTATAGATTGTATATAAAACATTAGTTTAAAGTAGTGAGAGTGAATATAATAAGGTGTTAGAATGAAAAAATATTATCAAAAATATATATTTAAAAAATGTAACCCGATACATAGACATATTCACGTACAACACACGGCCGTGTCCATGACACATCCACACCCCAAATTTTTTTTTCATAAATTTTGGCTCTATGATAACGGAAATAAAGGGATTGTTGAGAATATTCTATTTTTACCTATTTTTTAGAATATGTTTTTAAATATGATGTTTAATATCATAAAAACTTTTGTTTGTATTCTTCAACACAAGCTATAATACCCAACATGATTCCTATATACTAGTGCGTAATGCATAATATGTGTAGTAAAATATGTATTACTATGCTAAATTTAAAGTTGTATGTCGCATGTTTCCGTGAACATAGAAAACTTAAATACTTTTTTTAGGGGTAAAATACTACTACATTTTTAGAGGTAAAATACTAGAAAAACTTGTATACTTTTTTTAGAGGTAAATACTACTACATTTTTAGAGGTTAAATACTAGAAAAACTTAAATATTTTTTTTAGAGGTAAAATACTAGAAAAACTTAAATACTTTTTTTTAGAGGTAAAATACAAGAAATACTTAAATACTTTTTTTAGAGATAAAATGCTACTACATTTTTAGAGGTAAAATACTAGAAAAACTTAAATACTTTTTTAGAGGCAAAAATATCTTGTAAATTTAAAAAGTTAACTTATCCCGAATTATCGCTATAGTTTTCCTACGAACTTTGCCTGGGCATCTAGAAATCCATATTTTTTTTTTAATTGTAGGTTTAAATGAAATATAAAAACTGGAGGGAAAGACATATTTTTTGAATATTATACAATATATAATACCTAAAATTACAAAAAAATAACTTTGACATCCTTACAACTACTCCTTTGAAACGATATCCCACAGAATAAACAGAATTAAAGAATTATTTTTTCGAGTACTTAATTTGCCCCCCCCTCTCTAAAATTAAATGATTATTTAGCTAAAGCTATATGTAATGATTAATACGTTTTATTACAATAACAATTTCAAATTTCTACGTTTAGCGGTTTCTGAGAAAAATGATTGTGACGGGCGGTCAGACACGCGAGTGATCGTACAAGGGTTTCGTTTTTCCTTTGATGTAAGGAACCCTAAAAATCAGTTAAATTCATCGAAAGTGTCGACTTCCAGGGTTTTTCAGCACATCGTCATTTCCATTTTGAGTAGAAATACTTCAATTCGAGATTATGAACGATCAATAATCTTTTGTGAACGATCTAAGCGTCATACTCAAAAGTGATAAATTCAAATGTTAATCACCATGGTAGCAACAATACGATGTAAAAAATTCAATTAATATTTTAAATTAGCTTCTTTATTACTATTTATACAGAGTTACTGTTTTATTTACTTTCAACCGGATATATAAAGAGCAGTTACGCTTTTAAATTATTGAGGGTAATACGCTTTTAAACCTTTTTGATAAATGATTCGGTTTATTACTTGTTACAAGAAAGTTAAAATATTAATTTCCGTCAGCTGTTTAAAGTTGTTTAATTAGTCTACTCCAAAATGAATTGTTGTTTTATATAATAATAATGGTTCGGAAAAGTTATAGCCACTTTGATGTCAGACAAACATTTATAAATAGATTCGTTTTGTTAACTTCGTATCTAACTAAGTATAGTAAAACTTTTAATAGCTTTTCTGTATTTAGGACGTCCACCCGGATATCACGGAACCGGAAAATATCTTACCTATCTACAGGCTGTAGTTTTCATTTTGACGTTCTTTGATGGAGCTCATTCGGTCCACTTATTTTGAATAAAAGGAAAGAAAAAATCGTACTAGGGCAAGCTACAGTTACAAAGTTAGTGTTTCACATCATCAATCAACCACTTAAATATTAATAGAAATGCACTCTGATTTTGGGCTTAAAAGGGTAATCTTCCGAGCTAAGCGCCGTAGATCGCACCAATGGCGTATCATATTGCATATATGTGAAGCCGAGTAGGGTGGGTTTCAACTTGAAAATTTTCAAAAATTTTCAAAAATTTTCAAAAAGTTGGTTCTTATATTGGGAGAAATATTTTTTATCAAAAGAATTTTTCTCTGGAACCTATTTAGCATTTAGAAGAAAATAAATAATTAGAAAAAAAATACACAATTAATTCGTGCTTCAATAAGCTTCCATTTGATACTCTAGACCAGGAGTTCTCAACCAGGGGGGCGCGCCTCCCAAGGGGGGCATAGAGAGATGTCAAGGGGGGCGGAAAGCGTTTGCATTTTAGAAAGAAAAAACAAAAAAATGTACAAACAACATTAACAAATAACATTACAATGTAATGTTTAATTTACATGCATAAAATTAATGAAATTAAATATCATATTCACTATTATTACCACAAACTTGCGAAAAATTTGACGTTTTGGTGAACATTTTTTGTTGAGAAATCAGTTTGAGTGTGTAAAATTATTGTGTCTCACTGTTAAAAGGTAAGTTTGTGTATTTACAAACTTCAGTTACCATTTTTATTTAATTTAGTAAATCATGAAAAAAAAAGCATGAAAAAGTAAAGGGGGAGCATGAAAATATAATTTATGGTCCGGAGAGCCTCACCAAAAAAAAAGGTTGGGAAACCCTGCTCTAGACCATAACGAATTTTTTCCATATCCTGATTTTCCCCTTGAATTCACGCCCAGAATCGAAATTTACCTTTATATACCTCACGGCTATAATTGGGTCACCATGCTCTTTTTCTGTGTTAAATTTCAAATGTCGAACGATTATGTCGAACGATTTCCGAGAAAACGGAACACTAAAACTTAATATTTTCAAAACGCAATTTTTTTAATAAAATCATTGTTATCTCAGTGTTTCCTATTCAGAATAATATTATGAATAGTATCCATAACGAAAATTATTTTTCGAATTGTCAGCTGGCCTTATTAGTGATGTTTGATTTTGGAGAAGTGTGTATTGATAACCTTTAAAGTTTTTTCTAGGAGTAATAGGATTTAAGGTAATAAATATACTGACGTAATTTTGTAATGATAACGACACAGATTGAAATGATTTGGGCCCGACAACTCTTGTGAATCATTTTATAATGCATCGTCAATTCATTTTCAATTCATCAAAGCATTTTCAATTCATCTTCAATTCATCAAAGCATTTTCAATTCATCTTCAATTCATCAAAGCATTTTCAATTCATCTTGTTACTCACAGTAAACTCTAAAATTTTATCATAGTTAAATTTTTCTTTGAAACAGACGATTTAATAAGGGCGGTGTTGAGAAAAATAAGATGTATATCTAAGCGTTTTTGTCGTTATATTTAATTGTACGTATTTTTAGCGACAATTAATATTTAAGAATAAAAAGATATTAATAGTTGTAACCTTTAGCTGAGACCTTGAAAAGCGATTGAATAACATCAGGATTTAGAATATAGTTTGCTACAAAAAGCCGAAAATAGACAAGTTAATTTTTAATTTCAAACTTTTAAAGTAATAATTTCGGAAAAGCTCAATATTTTTACATTCAACAAAAAATATTTTACGTTCAGAACAATGAGATGAATCAGCGCTGTCAAGAGATGTTCTACACTTTATGCCAGAGGCTGATATGATAAGCATACTTTCAGTAATTGGTGCGACGAGAATATTTATTTTAAGACCAAATAGAATTAAATAAAAATGAATATTTTTAGTGGTTTGGGATGAAAAAGACGTCATAATCAATGAAGAACATAGTAATAGAAAAAAATAAGTTTTAATTATAAAAAAACTATTAAGCGCTTTTAAAACTACAAAAGCATTACCAAGGTACTACACATTACGAAGGTTCCATATAGATTTAAGTATATGTAGAAATTTAAACATTTAAGGCTGATTTTCATTAAACTGTTTACAGAATTTAATAATTATTTTTCACAATGTAACCATACGAATATTGTGTGTAGCACGCTTTACGCAAAATTTAAGGAAAAAAAAATTTTAAGGAAGAAATACATTTTTTTCTAAACAGTAGGAAACATCAAAATAAAACCAATTTGTTATTGTGCAGTACAAAATCGACGAATTATATAACTTTGTTTTTACGTTCTTTAGAAGACAAAGTGGCTACAACAAATTTTCACACATTTTCAGTTGCCAGAAGCTTATATTTTGATTGAAGAATGAAATAAAATATTTTTCAACTCTTTTTCAAACCTTCTTTCTAACGACATATCGCACAGATATATATTTAAAAAAATCTTTATAAAGTTCGTATATACTAGAGCTCCCAGGATGTAAATTTATCAAACTTATCATAGTTAAATTTTATGTATATAGATAGAGGTGCTGATAGATATGCGGAAAAGCGAATGGGAGCAATAGTGTTCCGTCTACATATTTCAGATGGGGAAATCAAAAAAATGAGATAAGTCGTAATGCAGAGTTTCGTTATATATTGAAATATAGTCTTTTTTTTCTTGCGACTTTAAAAAAATAAACATTCATATACATCTAGTTATCGCCATGTGTCAATATTAGCTGGCCCCTTAAGTTGGAAATTTATAATATTGAGTTATAAATTACAAGGCAAAAATAGTCACAAAGATAGAATATCATTTTTGAGAAGGTGATATTCTATAGAAAATAAAAAAAAAATAATTCAGAGATTTATAATCAGAAAAGAGCAAAAAATTTAATAAAATTAGTAACCATGATATAAAATAAAAAAGTTATCTTCATAAATGCGCACGTATTATATTTTTGTTACAGGAAAAAACAGTTAATAAGAAATATAAATAACACTAAAAAGTAAAGTATTTAATAACCTTTTAGAAATATTTGTAAAAAACAGTACGGATTGTTTTTTCATTTGTAAATGAATTAAAGATATACTGTTAACTGTGCGCCATTTGTGTTGTTGTTGTCAAAATGTTTTTTACGTTTTTTTAGAGTTTCACATTACTTCTATCGATTTCTCTTCTGCCGGACCTTCGGGTTTCGCGGACTAGTATATTTGTGTGCGGAGAATACAGTGAGACACTACCCGCACTTTGTTTCATCTTGCTGGTACGAGGAGTTTCGTAAAAGTAGTACTTCCCGGCTATTATGAAAAATAATCTAAATTTTCACATAAAAATATTAGCTTTCCCATTTGCCTAATGGACAAATTAAATAAACAATTTAAACAGCTAATATTTTCCATTTTCTATATTCTTATTCATTTTTATTTTTCTAATAACATAGCTTGAGACTATATGCACTTCGGCAGATTTCTTTTGAAGGCTTTTCGGGAATATGCAAAATAGCTTATATTTTTATTCCTAATATTAAACCCTTCGGTGGATGTATCATCTGCGCAAGTACAAATATTATGTAACGAATATTGAGAATTCAATATGATCTTCGGAGAAGTTATTACATATTCCTTTGAAGGCGCAGTAATACTGAATAGATTTGCTTGAGGTCTCAAACAGAATTTCCGGTTATGGGCGTCGGGAATATTTTACACGCTCCGCTTGGCGAATCGAACCTAACAAGATCGATCAAGACTGTATGCCAACTTGGATTTACATATCGTACATATAAAGTACATGTTTAAAATTTGCATGTATATGCGCATAGGTTACCATATAATACATATTGGGGGTAGATATAATTATTGTTGACCTTGAAAAAATACTGGAAAACCATATTTTTCTGTTAAAAAGTGTAAATCTTTTGGCTTTACACTAAAGGAGAGACAGTTTTCATAGAAAGCTTAAGAAAGTTATTGGCTAAAGGGCTATCAGCAAAAAGTTCACAATTTTTGGTAATTAAATGAAACTACGTGATGTAGTATTATTTCTACTTTTTTCGCAAAGATTCTTTGCTAATAGTCCACCTGAAGATGTTGTAATACAACAAAACCTAGGTCGTGGTAAAGAACTTAAAGAAAGTGGAAATAATACTATATCACGTAGTTTCATTTAATTATCAATAATGCATTTCTACAAAATTAACGCCAAATATATTCAATATTTACACTTTTTGATAGAGTTTCCAAAGAGGGCAAAAGACAATTATTGGCTAAAAAGAGATCAGCAAAAAGCTTAAACATTTTGATAGAAGGTTAAAGGGACATTCAGTTTTTACAGAACGCTAAAGGAATTTATTGGCTAAAGAGCAATCAGCGAAAGGTTTATACTTTTAATAGAAAGTTAAAAAGGAAAGTAAGTTTTCATAAAAGGTCAAAGGCTAAAGAAAGATCAGCAAAAGATTTACACTTTTTAATAGGAGGCTACAAGATGGTCAGTTTTAACAGAAGGCTAAAGGATGTTATTAGTTAAAGAAAGACAATATAAAGTTCATATTTTTTGATAGAATGCTGATAAAGTGTTAGTCTTAATAAAAGGCTAAATATAGTGGTATTTTGGTTAAACTGAGGTCAGCAAAAGAGGGGAAGGTTGACACTACTTCCAAAAGATAATTTTTTGTCTGAGAGGCTAGAAAAGGTCCTTTATAATTGACAGTCGCTTTGTTTTGATTAGAAAAGAAATTGCTCTGAATAATTTCAAGAGTTCCGTAGCCAAATTGCTTGAAAGACACTCATACAATTTTGTTTCATGTTGGTTTGTATTTCACAGTGTCATAACCTTTTCAATCGAAATGTCTAATGGAATTTTATATACGTCATCTCCTCTGCTTGATATAAGTCCTGAATGTTAAGAATCTGAAAGATATAGACGTTTAGTAAGCAGATCAAGTAGAGTTCGATATAGATTATTTAATTTAAATTGTATTAATAAATTAAAGACATATAACCAATTATACGTCTTATAACAGTAAAAGATGTTGCAGGCGATATATTTATATAACAAAGAATAATAATTGTATATAATTTAATAGAAATAATATTTACGCTTAAATGTTTAAATTTTAATATACTTAGGCGCAAATGGAACCAAGTAGGGCGATTTTTACTCGTAAGTAACAGGTTTATTACTTTTATAACGGGTTACAAAAATACAAGCCAAGTCATGACAATGATTTATGTTTTAAAACAAACCAGCGAAAATGAACGTACTGTTTACACCAGAGCGAACATAATTCAATTTTACACCACAAAAATGCTTATTTTTCTATCGTATTACTGATATTTGGAGCACGTCTAAAACCGATGGGATGTGATGTTTTGTGAATGATCATAAAATTTCCTTTCCACCTCAGGGTTGTTATATGACAAAAAACATTTATCCTTAATTGATTTTCATTCAATAAACAACATTTGTTTTTTGGAATACTCATTATTTGAAATCCGAATATTTTTATTTCTAAATACTAACATTGTATACCTAATAAATATAGGTTATTTTTGTATATTGAAAGCGTAATTGATAATGTATGTGGCAAAAAATCTGGGTTACAAGGCTAAAAACATTGAGATCTGTTATTTAATGATCCGCCACTTTATGCTATGGCAAAATCAATAGTCCCTTTGCATTCGTATGCTATAATTTTATTGTTCAATTTATTATGTAGAAATACTGAGTTTGGGATGCCGTACACAATATTTTTTACCTATTTAATACTAATATCAAAAAATAAAAATGACCTTATATAATTATGTTTTCATGATTTTTAATGTTTTTTCATAGACTTAATAATTGATTTTTAATTCTTGACCGTTAACATTTATAAGTGGACCTGATTAACTATTGTAGTTCGTCGGCTTCCTTTTCCAACTAAAACTTTTTTTGGAATTATTGTCAAATTAAATTAATCAGACAAAGGTTTCAACCAAGAAAAGGTTGAAATGCTAAAAGTTTCTTTAAATACACAATGTCATTTCTATTCGCCTCTCCTATTAAAATGTCAAGTGGATAATTTCAGCGAGACAGACTTAATTTACAAATAAAAAATGGACTGATCCGACTTCTCAAGTCGGCTAGTTTTGAAAAAAAAACGAAAAAATACGTAAATTTCAATTAATATATTTATTTCTGCAATTCTTATATGCATTCAAGTTTTACAAGTTAAGAATCCACTTTTTTCTTAAGGTTCACTGACACTGAAACCACATTTAGGCTGATTTTTTCGTTTATTTTCCAAGTCATACTTGTAGAGACATATTTGATTTTATATAAAATACGTACGTTTCTCAGCGAGATAAAATAACAAATTAAGTTATTTTTTATATATTAAATTACAATATGTAGTGTAGATATCGAACAGAATTAATTGTCAAAATTCAATCAATATTTGTATTGGGGACACGCCATCGAAACAAACGTATCGATATTATATTCATGAGTAGAATCAAAATACAGATACCGTGCACATAAGAGTGTTGAGGAAAAGTGTCGATACTCCAAAGTTTTGATACTTTTCTGTACATTATATTAGGCATATATTTTACAATTTATATACCGCCAATCAATATTTGTAGATGTTACTCGTACATGTGAGTCTTGGTTCTTGTGGACCTCACCTGGGGACACGCTATCGAAACAAATGTATTGATATTATATTCATGAGTAGAATCAAAATAAAGATACCGTGCAGGTAAGAGTGTTGAGGAAAAGTACCGATACTCCAAAGTTTTGATACTTTACTGTATGTAATATTAGGCATATATTTTAAAAATTACATACCGTGTTCCAAATCCGGTATTTGTCAAAAATTTTAAAGTACTCTGACCATATATTACGCTCGTGTAAATACGAAAATTAATGTAAATCATATAAAAATTGTAAGCTGTAAAAGGATAAAATGAGAATTTAAATCATTAACATTATTAATGGAATAAAAGCAATAAATAATATCTCGACCAATCGTTTCGCTCGGAATTATGAAATGAAACATGCTTTCACGTTAAAAAGGTAATCTAGCTTATCACATCGTTTTATAAATTACACATTGTATAAAGTGTCGCTAATATGTGTAATATTAATATTATTATATGAAGGAGAGAATTTCGAGAGATACTTGATATGGTACCTGTAAAGTACTCATATGAGTAAAATTATTGATTAAGAGGTATCGAGTACAAAAGTACCACTAGCGAAAAAAATGTACTCGACACTAAAATGTACTGATACTTTTTGCGTACCTCTCTAGAAGAAATATAAACATTAGCTCGTTTTACCTTTAACTTTGAAAAAAATATTTATCGATTAACTTTCGATCTTATTTATGATAAATTAACATGCTTGTTAACAATAAAAAGAAAAAAGTTTGTCCGAACTTTATTAATAGTTTTAAAGTAAAGTTAAAAATTAATTTAAATTTAATTACGAAGATACTCTGCAAATGAAAAGACAAAAACAGTATCGATACAAGAGAGTTAGATTAGTTTTTATTAAGTTTTTTATTATATTTCATTATCGATGACTTGTGCAACTTAATTAAATTTCTACTTTAAATGTAAAGTCGTATTCGTTTTAGTCTTTAGTTAGAGAGTTCAAAAATATTGATAAGGATCTGTGGATTTATAAGTAATTAAACTTGGTGAAGCTCCTTAGCTGCTATAAGGGACCTTGTATACGTAGATACTTTGGCGTAGGCCAAAAAGAGAAAAGTTTGGAAAAGGAGGGAAGAGAGTTAGGAGAAAAAGGAGAAAAATAAATAAGTTTGATCTTTAAAAATACTAAAAAGAAACGCAGTGATTAGCGAAATCATAATCAAGTCGCTAAGCTGATTATGGAAAAAAATGTTTTTCTAAGTTAAAATTCTATACATCTTAAAGAAATAACTCATAGTGGAATGTTTTATAAAAAGAAACTGTGTTCCTGAAAAATTACTTTAATTGGAACGTCAGATACGCTCGGAAACGGCGCTGATATAAATGTTCACATTTATTTTCCCCAAGGCGTCCTAAATGGCACAATCTAAAGACACAACTATGTGCCGAATTACTTAATATTAAATAGTAAACCAATCTTGTATATACTAGACGTTTGTCCTATTACTATGATTCTATTTATGATATTAAGTTAAGATTAAAAATTTCCTGTTTAATTTATTTCTCAACTCGTATGAACGGATATTCATAATTGATGCAATTTACTTTATTGTTCCTTAAAACTTTTTAAGGCCGATTTGTTCTTGGGGAGCACCATGTTTCTCGAACTGTTTTTAATTTATGTAAATATCTCTCCGTTAGTCTATGACTAGAATAAAGCATATCAGCAAATTTAGTAGTCATTAGTCAATCTAGGATCTTCCTTGATTCGGTATCGAAATCGTTGTTGACTTAATTTAAAAGGTGGTTCGGAATGTGGTTTGTTTTCCACATTTCTTTCCATTCTTAAACTTCTTGAACTAAATTGTTGCCGTCCCGTGGGATGTTGATAATTTGCTCATCGCATGGCATATATTTTAGGTTATCCTAGTATTCATATCGTGATCCAGATGAAATTGATAAATTAAAAGAACACGTACATGATGTCGGTTAAAATCCATTTTATTTAATGTAATAAGGCACTTGAAGGTTTGGCACCGTCATTAATAGAGCGTACCTTAACCTATTTATCTTTCTAATAAATTGTTCTGAAACTTTCGACAAACTTTCAAAAAAAAATCATCATTTATTAGGTCATGGCTTTGAATATCAGAATAATGTTCTGATTGCTTCAATACAAATTTATGGTATTTGTTATAATTTGTGCAATTAGATTATCGAATTTTTTCGATTCAAGTATAAATAGTGAGTTTACAGAGTCCATGGTCTTTCCAAGTTCTCACGAAATGCATTGTATTTACTAATCTGATGAGTTAATATTCTTTATATACTTATTTTAATTCTGCTCTACCAAAATCCTAATTATCATGATTCACGCGTTTAATTCGGATTTAATTGCTTTGCAAAGTAAACCGTCTTTGGTTGATAGAGTACCTCAAACATAAAATAAAAATATTAGTTAATTGGGCGATTTCGGAGAGCGAGGGCGGGAAATGGCGGTGGGTGTGAGTCTTTGCAACGATTAATAATTTATGAGCCCTACAACCCTCAACGATAATGCACAGCTTTCAACAATAACATAAACAAAATTACACAGAGTATTTATGTGTACAGTGAGAATATGTGAGTAACAAGGCACTTTATATTTTTTCATTTTGCCACAAATTAAAACAAAGTATAACACATGTACTATCTACTATGGTGTGAATATGTACGTACGTATGAATAGATGTATGTCGGTTATCAGATTGAGTACGGTAAAGCTTTTGCCATTGGACGTGAAGTTTCTTATCGATCAAATAAATTAAATAACGGCCGTCGAAAGTAGTTACTGATTTCGGAGGAAGGAAGTGTTAACAATGTTATCTGGAGTTTATTGAAAGTGTATATATGTATAGAGTAATATATATATATATATATATATATATATATATATATATATATATACACATATACATATACAGTAGTATAACGATATTTCGTTTTTTTTGTATATTTCTTAACATATTATCCATTTTCATGTGTAAAAACGTAGAACGTAAATACTGATGTCGCCACGATGTTATTTGACCATTTCATATACGCTATTTATATGTTAGATTTTTTTATAGACATATCTCTGTCGGCAATGCTTCGTTGTTATCTATACATTACTGTTTTAGAAGTCATTTCTTAATTAAATACCGTCTTTGAAAGACATGTATTCATTTTTAATATGCAGTCAACATTTTTGGTAACATTGTTGGAAATATTTTGTGGTTATCGAAATATTGTTGTTTAGCAGAAATTATTTATTTTCGTAGTATGTTTAACAATAACTAAAGACATATATTTCTGTGGGGAATATTTCGGACTCATCTAAGTATTACTGTTTTAATAGTCATTCTTTAACTACGTCCGGGTTTGGATGGTTCTAGTTCTGTGCAAAAGACGCGATCGAAGGTGAAATTTATGAAAACATGTATTTAATTTATTTAAGTATAAAATGCGCTGTTTGTTACAATAAAAATGGTTATGTAAAAATAAAAATTGTTTTTAAAAAAATTATATTTTTGTCGGTGAATAAAAATGTTCTTTTTTTAATAAATTTATCTAATTAATTAAATCAATAAAATGATGTAAATAAAAATACCATAATATATATATATATATATATATATATATATATATATATATATATATATATATATATTAACAATCGGATAGTTTTATCGAAACGTAGATAAGATTTTTAGGAAACATATGGAATAAGATTACATCATCAACAATATTTTAACGAAACTTATGGACACAACATCCGACTTTAACATGTTCAACGCGAATGTGGATATGCCATAGACGTAATGATAACGAATAGATATTCGTTATCTATACAATTTTCCGAATTAAAACATGTTAAAAATTGTGCTTTTATATGAAAAATAATAAATCAAAACGAAGAGATGAAAGAGAAAACCAGCATTAATTATACAACTATGTATTTGTATTTATTACTAAATTTTAGGTTTTTCGTATTGTGCGTTATTTGTTTGTACGTTATTTGTTAAACTGTGAGGTATATTGTGCAGATAAGTATGTATTGCGACATCGTTTACAGATCGTTTAGGTTAAGGTGCTTAGAGAGCATAGTTTTTGAGAACGTCGAACATAAAAAGAACAGGTTTTGTATTCTTGTGAGATTGTGAGAGATTGAGTTCTTTAATCTGCAGATAATTTATATTAACTTATAACCACAATTAAATAAAACTACGTGGTGTAGTATTATTTCTACTATTACCTAAGTTTCGTTGTATTACAACATGGGATATAAGCAAAGATATCCATCTTTGCTTATATCCCACCTGGAGATGTTGTAATACAACGAAACCTAGGTCGTGGTAAAGAAATTAAAGATAGTAGAAATAATACTACACCACGTAGTTTTATTTAATTGTGAATAATGAATTTCTACAAAATTAGCGCCAAATGTATTCAATAATTAACTTATAACTTATTTAATGCGACGAACCTAAGAATATATTATATTTAAATAGATTATTTATAAATTTATGAGTGAATTTACATGAAAAATTAATAAAATTTTGATAGGTCTTTCTTTCTCCCGTTTACGTGGCTACTTACGTTACATCGTTCGTTACGAATGAAATTACCACCTCAGCCTTCGTGATACCCATCGGTGCCAAAGAAATTTATAAAGAATTTAAATTAAATAATCTATCATATTCACGCATTCTAGTCATTCTACCCAATCTGGTTTATATAAACGTGTCGCAATCCGTTCATTGCCCTTTCACTGTGATATAGCAAGTTCGTTCAAGAAATATCTGAAATTGCTTATTGAAAAATTACGCCGCTTAATCTTGATGGGTTTAAGAACCGATGATAAATGAATTCTCAAAATTTTTAGAAGTATTTCAATTTTGTGAGAGGAGTGACTCTGAATAGACTCAACCAACTGCTGCGTTTAATACTGGTTCATTTAAATATATTACTTTTTATACGACGTAGATTTATTTTTTCTTATTCTTACTAAACATTATTGATATCAAAAGATTTAATTTAAAACAAATCTGCCGGCGATTGAAGTCGTTGCGATGGATTATGGTTCTACTTGGTTTTAGATTAATAAAGTTTTCCTACTAAAACTTTATTAATCTAAACCAAGTAGAGCCATAAAGATTACCCATAATGAAATCACATCCTAAATTTTCTAGAATCAGTTAAAGTGTTTTACAGAATTTAATAAGTTTAAATATGTATATTGTTTTGAATTTGGAGACATTTATAAACATTTTAACCGGAAATTCACATGAACGTTTTAGTTCAATAAAGGTTTAAGCCTAAATGGGACATTTTCTCGTATTAGAAGAAATTTTAATGTTTCAACCCTCGAAATAGTTGTGGTGAGGGCGGCATAAATCTTTGCCCCTTTAACACCATTTTATTTAGAGCAAATTCCTCGTTTAATCTAAAGCAAATTATTTAGCTTCCGAGAATTAAAAGGTTTTGCCTTTGCGTGGCGGCTTTGTGGTTTCTTTGTTTATGTAAACTGCAAATCGTGCAAAATCGTTGGAAATCTATGTTCATGTAAATTTTTAAAAAGATTTTGTGAAACTAGGTCAATTTTCAAAACATAAATTATAGTGCTGAAATTATAAAAAATAGAAGCCAACTTTTTCAAAATTATTTTTGTTGTCTATTTAATCAGTATTTATAAATTTTTATTTAACTTGCTTTATTATCTGTCTGTTTGCTGTAAATTTTGTAATCAATATTTCACCTATTTCCCGATGGGCTGGTGACTTTAAACCCATACGTTTCCGGTGACAATATATGATGATGATGATGTAGGAGTCAGGATTTGTTGGTGGAAGTCGAAGATAAGCAAAGGATCTCTTTAAGATGAATTGTAGACAACTCAAGTCAAACTTTAGCTCGTTTCATTTGTTTTAAATTTTTTATATTTTTTCTTTTTAGTATATTTAAAATCAAATTATTTTTTAATTTTTTCTATTAAACATTTTCTATTTGATTGAAGTTTTTTTTAATATAGCGTAAGCTAAAATAACGCAATACGAAAATAACTCAATATCAATATGAGCCAACATAGCTATAGCAGCTACATCACTAGTTTTTACTTTAATAGAATACGGTCTTTGTAGCCGGTCTCTTTGTTACTCTTGAGTCATTAAATATTCCTTTATAATTTGCACCAAATAAGTCTACACAATTAATTTTGTGAATAAACTGTAGCATTGTTTTAAGCTTATTAAAAAGCGGTTAGCACTATTATACTATTAATTTTCAAAACATATTTTTTAATTATAAATGGTTAGTTAATTAACTTTGTGTTTGAAGGATATGGCATTTCGAAGTGTATACATTTAATATTGTTAAATATATTTAGTATTTGATTCTGAAAAACAGAAGTATTTGATTCAATTACAATCAGAGATCCAGTTATTAATATATCGATCTTAATGGTATGTTTTTAAACCAGTTTATCAGATCTTATTGTAGGAACTCTTTTCTTTATTAATGCCAGTCAACGAAATAAAAGTCTCATGGTAGTATATGGATAATATTGACATTTATTTCTAATATGTAATAATAATATACCTATATATTTCAATAACCAAATAACTCAAAACAGTGTAATTAAATGTTATTTAAAATGAATTACAGCGACGTATTTCGACAAATTTATTGTGATTTGGCATAAAGAGATAACAATTTAATGCGACCATGGTTGTATCGACAGACGATTGTATAGTAAACACTGTGATTATATAATTGAAGAAAATCAATAGTTCTGAAAGAGTGTTTAGTCAACAAACTTTTTTTTAGGGATTGGTAAATGTATTTCATTACAGTTGTTTATTTCTCTGTTGACTCACAAAAAATGGAAAGCTAGGTACATGGGAAAATCAATAACAATAGTAAATTTATCTGTTTAGAATGCACTGTATTATGTTTGATAATTTAGACACGTCTATTGTGAAATAGGTTTCCAGACAGTTTTCATTCAAGAAAATTTTTCTCAAAAAAAATAAAGTGATAAGTATGATATGTTATGGTTGAAAGTTTTTAGTGTTATCTACCTTAAAAGAGAAAACCTGTATAAGATTATTCAAGTGTCTGTACATCTGTTTTTCTCAGGAACAGCTTAACGTAGAAACTTGAAATTTGGCATAGTAATAAAATATGTTAACCCACATATTTCTCTATAGATAAAACTAAAAATTTTTTTAAATATTTTGGAGGGGACATATTAAATATTCAATTTGTTTTATTTCCTTGCATTGTGTGGAGAGTATTATTTGAAAAGGATAGTTATAAGTATTTCAAAAATGTTTTACCTAATTTAGCCACTATATCTCTAGATATATACTGAAAAATATGCTAAGAAAGTATTTTACCACTCACTCGCTTATTTCCGAAACTACTCAATCTAAAGTAATGAAGAAAATGTGGGTTTTTAGAAACCCATGCAAAAGGTTTACCCATGCAAAGGGTTTTCCTAAAATGTACAGCGATGATTCTAGATATCTTATTTTTGTCATGTTTTCATAGGTGACGAAGGATAAAGTATTTAATACTTTTTTTCTATATTTACAGATTATTTTCTTAGAAATCGTGTGACGTAGAAATTTTAAGTTTGGTATAGTAATACTTTTCATTTAGTCACATATTTTGCGTTATACGGTTGAGTAAGGTTTATTACATAACTTTTTGAAAATATTCATATTAAAATGAAAAAGGGGGTAAAAAAGCCTACATTTTTTTATACATTAAATATATGTTTATTATATGGATTATCATTTGAAAGGGTTTGTTGGGAGAAAAAAATGTTTCATAACTTTAAATTACAAATTTAAAAAGCTATTTAAAAAACATGCAAAAATGGAATATTTCTTCCTATTTTTCCGAAAACACTAAGCCAGAAATCATTAAAAAATAGGGTTGGGCAAATGTGACTGGACGATTACAGAAAAATTATAGCTATTATCCTAGATCTAATTATTCTTGAAACATATACCATATTTTTAAGCCTGTAGAGTATATATATAAAGCAAAATATTTGGTTTGTGAAAAATTAAGTAAATTATTTAATAGAAATACAATGTACTCTTTAATGTCTATAAGGTCCTAATATTTACCAAACTCTTTTAGTGCGTGTTCTACTCGTACTTGACAGATTTTATATGATTTTCAATTCAATTGTTTCAAGAAGTCGGGTTTTTAATTTTGGAATTAATTATTTTTTATTCTTATCCTTTTAGTGAGACTTATCATTCTTAAGATTTATTTTTTTATGTATTTCCCATACAGTTGACAAGTAGAAGTTATGACTATATGTCATGTACAGTGTCGTGGGTTAGAATGTAAATATATAATAAAAAACTATGAATGTCTTAAGTGGTTTAATTCCTCGAGTGTTTTTTTATTATTATGGGGCGTATGTTTATTTTTTTTGGTAGCGCCATATCTACCTTTTATCAGGAAAGCAAAGAAGACAATCCTTTTGACGTAAAGCCAATGTCATGTACCTGTATTATGTCTAGGAGTAAAACAATGACAATTTTATGTAACCAACTATCACAAAACATAAAAATAATACAAGAATCCTGTTATCGTAACATAACAGGCGTTATTTTTCAAGATTTGTATCTAAAATGAGAAGAGCGCTTGGAGACGTCCACCCTCAACGACATGAACCGTGTCGTGTGTGTATTTATTTAGGTAATTTACTCACTGACGTGTCCTCCTATCTGACCCTGTACACAGCTCCTTTGTAGAGAAACTGTTTATATCCGTTGCTAAGGGTCGTTCAGCGTTAAGATAATTCCTCCTACGGTTTCAAAGGAGATAGTATAAGATATAGTTAAAATAAATGAAATATCTGGTAAAAGAAGGTAATTCCAAGAAATATCTTTGTTATTTGGTGCTCCATTTTTACGAATCATGTTGTCTACGAAGACGACCTAGAGATATAGGTGAACAGATTTAACCACAGTTGCGTGGTGACTCTTTAGTTTTCCAGTCACGTCACGTTCATGCACAGTTTTCGTCTAGAGCTCATTGTTGATTCCAGCCACGTTTCAATTTTGTCTTAATTAATGTTGTTCGCTTAATTGATAAACCAATATAAGAAGTATATAACGTTCACTTGTTTACAAATATATATTTCATGTTCAATTAAGTATTTCTTGAAGCTACTTTGACAATTTTCCTAAAAGAGTAGAAGTCCCTAAAAGAAGAGAATGTAAAAGTTTTATTCCAAAAATATTTGATTTATGTTTAAGAGCAAAGGTATGTACTTTCAATTACTCTTCATTTTACATGGTTTTTTGTTCTAAACGATCAATTTATTTGTTTTTGTCGAAGTAAAAACTTCTTAGGCGCACTATGCGCACTTTTTCTGAGTAGTGAACGAAACTGAACTGTCACGCGCGGTTTGGTGACGCTGCATCGGGTAAAGTCAGTTCACTTCGGCATTAACTAAACAAGTTCAATATTCCGGTAAGATCGGCTCATTTTGGCATCGGTCAAGCGGGTTCACTGCTTAAAAAATAATGTATCGTTCCAAGAACTACGTTTTATTTTTGATTTGTATTCTATTGGAGCTTAATTTAATATAATACGAGTATGTTATTGTATATAAACAGTGTAATATTTCAAACAAACAGAGTAATATTTCAAGTGTTGTATACACTTGTTAGTGTTTAATATTATATTTGAGATTTGTTTATTATAATACGCGTATGTTATTGTATATAATCAGTGTAATATTTCAAATAAAAAGAGTAATATTTCAAGTGTTGTATACACTTGCTAGTGTTTAATATTTTATTTGAGATTTGTTTATTATAATACTCGTATGTTATTGTACATAATCAGTGTAATATTTCAAATAAAAAGGGTAATATTTCCAGTGTTGTATATACTTCTTAGTGTTTAATATTTTATTTGAGACTTGTTTAATATAATAAGCGTATATTATTGTATTTATTATTTTAGTTTCCCCTTCTATTGTGCGGTCATAAGCACACACCAGTATTGTTTTGTAGGCCGTGAAAACCAGGGTTGCTTGGTTTTTCTCTCTATTAACCACAAACTGAGATTAAATAGGAATAGAAATTCTTTTCTCGTAGTTGCTTGAAGTGACTCGATGTCCTTTGGTTTTCTAAAGTACGTTTTCGAAATGAAAATATTTTCTGTAGTATAAAAGAAAACTACTGTGATAACTTTGAGCTGACATTTTTAAATTTTATGAACAATTCATATAATGGAGACAAAAATGTCCTAGTGTTCTTCTAGTATATCTTAATATTGCACCCCTATTAAATTTCTGGATCTTTCCCCTGTTTCATCCCTCACTTTCTTGCTTTATTAATTAACATATATTTTCATAATCTCTTAGTTGTTATTGAGACTAGTAATATTACCTTTTAGTATAACAAGGTTTTTGAATATTATGCACTTTCCATCAGCCAATTTATGTGTATATTTTAGTTATTTGTCGTCAATTTCTTCTAGTAATTTTGTTTTATGTGTTTAGGAGACTTAGTGACTTAGTAAATTAGTGTTTAGGAGACTTAGTGACGCGCTCGATTTGCATATGTATATTATTTAATGGGATATAGTTTCATCAAGTAATAAGGAATTTCTTCGAGTAATTTTGTTTTATGTGTTTAGGAGACTTAGTGACTTAGTAAATTAGTGTTTAGGAGACTTAGTGACGCGCTCGATTTGCATATGTATATTATTTAATGGGATATAGTTTCATCAAGTAATAAGGAATTTCTTCGAGTAATTTTGTTTTATGTGTTTAGGAGACTTAGTAAATTTGTGTTTAGGATACTTAGTTTCATCAAGTAATAAGGAATTTCTTCGAGTAATTTTGTTTTATGTAGGATATTTAAGTAATAAAGTCTGCAACTCAAATGTATCATTGACCATCATAAAAGTGGGATATTTTAGCTTAAATTTTAAGCTGAAATTCTGCCTATATTGCTTGCTTTTTAACAAATAAATGTACAAAAAGTCTCTAGAAATGATTTTAACTTTTAGATATGCCCTTATCACCAATTTTTAAAAAATTGTCATATTATAAATTTTCTCCTCATTCCTTCCCGTTGAATCATCTTATAAATATTATGGCCAAAAAATTATAAAAGGTATTAAAAAGAGACATCTATCTCTTTTTAGAATTTAAGAATCTAAATGAATCAGTCGTTGTGGCAAATATAAATTTCTTGTCTATGCCAGTAAGCATGGACAAGAATTTGTCTACAACATTAATGAAATTGTTTTAAAATATAGTGATAGAAGACAATTTCAAAGTGAAGCAATAAAACAATAGGATATTGTATTAAATCACGAGAAAATAGCCATGATCGGCTGCTAATGGCGGTCCTATTTTATGTATTTCCAAACAAGTTTTTAACTTCTTTATTCCTTTTTGACGTGAAACATCTAATGGCGCGTTTGCATGGGAGTTAAAATGTTTTCATGGCAAGACGCGCCTTGCCATTCGGTCAGTTTCGTATATTGTCGACTCTTTCTGATTTAATTTGCCATTCGGCTAGCTTCGTGTATTGTCGGCTTTTTTCTTCTTAATTCGGCCAGCTTCTTGTCGGCCCTTTCCGACTTAATTCGGATCAGCAATGTTTACTAACGCTTACAACTTTACTCGTTTATATCGGTGTATTGACTCATTAAACTGTCTAAAAACGTTTAAAGCGTTATATAAATTGAAATAATATTAATAATCAAAGTTGAACATATATATTTTAATAGTTATTATTATTTATTTAGTAGTTGTTTACTTTTGCAGAGTTAAATTTGATTATTTCGTTTCCACTTCTTTCCAATAAAAATATTTTAATATACAAGATTTTAATGTTTTGCATCTGCCCGACATCCCGTGATAGATCCAATTTTTTTTAATATTTTTCTCAATTTTGTAATTTTTTCCAATAAAAAAAGTCTGTTAAAGGGAGCAATGAAAATTATTTATAGCATTTCATCTCAGTACAACATATGAATTTGAGAGGAGCGGTATTACAAACTTGATAATTAATATGCCTGTCAGCTAAACGACATGGGCATGTCGCACGCTCTGATCCCAAAGCAAACTACCTTCTAGCTATCCTACGGGATGGGATTACGGGCTTGTTTATCGCGAGGGAAGTTTGATGTCGGCACTGTATAATTGATCGACCCATATGTTGATGACTTCGCGATCTCTCGGTCGGTCGGTTAGAGGGGTGAGTTATGTCGAGTGGTTACTTGTTTGCATAGTTAACCCTTATATAACGGGGCCAATAACATTATATTTCATTGCGAATTTATCGAATATATTGATCATTATAATATATTTATTTGTTCGGTTAATCAAATCGTTTTGGGAGATTTTTCTTTATTTTGAATACGGTTTCAACAGACGCTTTTGTGTAATATACCTTCACTTTTTCACAAAACTCGAGATGCTTTTGAGTAAGCTCCTTAAAAGTCTAAATTTTCTTATTTATGGACTGCGTTTTATCTTTTTCTAAAACATCATTAGCATCTCTCATAATAATCATCGTCTAAAATAATCGTTGGACGTTCAGCATTCAATTACTTTATTTGTTTAATCTTGATTAAAATACAGAGAACTAAGTTCCCAAGTGGCAAATTTAGTGCTATAAGAACAATCTTTTGCACTCCACCACAATTTGATGCATTAGAAGTACTAGCACAGTTGTTAACTCTAATGATTGTAACACGCAATAATAATAAACAAAAAGTTATAAATGTTAAATGAGAAACAAAGTTATTTATATACACAGGTAGGTACAAATGTGATCAATATTAATTAATAAAACAGTACAAGCGACATATCAGCGATGGAGGGTGGTATAAAGGGGACTAAAGGAAGAGGTCCGAAGAGATTTCGGTTCGTAGATTGTTTTAGATGATGCGACTTTTGACAAAGGCCTTGAGGATGAAGTATGTTATACATACCTATATAGTCGATTTCATGACTTTTTGCTTGTATCGGCATCGGTATCGACAGTTTTTATGTTATCGATGTAATCGATAAACGATTCGCTATAGAATGTGTTTTTTTATGTTGAAGGATTAGAAGGTTTATAGGTGCGTTTAAGGCCGTTAGCCATAAGATGTTGGAATTTGAATAGAAGATATGAAGGGGTGAGGTAATCATTATGAAAATTACATTTTATTACAGAACCGATGTTATTAGTAATTGGATAAGTTTATTTTTATTACATTCCCTAATACCATATTAATTTTGTCTCAAGAGTTTCTTTATTCGTTTATTGGTAACCTTTCTATTTTATACGCAAAATTTATAAATACGAAAGTCCCAAAAATAATAAATGTAATACAAAACAATAAACTAATTTATTAAAATTCATTACCAAGGTGTATTCATAACTTCTGTAGGTCCTGGAATATACTTAATTATGTTTCAAAGCCTACATTTATAATGATGTTAGCCAGTGAAAAACTGATAAATGATTTTTCCATTGTGCAATTCTAAAGAAAATGTTTAACTCTTATATAACGACAAGTATATATTCATGCAATACAGAGCATAGACATACTTCGCGACAATTTAAAAAAAATGTGCAAGAAAAATATGTTTTAGTATTAAATAAAGGAATATAAAGTTGGTACATAAAACGTGCTTTAATCACGAGAAAATGTGAAACTATTTAAAGTTAAATAATGTTTCGTAAATGTTAATTTCTTTGTTTCTAAAAAATTATTGAAATAAATAATTATATAAAGAATGTAAGGAATTCATGTTCTTTTTAATATAGTGAAAAATGTTTAACAAAAATATATCAAAACTTGAATTTATTTGATACTCCACTTTTTTGTATTAAATTAAAAATATTTGTATTAAAAATGCTAGATATTTGCATCTAAAGAAAATTGTATAATTTTGTATAAATTGGAAATGAAATTTAAACCGTAATGCTACAGGACAGAATTTTATGTCACCCCAAGACGTGACTTAGAATTTATTGCTTTTTTGATATTGAAATATATTTTGTTATATTCAGATCATGTTGATACGTTGCAGGTTTAAATTAAAATCAGTGTTTGATTTTGTTAATAATAATCGGGTTTCAATGGGTTAATTAAATTTAAGTTTCTCGTAAACTGTTAATTGTTTCGTGGATATAACGATACTATTTGTCGGCTATTAAAGTTAGTGGAACAATAATAACGAATGGGTACATTATAATTAATACGACTATAGTGATTAACTGTATAACCGGTGTCCGGGAATAGATGCCGGACAAAGAAAGACGCTATCCCTTGGCTACACAGCAATAATTTGTCGTTGAAATAAAACGTAAAACATGCCCTTTTTCTAATTGGGTGTAAACAAAATATTACGCATAAATATTTTTAACACACCCAATACTTGCCGGAGTGCGGTATTTACCTGCAGTGGTCATGTCTTCGTAGCTTTTTGCGGGTTATTCCCCTGAGCGGCGCTGAACAATGTGCGGAAGCATCGTGTGTACGAAAAATATGACAAATAATTATGAATGTTATTTTCAATATTGGGAAAAAAAGTCATCTTTTAAATTTTGTTTTAACGACAATTAACTATTTTTCTGTCAAGGAATACGTCTTTCTTTGTCCGACATTTATTTCAGGATATCATGCATAACAATGGTCTCGCGATGAAGAGTAATCGCAGATATATTGTTGTTTTAATCACAGACCTGCCCAGGAATGCCTGTTTGATTTTTTTGTGGATTTGGCTTAATAACATTTCGGAACACGAATGGAAGTGAAACAGGAACTGAGAACAGTAGTCCATGTGTGAGGATATGTTATCGTGTTATAATTGTATTGAGGTAAGGTAGTCATTGGTTTTCCATTTGGCGACATCCTAATATATTTAACATTATGTTGATTTATCGTGTTTAATAACGTTGTAACATATGTATGTAAACTTGGCTGTATTTATATATAAAATGTAATATGTCCAAATTATTATGTCAGTTTTATTTAATTATGCATAATCTGATTAAAATAGTTAAAAAACGTAATTTTACTAAGACAACTTATGTGTTGTTTCTTGGACTTGAAAAATACAAAATTATTCGATGAAATAATTTTCCAATACTAAGATTTCATAATTTCCAAATTATCTCTATTTTCTCAAACCCAATAAATCACCGTTCACGAGCGCTCAAACTTTTCAGCCGTAGTAGGACTGTTTTCTATTTCGGGCTTATTCATATTTGAAAACACGACTCAAGGTCAATTTTAAATAAAATTACAGTACTTTCAAAGAAAATTCAGAATTCGTGAATGTGTGCTACTGGATTATTACTCGCCTTATATATATATATATATATATATATATATATGTATATATATATATATATATATATATATATATATATATATATATATATATATATATATATATATATATATGACATCTAACAATCCGAGAAAAAACTTCAATATTTCATTATAAATACGAGTTAAATTAATTATCATAATTATTAATAATGAATTATTGATGTAACTATCGTGCTTTAAATTGAAAGTTTATTTGACTTTACTCATATGTCATACAAAATTCTACTTATTATGTGCGTATGTCCGGTTGTCCGTTCTAGCAATTTTTAAAAAAATTATTCTATCGATATCGATTCATTCGATTCGATAAGGAAATCAAAATTGTTTTTTGTTCTGAAGTAAATTAACTATCTAACAAGGTATCTTAAATGTGGTAATGTGGGAAATCTGTACAAAAATACATATATACCTAAGTATCCATAAGTATATGGTTATGGATTAAATACAAGTAAAGATTAAATTGCGCATGTTTACATGCATACAAATATGTACATACGCAAGCGACGCGCGCATAAATCCTAAATGCTAGCCTGAACGTGAACGTGCAATAGGAAACCTGACAACGTGATACATGAAAAATTCGAATATCAAATCAAGTTTAAGACAAAATTTAAATATACTTTATTGATTTCGCGTTTATGCAGTAAAGTTTCGTCACCATTTTGTAAAAATAGTATTAAAATTTCAAATATGTAAATAAATTTATGTTAATATTCCAAATATATAAAAGTTAGATTATAAATATTGAAATACTTGAACGATATTTTCTCTGTCCCCAGTTAAAGCTAAAGTTAATTTTATGCGAGTACATTTATGAACATAAACTTTTCATAATAACTGTTTAAATTGGTTTTATCTCTATTTTTACATATTAAGTGTTGCGTGAATAATTTAGGTATTTAAAATTAATTATATTTAATGAAATAACAGACATATATATCAAAATAATTTTCATCTTGTGTTAAAAAACAGATTGTGGCATTATTTCTTCAAAATTATATCATCCAAATGTAATCCCTTACTGTTACCGAGCACTGCTCGACATTCAGTTTCTGTGATAGCTACTGTATCTTGCTGGATATTTTTTAATCGATCCAGGGAGCAAGGGTATTTGGTGTAAATTTTGGACTTAAAAGTGATCAAATAATCACTTAAAAAAATTATATAATGTATTGTAGGATTGCAAATTTAAATGTTTACGTATAATATGATATGAAGAAATTTTTGTAGGGTTTAAGGAATTTTCTCTTTTGTGAGTCCCAGTTTTGGAGAAAATGGGACTCAGGGGCACGTACGTCGAATTTTCTTCATGTTTTCATCAGTTCTTGATTATCAAGAACTGGCCTAAGGTTAACACAAAGTCGTACCGATTTCTTTACGTCACATATCTGTTTCTAACATATGTATTCAATTTTTGATGGGTGAATACATGGTAATTTTTGACGGGTGAATATTAGCAAAAAGGTAACATTATTAAAGTAATAAATAAAAAACTTAGCTCTTGAATGAATGTGAGAAAATGTTTGATTATGAGGTTTTAATTAATTTCTTTTTTATAAATATATTAAATATGATCTCACATGGACAGTAGAGAGGTGGTGCAATGACAAAAGGGATAATTTGAAGACCTGGCTTTTTGGGATTTGATATAAAATGAAACATGCTCTTGGTAACAATTTATTTCGGAAAATTAGAAGGAGCTGCTGACCATGACAAGGATACATTTATCTTTGTGAAGACCCTCAGCTACCAGGTGATTTTGAAAAATGGTCAATAATTTTGATCGATTTTTAAAACAATTATGTTCTTTTTCTATGGAGTTTGTGAAACTGTTTGTGAAACTTTTTCATGTACGAAGCGATCTTTTAAGATAAATTGTCAGTTTCACTTTGAACATTTTAAGTGGTACTTATATTTAGCATAAATTTTAACGGATTTTATTTGTTTATCAGTGAGTAATTTGGCTTATGTAAGAAATCAAATCAAAATAAGTCGTACCATATCTTTAATTGGCTTGTATTATTTTCAAGCTATGTACACTTATATAATAGTAAATACGTATACCAATCTGGGCCTCTAAGATGACTTTCAAGTGTCTTGCTTAAGATAACTCTCGCAGCGAAAAGCCGAAAATTCTTAGAGAATTTCGTCGCAACGTGGTTTGTTAAAGTTTAGGCCAATGTCGTTAAGTAATGACAGGCAAAGTTGTGTTTAGCGTAATTAATTACGAGTTAATTAATTATAATTTCTGCATACCGCTAATGATATCGCGCATAATTATAATTTCTGCGTATCGTTAACGATATGCGTACCTTAATGGCTTCTTAGTATAAATTTAACTACGACGAAGTTAGACGGTAGACATGTAGCTACTCCTTTGCTGTTCTTACGTAAGAGTTGTATCGATATTGATAATTCTCGCAAGTTACTAATGTTATTTTAGGAATTGCTTCAATGAAAAACGTGTTTAATTGGAAACAGTATATGAGAATTTTATGGTGTAATGATATCGCGCATAATTATAATTTCTGCGTATCGTTAACGATATGCGTACCTTAATGGCTTCTTAGTATACATTTAACTACGACGAAGTTAGACGGTAGACATGTAGCTACTCCTTTGCTATTCTTACGTAAGAGTTGTATCGATATTGATAATTCTTGCAAGTTACTAATGTTATTTTAGGAATTGCTTCAATCAAAAACGTGTTTAATTGGAAACAGTATACGAGAATTTTATGGTAATTAATTCATAACATATGTTCATCAATGTTCTACATGAAATAAATTCTAGAGCATAGCTCGTTACGTCGGGTCTTCATAATATCTAAAATTTTCCTGTATTTAACTTTGCTCTCGTTCAATGTACAATTTCTTTTCGAGTTCCTTATAGTATAGAGTAGATTATATATTGCTTGTTTCTTCGTGTTTCAGCTTTTTTTTATGTATTTTGAAGAATACAACTCTTGCGAAAAAATGAAATATTACAAATTTTACTTCATGCTGACCTTTTTAGAAAAAATAATAAAAATAAGGGATGTGGCGGGTATAAGTATTAGAGTATGCCGATGGGTGTTACGAATTTCAGGGCATTAATTTAATTATCTCTTTGCTTGATATGTTTATACACACACACACACACACATGTGTGTATATATATATATATATATATATATATATATATATATATATATAGATATACACATGTGTGTGTGTGTGTGGGTATAAATATTTTTTGGCGTGATCACACGATCCCTTACTATACTTTGTTTATTAATTGTGTGGATATTAAACTAAGTAACTTAAAAATATGGTGTTGATGTAATATTGTTATTTAATTATTCTCCTTTAGGGTAATACATATTGTTCAGGTTATTAATTTCGTCAAAAGGGACTTTAAAATCAAAACATATCTAACTAACTAAACTGAAACTACGTGATGTAGTATTATTTCTACTATCTTTAATTTCTTTACCACGACCTAGGTTTCGTTGTATTACAACATCTTCAGGTGGGTTATTCGCAAAGATCTTTGCTAATAGCCCACCTGAAATTATTGTAATACAACGAAATCTAGGTCGTGGTAAAGAAATTAAAGATAGTAGAAATAATACTATATCACGTAGTTTCATTTAATTGTCAAAACAACAGTTTAAATTAAACGTTTTTTTGATCGAATCGCTCACAAACACTTGGCTCCAAATACTTGTCTCCTCCGGTAGTAAGTACCGTTATAGTATTTTCTTACCATTCAAAATTTGGAAGCAAAATGACTCAAATGGACTTACACACGCATATGTGTACATATGTGTGTGGGTTTATATATATATACTACACACACACACACACATATATATATATATATATATATATATATATATATATATTTATATATGTATTTAAATGATCTGGAGGCGAGAAACACGATATCAAATAAAATATGAGGATGAGTTTAATAAGCAAAGTATATACCATATTCAGACAACTCTTGAATATTTATAGAGGCGGAAAATTTTCGACGTTAGAGTGTAATTTCACTCATCATAAACAAAAACGATTATGATTAAGTAAGCAAATGAATACCGCGTACAATCGGTAATTGTAATATAATTCAATAAGTATGGGAGAAAAAAGTTATGGGTCCTAATTATATTCTAAACTAATTTCATGACAAGAATGTCACACGAAAATACATCAGAACTCAAATAAGTGAATTATGAAAAACGGAAATTTCTCAAGATAGCTTAATTGATATTGAATTGTCTATCTAATGCGGAGAAGATCATAATCAATTGCGAAGATATATTTTTGGATTCAGGTTTATTCGAGTAAAAAGCAACAACTGCCCTGTTCTTAAATTTTTCACACGCTTTTCCATTTTATATAGACCTCCCTATTCCTAATTAAGAAAGTTTTTTTCTAACAACCGTTATTTAATTCTATTATTATAGGGATTCTTTAGTTTCTAAGGTTTAACCTTATACCTGACAAACGTCAATTTATTAACCTTAGAAATTAATACCTAACAAACGTCAATATATTTACTAGACAGAAGTGGTATGATTACAACTTAATCCAGCATATAAGCATGCTGAGGCTGCAGTGTTGACACGAGGTCTAAAAATATAGGTTAATCTAAACTACACGTGCAGACACTAAATACATAAAAGCATATATCGAGTATCAAAATAATATCATCTTAACTGATACTTGATGGGATGTGGGACGATGTTCAAGGATGTTGTAGGCAGAATGTTTGAGTTTAAGCAAATATACAAACAATGAAATACTTGTCGTTATGCTATAAATTGGCTAAATCATAATGTAAGTAACATGTGGCATAATAAAACAAGTTTAAACAAACAGTTTAATTATTCTCTTGGGACTAATGAGTAATAAAAATGTTAAATGTTAGTGATTAGTTAAAATGTAGACTAGTATCGAAAGTGACTGTTGTGATCATATCCTTAGAGGCTATATTGTCTCAATAGTAGATTTAAAGACATATCTGTTAACTGCTTTAGCTTATGCTCTGAAAGTTTTCTTATTCTACTTATTCCCAAGCAAAACCTCTATATGTTACGAAAAATGTATTGACAATTAAATGAAACTACGTGATGTAGTATTATTTCTACTTAATTTAATTTCTTTACCACGACCTAGGTTTCGTTGTATTACATCTTCAGGTGGGCTATTAGCAAAGATTGTTGTACTGCAATGAAACCTAGGTGGTGGTAAAGAACTTAAAGAAAGTAGAAATAATACTACATCACGTAGTTTCATTTAATTGTAAATAATGCATTTCTACAAAATCAACGCCAAATATATTCAATATTTGAAAAATGTATTATTGTGTCAGCAATAAAACTTTTAATTCAATTGGATCCTGAAATCAGGTAAATATTTTTGTTAAATATTATGTGCTGTTTTATAATTTCGTGAAAACACGCAAAACTAAAACATCCAGTAAATTAGTATTTTTCAAGCATAGTCATTTAATTGATAATTACAGTATTACGCGAAAATGCTTGAAAGTTACGGCAATGTTTATAATATATTTAGTTTCTTTTTATTTTGACCTCCATAATTAATTTAACCGTAATTACAAAAAATAAATTTATTTTTAGTCACGTAAAATAATGTTAGCCGCTCCCAGTTCGCTTTAAAGTATAACCGCTTTAAGTCTAACTTATTTTTAATGAACTGAAATGTTTCTCTGATTAATAAGCATTCATATTGTAATTTCGGTGCTTACTATATTTTTCATGAAAAACATATTAACCTATATTTTCAAATGTCTAAATTTTAGTTCAGTTTGTCAGTTGAAAATATTGATAAAGTTTACAGGGCAAATATCTGTACAATATACTAGACTTACATAAATATCTCTTGAATTAACTAGATTCCGATCATTTTTCATTTCAATTAGAAATAAATAACAATCTTCAAAATATTATACTCAGCCTACTGCGCAATTACACTGTAGAGAAATTATGTAAAAGCGTATTTTAATCGGAGGAATACTCTCATTCTGTGTTATACGATAATTTGAGTTACCATCAAAATACCGATGATAACAAACTGTAAAAATATGTCTTTCACCCTTTCGGACCTGAATTTATTTTTGAAGTATATAACTCCCGATTTTATTCCAATTAAATTAGCTACTATTGAGCATGGAAACATTGAGGAAAGTTATATTTTCAGATTGTTTTCCGAAAAATTGATGTTTTCTTTATATCCCCAAAGGCGGACTTTTGGCCTAAGTGATTGCAATACCCGATGTATGGATCATTTGTCAATATAATTAGAAATAGTCAGTGTCATAATATTTTTATTATAAAAGTATAAAATTTCAACAAAATTAAATCTAACTTTTTCAAAAAAAAATAAAACTTTTAACGAAATGAAAAAATAAAAATCTTCTAACAAAATAAAGAATAAATTGTAGGAACTTTAGTTATATATAGAAACTTAGAAAACAATTTCAGTCTTTGGTTAGATAAAAGTGCACTTCGCACTTTTTGTATTTGATGCAGGATTTTCCATTGCATCCCGCTAACTTGCAGCGTATTCCACACCCATCATTAGCAGGAATGATGGGTGTGGAATACGCTGCAATCATCATTAGCAGGAAAGTGACCAATGCCATCTCGAGCCATTTCAGTTGACGGATGCACTTCTCCAGGGCTCCTGGAATAATTACCGGTAAAGAACTGCTGCTACTACTTAGACGACCTTTTAGCGGCTGAAATTTTATTTCGATAAAACTAAACTGTGAGCTAGTTGTCGGCGAAAATGAAGAAGTGTGAGCCGTCTTGCTTTTGCAAATAATTATCAATATCGTGTTCGCGGTATTGTTGGACAGCGGCGAGTTCTGATGCGTGAAATATCATAGGCAAAGGCCACTTCTTCGACTTTATGAATATCCTGTAATAACTCTTAAGTTGATCAAGCAGATCAACCCCTCACATCGCGTGATTGTACTTCTTCATGATTTTAGGCCTCACAACTTCCATAAATTTCTTCTCTGTTTTGGGCCATCTTCTCACCATATCCTTTTATCTCATAAAGTTGAATGCTTGGCCGGCTTGTTATCTAACCATTTGACCATAGTAACATCTCTATCAGTACTACAAACCTCTTGAGCAAAACCCCTCGGTTTTTTTCTTACGTTGTCACTGAGCAATTGAGGCTTCGCAAATATATTGACACAAGCTGTGCAGGTAGCTATTATGTCTTTAATTTTAAATTAGTAGCAGTAAGACTTATAGCCACTATTCTCTCCGACTCTTTGTATTAAATCCAATACTACTCATGTGCCAAAACCAAGTTTTTTATCAATATTTTGTCTAATTCAGGAACGGAATTTTAATAGTTTATGAAATCATATGGGCGCCCGTTTTTCCTACACAAGAAGAATATTGCTATTTAATTAGCTTGATGCTCCAAGGACAAGGTTAGCTTTTTACATACTGCTTAGTAGAATGCTTCTATGTAAAAGGAACTATTTGTTCATCAACCCACAGTTCTCTTTCTAAAGGTCTAAGCGTTAGCTTCGGATTGCATTGTAGATTGGTTGTACTTTATAGAACATATCTTTGCAGTTACATATTATTCACAAAATGTAAATTGTAACGGAGTTCAAAGAATCTATCTCGTGTTATATTTTTAGTAAAAAGAGGGTTGAGGCTTGGGTTTCTCAGTAAATTTTCAAAACCGGATAGTTAAATACTCTTGTCGCCATATGTAAGTCAAATAATATTTCAATTTCATTGCTGGCGTAGGTTTAAATTCCGTTTTTCTTGACTGCACAGAACATAAGTTTGTCATTTCAGATATCTGATGAAACAGCTCTTTAGGAACATATTTATAACAGTAATCAAGAGGGTCTTTCACACTGGGATGAAAAGCTATTGGTGGGAAAAAATCCGTTGGTATTATGTTTTGTATTTTTCTGTGCCTCCATTTGATACTCTGTTTTGATGTAAGAAAATCGGAAATCTCACCACTTGACGTGGATTGTCCCTCCTCGCCCTCCTCTATATCCGTCTCTCCTGGTTCCTTAGGCCCAGGCTCGAAATCAGAAGTTGACCTAACTCAATCTTCACTTCCCTCTTCATATTGATCAAGTGTTCAAGTATTGTATACTCTCTTTGATCTGTGCTATTACATTGGTACCCAACTGAACATGTCTTGTATATGGGACATTACAATTTCCCAGAACCTTCAAAGCATCCCTTCCGAACACATTGCCAGGAAAATGCTATTTAACAATTAAAGAAACAAAATTTCATCTAATTATAACACGAATTGCAGATAAAGTTCAATTTGTTCAATTATAGCAGCCTGTGAACGTTTGGAAAAAAATATCTACTGAAACCGTTTGTCCACGTTTGTAGACATAACTAATATTCGTAATTTATTGTACACATAACTAAACAATTGCATGTAAAACACGTTCTTATTTGTCTATATAACATAACTTACCGATATATACATATATATATATATATATATATATATATATATATATATATATATATATATATATATATATATAAAAGTCGTATCTATCAGAGAAACTTGAGGTTTCAAAATGAAATAAATCGCTTACCTATATATACACTTTAAAGTTTCGCCGGTTACTGGCCGAACTAATGCACAAAGGTGGCAATAGATGGCGCTAGTGGTATCGTTTTTAATAACTTATAATATTGTCAAGCAATGACAACAGTTTCTAGTCACAAAAAATTAATTTTGGTAGGACAATTATCAAAAAATGTTATGTCTTCAATTGTGCACGGTAGGTCTGAAAGTGTTAAATTAATACTTTAATTCTATCTAGGCATTTTATCCGTACCACATTTTTAGGTACAAGTTTAATTTTTATAGTCCAGTTATCAATATATTTTTCTACTCATACACGAAAATACAAAGATTTTTGCATCGACACCCGATCTTTGAAATCTTATTGACATTGATAGTCTTCTATCATTGAACATGTATATAGACATTATGTTTATTCCTATATGATAACATTAAAGGCTTTTTATACTGTAAGGACATTGACTGAATATGATCGGCAAGCTACTTGTTATGCTTTTAAACGTTTTTAAAGTTTTCATTTAACATCTCCAACGACGTTTAAGGCCATAATACCTGATGATGCAGACCTCTATATTATTATTAGGGTCTATATTTTGTAGAAATGTAGCCAACTTCCCCATTACCTTCGATGAGTATAGAATAATATCCGATACTTAGAAGTAGTTCTACATTTGAAGAGACTACTTAGCTTTACCGTTAGTACTTAGAGAATACGTAAATATATCTTACAGGTTTAATGTACGAAATATAATTAAGTTAACAATTACTTCTCATTTAATTTGTTCCCATAACCATCACCAACGTATAATAGGTTCAGACAAACACAGTTCTTGTTGCCCTCTTTTGTTCCACTTGTTAACGCGATCTCACTTAACGTTTCCCCACAAAACTCGACGCACTACGAATTTAATCAGATCCTGATGATGTTTACATTGTTCGCTAACGCGCTAAGATTTGTCTGGCCCCGGAAAATCCACATTTGTACAATTTACCTAGTTAATGACTAATAGTTTGGCAGCATAATGAGAAATTTCCAGGGCGGCAAAAGGAAAAGTGTTTTCAACGAGGTCGGTGGCTGTTATTACAGGAACTAACGAGGCGCGAAGTGAGCGGTGCGCCCAAAGGGGGTGAATGAACTCCGCCGTTCGCTTACGATTCCTTGTTTTGGGAAATTAAGGGATACGCTTAAGCCCGAAACTCATTGAGCGTGGCGATCAACGGCGTAGGTGTTGTAGAGCTTTGTGTAGTATGCGTTATTACATTAGTTACTGATGTAATTGGCTTATTAAAAATAGTCAGAACATTTTTCTGTTAAACGTTTTGATAATAAAACTATAATGGTAAGCCGAAAATATACAGATGTTTTTGGTATCTATATATTATATTAATAATTATAAAAAAATCCGAATGCTGACAACCATTCCTATTTATTATTATTTACTAAAAAATATTTCTTCTGACGGCTGATTTCTCTGGTAATTCTGGATGGAAAATGTATCCAGTGAATGCGAAAAAACTCAAGCCTTTCTGAGACAATCGCCATTAATTTTGAATTGAAATAAAATCACTCGAAATATTAATTAAATGTAATTTTGCTACTCACAGAAAATAAATTAAAAGTTATCACAAAACCTTCTCCCTAAATAAATATCACTAATAAGATCAGCTGACGATACGCAAAGTGTTGATATGATGTATTTTCTAAAATTTTCATTACAAGTGTACTTCTTTACATTGTATTGTAGTAACCGTATTGTCTCGAATGGGAATTTTCTGAAAAATGGCTTTGATAATGCCGCATGACACCCGGTATACTTGCAATGCAAGTCACTTAACACTTACGTTAAATAGTGTAGCTTGAGAAAGAGACGACAAATAATTTTTTTTTATTGATTATAATAAACTTATTTTGTAACAAAAACTTGGATATATGCAAAAGGGTTTTTGTTGGTTACCTAACATCTTATTAAATATATTTTGCGTTAATTTTGTAAAAATTCATTATACTTAAATTTTTCTCAACTAAATGAAACTACGTGACGTAGTATTATTTCTACTTTATTTAAATTGTTTACCACGACCCAGGTTTCGTTGTATGACAACATTTTCAGGTGGGCAGTTCGTAAAGATTTGTAATATCTTCTTAAGAAACGAATCGTTCTTTACTAAATTTTATACCTTAATAATTAATATTATGGACTAACACATAAGCCAGTTTTCATCCTGGAAAAAACCTAACTTCTTTAAGGAAAAATAAAAAGTCTTCTTGAGGGGCCTCTAGGTGGCGTTGCTGCTATTTTGAATCCAGCAACTTCTTTACGAAATCGTTAGCTATTTGGAATATGTACATTTTCACAAAACGATTCTAATCCCGTTATTAACAAAATTCAAAATATATATAATCATAGATGACAGCGAGTTTTATATAAGTGATTAAATTTATCCTCTTTGTGATCTTTTTATTTATCTTGCATTGTCAATCGTAATCCTGATTACAAATCTAAAGGATTTCCCCAAATGGTAAACATTCGGTTAGGGTTAGGTAACTGAATTAATATTTTTTCTGAAATCCTTAAAATCGTAACCAAACTTAATGATTAGATCGCCAACTTCTCACTGCGACTTATTATCTTAAAAAGCAACCATAAATCTAACTGTTTCCTCACAGACATTGGTTCAGTTTACCGATAATGAACGTTTAATACGTCTTTAGGTAACTAATTACTTAAGCACAATTTAACTGAGAAACTTTGTCTTTAAAACAGTGAACGGAGCCGTTCGAGCCTCGTCTCTAATTCGACTTCATATTACGTTGATAAGTTTCTAGCTTAAGTACTTAAACGAACGGCAAAACCAATGTGAATATACCGGATGTTAGGTCGTTAAGGGATATAGGCAGTGTCGCAAAGGAGGTAAATAATCTCTGAGTTTGTTGTATTTGAACGGTACGTGGAAAACTTGGAAAATTTAGAGTGAAAGTGGAGACAGGTAGGTTATTAGCCTTTTCTCTCATCATTGATTTTGGTTAAAGTATTTTAACTTCAAACGTTATTGTAACTTTTGCTCTTCTATATAATGAAAAAGAAGGAAGAACCCATGTGAACTTTTATGAGTGCGGAAAAACTTTCAGCATGATTTTGTGAATTTCTTTATTTGGAATTGTCAAATTATATTTAATGCAGATATGGAGTCGTAAAAATCCATGAAATCACATTTTTGCGTCATCATTTTTCGCTTAATCAGAATTTTCATTATTAAATTTTTCATAGCCATACAAAGATATTTGCTAAAATTTTTAAATTTCTTCAAACTGCTACACAAATTGTATTTAATCAACGAAGGAATAAATATTTATCCATTTAACTCGCTATTCATTTAGGTAACACATTGTAATTAATTATTTACTTAATTTTCTCTCGATTTGTAGAAACTTGAATGTTGGCTTAATAATACATTTAATTTTTCCCAACTAAATGAAACTGCGTGATGTAGTATTATTTCTACTTTCTTAAAGTTCTTTACCACGATCTAGGTTTCGTTGTATGACAGCATCTTCAGGTGGACAATTTGTAAAGATGGAAACGACCCACCTGAAGATGTTCAAATAAAAATGTTAAAGAAAGAATTTAAATAATGTAAAAATAATAATACATTACGTAGTTTCATTTAATTGGGAAAAACTTAATTATAATGAATTACTACAAAATTAAAACCAAATATAATCAACAATAATACATCTTATTTTTCTATATATTTTGCACTAGCTAACTTTTTCAAATTTCTTTCTAAGAATTAAAGAGGGGAAAATAGTATTCTTAAAAAATATCATGCCTTTTTTCAAGATTTGACCGGAAGATTCGAAGAAGTCAACTGGAAATATCCTATAGACTTTGATGATCATTGACAAAAACTTTTGTATTAGCCAAAAAGAAAACAAATTAAATTTTCCATTTCGTGAACTAAAAACCTGAAATTGTTAAAGCAATGTAAGGTTGGCCCTCAGTAAACGACATTAAGTTCACTTAAATCTCAAGCTGGACGAATGGATGACAGAGTGATCTCATAAGTGTTGAGCTTTTTAAATTTTGAAGACTTAAGCAAACGTAATTCTGAAATATAAATTAATTTGTTTTAAAATATTTCCTCATATATCAAACTTGTGGAAGAAAATGTTTTCCTCGTGGACCTCGTCGAGTGAGGTATTATATATCGGATTAAATTTTCCCTACGATGGGCCCTAAGGAACGTATCTATTACAGTGTTTCGGCTTAAAGTGCAAGGTAAGATACAATACATTTATATTACAGTCAAGGGTACTATTGAGATGAAAACTTTTTACTCAAGGAATTTAGGCACCAAAAATTGAAACATATATATATATATATATATATATATATATATATACACACACACATATATATATATATATATATATATATATATATATACATACATACATACATAAATATATATATATATATATATATACATACATATACATATATACAGACAATGATAAGCCAAGTTAGTTTCATATAAGTTTAAAAACATAGACAACGATGCATCCTCAAACTTTCTTGCAAAGCCTAATATTCCCCAAAACCGTGTGCATTTTTGTTTACAAACAGCACATTTGATAACTATAACAGAATAAGCAACGATCGAAAGCACTCCGTCACGGAATTACTTTCCCTAATATTGGCAGCTGCCAGAGTGATGGATCGAGACAGCGTTTTCTTATTTGCCGAATAAATACGACCCTATTTATATTAATCTATATTTACATATAAATGTACAAATTTTCCCAGGCAATTTATCACGCTACTTAGGTCAAAATCCATTTAATCGATATTAGTGCATGTGAAACATTTTACCGGAACTGTACTCGTACATTGAATAGTTTCCGGAAAATTTAATTTGATTGTTTTAAACTGTGTGAGAGTTTACAAGTATAAAATATCGATCAGTTGTAAGTTTGGTCAGGTAAAAATAATACTACATCACGTAGTTTCATTTAATTGTGAAATTGCTTAATTTATCATAAGTCTTCACTATAAGTCATAAGTCAAATATATATATATATACACACTCATACACACGTATAAATATATAGTTTTCCTACAATCTCTGAAAAATCTCTTTAAAGGATCTGTTTTATATTTATAATTTTAAGTTCAATAGTTTCGGAAATATGGAGGGGTGGGGATGGTTTGCGTGGTATACGCTTTTTACTTTGAAGTCTGTCCGTCGGTCGCAACTGTTTTCATCCGAAATCGGTTGACGCAAAAAACTTAAAATTTGTCATAGTCTATTAAACCGCAACGCCTCAATAGCTAAAGCTCAAAAAAACTCGTTTGGAAATTTTTGGGGCAGCAAAATTAAATACCAGATTTTTTTAATTCCCTTTATAGCACGGGGTGTAGTTTGAAAGGGTTAGTTGTAAGGATTTCAAAACTTTATTTTTCATAATTTTTGCCCCCCTTTACTTTGGCTTTCAAAAGCTCATGCAAAGATTGTAAGAAATCTATAGCGATCTAAATGTCATAATTTTTCAAATGTGCCTCATGTTTTACGCCTATTATAGATATAATAGGCAACACATTTACCATTTTCTATATTCGCAGCCGATTTTCTCAGAAATCATGCGACGTAGAAACTTGGAAGTTGGCACAATAAATAATAAATCTTATTTACTCATATATTTTGCACTAGCTAATTATTTTCAAATTTTCTTATAAGAATTAAAAAAGGGATTAATATTTTTCTTAAAAAAATTATTTGATTCTATATATCATGTGTAAATTTGATTCTATATATCATGGCTTAATACGAAGAATATATAAATATTTATTACGTAATATTAAACTGCATGCTTTATTAATATTCATAGAAATATGCAAAGCTAAGGCAACTTCTCTCCATCTTCTTCCCGAACTACTGCGCTAAAAATTATGACAAAATCTGGGTTGGTAAAATCTGATTATAAGATTACAAGAAAACTATTGGTATTATCCTAGGTCTTACAATTTTTGAAGTAAATGCACTATGTTTTATATTATAATGTTTAAGGGCAATAAATTAACGTTGTAAAAATTTAATATTTATAAATGGTTTAATATAAATATTATTCACAATTAAATGAAACTATGTGATGTAGTATTATTTCTACTTTCTTTAAGTTCTTTACCACGACCTAGGTTTCGTTGTATTACAACATCTTCAGGTGGGCTATTAGCAAAGATTCGCTAATCTTTCTCTTAAAAGATACGCTAATCTGAATCTTTGCTAATAGCCCACCTGAAGGTGTAATACAACGAAACCTAGGTCGTGGTAAAGAACTTAAAGAAAATAGAAATAATACTACATCACGTAGTTTCTTTGTCGTATATTATCGTGGTATATAGATAGGAAATGTATTCAATAGACTAGAAAAAATATCATGTACTTCACCAAGGACCTGTGTTATTACAAATCTCTCACCACAGTATAGTATGGTAAATCTTTTAATTTCATCTTAGATTCAGTTTATTGAAGTGCATGTAGTGTGCTCACGGTATATGTGATTATATTTGGCTCCAAATCGTATTATCCATTACAACCTGGTGGGCAGTGTTCCTTCCATACTTCGATTATTTCTAGCTCCTTATTTATTCCATGGCTCTAAAGAGTTGCTTTGCCCTCTTTAATTTGCTTGCTGTGGTCACATACATATTAATCTAAATCAAATTTAGTACACATATATCCTGTATCATGGAGATAAATACAGAATAACTCATTTTGGGATAGAATTTACTTTTTCTTTGTAATAAAAAAAAAACACTTTTAACGATAAGACGATGAATATTAATATGGGTATAGACGATGAATATAATAGACGATGAATATAATAGACGATGAATATTAATATCAATATTGCAAATTTTCACCTCTGAGATTCAATATTTCCACGAGAACATTATTTGCAAGTTATACCGTCATTTTCTGTCGTTTCCACGCGTGCGAAATAGCGGGTCTAAGACGTATAGCTTCTTGACTCGTCGCTAATATTTTTGAACTATTGCTCATATAACAAGTTTGCCATTTAAGTACTTACATAGATATATGACATTGAAACCTGCTACCGCCTTTTTGGGAAATCGAACAAAAATAAGGAAATGAATCGAATACGGAAAATCGCCGAGAAATCTGAGCGCATACTCGTTCGATAATGACACCGCTTAGCCGAGGTATAAACTTGACCCTGACGTCAGGAAGTTCAAGATTTCTCCAAGTATCCTCTTCAAAAGTAATGCCTTTGTTACCCCAGTTGCGCAGTATCCCGCGTACAGTCCTTCCACTTGTATATGTATGCCAATGTATACAGATTCCTTTCACTTATAGATGCACGCTAATATATATAGATATGTACATGTAAGAAAACAGCCGTGTACCGGTTTAAAAGTATTGCATATTATTTATTTTAATACATAATATTTGTTTATTTTATATAAATACATGTTTATTGTTTTGTTTTGGTTTCAAGCCTTAATTAATCAACCGATGTTCGTGAAATTTTGTAAACATGCGTCATGCAGAAAAGCAAGGACTCTTTAATACCGAAATATATTTTGATCACAATTAAATGAAATTACGTGATATAGTATATTTTTACTTTTTTTAAGTTCTTTACCACGACCTAGGTTTCGTTGTATTATAACATCTTTCTTTAACAGCCCACCTGAAGATGTTGTAATACAACGAAACCTAGGTCGTGGTAAAGAACTTAAAGAAAGCAGAAATAATACTAAATCACGTAGTTTCATTTAATTTTGAATAATGAATTTCTAGAAAATTAAAGCCAAATATATTCAATATTGTGATCACTAAAAATATCACTTTTCTAGGGACTAGTGCATGAGCATTAGTATGCATGTGTATGTATGTATAAAGGTATTGAACTACTTAATTGTTTTCAGTATTAAGTCAAAATATTTTTACCATAACATTCTTTACAAAGGGAACGGCCATTTTTACCCTTTTTCCACGAGGGCGAAGTGACAGGTAAACTATTGTTTTTGTGATTTCTGTTTTTTAAATCATTTTTGTGTGATTTCTGTTTTTCAGAGCATTTAGAAATATTGTGTCAATAATTTTTTTTTCAGTTAAAAAAATTAAATTTTAGTTTGAACTTCGATCTATTTTGCTGTGAAAGTTTCGATAATTTTCATTTATCATTTCTTTAGTTTCCACATTTTGTCGGGTTTGTTTTTTCTGTAATCATCTTCATTACGGAAAATTCTATTTTAACATAATGATTTCGTTTTTATTTTTCTATATAAAAAGTACAAAAATAGTTTATTTATGTTTTCACTAGTAAGAAAAAATGGGAAATGTCTTCACCTTTTATTAATTGTTTGGTTGGATATTTGACTATATATCTGTAGTTTTTAGAATTTTGTACTTCCAAAAAGAAAAAACGAAACCTTTACAAAATAACTAAATTCTCTGCCTGTCTGTCTTCTACGTAGAAACTAGAAATTTGGTACATTAATAGGCTATGTTGCGGGTTGCATGTTTTGTGTTATCTAATACTTTAAAATATTTGTACGGTAATTTTACAAAGGGAAAATTAAATATACCAATTTTTTAGCATGTGGTATCATTTGAAAGAGCTTATTATAAGACATTAAAAAAATAGTTAATTTTTTTGGAACATTTTTTGTGGTTTACATACCAAACTAGAAATATTCATCAAAATAATTAAAGAATTGCATTATCCCTTGTTTGCAAAACTAATGAGTTAAAAATCATGCATAAATACTGTAAAATAGCAATTATCCTAAGTTTTAAATTTATGACATTTTTACGATTGTGACAAATATTAACACTATACGTATATTTTCCATCTAAATACAGATATCTAATTTAAATACATTCACGTCCGAGTCCTAAAACCAATTATTATTGGGCATCAATTTCCTTTAGAGTTCGACAACCTTCGCCTAAACGTACTCGCTACAACCCTAACGTTGCTAAACATATCGAAACTTTGCACAACGCCTATCACCAGAATAAACGAGCAGTCTGAATAGCACCCACGCGGTGATATGCAAAACGCAAGTTTCTGACAAATTTCTGACATAGACTGACCTGTCCTACCTTCATCAAATCCTTTTGTATGGTCTCCGATCAGCACGAAAAACCTGCTTAACCATATTAAGCTCGCTAAATAGTTGAAGGATCACAAATACGTGAAATAGGCCATTTATGTACGTATTGAAGCGATTTGCGAACACGGTCCATGTGTAAGAAACTTTACAGCAAACGTCGATGTTAAGAGTTTGTTGAACTGGAATTAGTTGAATCGTTTAATCAGAGCTCGCTCCAGCTTGCGACAAGTAATGCGAACTACTTTGCCATTTTTTATACCCAAAGATAAATTTCAAGACTTAAGTGTCCCGCACTGTCAACGCGAAATCTTATATCATTCGTTATGAAATTCACAGATAAATTATTTCACATTTAATTTATGACTCCGAGGCGGTTGATTAAGAATTCCGTCTTTGAGATGGTGCGCGTTAATTGCCCTGTGGATTTGGCGTATTTAATGAATTGTTTCTTTAAGACGTGTCATAGTTTAATAATAACGAAAGTTAACATCGTTAGCTGTTTGTCGAAAGTTCTAAGATTAAAAGCAGTTTTCTTTAATTGAATTTATGTTTGTTTATATATTGTTTACTTGATGTATTAGCAGAAAGAGGATGGGGGAAAAAAGACAAAATTTCTGTGAAGAGTAGTTGGTAGTTTTTGAAACTTGTTTATAATAATTAAATTAAGATGTGATAATGAAAGTAAGGCGTTTATGCCTTAGATTTTTTAAAAATAGAATCTTTCGTAGCAAAATTGAAAAAATAGCTGAAAATAGACGGGATCAGCGTATTATTTATAGGTTTAAGTACAAATTTAATTATTTCATGTCTTTTTCTTCTACATTGGTGAGGTAACCTAGGGTGAGCCAGGCTGAGTCTTCTTAATGCGTTTATTCCAATTTGGTCTATTTATGGCCATTATTTCTAGTTCTTCTCCTTCAGTAGGTTGAAGCGTTTCTCAAAACGGTCCATGAATCTGAGTTTCGATCTGGATTTATGCGAGTATTAGTCGGTTTTGCCATGAATAATTAAGTATATCCCTTGATATTATTAACAAAAAAAATGCTTAAATAAATAAAACTCATAACTTTTCCGAGTGAGACGTGGAATCTAAGTTATTTTCAATTTAAAAAAGATGACATACGTTTATATATTCTATAAAATTTTATTTTGTAAGGAAGTTTACAAATTTTTGTAACTAACTTTAAAAAAAATTAATTAAGATTGAAAAACGTATCTTCCCTTTGTTTAGATGTAAAGAAATATTTATAATTACGCCGATATTCAACAAATCTAACACTCGTATATGGATCATTAGAGCAAATATTTGGTGAAATTGGTTAATACAAAATATATATGTTTATAGCTCTTATACACTGGTCTGAAAGAATATGGAACAAGATCATATCGGTGCTAATTCTGATTTTGTTTTGGTCAGCATGTTTTGAGTGTCATATATATTTTTTTTTGTTTTGTAACATGAAATGTTAAAAAATTAAAAAAAAATTGTTATATTATTTCAGTGTAACGAGAACAGTATTTGACGTAATTCACGTATGTCTGGATGTTAGTGGATTTACTGGTCAGCCTTCCTAAAGAAGTCAATCATTATTGTTAACATCAAATGGGAAACAGAAAAAAACATCAATGGAAAGAAGTTATGTTATTCGAAGAGGAATAAAATTACTAATATTAAGGACTGAAATATTTAAAAGTTTTGTGGTTTAAAAGAAAAAAAGACGGACTCATTTTGTGAACCACTTGCGTTTACATATATACGTTAGGCTGTCATAGCCGTTTTTCTAAAAAAACCGTTTGACATAGAAAGAAGAGTGAAAATTGACGGTAGTAAGGAGTTTATTGATTCGAATATTTCATAAAAGTAAGAACCCAAAAAATATTTGTAACGAGAATTTTCGAAGTGGTCATGTTTGATATAAAAAAATCGCTCATAAACCGTTTGATGCAGAAACAAGAGTTACAATTGAACGTAGTAATGTAGTTTATTGGCATGAATATTTCATGACAGTAAGAAGCTAAAAAAAATTTGTCAGAGAATTATGGAAGTTGAGAGCAAGTTTGGCATAAAAAAGTATAATTTGCTCATAAATCGTTTGATGTAGATAGATGAGTTAAAATTAAACGTAGGTTCAACGTAAGAACATAAAAGGGATATTTCACAATAAAAGGGATGTAAAAAAATATTCGTTCCAGAATTTGTAACGAACCTCTTAGTGTGAATTCACTCGTAATTAACAGACTTTTATAATATTAGATATTGCCAAACTGATACCAGTTAATAATAAGCAATATTTCGCTTACGGCGGAAGGTAAAGGTCAACTCGAAGCTTTTCGTCTCGGAACGCGGTCAAGAGCTTTTACTGTCCTCGGGCTTTTGTATCGGCCGTATCTCTCATCTTCTTTTCGAGACTGGGTGTTTGATTTCACTCGACCAATTTTTACAGGAAAAATTACTCTGTTAGCCAAATTGAGTAATTTAATATCCGAACAGTAAATTAATTAAAATTATTTTTAGTTAGGAGAAGTTAGGTATTATTGAAAGTTTTTTTGTAATTTAATAGTTTTACTTTAGGTATAAATATATAAGTCGGCTTTAGATAATGATAGTCGGCGATTTATTGGTACAAATAAAATAGTTTACCTAGCTTGTTTTGTTGATTAATTAATTTTTAGCTACTTTTACGTTTTAGTCAACAAAATGTCAAATTTTTTACATTAATGCGATTACCATATTTTGACTTTGTTTAAAGCAGGAAATAATAGTATTACATTAAATATTTTATGAGACATAGGGATTTATTGTACCACACATTTGAATTTTGTTGAAAAATGAAAAAAATGTTAATTGTGAGATCAATGTAGACGAATAAGTATATTTCTTGATTTTTTGGATTTTCTTTAGCTTATTTTTCTTCATTTTCCTTGTTAACCCCTTCCCAGGTATGAAATATTCTAACGGAATTTTTTACCGTGCAGATTACTCACAGTTCCCAAAAAAATTTAATGGGAGTCCAATAAGTGAAACTAGAGTGATTTACGTTGTCCCATAGTTTAAGCAACCATCAAGTGGTTAGCTAATTCTTTCTATGTACAGTGAATGTTTTCGTATATGTTACGGTGTAGCATGTAATCTTCTGACTATTATATCTGTATTTAAAATTTTTGCAGGTATATATAAATAAAAAAAATAAAGGCAATGTTTATCAAAACAACATTTATTAAGTTATTTTTTATCAAGAACCTATTAAAGGCTTACGCCACTACAGTGGCTCAAAGTAAAGGCAATTTATAGTAGTTTCATCTCTTAAAGGACTAGTAAACTATTTAATTATCCACATGTGAGGTTTATTTAATTTTTTAAAATATATTTGAATTAAATGTCTTAAATATATTTTAACTATTTTTTGTAAAAGTATATAAAAATGGCAGCGAAGAAGTCTTATACACCAGTATATCTTTGCAAGACGTTGTTTGAAGACTTGCATAAATTAACCCGGAATAAAATATCAAATTTGAAAAATATTAATTTATACGAAATAAATCACTTGAAGAATTATTTAATTTTATCTTACAAACAATTTTTCAAAAAAATGTTTGAATGATAAACAAATATTTGAATTAAATGTCTTAATATATTTTAATTATTTTTTGTATATGTATAGAAAAATAGCAACGATGAAGCAGTGTATCTTCGCAAGACGTTACTTGAAAGCTTGCATAAATTTTAACCCGGAATAAAATATCAAATTTTAAAAATATTAATTTATAAGGAATAGAACACTTAAAGAAATATTTAATTTTATCGTACAAAAAAATTGTCAAAAAATGGTTTGCAGCAAAAAAAGTTTTACCACATATCTAGAATCCTCTACACATTTCTATGGAGAATCGTTTTTTAAGGATTAAAATCTTAAATGAACTAGATGTAAATTTTCTTAGCTACGCTGCAATCAAGTGAGAAAAACGTTATTTTCAGAAAAAATGAATTTGAAATTTTCTACTTTGTATTTATGCTAAACTATATTACTTATAATTTATTTAAGGGACTCTATGCCAGCCAGTCAAAATCTAAAATTTGATTTTTCGAACCTTCTGCAGTAATACCGCAACTTAATATAATTATTTAGGTAGTTCAAAGTTTCTGTTCATTATTAACGACTATTTTATAAAATTTAAGCAACACCTACAAATTTATATTTACTAAATGATTATATGGTTACGTTCTCTGCTCGTCTCTTTCTTTTCTAGTAATGTGATATCGTCTATGTACCTACAAACAGGGGTAGTTTTTCTTTCATAAAATAAATGAAAATTTGAGTCACCTCATTTTTTCTCCGTGATAGATACTTATTTACTTTTTTATTACAAAGATAAAATTACAGAAGAATATAATCCGATTGTAGAAAATAATCATAGAACCAAACTTTGGGCTTTTCGTATGTATCGGGATAATATTTATGCGCGGAATTTAAATTCTAAGCTTTGTTCGTTCGAAATTATCCCAAATTCGTTAAACCGACTTCCTCTAAACTTTTGTGTTCTTGATCTCTCAATACGAACACGGGCTATATTTTAACTTAAATAACGTTTCTGTAGATAAGCAATAGGCTAAATAAGGTGGAGATAAATTCATGTTTGTTTGAGATAATTTCATGTTAATTTGTGTAAAGTCTGCTTTAACCATAAGATATGTCTACTTGTGTTTAGATGTATATAATACGAATAATTAGCTACAAAAAGTTGACGAGTTTTATATATATATATATATATTTATATATATATATATATATATATATATATATATATATAAAGATACATATATCTCCTAGTAACAATGTAAAATTATACAAAATGCCAATACAAAATAAAAACTGGATGGTGAGTACTGTGAATGAAGTGCATTGCGTCTAGTGAGAAGGTAGGATTGCAAGCTTGCAACGCCGTTGCAACAAGCTATGAACCTGAGATTTTGTCGGTATAAATATGTTATTGTTTGAAAAGGAAATAAATCGTTGGTAAAATCGAAAGCGTGTGCTCGGCGTTTTTCTTCTTTTTATTAATATTATTTTATAACAGAATATTTCTTTCTCATGTTTATGTACCCAAGTAATACAGTAAGCCTACATTATTCACAATTAAATGAAACTACGTCATGTAGTATTACTTCTATTTTTTTTAAGTTCTTTACCGCGACCTAGGTTTCGTTTTATTACAACATCTTCAGGTGGGCTGTTAGCAACGATCTTCAGGTGGGTTGTTAGCAAAGATCTTCAGGTGGGCTGTTAGCAAAGAATAGTGGTCGAGTGGAAATAGGGATTTTTTTACAGACATGAAACTATTTGACAAATCATTGTGAAAGTCAACGGAATTTTATTGTGATATTTAAAGCATCGATGGAAAGAAAAATCACCAAAATCGGTTGAGAATTGCAAAGAATCTGTGACTTCTCCTCTTACGTATATATGTACAGATCAAGGGACGGACACGCATGCCGTTTTTCAAAGCCGAATTCAGATTAGATTAGATTTGTTATCTACCTTAAATCAGATTAGATTCAGATTAGATTAGATTTATTATCTGCTGAATTCAGATTAGATTAGATTTGTTATATCTACCTGGAATCAGATTAGATTAGATTTGATATCTGCCGAATTCAGATTAGATTAGATTTGTTATATAAAAAATGCGATAGAGGGTAGCTCTATCGCATTTTTATTATATATTTTTAATGTGAAATGGTTACAAGTTTGTCGGTTTGCCAATTTTCCGTGAAATATTGAAATATCGTAATGTGTGGGAGTTTTTAACTAGTAACCGTATGTTTAGTATTTTATAGGTCCATACAAGTTGTATATAAAATTCTTTTTGGTAATTTTGTTGCAGATAGTGGAAGCTCGCGGCGCTCGTGTTCCCATAGTGGTGGCGGGCAATAAGACGGATTTGACGACGAGGACAGTGGCGCGAGAGATGGCGGCTGGGGTCGCCGCCGAGTGGGGTTGCGGCTACGTCGAATGTAGTGCCAGGGACAATGATAATATATTAGAGGTAAAAATGGCATTGTTTTTCGTATTTATTAAGAAAGGTTGTTTCCATGATCGTTAAGACTATGATAAGACTTGGAGATAAGTTTACACTAAAAACATTTATTCTTGTTGTTAATTGATGGAGTGGATATACTTAATGAGCTATATGTCTAAGTTTAGAGCTATTTTAAAAGATTTTTACGAAAATTTAACCTTAAGAAAAATATTTTTTTTAAAATAATTGAGAAACATTATAATTTAGAAGAGTGGAGTCCACGTGTTCCAAGACATTTCTCAACAGCTGGATTCCGCTCCCCTGAATATATACCGAGAACCTGAGATTTATCATACTGCACCTTAGTGATTTTCTCGACGCTGACTTCATTTAAACTATTTAGTTCACCCATTTAAAATAACTGAAAAAATATAATAATTTAGTTTCTACATCAGGTTAATACAGCCTCATATTCGAGGAATTTCAAAGTAGATTTATTTGGATTTTATATCCAAAAAAGGAGGAAAGTTCTTCTATATAGGTATTTTAGTCACATATGGTGGCCAGGGTCTGTTGATGGAATTATAGGGTATTGAACTCCTCAATAGAGAATCAGGGATTTATCGATTTTGTGATTGTTCGATTTGTTTCGAGTCTTTTGTAGCAATAATAGCAGTAAATCGTGACAGGAATTTCTCAACAGTGAGAAGTATGTTCATCAACTTTAGACTGTTTGATTTGTCTGACAAGTTACTTGATAAAAAAGTTGTGGCCAGAATTTTAAAATGGAGCCAGAAGGTGGTGATGGGAACACTTCTTTGGCAAGATTAAACACTTCGCGTTTGGACTCGTTTCACTGTTTTAACGTAAGCAAGAAAGTAACAAAGTAAATTTGTAAGTATGCATGTATGTGTACAAACAAAGGCATGAATCAATTAAGATATTAGTAGGTAGGTAGATAACTATGTACAGTTATAAACAACTTTGTATGCTTTTAAGCATTAAGTAGTTTATTAAGTAAGTAGGTAGATAAATCTGTACAGGTGAGATATAAGTTGTAACACTGACCAAGTTGAATTTGGTGCTCGCATACCCGTGTTTGAGATATGCATATACGTTAGAGAAATATAGATAGATAGAGATAGAGATAGATAAAGAGAAAGGGAGAGAGAGAGAGAGAGAGAAGCGTCGACTGATTCTTAAACTTTCTAATAGTATTTTCCAAATTCATTTATGTTCGGTATATATATCATGCTGCAAAATTTCCGAAAATGTACACGTATTTATATTATTTTATACTTTTCAGTGCATTTCTCATTTAGTCATTATATGAACTCGGTTAAATTTCTTTATTAACATTTTTTTATTCAAATTTTTATAACTCTCACGTACAAATATTTAATGTTTTTTCCAACTGTTTACATTAGTTTTGTTTAAATCTGTCTCGCCATGTCCGTTTTAAACTCGTCATATTTTCTTTTTTGATCCAGGGTTTTTAGGAATATAGTTATGATTTATTTAGATAATTTAAGTCCCGATTCACCCAATTAATTTTCCTAGTTTCCACTTATTTTTCACTTTTTGTTTTTGTCTGGGAGTTGTAAGGTAATAACTATATATACATATAGTAAAATGGTAATGTGGCATGGCGCAAAAACCATAGGATGGATTTTAATTAAACTTTGCAGTTTTTTACCTTAGGAACTTAGGGCGATATCTTTTTTATTTTATAATCGATTATCATAAATATATAATACTTATAATTGTCCGCTAGATGACGGTATTTATTTAGGTCTTGAAAAACGTTTTTATATTCTATTCATTTATATTTATATGTTCATAACTACAGAAATATCACTATTCAGACTATGACCTTTGTGGTGTATCCCAGAGTGATACTGTTTGAAAATCTAGAAATGTGTAATATGGTACTATAGTAATATTTCTCATGCGAAGAGTAGACAAAACTGGTAGTTTAAAATAAATAAAGAACTTAAATGCGTATTTAATTTGTTTCATTATTATTAAGTTTATGTTACTTTAAAAGTAATTACTTCTTAAAAAAATTTTTCAAAAAATAAATTTGCAGGGATAAACATATATATTTTAAACCCTATCCACTTCAGCCAATTTCCTTATATAAATATAAAATTGAATAAATAAACCTGTCAAGTTTGAATAGAACTCGCACTACAAAGGATGTGTGCAGATTTACACACTAGTTGCCCGTCGCAGTTTTCTACAGTCAAAAAGAGATCATGATTGCATTTTGTTTTATTCACTTTTTTAATGTAATAATAGTTTACGGTTAGTAATTTTTCAAGAAAATTTTGAAATTTGTGCTTCTTTATCTCTGTTTTAGTTAATATTTGTTTCTTGTTTCTAATACATACATTACGTTTATTTAATTATATTCATTTTCACACCTTTAGGTGTTGGATTTTGAGAAATGCCTTCTTAGTGACCTCCTAGAAGCCAAAAGAAACAAATGTGCTAAATTACAACTTTTTATATAGGTATATATATATATATATATATATATATATATATATATATATATATATATACATATATAATTTTAAGGGTGCATAGTATTTTTATTAACCAGAAAGTAATGAGGTTAGACCGTAATGACTAGAGTAGCAAAGTTACCCTTTGGTTTATTTCATTAATAGTGATAGAGTGTTGCTGAAATTCTCAGCAGCTGAAATTAAGACTATTGATCGCAAAATTTTTTGATGTTTGACAAACGAGTATTAATTTATTTCACCGGGAAAATTATTAATTTAGCAGGGGTTGTGTATATGAACATGAAGAGTATGAAGTGAGATAGATTTATTTTATTTGTAATTTATCAGAAAAAATTAAGAAAATATTACTTCCGTTAGAATTGTATTCCTGATATTGTAGTAAATATAGGAAACACAAGATTAACTATTTTAAAATGTTTATAGTCTATCAAACATTCTGTTATTAGTTCTTTTTCAATGTCCTTCTTCAAAGTTTATATTATCTAATAGATATCAAAATGATTTTTTAACATTTTATATTATTTAATAGGTATCAAGGATCGCTCAAAAAATTACTAAAGTGAAAGTATTTTTTATCTCAGAATTAAAGTGTTTAGAAATAATGACACTATTTTTCACCGCGCATATATATTGTTTAGCATATATTTCACAGAAATTATGAAATTTAGTACAACTTTTTAGTGTTAACTTTTATGTTAAATTTTAGATAAATCTTTAGTAAGGGTTTCCTCACAATTTTTTGGTCATAATTTTGATTTTAGACAGGGAGACTTTTAAACAGGTTTGTTTTAATTTATCTGTTATATATGCATAACCCTGATGATAAAATCAGTTCCAAACGGAAAATCTAATAGTGAAAAACGACCTAACTAATGATCACCTGCCTTACTATTTACATGAAAGTGAACATTGAATCTAACTAAGTCGGATGTTTATTTATCAAATTGATTGTTTCTTCAAAAAATAGGAAACTTTTAAAGCGATGTTAATCAGAAGTCTGTCGAAGACCTTTGATTCTAATTTCTATTGAATTACGCTAAAGTAGAGAAAGTACTATAATGAGATAAGTCTAAGACAAATAGATTCTAAACAAGCAAACATTTGAAAGTCACCTTCAATATCGACGATTATTACTCGGAGACCTTGAAGTAACCTCTAGACCAGTTTCGCTGACATTGAATTCTCCGAACCTTGTGAAGACATTAATCCAAGACAATTTTTTGGAGTCGGTTTTTGCTGATATGCTGTAATACGTAAAATATTATAAGGCTATAATTATATACGTGCCGATCAGAAGAGTGCAGCCGATAAAATGTAAAACTATATGAAGTAATTTGGATTGCGATTTTGTGAAAAAATGTTATGTTTCTTAACATCGAATACACATGTATCTTCTTAAGTGTTATTTTTATGTTTCTTAGCATCGAATACACACGTATCTTCTTAAGTGTTATCGGTAAATTTACCGTTAAAAATTCATGGTTATTACCTAAGTATCAAATAGTGTTTTGGAGAGGTACGTGCATCGTCGTTAGACAAGTGGCCGTGACGAAGTTGTTTATGGTTTTGATTAGACAGCAGTAAGACCAAAGACAACATTCTATTCTTTTTTTCATTATTTGTAGTTTTAATCAAAGAATACACCTTCTGATTATAGTTGTTTCAGTCCATATGAAATTGAAAATGTATGCGTGTATATGTATTTTATTTAATTATCGTCATTTTTTTAGCACATAAATATATATTTTTTCGTTTAATGTTCTAAAAGTAAGATAAGTTAAGTAAATAAAATGGGCAAAGAAGAAGGAGAAAGAGAAGCCCTTTCCTCTGGTAAATAACCTCACTTGCGGGGTACTTCACTGGACAATTTTTTTTTTTTAATTTGTCATATTTTACTAGATAAAAATACATACTCCGTAATAATATTGTGCACGATAAGAATGTAAACCCAATAAAACCTGATGTTATGCAATTAAACCTAACATGATATAGTTCAACCTAACCCATTCTAACCCAAAACAACCTAAGCTAACCTAATCTAATCTAACCTAACCCTATCTAATCCAACCTAACAAAACCTAATCCAATGTGACTTATCATAAACCAATTTAATACAATGTAATAAGTCCGCACGTTTCATTTTATTCAGTAGGAGCTAATAATTAAATTTTGATCCTTAGGTTAACCTTTCCTAAAAAAAGTGATGTAGATTTTAGTATGAACCGAAATGATTAGTTTAGTAGGTTTAAATCAAATCGATTTACTATTTTACGGGTTGCTTAAACAAATGAATAAACTTGTAAATTAAAAAATATGCAGACAGTAATCTAATTTTTAATTTGGATGTAAAGGATTATTTTAGTGAATGTTTTATTTGTTGAAAGTAAGTTGGCTTGGTAGTACTCGCCTGATACTAGAACAAACGAACAGGCAAGGCAGACAGAGCCAAAACTGCTTAAAAATGTCTTTTATGTCCAGAGGACCTTAAACAGCAAGTTGTAGTATTTTTAAAATACATATATATATATACATATATATACACACACACACATATATACACAGAAGTTTAAAGAAATTTAATGCAACCTACAACAATTAAAACTTTCACTAACAATCAACCAATCGCCGTTCATTGAAAAACTATCATGTATCAACATTATAAAGTTCAAAGAAGTTATTTTATATCCGAAACATTTTACCTTTTTATTCGGATTACGCTTTCAAACTTCGGAGTAATTTACCCCCTTGTGAGATAATTAAAAGTTTTTAATTGCAAACTTTTAATTGATGCGAGCTTCACCGCATAACTTTATTCATAAATTAATCTTTAATGATTATAATTCTAATATGACTTGTTAAACGCGTGGATTAGTTAAAGACATTGAATTGGATAAAGAATGAATTTTCTTTGTTGTACCAGCCAACGAGTAAATGTCAGTAGGCGATCAAAATTGTAGATTGTATTGCAAGCCAACTCAGTAAACATTTTTCAATCTCAGTTACATTTTTCAAGCCATCTTAGTAAAATATGCACATTTCGGTAATCCTAGTAACATGTATATCAACATCTTATTAATTTCGTAAAACATGAGTATAAAGTAAATGAATATATTAATGAAAATAATGGATATTTTAATAGTTTTTAATCCTATCACGAAATCACTGTTCAATGTCAATTTTCCGACTACCATTTTTCCAGCGTTTCATTTAGTGTCTTTATAAACTAGGATGAAAAGTGCTTTATGAGTTTGCTCAGTGTATTACCAGTCTTTCAATCTTGTGACAATTAAATTAAAAAAGGATTGAAATATTCGAATTCTGTTTGTAGAATTCTGAGGTATAAATTTTATATAGATATGCATTCAAATAACATTGACATTTATTTACAATTTGTTTTGCAAATAGCCAGTTGGATATAATAAAACGGGCCTATTAATCCGGCGACAAGATTGATATCTGCCGGCTCAGGAAAAGTTTTTCATTTTGTGTAGTATTGCGCTTTTCCTGTGTAATGGACATCAATTTATACACGTCAACGAAAGTAATATTCTTACTTTTTATTTATAACCTATGATTTACGTTAAACTCTTTTTATATTTGGCTGAACAAAGATATATTCAAGATGTAATTTTATTTGTTTGTTTTGGCATAAGTTTAAAACGCACTGATAAATTCTGAGATCATTTTGATAAATTAAGCAGTTTTAAGAGTGCATTGTGAACTAATTTTGTTTAAAACACTGCAAAGGTCTTTTTAAGGAAGGACATCGTATAAATATTACATATTGAAATATATATATATATATATATATATATATATATATATATATATATATATATATATATATATATATATATATATATATATATATATATATATATATATATATATATATATATATATATGTAAATGTAATGCAAATAAAGCTTGACATAACTTTACTGTTTTTTTTCTTAATTGTCCAACTAATACCGTATATTTAAAAGAACGACTTAACATTACTAGTCATTGTCAAGCTAAATTCTGCCTGAAAAAGCTGTAAAATCTATATAGAGGGCACAAGATGCCTGTGCAAATAATTGTCTTAGCATTTCGTTTAGGCCTTGTCCTTTGTTCAGTGTAAAAGGCTATGGAGTACTTTTATTCTATAGTTTATTATGTAATTATTCAGTTATCAGATTTAGGTAGCATCCGAGGCTATTTACAGAGGGTGTAAAGTTGAATAAAATAAAGCCATAAGAGTAATTCTGATCGATTTCTAAATATAGCAGTGAAAATAATTTCTCCAAATTGGAAGCAGTTTCGGAATTATTCCAGTAAAAAGTTGAAATTTTTTTGGAAAATTGTTTTCATATATTTTAACATTTTAAATTCTTATATCATAAAATATAATTCAAAAATCGCAAAACAAATAATTACTAACAATAATATTTTAAACGATAATCATTGCGCGCTATTTCAGAGTTTAGAAAAGCGTATTAAATACAAAAACACATTTTATACGCTTGAAACTCATTACGTGTTTAATGCGTTTTAAGCGTATATTATACGCAATGTAAGGAATAGGTATATAGTGTTCAGTGTAAACGGAACATATATATTTCTCTATTTTATGATTAAGCTGGCGACTTACCATCTAGCGAACAACATATTTTTTTAGATTTCTCAAACTTTTCATTACGCAAAATTAAGAACAGAAAAACGGTATTCTGTTTTCTCTTAAGAACATCGAGGAGAATTACCTTTCTGCGAATTTGTCGTTATCAACTTATACCTGTATGCGAGTACATTACCTGGTGCAGCAGTACTCATTGATAAATGATGCGAGGTACGAATAGATTATTTTTAGCTTCTGAACTAGACGGTGGAATCAGACAATCAGTTTTCCACTTTTAGATCGCATGTATCATATTAGTATCGCTTCTGATTCCGAGATCAATGGAAAATTATCTCACAATCAAATGAAACGACGTGATGTAGTATTATTTCTACTTTCTTCAAGGTCTGTACCACGACGTAGGTTTCGTTGTATTACAACATCTTCAGGTGGGCTATTAGCAAAGATTAACCTAGGTCGTGGTAAAGTACTTAAAAAAAGAAGAAATAATAGTACATCACCTAGTTTCATTTAATTGTGAATAATGTATTTCTACAAAATTAACGCCAAATATATTCAATATTGGAAAATTATCTATTCAGATTTTAATTTTAGATTGAGTATCTCAATTGGAGTAAAAAATAAATTACCCTGGGGTAAAAGTTGTTGTTAAAGGTTTACATATAATATTTACTAATCTAAACCAAAGTTTACGAGTTTCAGGAAAATACGTATCTTACAATGTAATTTTTGTGTTCATATCCGTTTCCATATGTGGATTATGGGGATATGTGGATTATGGTGGAGTATGGGGATTCCATAGGTGGTTATGAACCAATAGGATTGCAACAGTATTTGGAAGTATTTTTGCATCTTTTGTTAGTTATTATTATTTCTTGTTCACTGTATTGAGTATTTTGGAAGTATTCTTGCTTTTTGTGTTGCTTGTTATCATATCTTGTTCGCCGAATCTTTTTGGCAAGCCTGGATTTAGAAATTGGGTTAGAGTCGAGTTTATGAAGCCTTTTTATAGTTCATTTCTTTGTTGACCCACTTCTTTTTATTGTAATGCATAAATTTAGCTTTTCCTCTCTTTCATCACTTCTTATAAGCTATAATACAACTGACTGCATGTGTATGTGTATGTGCGTACCGATAAAATGGGTTGCATGCCAAAAAGAAAAGCTGAGAGTACGAAACTAAGTGTTAATTTTACGTAAAGTATAATTTAGACGATTTATTGTACTTTATTCACCGGGGGACGTGATGATAATCCCACCCCGCGTTCGAAAATGTGCTAGTTATTTTAAATTTTTGTAGTATAAAAGTGTTACGAAAATAATAAAAAATATAAAATTTATCACATTTAAATATTTTTTTATTACATGTATATATATATATATATATATATATATATATATATATATATATATATATACATATATATATATATAAATCCTAGAAGCATTTTTTTCTTTGCGGTGAATGTAATATATAAATACAATTTACTTAAAAGAACGTTCGTTTTCAGTACAATCAGATTCGATTATTTGACTTGAAACTTTTAGTAAAACAAGAAAAAATAAACTATATACTCGTTTTTTCTGAAGAATAACAAGTGATAAATATGACCAATAATATATATTTATTATTGTTATTCTAAATACTTTTTGATATTACATACACAGTAAATATATGCAATATCAAAAAGTATTAAACCAATCCTGACATACCGGCGCGTGCTGAATAATTTACCCAGCCACATGTAAACACAAAACAAAGCAAGGGGTTTCAACAATAAACAATATAGTATTGATTTTAGCCAACTTATTCCAAACAGACTCTGTTTATAATGTATCCATGCAAAACATCGAGGAAAAATGTTTATTTAACATGTTTATAATTATAAGGCTGAGTACAGATTATGAAATATTAACGAGTTTATTGAAAATGTAAACAAAGCGAAATGTTAATGTCAATAAAGCTCTTTTCGCTTGGACTAGTGACTGTGACCTATGTTTATATTATGGACCAAGTGATGATCAAGAGCGCTATTTATAAAGACCGGTCACTGTGAATGACAGCAATTGAAGTCGGGTAATTTAATAATTAGATGTTTAAATCTAAATGTTTGCCAGACTGTCTGGTTATTATGGAGGTCGTCACAAGACCTATTTATTGTTCAAATAAAAGTACTTAAATGCTTAAAAAGTTATGTTAAATTGTTGTCTTTGCTGTGGTGTGTACCTTTGACGTACACAGCGGGGATCCGGGTTCGATTCCCGGCAGTTCGGCCAGCTGGGCTAGACTGGTGTTATGATTGGCTATAAGACATTGCTATCGTAGCAATAAGTCCGCCATATGTATTAATTAGATACTTTAAAGTAGATAATTGTCAAATATTGAATATATTTGGCGTTAATTTTGTAGAAATTAATTATTCACAATTAAATGGAACTACGTGATGTAGTATTATTTCTACTTTCTTTAATTTCTTTACCACGACCTAGGTTTCGCTGTATTACAACATCTTCAGGTGGGATATTAGCAAAGACATTAAGTTAATTTCGAATCGATTGAATAATGAATTATTTCTGTTTCTTGCAAATTATTTTACTTCCATTAAAAATTGTCAGCTTTGTGTTTTTGAAAAGTGATGAGTGCGAAATTGTGTCTTTTAATCTTATGGTAAAAACACAATGTAATTAAAAAAAAATTAAAATATTTTATTTCTTCTGACCAATAGAGATAGCGCAATGTCGATCGTTTTAGGCATTTTTCACATTGTTCATTAATAATAATGAATTATAAGTTACTTGATCAATACCATGTACATTGCGAAAGCAATTCTCGGCGAAATCTTCAACAGTGACACCATTAAATTCTGAGTCGCAGTATCTCACATAGATATCAATAGATGGAAAATGCTTCAGATACAGACCTTTACCTGAAGCATTTTTCATCTATTTTGATAATTCCACAACTAACCTCTAAGGAAAACAGGAAAAGCTAAAGGTCGATTCTTAGCAAGTCGGAAGACAAGTACATGATTATAGCGTATTCCAAATTTGCATTTGCAGTAGTTTCCAATATATTAGAAATAAATAATCGCCAATGTTGTAGGTTATTCCCTCATTCATTCACTGACGGTTCAGAAACTGACAGACAGCCTTTTTGAAGGAAGAAATAAAAAATCTGGACATTATTTGCAGAAGCAGAAATAACTTTTGCTTCAACCTATTAAGTTTCATACATGCATAGCTAGTAATGTATTTTAACAATTTTGAAAAGAAAATGAATGAAAAAAAGGCATACCTATTACAGGTTCATTGGTACTTCTATGGCTATGAACTCTTCATTGTTTTATTTTATAATGTTACATGGCAATTCTCTTATGCATATCAATATTTTTTTACAGACAACATTTTATAACTGTTATATTAATATTATTTTCAAATCTAACAATTTGGCTATAAATTATGATTGTGTTTTATGTGTAAATGTAAATTGATGATATGGATTTGATCTGAAACAATTAAAAACACTGATTTCGGTTAAACCAATTTTGCTTTTAAGAAACCTCTTCCTCTTACAGCCACCCAGCATGAGTTAGATGAGGACATTAAGTGCTGTGGCAGATTTTAAATGATTTTTAGACATTAATTAATTATATTTACAATATAAAATACATAATAATCCATGGTAATAAAATGAGATTAATTAAAAATCGAGTTAGTACTTGTTGCACCACCTTTGCAAATTATTTCCAATATCCTATTACTTGGAATACGATAGCAATAATAGACGCTGAGGAAAACAGCCATGGCAAACAGATAGACAGACTTCAAAGTCTCACCATGATGGCTCCTTTTTTACCTTTTATATATGGTACCCTAAAATAAAATAATTTAGATAGTTCTGTTCAAAAGAGGTTATCTGTATGAATAATAAAACCTTAAACTTTGCATATATATATATATATATATATATATATATATATATATATATATATAAATATATATATATATATATACAAATATATATATATATATATAAATATATATATACATATATATATATATATATATATATATATATATATATATATATATATATATATATATATACATATATATATGCTGTAGGGGTTAACTTGAAGTAACATTCATTTTTAGAGTTCCGTAGCCAAACTAGGAATCCTTTATATTTTTATAGTTTCGCTACGTCCGTCTGCCTGTTTGTCCGTCTGTTTTAACCGCAGAATATAACAAATGCAATAGCCTTTCCATGGTTATGCCTATTTATAATCCTATAAACTTTTGAAACAAAAATGTTCAAGGTACTTCCCTACATTCAAAGTGGGGGTAAGTTTTCGTATTCTCCATTGTGTAGAATATGGTTCCATCGGTCTTCTAAAAATATTGAGGGTATGCCATGAAATTTTTGTCGATATTGGAATCTGTTTACGAAACATTGAGCTTCAAACCTTCAAACGCTTCCCCATTCCTATCAGTTAAACCGCTATTTTTGAATACTTAAAAGTGTTTACAATAGTGGTATATATAACAAAATTATAAGGAAATTTGTCACAGCTAAGTAGGCTCTATTAGTTGAATACTAGAAATAAATAAGGCACTAAATGCCTTAAGGTTATTGTGTTGAGAAACCAATAAAATGTATACAAGTATTTGTAATAATTAACTTTATTTATTTTTTTAATGTTAAAACAATACAATAGCACTTTTTATGCTAATTTATGTTATAAAAACTCAAACATTATAATTGTAAATGTGAAAAAAAACGTATGAAAATAAAATATAAAGAAAGTCCGAAGTCCTCATTGAGTTTCCTAAATAAGGCACTAAGTCACTGCTTATTGTTATTAAAAAGGCATTATGTCTAAACTGGACGTAACCGTTAAGATTCAAGTTGAATTCGTATTTACGATACTAGTGATGTGACAAACAAAACGTATTGTGGATAAATGACATTGCGAACAAATTAGTCACTTAACAAATTTAAATAAAAGGATTTGTGTTCTTCGTTTCTAAAGAAAGGTACCATAGCTAGTAGATCTTTTTTTTTGCAGCAGTTATTTTAGAAACACAATTTAATTGTGGAATAAAAATTGTATTCAAATCTCTCAAGGTTTAATTTTTTTTAGAATGTTAATAGTTTTCCAAGGTTCCATACTGTTTAATGTAGTACGAACTTTAACTTTGTTTAGGTGTTCTTTAGATAGTTTTATCCACTGTGCTTTAGATATATTCATTTTATCTGTGTTGATGATGGAGTCAGCAGCTTTGTGGAAGTCAAAAAAATCATTTGAGGTCATTGGTATGACTTGGAACCATTGGACTTCAAACTTTTAATGCGAAATCTCTATCGCAATTTAAATAAGAGTGTTCAGAGACCAAACACTTGTGTACTATTTTGTCGAAAATATTCATTTTTATTAGGTAATTCCATAATAAAATAACCATCTTGTTTTTATTTTGGCCGCAACAATTATCACTCCACATTACGAGATTCCTTTTGGAATGCCTTTAGATGCTACCCTTCCTACCTTCCTTCTTCCTACCTAGATTCCTTTTAGATGCTACCAGCATTGCTCTGGAAAACTTTCAAAATACAATTCGCGATTTCATTACCACCTCTTCCTGTGATTCCTTCGTGCCATAGACACATATACGCGTCATTAGTATCCCCAATGTGCAGGCCAAAATTAAAATTAGAAAGTTGCCGAAGATAATACATTTGACTATGTTGACTAGGGCCGGAGTTGACAAAACTTGTTGCAAGTCCATTGTTGCAGAACATGTCAAACTGTCTGGCATTTGGGATTTCGCAATATCCATTGCTTTATTTGCTTTACTTTGGTGTAATTTTAATTTGAATGAAGACTCTTTGTCATTAACATTAGCTTTTACTTGAACTGTCAGCAAATCACAAGTTGCACAGGTATCTGTTCTCTTTCTGCCAAATTTTACATTATTAAAATTATTTTTAAATACAGAAGTGTAAAATTTATAAGTCACAGCAGTATCAGGATACAATAGTTTAAATGATTTAAAAAACCTGTTTAGATTTAAAACTGGGCTTAAGTATTGTTTTTGAGAACGTGATCTACCATAGTGAGATTCTTCACGAGGAAATGAATTGATATGATTCAATATCTTCATCTGAAAATTTTCTGTTTTTAATTTTGTTTCCTCTTTTTTCTATATAACTTAATTTTCTACTTTTCACTCTATTTATTAAAATATGAATTTTTTTTTGTTTTAATCCAAACACCAATGAAAATGTTTTCCTACAAACTGGTTTCAGGTTGCCACTACCATCAGGTAAAACATATGAAACTGTACACTGACGTCTGCTGTTATTGGGATCACTATATTTACCATTTCTCATCCTCTTTATTTCCCATATATTTAACAGATCCATTAAATATGATCCTTGCTTTTCGGCACAATCAAGGTTGTAATAATCGTTAAATAATTTTAATTTCTGTTCGTAAGGAATGTGATGACAACTTTTTTTACATTTGCACACAACCTGAAATTTAAATGGATCTGATATTTCTTGAACTTGGATCTTGAAATTTGTCTGATATACAAAAAATAAAACAAATAATAACGAATAAAAAATTAATTTTAGTTTACTTTTCCAGACACCGATATTAAAAACAGTATAGCAACGTAGGTGACTACAATACTAAGACGATTAGCAATGGATAAAAACGGGGTAATTGAAATAATGTTTGAATGATATTACCTCTTCTCTAGGAAGACAAACAGCAGGAATTATTTTCGAAGATGTTGAAATATATTCTTGTCGTTTAGTTTTTAAAAGTTTACGGGCGATATTTTCATTGAAACATAATATTTTTATTTTATTTGCACCTTTGGCACGAGGTAAACACACTTCGTTGTCCGCCATTTTATACAAACTGAAGTCGGCGCGCATGGTCCTTAGTGCTTTATTCCAAATCGCGAACCAGTGGAGTTAGTACCCGTACAAGCTTCACACTAGTATATCGGTGATAAGATTGCCGTGAGGCTCTTAGTGCTTTATTTAAGATATTGGGCGTGGTACTTAGAATCAAAAATCATAATTTATTCCAAAGCTACTTTTTTTGGTACTTAGTGCCTTATTTATTTCTAGTATTCAGTTTACTAGTCGATCAACTTATGATAGGACATATGACAAACTCCACACAACTGACTTAACTGAACTGGCAAAACAATTATGTACTTTAAAATGGAAATTTATTATATACGTGAAAGATACAGTATGCAATATTTTTACATGGTGAGAAATAATATTATCTAAATATAAACCATTTTTACGCCTGCGAAAATGTAGTAGGTAGGATATTTAGGTTGTGTAAAATTAATATTTGTGTATAGATTATAATAAATGTTATTTATCCTTAGTATTATTTACCGGTAATTAGAATTGCTCGTACTTGACTGGTTTATTACTTTATTGCGATTTACTCTTTCAATACATGAAATAGGCAATCTACGCGGTTAAATATACTGAAAAATTAATTTATATTGCATTAGTACAACAATAATAAAAAAGTATCCAGCTACGCGACGCATTGTAATTTGAAAAATATGTACATAAGTAGATGACATTTTGTTGTGATGAAACTTTATTGCACGAATTAAATATACATTTTAATTCGTGCAATAAAGTTTTCCAGAGGGAAATCCATTATCGAAACGGACGTAGAAAGGAAAACATTGTGGAAGAAAAAATGCATTGGTGCGTTTTAATGAGATTTATGTATTTGAGCTAGTTTTACACAAATTAATTTTAAATGTAAATATTAAGAATATATTCTTCATAAGCTAGAATACGGTGACGTGTTGATACATTGAATTTATTAAAAAAAGTACCAAACTAAGGTAAATCTACCAGTTACAAGAGGACGCAATATGGTTTTGTAAACAAAATACCTCAGTAAATTTTGGAAGGAACTAGATATATTCAAGGTCTATGAAATTTAGAAGGTATAGACGGATAGGAGAGGAAGAGAGAAGTATTCCGGGGGGATTAATCGTATATTATTTCAGACAATTCTGAATGCTTTGTTTCACGTTGGGTTCTGTTTGTCTAGGTTTAATTTATATCACAATTTAGTTGTGTAAATCCTTAAGGGATGTTTGTAGAAGACATCGGAGCAATTGGAGATAAAGACGTTTACTGCGGGGGAATATAGTCCAAGGTCAAGAGGAGATAAAGTCATAAATCTTGGACTGAGATAAGTTAGATTACTTGTATTGAAGAGTAGGAAAGGTACAATTGTCTATGTAAATAATATAATTTACGAGTTTCGAAATATTTAAGTCGCGGTTTATGTTCTGCAATATCTGTGTATTTCCTGGAATCAAAATAAATTGTGTTTTGATTGCAAAGCTTTTCCGTTTCTGTATAAACAGAAACACACATCTAATATTTTTGTAATCGTTTGTATTGGTTGAGTTATAATTTGGAAAACTTTTTAATATAATATCCCATATAGATTTTTATTTGCAGAAAACGCGAATTGTGTACATTTTTTAACAATTTTATTGTTTTGTACTACAATTTGGATAACGAAACGGTCAACGTAACTAACTAAGTATTTTTCCATTTGTTGATCTGTGAGGATTTATGCGACGTAGAGATTTGCATTTTGGCATAGCTTCCCACTTAGTAATGAGCTAATTGAGACTTTATGTACAAACATATTAATTAAATAGTTAAGAATAATTTAGGAGTCACTAAATTAATCGTTGTTAACTTTTCAATTTAGAGTGGTTGTTAAAACGAAAACTGGTAAAACAGACATTTTTAAAAAATATGTAAAATTACGATCTCACATTTCTGCTGCTTAAAAAACAATCTTAAATGTGTAGGGAAGTTATGGAATGGGGTCAACATTAAAATAGGTTATCAGCAGCAATTATATCCAATTTGTTTTACTTAGGGTAAAGAATATTTTTCGTGCGCGTTCGACTTGAATTTGACTAGTATTTTGCAAATGCGTCATAAACTGTAACTTAATCATTTTAGTCATAAACTTAACTCAGGTTAACAATTTTATGATGGTAGTTTATGACGGTATTAATATTTTACTATTTACATTTATATCTGCCACTTACTGCATCGATGTACATATTGTTCACTTATTTTTTACTATTTCAAAAGGTTAATCCACAAATTATATTTTAAATTTTTCTAAAACTGATTACATTTTTCATATTTTTTTAACGTCATGTAATTTGTGTGATAATACTTTCCACATCTATATTGTCACAATTCCTCATGTATCGTTTAATGCTTTAAAACAATTCGTAAGCTTCTAAAGAGACTGTACTGTTAGACCAGGAATAAGGGATCGCTTTCAGATGATTATATCTTAAATTTTAATTTGTGATAAAAAGTAATAGAATGAAAAAATACAATTTTTGGCATTCTTGTCTATTTGTGTACCTATTTATCTGTTTGCCAGTTATTTTGAAGATGCATCGTGTAACTGAGACTATTAAGATGGAATTTTTCGAAATATATAGGGGTTGACTAGTAATAAGATTATTTTTTTTTATCGGATTCGGTTTACTCAATCATATTTATGAATTTGATATTTTAAAAAATACCTTTATATTGCAAGAGTACTATGATAACAAAGAAGTGCCTAGCTATCCAACGCGTAATTATTATACAGTTTCATGCATCTATAGTGTATCTACGTGGGTCAATAAAAGGCACTACGGTCATTTTAAATCACGTAAAGAAATTTTCCACCCGGGCATACATGGGCAAAATGGACGGTAAATGGTACATGCTTAAGTAAGTAAACTGAAAGTGGGCACGCGTAACATACCCCAACCTAACTTAACATAAACTAACATAACCCAAATCCGATATAATCTACCCCAACCTAGTATAACCCTACCCCCCTCAACTTAATGTGACCAAACCTAATATAACCCAATTCAACCCAATATAATACAATTCAACATAACTTAGCACAACATAACTAAATTTAACTTAATATGATTTGGGTTAACTGAGCATAACCCAAAACAACATGACCCAATATACCCGAAGCCAACTTTAACCTAAACAACCTAATTCAAACCAATTCAATATTACTCAACTTAACATAACATGACCAAACCTAACTTAACCCAATCCAATATAACCTAATCTAACATAATCCAACCCAACATAATCTAAGCAACATAACCCAATCCAACTCAACATAACACAATGCAATTCAACACAACCCAACCCAATAAAACCCAACATAATCCAACGAAGTATTATTAACCCGACATAATCCAACATCACCCAACTCATCATTACGTAACCCAACCCAACAAATCCCAGCATATCTCAACTCAACCCAATATAATCCAATCTAACCCAATTCGATTCAACATAACTTAACATCATCTAACCTAACCTAAAATAATCCAACATAACCCGACCCAACCCAACGTCACCCGACATAACTCAATCCAACTCAACATAACCTAATCCAGTATAACCTAATATTATCTCAACCCAACATTATTCAACCCAATCCAAAGTTAAACAATCCAAAGCCAACAAGACTTAATCCAACTTAATCAATAATCTAACCCAACGAAACGTAACCTAACATTTACTTAACAAAAATAAGAAATTGGTGTATCTGTAAATTGAAGACATTTACGAAAAAATTACAACGTTTTACTTAATAATAATAAAATATAAAAATATATTTTTGACAATGTTGGTCTGTTTGTTTGAATATGCATCACGTCAGGATATAAGGGTTGTTTCGAAGTAATATTTAGTTTTCATTTCATCGGAACCGGATTTTCTGAATGAGTAATGAGAAAACATGCAAATTCAATATTTTTAAAAATGTATTTATGTTGCAATTAAATGAAACTACGTGATGTAGTATTATTTTTAATTTCTTTAAGTTCTTTACCACGACCTAGGTTTCGTTGTATTACAACATCTTCAGATGGGTTAATAGCAAAGATCTTTCTTTACACCTATTTATTAAATTTTAAAGAGATTACACGTATCAAGGGTCTTATAAAATTTGTAATTATTCTTTTCAAGAGGATATAGAAACCATTTAAACAAAATCTGCATACCACTTTATTACACTATTTATCGGTCCTTTAGAAATAAAAAAAAATATCGTGTTTATTTTTTTATTAGTTATCAATGTTATTAGAGCTTATTCGCAATGCCGCAAAAAATATTGCCTCACTGTTGGCATCGAAACTCCTTTCGTAAAAAATTAAACAGAAAAAATTGGAATAAACTTTGTAATATAAAATTTTGGTAGTCTTAAGAGCCAAATTTATTGAATTAAAAAAATAACTTGTTTTGGCGTGTTAAAATAAAATGTTTCTTTTTCTAGAAAGAAGTACTTTGTGATTGTCCATAGAAATTGCATAAAAAATAGTTTTATAAATGGTTCAACTGACTATAACCAAAACCGCATTACAGAATAGAAATTTTCTTTGATTTTTATTATATTTTTTCATCTAAAAATGAGCAATGTTTCAGAAAGTCATGAAGCATTTTCCCCGGAATTTTGAATAATCTCTCGATTTGCGTCAATGATTTAATAATAAAAAAAATAAATAACAATTTATTTTTTGTAATGAAGGCAACAATAAATTTAGTACATATATATTTTAAATTTTTTTTCATATTTCCTAAAAACTAATTAAAAGTACTGATTTTTGAGGATTTGATGTTTATAGCCACTAAACCAACTAGATCACAAAATAAATGCTGGAAAACTTAATGTGTTTGTGACTAGTATATTACAAAAAAAGAAAAATTATATAATACATGGTAAACCACCAAAAACATCAACAAAATCGCACTTGTGAGGATTTTGATTTTGCAAAAGGAAATATTGCAACCTAGAACAGCGGTCGGTGACGCCTAATGTATCAATGCTAGGGATGTATGGCAAAAACCTTTACGTTCAAAACATTTTTTAATAGAAAATTGTTCAGAATTTTGGAGAATTATGTTTTTTCCATGAACTTAATGATTTGTTTGTCATTGAAACCTTTGATTCGCATACATTTCTCAGCCTTTTTAATTTCTGTGATTACACTTCTATAAACTGTTTGTTATATTGTTTATTATGCTCATTAGTCTTCTACAGTTTTCTCTCGTTCTATTTTAAACACAAATAACCTACTAAAGTACGTAAACTTATTCACTTTCGCCTTAATTTCCATCCCTTACAAACAAACTTTCAAAATAGACCAGCTCGTTTACCCTTGTAATTAATTTAGATCGCTTCGGGACTTTCCTTTCGTTATGTATCTGTTACATCGCTTCGTAATATGCGACGGACGATGTATATTCATAAATAAATCGATCATGAGTAAACTGAACAGAATTAACAGATTCGTGTCCAGCACAATTAACAAATTTTTTTCCTTGTTACTGTATCGAATGCGTAAATATCAACTTTCAAAGTTTATTTGAGAGTATTTGAGGATGAACTTGATTTAGAAACAAGAAATTAGTCAGCCTTCCTATTTAAATCAACACTCACTACAAATTATAATCGTTTATATTGTTGTTAATAATGCATGGCTTGAACTAGATATACTAAGTATTATCTCAATATGTTGTGCCGTTATGATCTTAGTTAAATCTTAAATTCCCAAATAAGTGATCAGTTTATTTCATTTGTAGCTTATTTATTTTTATGTACATATTATATTTTGACAAACATAAATACGTAACGAACTTATTTCCAGAGAAGGAATTCAGTACAGTCAATCACAAAATATTGACGAAAATAGAGAGTTTTATAAAAAGATATATAACAGTGCAGTGAATTAAAGGATTGCTAATTTTGTAGCAGACTGCAAATAGTTCTAGCGAAACATTTGAATCACCTTTCCTTCCCAGGTTGAACAGGTTTCACATTTCGTTGTATTTAGTATTCCACGCAAGCAAAGGCACAGAAGTAACCTATGTGCTATTTAACTATACGGACTATACGCACACAAAATTTGGTAATAATTTCTTGTTTGGTTGCAAATTTATTAGGCAACAAATAAACAAACAAACTGGTTTACTGATTTATAAAAACTAGTGGTCGCCCAATGATCGAAATTCAACCGTAATGTACTTGTTGAAAATACTAGTTGGTAGGCGAGAATAAGTCAATCCAGATTGCTGCTACAAAATCCTTTCGTTTCATAACAGGTGTATATTAAGCAAGCTATATTTTACTAATATATAAGGCGTAACATACTGTCCACAGACTATTAAAAAAGGAACTTTTGAGATCACACAAAATTCACAAATCGAAATTCATTCAGCCAATTTGACATTTCAAAATTCTTTGACTTTTCGCGACTGTAAAAAAAAAAAAATCTCTGCTTTTGGGACTGTTTGACCACAGACTATTATGTATTTGATATTGACAGTACGAACGTAAACAATGAATCTTTTAATGTATTTGTAATATAAAATTTAATGTATTTGTAACACATATTATATTTAATTTTAGCTTTCTGCACTCCTTCTACATATAAACTTTAACTATATCAAATCTCACACCCCTCCGTGCGCACAATATGATTAAATAGGGGTAGAATATTTTTTCTTCACGAATTCATATATAGATAAAAGTATAGATTGAAGATAATGTGGTTTTATTTTATTTACTTACCGCGGACTAGGTAATAATTATCTTTCTTGTAATATATACACGTAGTTCATCTTTATATGTACGCGACGCCTTTTTGTCTACGGGATTGTATATTTGCTTATAACTTGAGTTCTACTAAATTGATATAGTTTTAACTGTTGTTTCAGAGTATTTATCTATGAAGGAACGTATGTATAAAAATAGTGTAGCTGCTCAGGTTAGATTAAAGTGAAGTCATTTTGTTAGCGAGATGGTCAAATTCAGTCGTCAATCGTGGAAGCTGTGAACATAACTTCTACACAAGCGGAGTTGCGGGAATAAATACTTAACATATAAACGAAATTTCAACATAAACTTGGCTGAAAAATTTTAAGATTCTGAAAACTGATAATTGAGAGTAAATCAACAAACAGAGGAATATTATATGAATTCTTCGTAAGCTCTACGCAACCCTTTAAATTTGATTTACGAGAATTTAACAATTTAATTTTATTTTTCATCAAGACAATAATTGTAACTAACTTTAACTAAAGTTCCCGATTGGGACTTTGAATATAGAAACATAAGATTTAAAATAACATCGCCAAGTTACTTAAACAAATTTCAAAGTTGGAAAGCCGACTTTCTAACTGACGGCGTGTGGAGGAAAACATTCAGTAACCTTGTTTTAACTTCATTTTCTCTTATTTGATTTACGATTATTTAACCCCAATCAAAGTTGACGTTTATGTACAAGGAGTTTAGAAATCTAGTGCTTGAACGTCAAATTTTTTTTGTAGAAACATATTTGTTTATTTACGAATTTGATTTAATTTAACAACTCAAAGTTAATTGTCTATATAAAATATGTATTAAATAATTGTCTGACTAATTTCAGATTTCAATATTTTTAAATACATAATATCGTTCTTAATATTTGCTTTCCCTAATCAATTATCGATATCAGTTATACGTAGTTAGTACCATACTTTTCGTAGATAAGGTTAGCATAAGAGGACGTAAGCGTTAAAAATAGACTCTGTAGTTAAAAACGCTTTTTACTATCACATTTGGGGGTTATATACTAAAGTTTATTTTTAATTATACTTAGTATTTCATTGTTTAAAGTGCTTAAAACTGGGAATACGATAAATGTACGGAAGCAATGTATGTATAAATTTTAGTTTAAATACCGGTCTTAGAAAGACGAAATGTTTGTTTTGAAAAATTTTTGATTAAGAATATTTTTTATATTTATTAAAAGAATTTTTTAAAGGTGGTTTAAATTACATAATCATTTTATCTTGAATCTTGCTGTTTTGTTCGTATGGGATTCTAAAAAACAAGTAGAATTTTTTTAACGTGTTCGCTTTATGTCCTTATATTAGAGTAGTTTAGTTAAAATCCCGCATGAGTCGAGATGCGCTAACCTCCCTCCCACTTTCCTTGCAAATGTGGGCCACCGACGTGGCGCAGATTTTTTTGTAATTATTGTAAAATCTCTTGAGCTGTCAAGATTGATGCAGAATTGAAAACAGACATTTATTGAATGAAATGAATCACAGAGGAATATTTCCATTTTATTTATATATGGATATAAGAAATACCAAATTCTTGAAAGATACTCCTCACCTGGAATAAGTTCGCCTTTACGTGACTGAAGTAGACTTGAGGGAAAACCGTTTCCTACGTGATTTTTTATAGAGTTTGCTTGAAAGTGTGGCTTTTGGGCAGTTTGACTATCTTAGTACGAAAAAATTAGAAATATTGTCTACAAAGTAGTAATATACCATGTAGACAGAATATGAAGATTTTGGATAGGAAATTTTGCTTTATAATTGCCTTTGACATTGAATCCTACGCCCACGTAATAAACAGCTAGCTATTACGTATATTACCATAATTATACGTTTGGATGATGGCATAATAAGGCGTCCTAAAGTAACAAAAATTTTAACAATCCACGTTTTCTGAAAATATATTTTGCGTTTCAATTTTATCTATGCGTAGTAAAATTTATTTGTAATTCAAAATACTCATAAGGAGAAGGATACTTCAGGTCAGGATTAGAAAAATCATTCATTCCGAAGCAGTAGAAATAAAGACTGGACTTAAATTTCCCCATTGGGCAACGCTAAAGTTGTTTTATGCTAAAGTTGCTTCGGACATACGTGACTTTGTCAATATTTCTATCACATCATTGCTGGAAACATTTTAACTTTTCTCAAAGTTTAGATACGTGACCTTTTTATGTTGCTGGTTAAGTTTAGACCAAGACAACAATTGGTTTCTATTTTTATATCCAGCGTACTGTCTAGGGACGTTTTTATGACGAGTGTGTAATTTGACGCTGAAATTTTGACCTTACAAAACTTTGCACTTTTGGCATTCGATTCGCAATAGAAAATATTTGTTTATCAGTTACTAAATATTATCAAGTAGAATAGTTATTGAATATTATGGATTAGGTTTCTTAAAGTTGAAATGAAACTAGTAAAATCATAAAATTTTACAATTTTTGATTTGGAAAAGGGATGTAAATAATGAGATTATGTAAAGTTTATAAGCCAGGCGGTACTGAGTCACTTGATAGCTATTTAATCTTAAGATTTGTTTTTATTGATCGTGCTTTTGAAAATTGTTACCTTTTATTACGATATTCTTTTTAAATTGCATGTCCCTCATTTATTCTTCGTGTAATGATGATAAAGTACTATATCACGCCACTCTTTGTGTGTTGTGTATTAAATTCATGAACTGCAGAATGACTTTGTGATGGAACCAAGTGTACTTCAGTACCTAGAGGCTACTCCGAAAATTAATAGAATAATAACAAACTTTGCACGTAGTTTCGTATTTTAAAAATCTAAAATCTTTTACGGTTGCTGTTGTTATTTTTCACATTGCAATAGTAACATAGAATATAATTTTTCAGAGCAAACGTTTCTGAAAACCGTCTGTAATATATTTCATATATCATACATTTTTTACTTCATGTTTTTTCTCCCCAAATTTATTTGTTTTTAAAATGATACTTCTTTACCATCTTCTGAGTTATTATGTCACGTTGAAGTTGTGTAACGTTTCAGAAAATTAGTTTCATACAAGCCAAACGCTAAAAACATCGCAGTCGAGAAGTTTAAAAAGGTTATTATTAATTATTAACTAACATGTAATATTAAAAAAGTTTCACTTTATCCGCGAGCTTATTTAGCCACTCGCAACTTTTATTTGTAATTTTGGCTTTTCCGATCGGTATGACGGAAATCTGTATAATAATAATTTGTAGCCTGTCAGTTCCAACTTGAATTTTTTTCACTCTCAAACTTGCATTAAGACTGAACAAGATATTATTGGACTAAAATTTGCACATTTAAGTGTTACATCAGAAACAACTTTTTTGTGAAAGAGTTGATATTAAGTCAAAATATCAAATTCGAACTCTCATGGTTTTGTTTATGGCATTTGCTATGATATATAAATAGTACTATATTGTCTACAGGCATTCCATATTTTTAGATTCCGTTGTAGAATTATTACAGCTCTAAAATTATTTATCGTCCTAATTTTTTTTAAACTTTTCAAGGTTCATAGTAATTTTTGTTTGTTTACATTTGTCTATTTAATATATTTGTTCTTTATATCTAATTGAAGTGATATCAATTTCGTGATGTATATTTGATTATGTTTTAATAAAATTATTATTATTGTGCGCTTCGTTTGCGCGTTTTACAATATGAAGAGACTTGTTTATTAGAATATTTAATAAAAATAATCCATTTAATTAAAATAACCGTACTTTAAAAATTAAATTTGAAAAGTCTCTTGAAAAGTATATATAAAAGTTTAAACAATTGTGTTTGTTGCGTTTGTGTTTAACGAAGTGTTTCAATTGAACTATTTAAAAATATTAATATTTTTTTCACGATGGAAGTTATTGCCTTATAAATCTTTTGGACGTAAAAATATAGTGAATTTTCCAAAAAAAACTATGAGTTTCCTTTCCACAATGAAAATTCATTGCATTATATATATTTTTTGTAAGCGCAAAATTATTCTAATTGCCTGAAAACGATAGGATCTAGAATTTGCCCCCCCCATCCCTTCACGTAAAGTTTAAGTCGGCTTTCAGGAGATCCGTTTTTTCACAGTTTTTACTTTGATAGTTTCAGAAATGTTAATTCTTACAGGTGTATATAACTTTTTGTGAACGTTTTCAACAAAATCTCTATAGCTATATGACCTAAAATTCTGAATAGTTTTGAACTTTTTATAACTCGCCCTAGTTATTGACATCGCCGCGCCCGGAAGGGAAAAAAATCTAACAGGTACTTTTCGCTATGTTTTTCAGTTTCTCAAGTTTATGAAAAAATACGTATAGCATAAACTTATTTTTATTTTTTTTTGTTGGATCGTTTCTGAGAAGAACGGCTATAATAGACGGATAACGTCATCTATTTCATTTTTTTTACCTTTTCACGAACGGGACTACGAAAATGTATCTATTTTTTATTTCCAACATTATTTTAATAATTTTTCTGATTAATTTTAAATCAATTCCATACTTACCTTCCTATACTCACACTTCATCAAAATATTGATATTATAAATATACCATTATTCACCCAGGCTCATCCGACCATTACCAACACTTACAAACACACCATTATTTGTGTTGTTTACGCACCTGATACTGTTTAAAAAGTCGGTCAATGACAAAAATGAATGGAATTATTAATTACGTTGGCCGCCGTCGCGACGAAACTTTATTCTTAGACTTAAAATAAAGGAAGCTGTGCTTTTTTCGGTGTACGAGTAATTGAATACCCCGAGCTTTTGGGCGGGCTTGTGTCTATTGTGTTACCGTGCCGCTTTGGAAGCTTTATCTCGTTTTTCTGTATGATGAGGTTTTTGGAAAATTTTCCGCTGTTTACGATAATAAAATCATAAACATGATAGTGAAGCTTTTTTCATTGCATGTCCAATGTTAGTACTTAGAATAAATATTTTTGGATATCATGAATAAATTAAAGAGTTATTATATTCTGTCACTTAACTATATATGATCACTTATAGTTTGCTAGTAATTACTGTTTTGAGACTTATTAAAGCCACTCTGTATTTAAAAAAAATGCGGTCAAGTTTTACTCGTTTTTTCTTGTGTTTTTCATATCGCAGTCATTTTCGTTGCATTAAGTTTCGCTGTAATATGGTTAAGTAATTGCATACGGTTTTGTTCTAAAACGTTATGAACTTATGGACGAAGTATCAATTGGATACTCTTCCTGACTAACACGATTAACGCGAAAGTGTGTTGGTTTGTCTTTTTTTCTCGTAGTAACGCAGATACGGATCGCTGTGAAACAAAATGAGTCGTATAGAAACAGAAATTGCAATATTCAAACTTTAGTTGCAAAAACAGCAATATCCAAAAATTAATTATGTTTTTTTTAAATTGTAGGAAAATATAAAGTTTGACTCTTGTTTTTCTCTTCATTATGGAAACGATTATATCGTCTGTTGAATTATTGATATTTCAAAATAAATAACAATGAAACTTTTCCCTATCTTCGTTATAATTAGATATTGCTGTTTTTGTTTGTGCGCGACTCATATACAGTATAAAAGAGCAACAGAATCACTCTATATAAGTCCTAATTTGGAGGGAAACATTTTTGATGTCAGTATTATTTGTATCTCATTCCCCTTATTCGTTCTAAATAGCGCTGTACGTTTCAATTTCTCCCTATAAGCTTGTATTTACAACCATGTGTGCGGATAAAAGCTTGTTTAAATAAAATGTTTTTTGTAAAGTCTAACGAATAAACGGGCAAAGTAAATCTAAGATTGTGTAGTAAAATCTCATTGTGCGTAAAATCTAACATTGTGTGGTAAAATCTCATTGTGCGTTCATTGCGCATAAAATCTATCTAATATTGTATAGTAAAATCTCATTGTGTGTAAAATCTTACATTGTATAGTAAAATCTCATTGTGCGTAAAATCTCACATTGTGTAGTAAAATCTCTTTGGACGTAAAATCTTGCATTGTGTAGTAAAATCTCATTATGCGTAAAATCTTACATTGTTTAGTAAAAACTCTAAACTGAAATTAAATGTTAAGACAATATACGATTATAGGAATTTCCCAGAATTGGAGTTTTGGTAATATGAAACAAATATCTTAATTGACAATCTTCCGATGATTGCCCGGTCAATGTCACTTTCTGGATAACAGGTTATTTTAGGATACTTTGCGAGAAACAATTTTCTAATCTTATCTTGGTACACGGAATCATTTTTAATTAAATTTAGAACTATTCAAACTATCACTTTACCGAAAGTGTGCTTTTTATAAGGCAATAAACATACCGTTTTATATTTAGACGGATTTAAATAGATATAAGGCCGTCGTCCTTTCTGAGATATATCCTTTACTTTAAAGCCTGCAAAATTAGCTCTAAAGGATTAAAACCCTTTGCTTTAATCCAGCGTAATTAATTCAGTTATGAATATTTTAATTGATAACATTACGCTCATGTCTTCATTGGTTAATGGTTCAAATTTTGTATTATAGATATATTGGCGAATTTGATATAGGAGGACGTAGTTATTAAGGTCGTTCTTATGATGAAAATTTCAGAAAATTCCATTACGTCATGTAGACTATAGACAAAAAGGCGCATGCGCGCGATGGTGCGCGCATACAAACACACTTTCACATGCATGTATGTGTTGGTGTATGCGTGTGTGCTCTGTGCGTATGCGCATATATTTTGTACAGTACGGGTAAAATTTAGTTGTGTTAGTTGTGTTAGTACGGGTAAAATCGAGCGAAGCAAGTATCCGATTTCGTGCTGCAAAAATTCTAAATAAAAAAATTATAACATTTGTATTTTTTCCTAAGTTTGTAAAATAATAGTTAAATTTTGAAATACAGACTTATCGAAATTAGAATTTATTGAATGAATTATCGTATTGATTGCTGACGCGGTTCCAGCTAGCTAAGTAAGACCAACAGCTTTCACAAATGGTGCACTGGTTGTGAAGCAACATCCACTTTTGTGTACTTATATATTATATATATGTGTATATGTATATGTGTGTGTGAATGAAACAATGTATAGACGGGCAGTAGAATTATTCGTCAGTTCAGGTTTGTGTAATCGATAATAAAATTCGTTAATGGAATCATTTGAACCATCTTTGAAAATAATATCTCTTTGAACTCACCCTTTGGCAGCTGTTATTCATTATTATAGTCATAATTTCGACCAGATCTGCTAAGAAAATTTTCGAACTTTTAAACGAAAAGTTACATCATATTTTGGAAGTTATTCGGTCTTGTCTTTGCTCTTATGAATATTTTTGCGGTTGTTTATCTCTAAATACATATCTGGAGTGTCACTTCCTTACTAGAGATAAAGTACAATGGCCTCTATTTAACTTAATTATTTCATTTAAATTAGAATATCAATATTTTTTAATCAATTTCAATTTCAGGTACAGAAAGAAATATATGAGATAGTTCGTATAAGCAGAGTATTGTATAGCCGTTTGCACGTATCCTAAACAAGTGTAACATTTTATACCTTCGTATAATATTTCTCCTATCCATAAATATAACATAACTGTAACTGAGTGATTTATATATATGGAAAATATTTTGAATAGAGTGATTTATTTAACGTATGGAATGATAATAGAAGCCAGAAAACGTGTTTTTTAGAATTTTTGTCTGTCTCTCTACCAGCCTGTATGTTAATTTGTTTTTCAATCACGGAAAATCTAATTAATGGATATTTATACAATTTGGTATGGTAATAGTTTATAACCTCGAACAACATATAGAACACTTTTTTTCTGGACATTCCTGATTAAAAAAAACCTGATTTGGTGAATATTACGATATTGGTATTTCTGCCAACGCTATCTGTTCACGTTTTTAGTAAAATTTATATTATAGATATTGCAAAAATAATTAAAAAATATGAAACATAATAATAGTGAACTTCACGCCAACGAAGTCGCAGGCACAGTTAATTTTATATAAAGTTAGGTAATTATTCGTCATTTGTGAAAGTTATTTGTTTTAAACCAAATAAATCATCGAAATATGTAGTATTGAATATATTTGGAGTTAATTTTGTAGAAATTCATTATTCACAATTAAATGAAACTACGTGATGTAGTATTATTTCTACTTTCTTTAATTTCTTTACCACGACCTAGGTTTCGTTGTATTACAACATCTTCAGGTGGGATATTAGCAAAGATCTTTGCTAATATCCCACCTGAAGATGTTAATTGTGGAAATATGTAGTACTAGAATTAAATAAGGTATAGCATGTACGTATTTTAGCTTCTCTTGTATAGTATACACACACATACATACACACACACACACACACACACACACACACACACACACACACACACACACACACACACACATATATATATATATATATATATATATATATATATAAACAAATTTGGCAAGTCGATTTTCACCCATTTCTAATTGTCTAATTTTGAAACAAATTTTTAAACTATGTAGGTTTGTGCAATTCTGATGATAGTACAACATAATATAATACTTATATAACAATTGTATTGACAACATAATAATATAGGGAACTGCAGCGTATTTGGAATATCAGTTTTTTTTGGGAATAAATAGAAAACAAAAAGGGTTAATCCAATAAAAATGCATTAAGTTATTGAAAAATTATTCAACTTTAGTATTACAAACAATCAAACCAAACAAACATAAGGAACCTTCTCAAAATTTCTGTCAAACTAAAAATTCCCGAACGTGTGATTTTACTTCGGGTGCGGATAATTTGGAATATCCAAATTACATAGTATTCTAAATGATGTTCGCCTTTTCTTCTTTGACAATTGCTTACACTTTTTCTTATAAACTAATAAAACTGTCATTTTTGTTACATTTTTACAATTTTTGTTTAGGTAAACCAGTCTTTATGTAATCAAAAATTTCAATATTTGTAATTCAAATTATGTTCACTTTCGGTACTCCAAATTAACAACATGATATTCTAACATTTAGATACACATTTATTTACTAAAATCCGATAGTGCAAATCTGCCCAAAGTCGATGCATTTACAGTCGCAAATTTCTTTGCATTTGATCCTGATTTTTATTCTGCCCGGACTGATCTTGAAAATTAATAAAGCAGTCGTTTTTTTCAGTAGTGAACTGTAAGTCTAAAACAATCAGAATACTTATATTATTTAGGTATAATAAAGGTACTTACTTAACAGCATTTGTGTGACAACAAGCTACTTAAATATGGTCTACTACGGACGAAACTATCTTATTTTTAAACCATTCAAATTTAGAAATTATAACCTGTTAACTCACCACTTTTGCTTATCATGCCTGATGTTTGTAGTATTTCAGTTGCCTTAGAAACTATGTCTTGTATTACTTCCAGACGTCGCCTTTGCTCATGGCTGATCGAGGCTGTGGAGGCGCCGTACGTTTCATTCTGCCTGGTTAACATTCAAATTTCATTTCATTCAAATTTATGGCAAACAGTCTGGATTCATTCTTATTTTTCGGATGGAACCCATTACATTGTATCGAATATAATTTTCCATTTTATTTTTTCCATGTTATTAGACAGCTGTAAAGAAACAGATATTAATTACTTTTGGAAAGATGTCAATGATTTATATAAGTGCAAAATGTTAGGTTAAGTTTTATTCTGGAAGATTGGAAATTAAGTGTATTTCTAGGTAAATACTTACGTCAAAGTGGTCTTCACAAAAGAAAATCGCAGATTTATTAGATGTAAACTTTGGATCTTGGCGTGCTAAGTGCAACCACTGCTTTCGAAGTTTAGGACACTTAGGAACGTGTATAAACGTTTGTCAGAATATTTAATGATCGTAATTCTACACATTGGCACGGCACACGTCCTGTAGGTTGTCATTTTTACAATTCCAATGAAAAAGCTATATAAATTTCAAAACTATCCTCTCAAATACGGTTAGAGCTTTGTGGTCTCGTATTAAGTTTCTGTTTATTGAAATATGACGTCACAGCACAGTGTCATATGACCGGCTGCTTTCGAGGGCATTTCAAATTTATGAAGAAAAAATATGTTTATTTCTATTAAATAACGCTTTTTCGAGAAAAATATAATCATAAGAGATATAAAATATCCATTTGTAAATTTTAAAATACTTTTCCGAAAACTGTTAAGTAGCCAATTGTACCGCTGAGAATATTACTAACAAATCAACCATAAATAAGAACTTTATAGAAAAAAATCAAAGAAAGCGCAGTCATGGTCCCTCCTCTGATCGGGAAAGGCTGGAACAGACAGTTAGCAAATAAGACTTGCAACAGTCAACTGGCAATAAGAATCTAATACGTAAACTCAACTTTGATACGAGTGTTATCCACAGAAGTATTCCATGTTATCCACAGAACGGCCACACTCCCTCTATGTTATTCTTGCTCCTTTCACTACTTCACTCCCTCTTTTATTGAACGGTAACGGTAGCGGGTAAGAAATAAAGTTACTCTCCAGTAATTCTTGGTTTTAATTTTTTCTCACGTGAAAAAAGATGTTACACTTCAAAACCATAAGCTTATTCATTAAGAATAGCAAACTGTAGAACGTGACTACCTATAAACGGTTCATGTCACGATAATATTCATCGCTCTAAATATATTATTTTATAGCATGTAATCAAATTTGCTTTTTATGAAAATATACATTTAACAGAATTCACGAAAAATGAAACGGGTTTCCTTTATCGAGTCATCTTAATTTCAGCATGTTTATTGGACATACAAACATCTTGTTTTTGTTTAAAATACTTGGGTTTGAAATTTATGGAAAAAATTTTTATTTAAAAAAATATAATACCTACTTATAATTTCGCACAAGGCGTAATGCGTTGTTCAAAATATGAATTTGATTGATACAGTCATTACAAATTGTGTATATAACTTATAAATTTCATTTGAACGAATATGTCTATTTCAGCTAAATTATTTCATAGAAACGTATTTCTGGTATTAGAATTTGGATATAACCACCCATTAACTTTGTTTCAGGTCTTCAAGGAGTTGCTGGTCCAAGCAAAGGTGCGCTACAACCTAAGTCCAGCTGTGAGGCGCAGGCGACAATCCTTGCCCAACTACGTAGGCAGTGGTAGTGGTAATACCGCTAAGTCCAAGTCTATGCTCAAGCGACATTCTTGTACTGTAGCCTAAATCTAGTAATATTAACCTCTATGTCGTAGTTGGCATAATAAAGTTCGTAGATGCTCAAATGGCCAATCCAGCCAGAACAAATCTGATAATCTACATCAATACACAGCGTTGTCATAATTGGTTAGTCACAAAATAATGTGTTACTGGCTTTTTAAAACGGAATTGGATTTCTGTACTTTATGCTATTAGATTTGTAATAAAGTACATACTACACGAAGCTTAATGATTCTAAATTGAAAGCTGTTTGCTCTAAAGTATGCAAGCGCTTTTCGTGTTAAATAGAAATCAATTAACACAGTTCGCTTTTCGTAAAGTATAAAATATGTATTGAAATATTTTATAGTGCATTAAAGAAGAAAATTGTTTATAGCGGGGCTGTTCTAAGGGTTGACTTGATACTGAAAAGCGTAAAAAGGTGATATGCGAGTTATTCTAAACCAATTCACTTTAAATATTAAGCATTAAATCGAGATATAATTTATTAATTAATTATTGTTTTCGTAATGCTTCCCATTACATTTTTTTTCTTTTTCAAACAAGGAACAGGCTATTTTTCTTTTGGCATAATTTTCTTGTCTCTAATTACCATGTATTTTTCTTTAGTGCCATCTCAATATTTATGTAATTATAATATATAACAATGTAAATAATATTAAAAAAAATAAATTACTTGGCAAAATTTAATACGGTCCAATTAATTGTTAATCTTAGCAATCGCCTTCCTGTGCATTGCTAAACCAAATTAAATACAAGTTTTTACCTTTATTGAAATTTAAAATGCAAATTTTCATAATAATTTAATGTACGCATAAAAAGACCGGCAAATTCCATATTATATTTGGTCTAGATATTATAGAAATAAAACTACACTTACGAAAAAAAATCAAATTTAAAAACCCCTAAATGGAAAATCTTGCATTATTTTATGAAAAATAGATTATATCTCCTAATAGTAAATGTATTTGAGCTAACACGATGAAATAAAAAGCAAATTGTATCTTATTGTATTCTTCATAAACAGATTGAACAAAATAATTCATATGACTCTACATAAGTCATGTAGAGTTCGCTTCACTTTGATGAAAACGCCATTCCTCATTCAAAAAAGCTGAGAAAATATTCATTTGCATAAAAATACGAAACGGATATAATTTCCGGGTAATTGACAGTGAATTCAATCAAGCAATGGCCACATAGTTGGGTAAGAACGAAATTGATTAATTTTTATGATTACTTTATTATTTTATTACATACACTTCTTTCATTCATTTTTATTTCTATGAAAAATTCTAGATATGTTAAAATATATTTGCATTTATGAAAATGGCCTTTTCCTTGTCATGTATTATTAGTCCAGGCCCTTTCTTGAAATAGTAAATCGCTCAATTGTTTGCTTTTTTATTTTCTAAAAAATATCTATTCTTTCTCAAATTATATTATACTTATGCAATTTTCACCCTTAATGACATTTACCGCCACAATTTTCCTTGATAAATTTCTAAAAGCTAATACAAAATTACACCTTATTATTAAGAAGTTTGATAGCTCGAATCGTCTTATAGCAGCCCAGCTATAATTTTGCTTTACGATACTTTCACATTGTAAAAATTATCTCTTGAGACAAGCTGCGTGCATTATGTGCGCCGACGAGTATAACATAAGTTAAAGTATGACCAAAGAGTTAGTAGATTTTAAGAGGTAGGAATCGGTGCATAGTTTAGTGTGGATCATAAAATTTATTTTGCTTCGTTTTTAGCATACGCTGAGTTTGTGATTGAAATGTAAATTGAATTGTTATTTAATCTTCTCGTTTTAAGATGATTTTAGTTTAAGTAGTTAGGTGTTATGGTTTATTAAATATGAAATGCGTACCTTTTTGGAAATTTGTTTTTGCCCCTAAATTTGAAGGCAGGAAAACAACGAAAAATTTACTCGAAAACGTAATTACTTTTTTCTTTTTAATTTTAAACAAAATGACACTTATGTAGTTTAGGGTTGAAAATGATATATATGCAAGAACACAATTGTATTTAAGATCAGAGATTGAGTTTGACTTAGATGAAATAATTATAAGAAAACATCTTCGACTACAACTCACATCGTATAATACCCCGTTACATTTGACGATTTTAAATGGACCATAATTTTTATATATTGAAGGCAAAATAAATTAAATACAAATTACTGCACCGTTCCGTAACAGTATTTGTACAGGAATGAACTTTGTATGTTTTATACACCTAGCTGTGTTTAAGTTATACAAATCTCATACAAGACAAAATCGGTTCCGAAAATCTTTTAAAACTGATATAAGTAAGCACTGCTCATAAAATAAATATAGCTTATATACATTGCGATCGAGTACGAACGAATTGTGAGTATGTACGTACTAAAAGTATGATAGAAAGACCAGACAATATAATATGACCCGCACTTCGAGGATCTAAAAAAATCATTACCCTGGAAATTCCTCGCCTTTCTGCAGTCAATGACATGTCATAAGCATTTTAGAAATAATTTACTGGCTGCATAATTATGTGTATTTATCATATTTATGAATTATTTTATTTCGATAAATATTATTTACAGAAGCACGACGATAGCTTTTTAATAAGTTATATTTATATTACGTTTAATTTTTAAAATCAATAATTTTTTCACAATTCTCATGCAATCAGTTTTAAATATAGAGAAGGTAGGACATTTTTGCATTATAATTAAACAATCCCATAGTTTAAATAACACGAAATTTCGAAATAAATAGATCAAATTCTTAAAAAAATCAATAAAAATATTTTTGGCTTTTAAATTTAGGTACTTTCAAAATTTAGATTAAAATACATTTTAGATCATCATTCTTGTAATATGTACGGAATAGTTATTTTTATATAAAATTTCAGTTTGCTTCTACTTTTTAGCTGAAAGTACTATGACATATTCAGGGTTTCGTGCTCAAAAGGGGTTTGCGATAAAAATATCTATCAGAAAGCCCAAACGGCTGTACGTAATAGGGTTATACCTGTTACGTAAGGTTTAAACAGGTTATGTAAATTTTAAACCTGGACGTCCCCTACATGGAGAAAAGTGAGATTAACTAAGCTTGTAAAATATCGTGTAAAAAGCCCATTGAGTAGAATAAAATTGAATTTAGAGCTTTTTGTTCTTGAACGATAATGATGAAGGGGACCGTAAAAATTACCATTTTTGGGATTTTGCAGACAAAAATACAATCGTTATAATTTTGTCACGTCCGTTTCTGTATCTGATCGTCTGTCACATTCTTGTTACATAGTTATCGATGATTTAATCCTAATATCTATCTTGTTATAAGCGACTTGTCAGCTATTTCGACGTTTTTTACATTTACTCGAGCGAGTGGACTTTGTGTTAAGGCAAGCATTTTTATGTAATCACCCCTAATTAATGGTAGTCTTATATGCTCTGCGTTAATTATTACGTAACAACTACAGTTGTAGAATGTTCATCAACATGCTTTTGACTCAATGTCATCCGACCTTCTTCCATTGAGGGGGGCCATGATCGTGGATATTACTCAATTTCATACTTTTGAAGCTATGAAATTTTGCAAGTATACGCTTGAGAAAAACATTTTAATAAATTAAAAAAAAATTCTGACTTATTAAGGTACCACCACATATTAAGCAGCGCGGTAGAAAAAAAATAGAGTGCTGCAGTACCTGGAACATCATTAGAAAGTTCTTTGCTGACGAAGTTTAAGCTCCATTGTAATTGTTTAGCTTCGTTCATGAATTTTTCAGCTTCTAAGCCGTTAAGTCACTCCTCCATTTTATTTCCAAATGAGACTACGTATTAGAAAAAATCAAATTATTTGGAACATTTTTACTTCAAAGTTTCGGAAGTATAAAAAAGTCAAAAAGTATAAAAAATCCATTACTTAGACAAATTATTATGCTTTATGAAAATAGACTTTTCAATATTTAATAAAAAAAATACAGAAGACGAATAGCAAAAACAGATTCAAACTGTTAGGTTATTAGGATCCTTATTCAGCTACAATAAATCTTTTATCCACATATGAGAACGACATGAGAATGTATAAAATAGATAGTTTGATATCTTGCGAAATGACAAAGAACCATAATTTGGGCGTTGTTCAATATACACTTGACCGATCTTAGACCCATTTTAGTGTCAAATTTTGTAGATGAGTCTAATCTATATTACAAACACCGTTTACACGTTTTATAACAAAAAATATAAATATACTAAGTATAATAATCTGTAAGTTATAAGTACTGTATCACAAACCTCTATTATCATTTTAAAATATATTGCAAATAAGTTAATATTGCACGTATATCACGTTTTTTAATTTGACAAAAATATATATATCTAATGTATCCACGTATACGATAATTTAAATAATGTAGGTGTAGCAGCCCCGTAATGTGATTCCGATTTAATTTTGGGCGGTTTTTATCAATCTGACATATGCGCTCCGAAAAGTTACAACGTACAGCTATGACGACTTAACTATTATACAGATTTTGAACTGAATTTTATCCAACAATCTAAACAACATCTCTATCGCTCCTGTAGCGATATTGACCTTAATCTTGAATGCTACGGAAAAGCTTTACATTAATTATTCCAGACGCAATTGGATTAGTCCCGATTGTAATCTATAGCTGGAGGCATGTTGAATTTCAGTGGCGGAAAGCTGGAATCAATATTCTGACCTACCTTACATTACCTTAGTTTACACTCGGTCATTAGTTAGTCGCCCGTTGACCTACAAATCGCGTTGGGAACTTGGATTGTTAACTTTATTTATTTAGTGTACATTAATTTACATCTTATTAGAAGTAATTTATTAAATGACCACGATTATCTAATATCTATGTGAATTGAGATAAAGTATATTTATTCACTCAAATTTCACCATTTGTAGCAGCATCTTTCCTTTGTCTGGTAATGGTCTGTTAAATATATTTAATTTGTACTGAAGGGAATTGAAGAGCATTTGTTAGTCTTTAATCATTCATTTTGTTAACTACTGTACTTAGTTTGAACCTTTAAACTATAAGTTGACTTGTTAATTTACTTATTTTGCTAATAAAAGATTACACATCTTACAGTTTGATGACATTATGCGGAGTAAGTGAAAATGAAATAAATAATATTTAAGTGAAATGTCTAATAAGAATAGAAGCAAGGGCCAAAACAAAGGCAATAATTCAGTTAGAAATTGTGTGAACATATTTTTAAATTTGTGAATTCGAACAGTAAAACAAGCCGAAATGTGGCATCTGCGAGTATGTATCACAATAAAAATCATATTAACCAAAATTAGCACTCAATATTGGCCCAAGTGAGTCAGTCTAAATGAGTCAATGCATACATATTTGGTACATGTGACCTATTGAGTGTACTTTTCCTCATATGTCATATGCGAAAAAAAACAATAACAAAATAACACTTTAAATAAGTTAAAGTCGCCTTTTCTTGCAGAGGATAACAAATTTAAGTCGTAACAAAAGTCGTATGCTCATATAATTAAATATGCCATTCATCTCCAAGTTTTGACGTTAGCTATGGTGTTTGCTTATTGTAACCATAACGTGTCATTATCAAAATTTTAATCACCACTGCATGTTATGGTAACTTCTCAAAATGGGAAAAATTTTAAAATGAGGAGTGCATTTTAACTGTGACTCAGTAACAATAATTTTACGCGATTGCTTTGGGATTTTGCACAAATCCCAAAATAGATACTCGGAAAGTACGACACTTATGTTCATTTATATAGACGGCGAAAAACATATTATAAATTTATGAAAAGTTGATTTTGAAAAAATTTTTACTTCATGGAATTTTGAAAATATGGAATAAAAAATTATTGAAAAAAATGACGTAACAACTTTTACAAACAATTGGTTTAAAAAATGTTTGATATTAATTATATATTTTATATTTTTTATAATACAGGTTACAATACGCCGTCAAGATCTGCGCACATCCCCTTTTTTATACCGTTAGACCCTCATAAGTTAAGAGATGTGGGAAGGAAGTGACAGCTGGAAATAAAGTAATCCAATAAATATAACGAGTAAGGGTGTTAATTTTAATACATCTTACCGGTTTGTTCTAACATATCGGTACATTTCATTCACTGTGGATCGACCCTTTGAGTTATGCTTGGAAATTCAGGCAAAGAAACGGGTTTATATTTATAACTTGCGCCGTACTGCTGGCGAATATGTTTAGTATTCATAAGTTGTCTATTTCTCAACATCTCATTTTATTAAGCGACCGTCGACAAATTTCTGTGACAGATGTTGTTTCATGATTTTGATATCTATAAATGAAAATAAAAATACATACTATTAGATTCTAGTTCATACCTGTCTTTGCAGTTAGACCTTTTTTTCGTTTCTGGTAATACAATCAGAAACGAAAAAAAATTATTAAATAACGAAGTATTTTAATGAAGTAAAGTTATGAGCAACTGTGAAAAATGAGGATTATGAGCAACTGTGAACCATTAAACACAGTTTATAACGATGAAGTTTAGATAAAAGTAGGTTCATCTGGCTATTTTAAACTACACGATATTTAAAGTTTCACGTCAATATAAAAGGTCGTCTTTTGCGAAATTCTAAAAAACAATAAAATATTCCATTTTACGAAATTAATGTGATTATTTGTGTGTAACTATTTTTTATGTATATCATTGCTTTATAAACGTAAATGTTTAATCTTGCTTTACATGATAATTTGAAGTCTTACATAGTCCTATCTATATTATGTCAGTCTTACTTGTCAGGGTACTTTAAACCGCAGGATAGTTAAAGATTCACATCAATAGAAAAGGCCGTTTTCAGCGAAATTCTGAAAAACAAATAAAGTATACCTTTTCATAAAATTAATGTGATAATTGTTACTACTTTTATGTATATCATTGCTTTGTAAACATAAATGTTTAATCTTAGTTTACACGATAATTTGCAGTCTTATATAGCCTTATCGGTAATTCAATAATTACGAAAGTATTTTAGTTTTATTTCTGTTATTGTATCTAAGAGAAGCGCCATTATACGATAGATGATTTTGAATATAAATCTAATACGCAACGCGATTTGTTTTCAGAAATTAAAAATAATTAGATAACGTAACTAATTTTGAATATTATTATACTTAGCAAATAGTTTTACCACATTGATGCATGTTTTCAATAATCGTAATATTCTTTACTGTTCTATTCTAAAGAACTACTGGGAACTTGTGCGCAGTTGCCCTTGACAGTTTAATTGAAGTATTTACAAGGCTTCGTCGCTTTCGGAATAATTTAGATTACTGTAACGTTAAGAAAATCAGGAACAGAGAAATTAATTTCTAGACCACAGATTTTATAATATTTCCTTTCCATCTCGGTTCAGAATTAACCCCATAGGCTTTGATCTAGAAGGAACAATTGTTTAAATTAATTTTCAAAGCTTTCGCGCTTGTGGGTTACTTTCCTTAGAGGAACGATATTACTACGCCTTTAATCTGACGTTTTAATACGAGAATTGAAAACAGCAAAGTGCCTTCAGACGTCGGTTAAAATATTTCGATTCGAGTTACGATCAAACTGATGATATTCATTGTTTTATTTAAACAGAGTGGAATGTCGTGTATTTGCGGGTAATGCTCAAAGAATCGTGTGTTATTTGAGGAAAAGCATTTAAAATCAATCGCGAAATACACAGTCACGGTAAAGTAAATATAATTTTTACTTAAATATAATGTTTAATGATCGATACCATTATTAAAAAATCATCTTATTAAACGGTCGATACCTCGATACCTAACTACTCACAACTTTGAATAAATATAACATAATCACTGATAATTATTTCATATTTTCTATTTCACATTTCCCATTTTTCATATAACTATCAATATGACGAATCTCTTATTATATTCATAAACGATATGAATTTTCATATTTATTGGTTTTTTTTTCAAAACAAAAAAAATGTATCCGATTGTCACAGCACCATAGATTTTACAATTTTAGTCCTATTTACATAATATTTGGTTAAGTTGATTCTTAATTAATATGAAGTAAAATATTATGTGAAACCATGGATTTTCCAATGAATGTAACGTCGAATAAGTGAAGCATTCTTCACCCCGTCTTTTTAACTAAAGATTTGAAAAATCTTTGAAAATTCTGTGTACAAGCATTTGACCAGGTCTACTTTTAATTGAAATTATCAGTTCGGTTGATTAACATCAATAATTTCAATTCTTAATTTCTGCGTATTCCCACACTCATTTGGTTGCTTTTTTATTCTTTTTGATAATTACAATTAAATTATGAAATATTATAGAAATTCAATGAAATTTATTCTAACCATAATCGAAAGTATATTATAAAAAGAAAGAAAGAAAGTATCTAATAATGGAAAGTATATTATCAAGAGTGAGATGAGACCCGCACAGGACTTTAAAAAAGAAACTTACGATTGTCGAAATGAATGTTAGGTTAGTTTATGTTTATATTTATTTAACTTATCGATTTCTGAACATACAAATATAACAAAGAACAGTTAGGCACATACGCAATTTTATGTATATATATATATATATATATATATATATATTTATATATATACATATATATATATGAGTGTTAGCTATTGAGGTATGTGTGGATTAACAGGCTTCATTACTCTACCATTATTAATTTTGCGGTTCTACACCAGCGATTTTAGAGCAAAACCTCTTTAAGAAGCGGACAGACGAACACGTGAATTATCTTATAAGGGGGTTTTGAGACGTTTAACCCTACAGTTGAGGGAGTATTTCAAAATTAAGTGATAGCAACTCGTCATTACTGTCTACCATGCTTACATTAAAAATGTAATGGTGCTATATAAATATGAGACAAAGATGGCTTTTTTGTTTTTGTTTTCTGCCTTTCACTCTCCGATTTTGTAATCGAATTTAAAGAGGCTTTTTAAAACGTCCCCCATGATTATCAGCGGGATGCTATTCTGAGCTTTCGATCGGAAACGACACATTCCCTGCATTACGTACGAGCTATGACCTATTTCCGTGTACTTACAAGCAGCAGAAATCACATTACTAAACGTTGCCTAAACGTTACCTTGTTCCGAACGCGTCGGCCCTTCGATTTGCCTAATGTGCTCGTTTGTATTTCGTCACCTGGCATTGGAGCGTTTCAAACACTAATAACGCTATAAGGGATGAAGAACGTACATCGTGACGTCATTGTTCATTTGAGATCGGTATCTTCGCTGATGATTATTAAAATTGTTAGTCGTTTTCATAAGTTTTAAACGTAAGAATATCTAACTGTGTATAGCTTCAAATGAATAAGTTCCAAAACAATTATAAGTTCCAAAACAATTATGGTACCAAAAATAATTATAACACTCTTTGATCAAACTACACTTGTAAAATAGTCTAAAAATTGAGTGAAAAATCTTAGGAATTGCGAAGGGAAATTGTAATTAAAGTCCCGTAGAGAGGTAAGGAACCCCATTAGTTTCGTTAATTTCATTCGTCCGTTTTTTACAGCTCTTTTGCAGTTTGTTTTTTAAACCTTTGGTTTCAGGTCCAGAACTCATCTAAAAAAAAAGACTTCCTTGAATAGGCGGACAGAAGGACAGGTGAGTAACCTTATAATGGTCGGGACCATTTTAACTTTTGAAGTGCGGATCCCTAATAAAAAATTTATTCATATACGTAAAGCGAGTAAATTTTTTTTCGCACATTCTTTCAAAAGGATGTGAAGATTTTAATTGAAATTTTCGTTTTTAATCTCTGTTTGCGAAATATTAGGTTTCAAAATTAATTTTATATTTTAACGTTCCTAACATATAGTTTCTACGTTATTGTTGAGTAGATATCAGAGAACTAAATTATTGGGTCAAATAATTCGGAAAGTTCTAGTTAATTAAAGTTTGCGTGATCCTACCTACACATATAATAAAATCGCTCAAGCAATTGAGCCGTAAAGCAAACATTTTGGTTCAAAAAGTGTATAAACCAATTGTTAGTATAACAAAGAGATAATACCTAGTATACGAAGTTATATAGCGAGTTACCTCAAATGAAAACAGGTTTTTCTCATTATTCTTTCTTAAAAATAATTTCAGGTTATTTTATAAAGGTATAGTTTTAACTGAAACAGTTTCATTTCTGCTTTAAAATCTTTTTGTATTACACTAAAAGATTTCAAAATCTAGTTTTTTGTCTGTGGCATAGTCGAGTTTTTTGTCCTTTAATAATTTAATTTTTACATTTTTTTTAAGTAATACATCCTTGTAATTAAAAAATCGAACAGTGATCTATTTTTTATACGAGTTACTTAATTCCGAATTATATTGCCTGATTCTGTCAGATTTTTAGCATTGTCTGAGATTTGGGTATTTCTTGAAAAATAAGAATTAACTAGAAATAAATATTAAATAAGGGTAATTTACATTTCAGGACGATCTCCGATATCGACAATTTGTTTGTACTTTTTACCAAGGGTTTTCTACAAAAGTTTCTGAGAAATTCATATTAAATTCTTTTTTATATCACCGTCTTCAGTCATTTCATTACCGACTTGAAACAGTAAAGTTGGCATATTTTCTCTTTCTGCGAACGACGGCACAACATCTGCAACTTAACATCTTCCAGAATTTTTAGGTTCATGTCATTAAATTTTGTATTTAAAAAGGTTTACAATCTAAATTTTTAATTTTTAAACTATTTTGAATTACTAGTTCTGGAATTGCATTGATCGCGCTAGAAACTTGGGCAGATTTTATTACGTTTAGGATTTTATATCTCATAAAAAATGAAACTTAAATCTAGTTTATAGAAATTCACACTTGTACTTTTCCACCCACGAAAGATATACTGCGCAATATATTTACACATTGAAAAATTATATTAATATTCGCAGTGTTCGAGGTTCATAGAAATGCTACGTAACCTTAAATATTTATATGCACATTGTATTTCAAAAGATAACGTTTGTAAACAAAGTAATTTGACTATTCAGGTACTGGAAACCTTTTTTTTTGAGTTTGAGTTAATAATATAATATGAATTTAATTTGGTTTGCATGACTTATCGATGTTCAAACATCCTGTCAAGAGCCAAACTGGGGGCCATTTAGTAGGGTGCCAGCATGTTGGCCATTGAGCTACGTGCCGCAATATTGTATGATGCTGAAGTACATATATATAATATCAAATATCAACGTTGAAATCTTTCTGTTATTTTTGAAAAAAGAATGCATATTTTACATGCACTATACGATAATGTTTTTTTTTTGATAATAAGGTAGATTGTTACGAAAAAGATATATTTATATATTGCCCAATGAATAGCAATGAAATGCAATGTCATTTGATTTGATCGTACAAGTAAACTGTAATTTGTATTTAAAATAGTTACTTAAAAATAGTTGAACGTAAATTAAAATATAAAAATGTCGATACGAAAAATGATTCGCACGATATAATGAAAACACAGGTCACCTACTGGAGTTAGAAAATGTTAAGGTTTTAGTTTGAAAGATGATGAGTGCAATAGAAATATAATTACATTAATTATTAGTGATAATGGGCTGCAATTTATAAGTACAAGTAATTCACAAAAAATAAATTGCACCACCTTGATGAAGCGTAATGATATCTAATAAATTTACTTTAAATTGAGCAACGATTTAGTGAATTATTTTGAAGAAATCTACCATTCGTTATAAATGTTTTCTTCTTTAAATTTTTCATTTTTAAACACATCTGTCATAAAGTAAGAATGACATAAATAATCTGCAGATTCAGTCAACCAAATTATATATGTATATAAATATATATATATATATATATACATATATTCTTTTTTTTTCACTGCCCTAATAGATTGCCTACTATATCTTCCACGGGCACAAGGCGAATAACTTTGTTGCCGATATCCATTCAACTCGTTAATACCACATGAATGAAATGATTTCAGAATGGAAATAGTGGTCTTATACCATTATTCCGATTTTTTTCCAGACGCTTGTCAAATGTGGTTAAAAAGATAGGCGCTGGAGTAAATTCCAATACGTTTCGTAGACCTATATCTTGCAGATACACAGTATCAAGAAAATAAATATTAACAATGAAATTCTAAACGATCTCATTATTTATACTGTACTCAAACAAGCTTATGTAAATGGCAGACTTAAAGGAGGAAATGTGGAACTAAAAAGTGTGTGTTCACGTAATTCAAGTTGCTTGTAAAACGTTTTTAAAATTGGCATTAAACCGAAAAATCTTTCAATGACGCTGTAACGTGATCCTGTGGTTCTATATTTGTCATTTGTCTCTAGCACCCAAAAAGCGATACGATACATAAAATAGCGGGATTCAATACTGCAAAATTCAGTTTTGAGTCCCTGGCTAGATGCGTGCAAAATACGGGCAACCTCACGATTTTAATCGAGTTAGCTAAGTACTTTACCCCTGCGTATGCTGTATCCAGTTTAGTAACCCGTCCACGTTAATATCATTAGTGTGATCGTAGTATAAACAACTGTAGAACGAGGGAAGCTTTACGTAAATAATCAGCCTATTAGCAATAATCCTCCGGTCGCAAAAAGGCGTGTGAGTCTTTGATTCCCCTCTATACAAGTGTCACGTACGATGCGCTGTTCATCACGTATGTCGAATCGATCTGTGCTGCGTATTACTTATCATCAATACTGACGGTCGCAGCCCATCTGCGATCTTGCAGCCCATCTTTTGAACGGGCATCATTCAATCGCGCGAATTAAATTAAAACGGGTGCTGGTAGATTGAGGGAAAATATTAGGAAAGATGAAACAAGTTTCTAATCTTTCGCTGCATTAATATTTGAGAATATCTTTTTCATATTATTTGTTCCTTTCAGCTTTATTTGGGTCATGTTTTTATAATTTAGAAATTGAGCTATTTTTTCCGTAAAAATTATTATTAAATCTATACGTATAATAAAATGTTAACAAGTTCGTCTTTGTGGGTGCATTGTGTAAACAAACGTAGAATTTCCATAAAGTTTGAAATACTAGGCGGTGACACATTTTTCTTTCTCAAATAAGCATAAAAATGTGTAATTTTATGATTTTCCGTCAGATGGCGATATTTATTTTATTTGTGATAAATATCTTCAATTTAATCACATATTTATATTTGCATATTGGCAATTGTTCTATCATCATTATTTGTCAGACTCCAGATCATCCTCCTGGATACATCCCCGAAAGAGAAAGTTTGAAGACCTTAGATATTGAATTTAGCAAAATTATTCCCGCGTCAAAAGGGTGCAAAATTGGAAAAATTCCAATATGTTCATACCTAGTTACAGTAGTTAGGTGCAGTCAGTAATGAAACCTTCATTAAAATAATGGTAGTAACTCAAACTAGAAACATTATTTTCTGCGATATAATATTAAAAATGAAAATAATATTTGACGGTGTTATGAATACTGATGTAAATTTTATTTATTTTAATAATATCGTGGACTATCCATACTGTGACCAATGGACGGAAAAGATATGGTATAATAATGTGAAGAATTCATAGACTTAGTGAGTTTTGAGATATAAGCAATATTAATAGTTAACTTTAAAAAAGAAGCATTGTAAAATTTCATCAACATAATAAACACAAAGACATCATATAATTCAAAGAACGTATGCAAACCACGCTTATGCTCTCGCAAGTAAATAAATATATAGTCGTCATCGTTTTTATCGTTATTAATTTTATATGAAAATATAATGTAATATTTTGTGTGGATTAATTATTATCGTTTCATTTTTCTGACCGACTGAAAAGGGTTGCTTTAGTAAATGGTTTATTGCTTACGATATGATCCTTGATAGAACTTTAAGATTTTCAATGATCGATAAAAGACTCAAGTAAAGTCAAATTAGAACTAAAAAGTTGTAAAATAACAAATAATAAATAACTAGCAAAAATAAAGTTTTAAAAATAAATAATACATAAAAATCTTAAACCGAAATCAAGAAGCTTTTTTAAAATCCATTTAATTGAAATATACAGCGACTTCACATGCCCCTGATTTCACAAGATTAAACATTATTAATCTCACATGACAAGGGTTCATGTAATCATTTCGTGTATATTTTATTAGTCACTGCAATTTAGGCACTGTTGTAGTGATGAAATTTAATAACATAAACATTATATTTTAAAATATCGTGAAGTAAACGAATGAAATTACTGAATCAACGAATAATTAAGTGTTAGAATTTTATAATATTTTTGTGCCAAAATAGTTAACAATTAGTTAAATAACAGTATCAAACCATACGTAATATTTCAATAAAATTTAATACAAACTGATTAGTTCTCATAGTAATTAAGAAAACGGTATTTAAATTATAAATTAACAGATACGCTTTCCATTAACTTTTGGTATCATTGACATATTTGAATGGTTTCGTTGATTTTACACCTTACATGTAAACAAAATATAATGTATTCAGAGTTTATTTTAATGAGAATTTAACTGTTAATATTATTCGAATGAATAAAGTGTAAAATCATAGTGTCATATCTAACTTTAATCATGAAATCTTTAATTTTAACGTAATTAGTGAAATTTGAAATCAATTCTGTTAACTGAAATGCAACGAAAATTAATTCATGTCTAATCATTATCAATGATGTAAGTGGTGTTTAGCAAGTATACGAATATTTTTGGTATGGTCAGAGTTTGCTTGTTGTCTAATGTTTGATTTGTCTAACACCGAATCGAAAGTGGAATATTAATATATTTCCCGAAAAGAAGCTGTAATATAGACTTATTTTTAAGTTTAATTATGTCGGATATCTTAGTCACTTACGATTATTTATTTTTCAGGACATGTCCAGATCTGTTAATAAATCCAAATTCTGGTTTTATAAATTTTCTCAATATCATAACTTAAATTTCTAAGTTGTCAGAAATATAAAGATTCATTAGTTCACTTGACAGTCTACGCAATATAGTCAAGTAACTTAAGTATAATTATATGATTCGTTGTCTCTTTATTTAGTTTTACCAAAAAACCTCATAACTCGCTAAAATCTAATATTATTGTAACAAATTGTGTTTTCAATCTTCTACAAATTTTCGTTCATTTAAATATTTTACTTACAATACCTGAAGATGGACAGCAATATTATATAATGTCAGGCAGGCGACAAGTTTTTTATCAAGCTTTTTGTCAAAGTTTCAATTAAAGTATTAATATTTATGTATTACTATAGAAGTTATAATAACTTCTATAGACTAATTTTTATCATCGAAACTAATTTTGCAAATCGTTGTCACTAATTAAGGAAAAGAAGATCGAAAAATGTTGTATAGTATTATTCATATTTCAGAATAAAATTATTGTATGAAATATTTAATACAATAATTTTAGTCTGATATCATACGGGGATGTTTTTATGAATATTATATTTAAAAATATTTAATATATATTAATTTCGACTTATATTGTCGTTTACAAGAGTTATAAAAGAGGAAATACGACCTCTTTGCGCATAACCATTATTGGTTCTTAGGAATACGAATGTTACCATTGATGAAATATTATTATAAATATTTGTCGTAAATAAGAAAAATATGATTGAACATAGTTTTAGAAAACAGTAGATATAGAAATATAATGATGAATTAGCACCAAAAATGTTATCAATATTTGTTATTATTCCATTATCTGTCTGAAAATCATTAATATAATTGTTTAATACGGAATTACAGTATTCAAAGATTGATTTCCACATTGTTTATTGGCAACGTTATATTTATTTTGTAAATAATAGTTGTAAGTATTTTGTCTCTTTTGAGGAATAGTTTTTCTTCATTCTGTCGTGAAGAAATCAATCACAATGTGACGTGACAGATATACTTTGCCACTAAAGAAAATGTTAAAAAATCATGATATTGCGATATTTTTCAGACAGACTGTAAAAGGCGTAAAATGTATTTATGGTTATTACCAAATACTTTCATTTTAATAAATGTCAATATAAAATATATAAAGCATTAGTCAGTAATTTTATTTTGTACTTTTTGTATGTTGATTAAATGTCCATTTGATGTTTGACGACGAAAAATTTAAAAACGCCTAATTCGTTTAATTTTAAACCATACTTAAAAAAAAATAATTAACGTAGAATTAAGAACTTTCAACATACAAGAATATAACAAATAATGTAATTTTGAATAGTGTGGTGATTGTGATGTAGAAATTAAAAATATTGGCTTAAAATAAATAGAAATTGAAATGTATTATAATAAATATTTCATTTTAAATATTCTATTGACGTTTTATTTGATAACCCTTTTCGTTAAGTGTACTGTGTATAAGCAAACGTATCAGATTTCGAATCGACAAAAATCGTGGCAGGTATGTTTTAAAGCAGAAACCGAGGAGGAATTAATAACAATTTTGTTGGAAGTCGTAACAGAGTTGGAAGTCGCAGCATTAACTAATTCCAGTAAGTGGAAAGACAAGTAGATTATAAAAGTAATAAAAAAAGAAGGAGACTGTGTGGTGATTTAGACTGCCTGAACGCTTGATGTGTAACTTCAATAGAAAACCTTGTGGAGTGGCTTTTTTATATCGATATAATAGTAAAATAGGTTGTTACATGCAACCTTTATTAAATTCACAGGAATATCGCTAAAATTTTGACATACAACGATTTGAAACAATCAGAATATAAGGTTATGCACTTTCGGAATGTCAGATAGTTATTTGCTAATATTTGTCGATATTATATCTTTTTGAGGTGGGGTTTTTCCAACCTTTCTGCTTCATATTGCATACATAATTTTATTCCACGCAATGTAACTCCAGTTTGGGCTAAAACGTCAACTTTACGAAGCTCTTTTTGTTGATGTCTCTCTGTTCATCGCTATGGATGCCGTTTTTATTAATTAATGTAATTTTTGAACATACGTATTCATTATATCTTATGAAAAATATTTTTAGAGTTGTTTCGATTACTGCTTTGGCAGACTATTCGACTAATCTGCTTATGAACCACCGATTAGTTGGCCTGCCAGTCTGCTTGTTAGGATTACTTCGAAACTGTTAGCACATCGTTGACTGTCTTGATTAGTAAATATATACCCATGTAATATGCTGTTTTCCACTAAAATAACATTTATTGGAGATATTTCAATATTTTTGAAAATTGTCACAAAATCATACAATTTTGCTACGGTTATTCCATGTTATAAGCTCTGCGATTCCATTAATAATAATAAGTTTAGTCGGGATGACATACTCGATACTATACCTCTCCTTCTTATTTCTCCTTACTCTGCTTACCGTCTCGTTCCCACTCTCTATGTTTAGCGACAAAGATAAAGCTAAAAAACAGAATTGGTTCTAACAAAATCGTCTCGTCATTTTAATTTCATATGACGCAGCTATAAAAGTTATAGCTCGGAAGAACGAGCGGTTAGGTATACAGTTTGGTAAAACTTTCATCAGAATGAGGTAATTTATGAATCATATTTTAATAAAAATGTGACACAATTAAAATTTAATACCTAATCTGTCAATCTCACATTATCAAACATGGTTGGACGATTTCGCATCAAGTGTAGTGAACATTTTTGCGTTATTACAACAACAAATAACCTCTAGAAGCTGACTGTTGAAAGCATAGCAACGTAATTAATTTGAGGTCATCGTTCTTTGCCGCATAAGCGCGAGCTGCAAATGACTTTTTCGTGTACAACAAAAATGGTTTTTAAGTCAAATCGTTGAAAGTACGTTACTTGTTATACCAAAAACATTGAAGGATTGTTGTCATAGAATAGCCTGTAATATACTCGATTCCAAACTAGTCTCTCCGTAGTCTTTGAAGAACATATGTTTAATTTTTTGGTCGGATAATATAAGGGTGAAATGGATTTTCGACCTCGGAAACTTATCGTTTTGTTCGTTTCGCTGTGTACTATCAAATAAAAAAAGTTCCCTTTGAAAGTGCACAAATGCACGCACGTGTGTACGTAAATACGTATGTACGTAAGTACGTATATACTTACATACTCACATATATATCTACAGATTCCAATGTGACTTGAACTTACCCACTCCATTGAAAACACCTTTTTTTTCTTACTTTCATTGATTTTCTTTTTGATGCTAATGCAGTACTTTCATCATTTTGATAAAATTACAAATGGAAACCAATGGCACTTGAAAAATGATTATATATCACAATTATTATTTTGAGAGGGTTAATTCATCAGTTAATTCATCAGGTTAATGCCAAAGTTTATTATTTCAGTTATGTGATTTACATTTGAGATTAGAAGATTGTGAAAAGCTTGATGGATGCAAGTTATACATTTTCACTATTATGTATTTCATAGACACATTACGTAATGCAGTATAATTATAGTGAAAGCGTACGCAGGTTAGTATATTAGTTTTAGAATTTTATTATTAATAATCCAGGGCTATGCATAAGTAAATTTTTAACAAAATTATTAAAAATTTTCGGAGAGTGGTGCGGCTTAAGATAAAGTTACACTATAAAGGTAAAAAAAAATTATTCCATATATGATTGGACGATAAAGGCAAGTTTATTTGGGTAAAATTAATATAATTTTTCAAAAGTGGAAAAACTGTTGCTTTTCCTTAAAAATATTGTGTATACGCTAGTGTTAGACCACTTTATTTTTCCATATTGGTTTCTTTTCCATGAGAATCGTAGTTTCGATAGTCACAATAATATCTAGATTATACAGAAAATTTAATGACATCTTTATGATTATTTAAATGTTCGAGTCAAAAATATGATAAAAATAAAAAATACATCGTGAACGTATGCAGGGTATCATCAAAACCCTTATTGGTTTTATTTGTGTAAAATGGATTATTTTCATTGATCATCTTGAAATGGGTGAACTGTTACACGAGCTAGCTGGATGAAAAAAGTTATGGTAAAAAATGGACCAATTAAATAAAAAGAAATGAAATTTGAAAAATACCCGGGAATGGAAAAAAAAGATCGTTTTTTATTTGGATAATCAACCTGTTCCACCAAATTCCACCTATTTCTAAATCTAAAAAAAATGTGGATAGAAAACATGTTTAGTCAAGTGAAGAAGTGGAAGCAATTTTAAATGAATAGACCTTTCAGAACCACATTTTGGAGATGGAATGCACCGATAGGAGAAATATTAGAAAAATCAAGGCGCTAAAAGGGAACTACGTAGAAAAATAAATGTTTTCCTTACAAGGTAAAGACCATTTCGTCTTGACCTCGTAAGATTTTCTTTTTAGTGACCCTAATCCAGGATAAGCAATAATGACCAAAAGAAAAACAACATCACTATTTTTGAATGTTTATCTCCATTTATACACAAATTTAATTAATTACTTATGGGTTTGACGGCAATATAATTGTTTTGTGTGTGGCGGCAAAGTTGAGTTAATTACATAAATGCTTCTAAAACCATAAATTATTTATCATTTGATATTCACTTTATCATATTTCTTCACTACAATGCTTATTTTATGCAGCCATATTAATAAAAACGTTGCGTTAAATCGAAATAGCCAATTGGTTGTTTTGGATTTCTTGTTACAAAATAAGAAAATTTTAATTAACAAAATATTCTTATATCTCTTATGACTAGTTTTCCAAATACGTGATATCAACGCCACCTAAAAGGTTAAATGTCATTTGAAAACGTTGTATTTTTCGTACGAGTCTTTCTACTTCATTTTCGTTTCTTAATGAGGGCATATGTTTTATAAAAACAGATAATAGATTAATGAATCCAAAATGAAAGGAAATATGTGATGTTGTGTTATTTCTACTTTACTTAAATTCTTTAGTGACTTTCACCTGAAGACGTTGTCATACAACGAAACCTAGATCGTAATAAAGTATATAAACACACACGCACACACACACACATACACACACACACACACACACACACACACACATATATATATATATATATATATATATATATATATATAAATATGTATGTATGTATATATAGGGTGTTTAGCAACTAATAAGAATAATAACAAAAACTCGGTCAACTTCTTCCTAAAAAATTAGAAGGTAACCAGCTCGATTTATGTAAGAAATGTTAATCTAGTTAAAGAGAATTAAAAAAGTATCGACGAAAACATTTATTAAAACACCCCTGAGAAGGGCTTTTTAGAATTTTAGCCGGAATTATTTAATTTTTTGAGAGTACTACCTCATCCCTTTACATCCACTTCCTTTGATATTTTCTATACTTCTGTCTACCTCCTAGTTACAACAAACATATAGACAGACGCACAAACAGAGGCATGACTTCTTAGGGATTCTTTGCTTTATTTTGTTTGACCCTGAACCCTCTAGATAAAGTTTATTCACTTTCATTAATTCAGTTCTTTGAGAAAGTAAAGGCAAAAAATTAATTTGTGTTCAGTTGAATATGATCAGTATCATCTACTAGCTATACGTTTACCTTGCTCGGTATCTCTTTTTATTATAAAATGTATTATAAATATGGATTAAAATAATATACTCAACTGTCTACAACATTGCTGGTATCACGTTACCCCAAGTAGTTTCCCCCAATGGCGCCGCAAATATTCACCCTAAGTTACAGGTTAATTTCCGTGTCTGCTTGTGCCGCGGGCTCCATTATTTCCACTAGTTCGTGCTAAGTTCAAAGACCAAATTCATTTTGAAGACTATTTTTAAATTGTTATATTCATTATCTGTAACAAGATCGTTAAACTGAAGGACGATGGTGGTTAGCGTCAGGAGTCTAGACATTAGTAATTAGAGAATTTTTTATTAACTTTGTCTTTTACGATTTCATTGAAAAACTAAGTACTAATAGAAAAACAATTGTAGAAACTAATAAAATACTAAATCACGTGTTATATAATATTATACATTTAAGAGAAATTCAAATAAATAAGATGAACTGATTCGAACAATTTATAAATATCTATCTATCTATCTATCTATCTGTATATATAAAAATCAATGCCACTTTTCGTTGTAATTTTATAACTCAAGAACGGGCTTACCTATCCAAACCAAATATTTAGGCTTTGTTCGGACTATTTAGTAGATGGTTTATGTGAAGTTTGCACAAAATCGGTAGAGTGCTTCTTCATTTATCACATTTTTTGTAACAACTGAATTCAATAAATGGCGGATCATTTTGTAAATGAGGATTTTGCTGTCAAATTGAATCTTTTTCAGATGGCGATTGTGCTGTCAAATTGAAACTTTTTTCAGTGTTGACAGTAAAAGCATGTTGTTATGTCATTCATGCGGTCATTTCATTTTGGACGTGGTTCGATTAAAGCAAATTGTCACGCGCACAAGCTAATGCATCGCACCGTGAACGTAATGCACGAAATAGATCTGTTGACCCTGTACCTGTACTGAACCTTGCACGGCGATCACGAATACGTCGAACTGTTTTGACTGAAATTATGCGTGCTGCTTTTAATTACAACAGTCAGATTGATTATAGTGTGTACGGATACATTGGAATGATGGACGCAATATGTCAACATTGTGATGCGGCTAACTTTCCAAGTGAAACGCCCGGCATGTGTTGTGCTACTGGCAAAGTGAGATTGCCAGCATTAGAAACTCCACCCGAACCATTGTATTCATTAATTTTTGGGACATCTCAAAAGTCGAAGCACTTTTTGAGTCATATTCAACAATACAATTCGGCATTTCAAATGACTTCTTTTGGTGCTACTAAAATTATTAGAGATAATTTTATGCCGACGTTTAAGGTAAATACTTCAACAGAATTGTCCCATGTTTATATCAATCTGAATCATAAAGTATTCGATAGTTTTAAAAATTATGATACAACATCTACCTAAAATTATGATAAAAATGATAAAAATTGTGATACAACATCTACCTAAAATTGCATACATGTTACAGATTCAGGGCCAGATTTATCATCAAGCTGTTTTGTTATTGCCATACCCCGATGCTGATCATAAATTTTTGCAAATTTATTTTATTGGTGATGAAAATCGTGAATTGGATCAACGTTGTGCAATTGTTTTGAATACAAGACGAGAAATTATTCGTGAGCTACAAAGGTTTTTCCATCAGCATAACGCATTAGTTCAATTGTTCATATTTGCTCTCGATCATATGCCATCTGATAATGACAAAATCGTAATAAGGGCTGATAGAACACCTTTTGGAGAGCATGAAAGGCGATTCAATCCCGTGATATTGTACTTCTTCGCAGAAATGAGCAATTGCAACGTGTTTTGGAACTTCATCGTAGTTACGATGCATTACAATACCCAATATGGCATTGGAAAGGTGACGATGGCTACCATATCAATATACCAATGATTGATCCACGAATAGGTAAATAATTGACCTATTTTCAGTGTGTTGACATTTCATCATTTGTATAAATTTCTAAAGTCACCTTTTGCACTTATTTTCAGGTCTACATGTACAGAAAACAATTAGTGCCATGAATTTTTATTCGTATCGATTGATGGCTTGTCCACAAGAACAAAATTATATCTTGAGATGTGGTAAACTATATCATCAGTACATCGTTGATATGTATGCCAAAATAGAAACTGAACGTCTTAATTGTATTCGTATCAGTCTTATGTAAGAAAATACGGTCGACCGGATCTGTTCATTACATTGACATCAAAAACAATTTATTTGAAGGACAGTCGACAACTGATCATCATGACATTACAGCACGTGTTTTTCGGCAAAAATTGAAAGCACTTATGGATTTAATTGTGAAATTATGTGTATTTGGAGAGGTGCGTTGCCATATGTACTCCATGGCAAAAAAGGGGATTGCCGCACGTACATATATTAATTTGGCTGGTACATAAAATAACTCCGTATCAAATCGATAACGTTATATCAGCTGAAATTCCTGATCAATCTGTTGATCCTGAGTTATTTCAAGTTGTCGTTAAAAACATGATACATGGTCCGCGCGGTGAACTAAATATGAATTCGCCATGTATGATTGATGGAAAGTGTTCGAAACGATACCCAAGGCAATTGACTTCAGACACAATAACGGGCAATGACGGATATCCGTTGTATCGACGTAGATCACCTAATGATAATGGCAAAACGGCAACCATTAGAATGCGTAACCAGGACGTTGAAGTTGATAATCGTTGGGTGGTTCCGTATTGTCCATTATTATCGAAAATATTCAATGCTCATATAAATGTGGAGTATTGCAATTCAGTCAAATCCATTAAATATATTTGCAAGTATGTAAATAAAGGGAGCGATATGTCTGTTTTCGGTGTTGCTGGTGATAATAGAAATGATGAAATTACTCAGTATCAAATGGTGCGCTATATTAGTAGTAATGAAGCTGTCTGGAGGATTATGTCGTTTCCAATGCACGAAAGACATCCTATGGTTGTTCACTTGGCTGTGCATCTTGAGAATGGCCAACGTGTTTATTTTAATGTAGCAAATGTATTGGAAAGAGCAGCACGACCACCAGCGACTACGTTGACAGCTTTTTTCAAATTATGCGAAACTGATACTTTTGCGATAAATTTGTTATATTCTGAAGTGCCTCAGTATTGCACATGGAATGTGTCTTCGAAAAAAATTCAAAGACGTAAACAAGGAACAGCAGTCCATGGGCATCCTGGCATTTTCCAAACAGATGCAATTGGGAGAATATATACAGTACATCCAAACAATGCTGAGTGTTTTTATTTGAGATTGTTATTAGTTAATGTAAATGGCCCAAAATCATTTCAAGAAATGAGAACAGTCAACGGTCATTTGTGTCAAACATATTGTGAAGCATGTCAACTCTTGCATTTGTTGGAGGATGATGCACATTGGGATTCAATACTTCAAGATGCATATACTTCAGCTCATCCACAACAAATACGAATGCTATTTGCCATTATATTATCAACATGTATGCCATCAAATCCACTTGAATTATGGAACAAATATAAACATTATATAGCAGAAGATATTTTAATTCGTATGCGTCATCATGCAAGAAATCCTGATTTGTTGATTACCTTGGAAATGTACAACGAAGCTTTGATAATAATGGAAGATATGTGTCTAACGATTGTAAATAAAGCATTAGCACAATTGGGTATGACCGCACCAAATCGTGAGATGCATGATTTGTTTGGTCGTGAATTGCAACGTGAGCAGGAATTAAATTCTAATGATTTGCGTTTATTTGTACAATCGAATATAACCAAAATGAATATTCAGCAAAAACATGTATATGACACAATCATGCATGCCGTTTCCAATAATGCAGGTGGATTATATTTCTTGGATGCACCTGGTGGTACAGGCAAAACGTTCGTTATATTATTAATTTTAGCGACTATTCGATCGGAACAGAAAATTGCATTGGCACTTGCATCTTCGGGAATTGCTGCTACATTATTAGAAGGTGGTCGGACCGCACGCTACGCTTTAAAATTGCCATTGAATGTACAGGTGATTGAAACTTCAACTTGCAATATTTCGAGAAATTCTGCTATGACAAAAGTTCTGCGATTAACGTCAATTATTTTATGGGATGAGTGTACAATGGCGAATAAAAAATCAATAGAAGCATTTAATCGAACAATGCAAGATTTACGTGGTAATCAACAGCTTTTTGGTGGTGCTTTAATATTACTGTCAGGGGATTTTCGATAAACATTGTCTGTCATTCGATCGATCAACTGCTGATGAAATAAATGCCTGTTTGAAGTCATCAGTTCTTTGGAGATATGTACAAAAATTTACACTGAACACTAATATGCGTATTCACCTGCAAAATGATCCAGATGCCCATGAGTTTTCAAAACAATTGTTAGAAATTGGTGATGGCAAAATACAAATCGACAGTACCAACGGATTGATCGCTGTACCGAACAATTTTTGTACAATTGCCCAATCTATAGATGAATTGATTGAATGTGTTTTTCCGAATATTCTTCAGAATTACAGAAATCATGATTGGTTGAGAGAACGCGCCATTTTAGCACCAAAGAACATTCATATCAATGCCATTAATTTTCAAATTCAAGTAAAACTGCCAGGTGTAGTCACGACATATAAATCAATTAACAGTGTTATGAAGCAAGATGAGGCAATGAATTATCCAATTGAATTTTTAAATTCATTGGAACCGGCTGGTATGCCACCGCATTGCTTGAATCTGAAAGTTGGTTCTTTGGTTATATTATTGCGAAATATTAATCCACCAAAATTGTGTATTGGCACCAGATTGGCAGTGAAAAAGTTATTGCCAAATTTGTGGTGTGAATTTGGAGGAATCATGTTTTTCACATGGCCAACTTTATGTTGCCTGTTCCAGAGTCGGTACCCCCAGCCATTTGTTTATTCATGCTCAAAATGGAAAAAACATAAAATATTGTTTATCCTAATGTTTTGGATTAAGTTTTAAAATAGCTAGTAATTAATAAAATATTTTTTTGTTTGAATAAATGAATTTGATGTTCCAATTAAATTTTAATATTTAATTTTTTTAATATTTCACTTTACGCACGTACCGGGCCGCTGGTAACTGTTATATAAAAAAATACCAACAAATTAAAAAAATAGTTTAATTAAATTTTAGTTACACTGTAAATTCAATTATTATAAAATAGTCACGAGTACTTAAGTTTTGAGTAAATATTAAAATAATTTTTTCAAAACGTAAAATATACTAATGTATCAAAAAAACAAGAAATACGATAATATTTCACAGAAAAAATACACTGCATGCATTATAACATCATAATGAACCTGCGTCTCGACACCGATTATCACAGCTATGTCACTGAGAAATATCGGAATCTGAACATATTCATTATAAATCTATCTATTACAGAACATATTATTACTATTACAGAACATATTCGGAGAACGTATTCATTATAAATCTATCTATTACAGAACATATTATTACTATTACAGAACATATTCGCAGAACGTATTTAATATAAATATATGTATTACATCGTTTGCCAACATTAATAATGTTTCAGCCATGCCGTGGGACTTTTTAATGATATTACTTCAAGTAAAACTCTTTTGACATCCTTTAATTTTAGAGTAGTGTTTTCTTTCGCCACATTTCCTTTCCATTGTACCCAGATCATCTTAATTGTGCTTGTTTCACAGTGCTGATTGATGAAGGCAGTCTTAGTATCTTTATTCTCGAACTTCTCTATATTGTGCTTGGAATTAAATTCGTCATTTTAATTACACTATAAAACAAACTTAAAAATAATATACATATAACACAATGAACTTAATATTATAAAACACACAATAGTTTAATAAACTTAATATAATACAAAATAATTTTGTATTTGAAAATGACAAAAGTCGAGCATATTTAAAATTTCTATACGTATCAATGCCCCTCGCGGATTAATCGCCGTTACGTTGGTAAGTGTAGCAAGCAAGCGTTGGCCATAGAACAGAAATGTAGTGTCGATTTCGTTCTAATAAATGCGCTAAGTTGGCATACGTGTGCATACAGTGAACGAAAAAATATAATTGATTTCATGACTCTTTATCCATATTAACGTAATTAGTATGACACTCGTGTGAGTGTCATACTAATTACGTTAATATGAATATGGAGTCATGAAATACATATAATTAATGGGTACTGCAAATAGTTATACTTAGCTGTGCGCTCGGATTAATTGAGATTATCACTACATAGGCCCACATTCTTAGTTCTACGTATATTTTCCTTAATTTTATATTAGGTTTTTAGTTTGTTCAACAAGCAGACACATGGCCATACGGACTTGTCTTATTTGTCCTCAAAACAACAAATATGGATTTAGTTTTACCAAACGTACAGATCTGACTGGAGAATAATTGTTAATAGCATAATGTGCAGTGAAACGTTATTATGATGCTTCGACCTGTAGTGCAATTCTATATATTATATTTTCTTTGAGCGGTCCCGTTTCGACGTTCTGGTTACCTTTTGCTTTACGTTGTTATCACTTAATCAATTACAGAGGTACGGTAGCAATCGGTGAAAAAGCAAAATTCATTTTTAATTATTTTCGCTTGCAAAATACATTAATTGTGTCACAAAATTCATAAGAGTAAATCGGTAACTATCAGATTTTATGATAGTCTGATGAAACTACGGTGTTAAAATAACGTTATTAACAAGGTCTCAAGGTGTATTGACTATCAAAAATGCATTCAAAATTTTCATTCCAATGCAATCCTTTCCTTTTTAATGTCTGTTTAAACGTTTTTCAGGTTATACAAGTAGTATCAAAATTAATATAGGTATGTCAAATTGAAATAATATTGTCGAAGATTTTGAGATGAGGTAAACATTATATTTTCTGTAGCCATTGACGAACATACATTACTTCATGTATATATATATATATATATATATATATATATATAATTACATTATTCCCGCTTAGTACACTGTGCTTCTTATAAAGCATTTTCTGCAAAAGCATTAAATTTAGTGCCAGTAATATATATATATATATATATATATATATATATATATATATGTATTTTTTTTTTCATTTATTTTTATATTTTTTTTATATAAATACCATGGCAGTTGTATTTCTGTTCCCAACTACCTTTCGGTATTCGGAGTAATCTGCGTACAATTTCTTTTATAAAAGAAATTCTCCTTAATAATGCATTTTTGTGAGACTAAACGAAATGAGCCGCTTTAACTTTTGTTTATCTTAACGTCACGGCCAAACTCAGTTCAGTACATATAATATAAAGTAATGTCAAATATTGATTGATGCTATGAGCTTTTCTAATGTTTTTTTTTTTAAATAAATATGTTTATTCTTAAAAATAATAATCGAAAATATATTTCCAAAATAAGAGTAAAAGCTCGGTTATAATAAAAATCCTATCCTAAAATGCATACAAAATTAGTAGACTACACTGCAAAAAATTGTGGTACCAACACTTATTTGAACAGAAAATAATATGTAATAATGTTTGTTTCATTATCTATACGCCACATATAACATATATATCTGTATATATATCTGTATATAAAATCATAGTATATCTGTATATAATGTAATCAAATCTAGAAATATAGCAGTGTAAGCTGACACATTGTAGGTATCTCAAATAGCGTATCAAATTAATAGCACATACGAAGGCAATGTGCACGAAATATTTCAAACGTCCAATTTTTTCCGTAATAAAAATGGGGTTTGTCCATTTGTGCCCTGTAGATGTCACAATTTGTTTTAGTAAAATAATGGTATAATATATTATTTGTAACATTATTAATGGTGAACATTTCTTAATTTAACATTCTGATTATGCTTATAGTTTAATATTGTTGTGGGTGTAACACTGTAGTCTGAAACGATCGAATATAAATTTATATCAATCATGTTTTAACTGTCAAATTCATTTGTTTACAAAGATTCTGTTTTTGAAACGGAATGGAGTATAACATGATATAAATTTATGTTGTATTCGACATAGATTATTGAAAGTCACGTGTTGTTAACGCGCATATTTATCTATTTTGTTCATGTACATTTGTCGGTTTTGTCAAGATGATAACGGAAAACAAGAAGAATTTAATTATATAATTATTCATGATAATTTTGATTAAGTTTAGAGTTCGATTTTGGAATGAATATTTAAACTTAAATGAAAAGTTCTGAATAAATCACTAAAATTATTTTTAAGATTTTTATGGAACCTTAATAGATTATTGTCATAGAACTGTCTGTTAGAGGCTTCAAGTTACGAACTTAAACTTTGCACACATTATATTGTTATTTGACCGAAATTAAATGTATTGACCGAAATTAAATGTATTTGAAATGAAAGGGGGCGTAGTCTAAAAATATTTTTCTGTGTTTGCTCTGTAAAGATATAATCCGTTAAAATCATGTTTTTGATAAGAGTATAAAGAGTTTTTTCCGGTAATAGGTAATGATATGGATTGTTCTTAAAATTTTCGTTTTATTTAAGTATCAGTTGCATCTCAAAACTCTTGATACGCGGGCACCTAATTTTCTAGCCAATATTCTGTATTTAAACCACACATATTAATATAGCATTCAATTATAATGATTCGTATGTTATGTGATATCACGCATTTAATCATAAAAAATATACGAATGTAAATCTGTGAGGGCTACAGGGCCACGTGTCTCGATATATAATAAGTATCCGCGCGTCGTCGGTTGTTTTCGCCTGTGTCTTGTTCCATCCCGCTTTTAAGGTGTTCAATAAATAAAGTATAATGAACACTAAGTGGTGTAAAATGCATTCAATTTATTGCAATATTGCTGAATATTGTCGACAAAATCCAGCATCCGGCGCAACATTTTTTTCCCTTTGTCGGCGTATGCCATGGAAGTCATATGTTTTTATTTCATATATTTTTCTCTTAATGATTGTACTTTGAATATAACTATTTCATATGTATTTTTATGTTAGTTTGATACTAATTAATTATATTTCGTCGTATTTTTGCGAGTCTCTAGATGTTACTCAGAGGACGTGATTTATAACAAGCTACAATTCAATACCAGAAATGACTGAGTGCTGCAAAAACCAACGGCGCATGACCATACGCTGCAAGCTTCTAAGTAATAATCCATCTGAATAGCGTTGAAGTCTTTAAGTTACTTGAGAAAGAATCCATATATATATATATATATATATATATATATATATATATATATATATATATATATATATATTATTGAAATAATTATTTTTAGAATGTTATAATTGTAAAATCTCTGTTTTATGTTTTGTGAAATGTTAGTACTATTTGATAGTTTAAATAAAAAGTTATGGAAAGAAATTATTTGCTAATTAATGAATTTTTAATAGCTATGTTTAATTATTAAATATAAATTCAATGTTCTGTTATAACGCCATCTATGGATAAGGGTGTTTACTATATCGCGCCATTTACAGGTCGCCTATCTGTGCGCCCGTAATACTAGGCGTGTCATTTGGCGCTTCTGTCATATATGTTCTGCATAAAATTTTAGCCATATGGAGGGTGTCAATGTATTCTGTAGTTATTCATGATTTATACATACTCAATTTTTCTCACTGCTTTGCAAAACACATGTCTGTCACTTTTGCGACTTAACTGTTAGTAATTATGATTTTTTAAATTATTTGTATTTTTTGAAGTTAATTTAACAAATGTATTTATGTGTTTACTGCCCTTGATAAAAATAGAACATCGTTGGTAAAATCAAAAGTGCATACCGTGTTTTTCTTTAATTGAAACAAAAAGTATAAAATAAAAAAAAAAAGTTAAAAACATAAAATTTGATTACATGTATAAACACTCGGGTTATAATTAACTTCTATCAGCAAAATTCGAGGCTATAGCGCGCTATTCGGCAATAAAGCACATTCGCTTAATGGGTCATATAATAAATTCAGAGCAAAAAATAAATGAACACGTTGAGGTTATTTACATGCAAGTCTGATGAGTTTATATTTCTCATCTGTCATACCTTCTCAGACACACCTTTTTTGTAATAAGGTAAATTGACATATAGTTTATGATATTCGAGGAAGCATATGTCAATGAAAGATTAATTTAAATTAAATAAATGTTTTCTCAGATTATAATAAATACTTTAGTACAAATCGACCTTTTTCTCTTTGTAGCGCTAATTTATATTCTTTTTAATAAAAAAATACAAGAGTAATTTCCATACATGAATTTTGTAATTATCTCTGTATTTCATGTAGGTATAATACATTGTCACTCTCAGTCAGATTTTTTACAGATTTGCGAAATTTTTCTATTTATATAGCGTTCATATTGTAGCTTGAAATTATCACCTGTCGATTCTAAGTTACCAAGTATGCGCAGCCTTTTTATTTGTATTGTTGGATTTGGAAAATATTAATTATTACAGCGCTATGTTACTTGCGTCTCATACTAGCGGTTTAAAGGCGAGGGGTTTAATCAAGTTTTGTGTATCAAGTATATATATATTAATTTATCTTTTTAGTTAAAAAGATGTGATATATTATTTGACTTTAGAAATTTTGTTAATGCGAGAATTTCGAAAAGAAATTTTTAGGCGCATTTTTGCGAAAATGAAATTATTATATTATAAATATTAGAAAAAAGCCTTAAAAAAATATATATTTGAGATTAGAAAAAAAAAATTAAAAAGGAGGTATTTTAGGAGATATTTGTAAAAAATCGACAAAAAGCCTAGCAAGATAAAGTAGGGCCAGGGGCCCCTAAGAGATATTTTGAAAATCACTTGTGTTATGATAATTGTGAGTAGTCATATTAGCATTTACATATTTTCAGCTCTGACTTTCACGCGTCCATGAGATAATTGCCAATATGTACATAGAGGATATCTTTGAAAATAATGTTATTCAATAAATATTATAGCTAGATTAATGAAGCAAAATCTGTTTATTAGATAATGTATTGTTCCATATTATACATTTTTCATAGAATTTTTGAGATATTTTTACTGATGAGAAAAATTTTGACAATAATCGTTATTATTTTTTTATAATTCAGAACATATTTAATGTGAGTTATTACTTCTATTATTATTACTCCAAAAGAAAGAAGGAATAAATTGTTATTTCTGAAAAAAGCTTTCTTGCGAAGCTGAAAGAATTACGGAAGGAAACATTTTCGTTGCCAACTGGTTTATATACATAACTTTTTTTAATTCTGCCATCTGAAAGTACAATTCGCTTGTATTTATATTAATATAATAATTGGCAATCAGCAATACAAATAATTAAATAATAAAAAGAAAATAAAAACAATTTATAATGTAAGAATTGCTTGTGTAGAACGCAAATTACAAAATATAGCGGGAATTTAAATGACTTTCAATTTGATAACATTCAGATAGAAAGTAATTTAAATTTTGTTTAAAAATATATTAACTATGTTGACTAAAGAAATCATCTTTTTTTGTGACATTACAAACGTGTAATGTTAAACTAATATACCAAAAAAGCTGATAAAGGAAAGATACATATTGTAAAAGATTTCCACTCTAAATAAAATACGTTACAGAAAGAACTTGGTTTCAAACAAACCTTTTTATTGCCAGTTGAAAGAGCTTCTCAACTCCACTAATATGGTAAGTCATTGACAGAATTCACACTTACGATGGGGTTTCTCAATAATTCAATCGGAAAATCGACAGCCAGACGAGTGGTTGTCTACAGCGAGTATATATTGCAGTCTATAGCTATAAAACTGAGATATGTATTTACATAAAAATGTGAACATTTATTTGGTTAGTTGGTTAATCGCTAAAACGAAAAGTACAACACTGCAATGTGAACCAAAAATGCAGCTCCATTATTTTATCATATTTATTTTAAAACTTGAAACAAAATGCTTGTTGGCTTCTTTTATTGTCACGCATTATTCTTTTTGGGTTCTCTAATAATCACATGAAATTTTAAATCTGTCTTTCTTATTGGACCACAAGTATCGTATCGAAACCTACGTAACTTCTCATAAAACCAAAAAAAAAACAATTAGAGCGTCCAAATATTTTTTTATATTCTGTTTGTGTGGAAGTAGAATAAATGTGCATCACGCGGATTCGAATAATTGGAGTGATTTTGAAAAATTAATTTATTTAATGTATTATTTCTATAAAAACTTTCCAAGTATAAATGTACCTACAATGTTTCATAAAATACCAGAGTAAAATATTCACATATTTTTACAGTATTGTCTATTTGATTACCGAATAATATATATTTTTTATGTAACGTTGATAAATACTCTATTTTTAATCACTTAAACAAGATGCGGAGACAAAAAATAACTACAAAAGTATTTGCTTTCCTTATTTATTCTGAATTATTTAACAATTGTTGTAGGATTGTCGAGTACAGTAAGCGACTCGACCTTAACCCCCCAACTCTCACCCAATCTCGATAATGTATGCTGTGTTTATATTTGATTTTATAGTAAATATTGTTATCATTTACCAATTTTCCTAAAAATAAGTCAACTTCATTTCTGACATCTAGACGTCTAGTTGGAATATTTTGGCCACACATTTAAAGTACTAATACGTAACGTAAATACTAACAGCTTAGTAATAGTAGCACTGTCAAACACCACTGTGAAGGAAGAAAAAAGCTTTCTTTATTAAAAGGGTTTGAATTTTATTACACTGCGTAGGATGGGTTGTTATTGTGGGCGAAGTCATTTAGACTGTGGTAGTATTGCAAGTCACTTAAATTAATGTTCACTTGCACGCTAAATATACAATTTGTTGATATTTTTATATAACTCAGTTTCTTGATAACCAACAATGGGTCGTACGAAATACGTGGAGAAAGTCAAATCAGAATGGCAAAGAATACCATTGTGCAAATCGATCGTATATGGGTGAACAGAAGCATATCGTTACAGAACAATCTAACGACTATTATGGTGTTTTCTATTGGTTCTGAGACCACTGGTATGTCTGAGGAATATCGGATCGAATACGGGCATGCAAAAGCGTTTTGGTGAAGAATAATTGCAAGCTGATGACTACTCTGGTGTAATCAATATTCGCAGATACTTGTACTTTTGGAAAAGTAGACCGTTTACACAGGAAAATTATTTAAAGTCCATGGACGGCAAATGGTATTAATGACTTTATTCTTCTTCTTCTTCACTGGTGTGATAAACTGGAATGAGCAGTTTAAAGTATTTGGTTCTAAGCCTACGTATTCTTTTCATTTTCAACCATTTCTCAACTTTAATCACCTTGGGGTCTTCTTTCAGACAGTCATTGTATTTCAGTTATTGTCTTTACCTTAATCTGCCGCCTATAAGCTATGCAAAGCAAAGTTCTTTGGCGGTTTGTTTTCCATTCACATCACATTAAGGCGTCGCAGTTTGATTTTCATTTATGTCATATAATACCACCACGCTTCTTACGTTTCTTCGCAGAATCTTTAAATACTTTTATCACAACTGTAATAAGATAAGACATGTTCTAGAAAAAACAGTTTGTGACTGGCAAATTGAAAAAGGAGAGAACGATAAGTGGCTATTAAAAAATTAGTAGAATCAGTTTCCAAAAGACAAGCATAGGTGACAGAATACAGTGCGTGAAAAAGAATTCCGTAGTGGTTACGATCCTCGCCGTTGAGGATAAGAAAAAGCGGGAATGATTTAATTTGAAAATATTTTCTCTCTATTTATAAGCACCGTTCTCAACCTTTCATGTGGCACTTTTTTCCGAGAGACAATTTATTTTCCAATAAATTTAAGTTTCGCGAATAAAAATGTCAGTTCAATTATGAGAATAAAAAGTGTATTGACATGAGGTGAGAGGTTAAAAAGCCCTTTTTGGCATTTTAAGCGCGATTTTCAGTCAAGTAATTGAACACAAAGCTGTGCAAGATCGAAGATTATATACTCAAATTAAATTACATGAAAGGTTTATTCGTTTGCGTTCAAAGCTATTTTGACGTTTCAATCTGTTTGATTGAAAGCAAGAATTTAATCAAAATATCAGAGCCTGCCTTAAGCAGATGGTTGTAGTTCAACGTTTAGATATGGTGATATATGTATGAGTGTATTATTGTGGTTTATTTATTGTAGTTATTTTAAAATACTTTATTTAACCTATAGTATTAAGAAATTATTTCAAACTTCTGAAATATAGTTGTGAAAGTGTTCCTTGTAGTTGTGTACCATTACGCGATCAGTCACTTTCGTGAAGAAAAAGCAACCCTTACATGTTCACCTACTCGACTGTCAAACTGTCCGTCAAAGCCTCACAGTTTTTTAGTTTGAGGTCTATGCGCCTGAGATTTTTGAAGTAGATGCTTGAGAAGGGGTTTCAAGTAAAATGTGGTAAATATGTAAGACAATTGTGTAGCCTTCCTAGACTCTGTATATAAATAACATGAATATAATTTCTTTCATTTCAGTATTTCCTTTTAATATTTTCTTAAAATTCAAACCATTTTAATAAAGAAAGCTTTTTTCTTCCTTCGCAGTGGTGTTTGACAGTGTTACTATGACTAAGCTGTTAGTATTTACACTATACAGCTACCGCGTTTATTAAATAATGCTGTTGTATATATATTAAAGTTTAAGTGAATGAACGACGCAAAAAGAGGACATGGAATTTTTTTTTGGGAAAGACGTATTTCAAAGTACTGCTGTTCCATTTAAGGCAGATGTTGAATAAGTTGGAAATACATTTTGTACCTGGCTAGCTAAAATATTTCTTATTCCAACAGAATTGACGATGGATCTCATAATGTGAGCGGAAAGTGGCGGCACGATAGGATGGGTGATGTTCAAATATATCGAGAGAACAACCATCGGGTCACAATACAACTGCGCTGAATTAAAAATGTTGGTTAACTATAATCCAACAGCTTGCGAATCACAGCTCCGTAATTTTCCAATTTTAGACTCGTTGAGGTGAATTGTGAAAACATTTTCTCCGCATCCTCAGGATCTGTATTTATGTAATTTTGACTTTTCATTTTATACATTGAATTAACCAGGCAATTAAAAATATACATATATAAGATAACAGGTGTCGCAAAAGAGTTCACAAAAAAAATCTATTAATGATGGCATCAGTATGGTATTGCATAAAATTACTGAGTCCTCGTATCAATGATTATATATGCGTATCGATATACGGAATGAAATTTCATATGACAAATGTTATAATATAGCCTTTGTAGCCATATTTTTATTATGAATATACATTCTAAACACAAGGCGATGAAAATATAAACAAAATGTAAAAATAGAAGTGTTCTTTGGATTATTTAAAGAAATCAAATTAATCTGTTACCTAGGAGTAAATTTTATGTTTATTGATTTCAGTTAATTGATTATAGAAATTTTCATCTTTTTCAAGTTCAATCAATTTGTGAATTCGATTGAATAACCAAACAATTACAGTGACACATTTGTAAAGAAACAAATCTTAGAGAAAAGCAATAAAATAAATTAATAACGTTTATCTAAAAACTCCTTTTTCCAAAGAAGAAAAATGTAAGTATATAGGATGAAAATATGGTTGTCGTGGGATAACAATTGCGGAAAGAAAGAAAACTAAGTTCGTTTGCATAACATCTACGAATGTGAATAATGAAATTAAATAAAATCACACATATGTTTGGAGAAAACACGAAAATGTACCATCAAACTTCTAAAATCTTTAATTGAACGATACTGAGTGGCATCAAAAAAGGACAAACTTAAAAATAATGAAAATTGAAAAATCGTTAGCAAAACCAAAAATACACGAACCGTGTTTTTTCATCACAATGGCTAATAAAAACCATTCTAAGAGAAAGTTAAAATAAAAAAGGTAACCAGACAGATAAGACAGTTGTTGAGCAAGACAAGTGGGTGTTATTGTGGAAAATTGTTCACAAAAATTAAACTGTTTGAAAAACCACTGTGAAAATACATAGGTTTTCCTTATGACAATTATTCAATATATAGAATAGAATGAATGATATATATCGAATAGAATGAAACGGTAGAATGAAGAATGAACAAAATCGGTCAAAAATTGAAAAGAAACCGAATTTTTAAGTAGGGAAATTATTTTTATATCGAATTTTATTGATTTTAGAATTAGTATCCAGAAAATGTCGGATTAAAATAATTATAATATGTATTCTCCTGTAATTTTTTCAGTTAAAGGAAATAATGAACATCATAATCGCATATTGTGAAACATTACTTGTAGTCAAGTATTTAAAAACCTTTCTAGTACGAGTAGAACCTTGTATCATGAGGATTCTGTAGGTAAAAATAAAAGTTTAAACATTTAAGGATATATAGCATTTCGTTATTCATAAATAATCATATTTATAGTTATTCATAAATATTTCAGATGATTATTATTTTTCATTATGTAAATATATTGCCTTATATTTCTTTCACAGGCTCAAAAAGCAAAATAATTTTATTTTAAGAGTAGGCTTTATTACAAATTATTTTTTTATTTTATTATTTCAATTTTCTATCAACATAGTTATTTTTCTGTGAAATATACAAGACCTACCATTCTGAAGAATTTTAGATTTTCGGCTTATAAACTTTGAGATAAGGGTGAAATGTGAAAGGAGAGTGGTTAAGTTTTATCTCATATTTTTGATCGTAAATAAAAAATTTGGTTATTTCAAATTGAAAGGAACTTTGGAATGTTACAAAAAATCTTTTACATGATGTCCTAGACCTTGTTACACCACCTTTAAATTTCAAACCCCACTTAGGCTCCTCTTTGAATAAAAATAAGAATATTTTCAAAATACTTTTACCTGAACAACGATACCAATAACAGATGTCGAGAAAAACAACCGTGACGTACAGACAGACAGACACTGATTTCTCGCCATAAGGACTCCATTTTTTTCCTTTTTGCTGCGTAAACTCAAAATAAATGCAACTTTGAGAATAATCAAGTTTGGATGTAATTATGAGATTTAAAAAGTTATTTTTTCTTTTGTTTTTTAATTTGGGTTTGAGTATCATTATTGTACATAATTAATTTAAAAATTAAATATGGGGCATATATAATTCATAAGCAAGTACTGATACACTATATTCATAAGCTAATGTCAATCTAAGATTAATAGACAGATTAGATGACGATACAATGTGATTTTAAAAATAAAATAGCTCATTAAAATATAAGAAAAACTAGACATATTCAAGTTCTTGAAGTTTTTGAAATTGGGTGAGGACGGGGTATTCCTGTGGGATAATTCGTATATTATCTCAGCCAATTTCTGAATGCTTTGTTTAACCTTGAATTCTGTTTGTCTAGGTCTAATTTATTAACAATTTATATATATAAATCCTTGAGGGATATTTGTAGAAGACATCGGAGCAATTGAACAGAAAGACGTTTAGTGCGGTGGGAATATAGTCCAAGGTCAAAAGTAGGTAAAGTCGTAACTTTTGAGCTGAGATAAGTTGGATTATTTGGAATCGTCCTCAAGAGTAGGAAAGATATAAATATCTATGTAAGTAATGTGATAAACGAGTTTCGAGATAAGGGAGTTGCGGTTTGTGATCTAAAATATGTTCGTATATTCTGGGATTAAAATAAACTCTGTTTTATGTGCGAAACTTTTCCGGTTCTTTAAATATTGGTTGAGTTGTCTATTTACGATAATTTTATTTTTTCTCACTACAATTGGGAAAACGGAACAGTAACGAATAAGTATGTGCCCCTCTGTTAGTTTGTAATTTATGCAACCTAGAGAGATGCAATTTCGCAAAGCCTCACACTTAGAGCTAAATTTAGACATAAAATACAAAAATCTTAGTTCAATAGTTTAGGGATTATTTATAAAGCACTAAATGAATGGCTATTTCCTTTTACATTTCCAGTGGTATTAAAATGAAAATTAGTAAGATGGTAATTTAAAAAAAATACAAAAAATCACGGCCTCACGCCTCAATCGCTTAAATAATAAGAATAATGTTAATGGAATAGTGGATTTATGTAATTGGACCAATATTAGAAAAGATTATCAGCAGCACTTGTGCCTCAGTTATTTAAATTAGGATACGGAAGGTATTTCGCGCGAATTCGAATTTTATTTCACAGGTTTTTTGTATATCCGTCATAAAGCGTTGTTTAATCATTTTAATCATAAACTTAATTCAAGGCAACAATTTTATGATGATAATTTACTGTACTCAATATTTTGCTGTTTCCATTTATAAATATTTCTCAGGTTTTGATACTTTTACAAAAGGCATACACCTATAATCATTCTTTATATAAAATTGATAATGTTTTCATATTTTGTTAATTGGTGTTATTATCGTTTACACAGTTACATTGACACAAATTCCCCCTGATGTTGTGTAATGATACATATTTAAAAATTAATAAATCTTAATACTTAAGAGACTGTACTACGAGACTAAGGATTCAGTGTCACTTCCACATAATTAAGTCTTAATTTCTAATTAGTGGTACTTAGAATTTTTAATGGCCAATGAATAAAACATATATTTAATTATTTCTGTTAAATTGTCAGATATTTTTTTGGTCAAAATAAATATTATGTATACATATATATATATATATATATATATATATATATATATCTATATATATATATATATATATATATATATACATATATATATATATATATATATATATACACACACACATAATAAAACTGCAGAATTGGCGTGTCTGTACATTGACTTAATTTTAGAAAAAATGATTTAGTGGAACATAATAAAAGTAATAGTAGATAAAAAATTATTTTTGCCATTTTCGTGGGTATTTCTGTCTGTGTATCTGTTTGTTTGAACATACACTACGTAAAAAGTACTGAACCAATTAAAATGGAATTTTTTTAAATACATAAGGGTTAACTTGAAGTAACATTAATTTTTTTTTCATCGGAATCGGCTTAATCAATCAGAAAATATACAAATTTAATATTTTCAGAAATACATTTCTATTGCATTATTAGAACAACAAAGTGGTTGCTACTCGAGACGTAATTATATTACATATTTCAGAAATGGATAGTGCATCTATGTTGGTAAAAAACATTTTAAATCCCTTAATGAAATTTTCCACCCGGACTATATAGAAATGGAGATAGTAAGAAGGCGTGGTACGTGTTTCATGGATATGATCCTTGTATCATATGTTATTCTCTGCATAATCATGTATACTTTAGTCGTTGACTGAATGCGATAAGCGATTGCGCTCTAACGTTTATTGTCTCCTTGAACATACTTCAGGTGAAAACTATGGACTAAATTAAGATGGATTTTTAAGGATATAGCGGATGATCAAAATAATACATAGTTTTTTTTATCAAATTCAGTGCAATTTATCAAAATATATTAAAATTCAATATATTTAAAAATTCATTTACTTTACATTAGTACAAAAACAACAAATTGCCTAGATATTTGCGTTGAGTAGCTGATAATTATATAAATGTATAGTGTACGTACGTACACCAATAGATGGCGTAAAAAATATTTTAAATTGCGGAATGTAAGTTTCATATTTTGGAAAAATGAGTGCGGCCACAGGTAAAATGTGGAGCGATGCGGTAATAAGGAATCCGAATGCGGGTACTCATGACTGTAGAAATCATTGTCAGTCGTCTTCCAAATATAAAATTGTTCGATATTATATGTATTCGTTATAAGCTTACCATGTTTCTTCAATTATATAAAGTTTCAGCCTCTTTTAAATATTCATACTTTAATTACTTTGCTAAGTTTATACGTAGTTGCATAAATTTAATTGTTACGTATATATTGTAACTGATCAATTAAAAAGAACATATGGCAATTTGATGCTTGAACACCGCGTACTTACTTATTTAAAAAAAGTTGACGTTAATAATTGCTATAATAAATGGCGTTACGTGTAATTCGTAACATTTTCTGAGATCCACAAATTAAAGCATTTGAGGACACAGCTTCTTTTAAAATAACACTGGGATACCGAACTTAGGAAAATTTTATAAATCAATATATTAATTATTCGTAGCTACATACGAATAGGTAACAACGAATCAACTTTTCTGAACTCAGGTTGAAAGTGTTTTGAATTAAATCTTCCCGCTTGAACCCGCCCTTTATAAACAGTGAATTAATTTAATTGGATTTGTTATTTGTTTTACGTAGAACGAAGCTCGGCATGGAAACCGTGTTTTTGTTTTCAATTGTGAAAATATGTATTAATTGGCACATCTCGTATTATGACATGAAAATGACAGTAATATTAGGAAGTGTACGTGCACGTGACTGCTTAGTGATTTAAAAATTAAAGGGTAATCGTTAGGACATAATTTTACATCTACTGACACTAGTTACATATTTATTTATTAAATTCTTAAGGGGTTACATATGTCCAACGTCTTTAAAATTCAATGTTTCATGAATTTTTTAAAAAAGCATAGAAAACATGTTTAACACTTTTCTTGTCGGTTATTTAGAAATAATAAAAAACATATGATATATTTTTTATTAGTTAGTCGATGTTATTAGAAGTTAAACGCAATATCGAACAAAATACTACCTCACTGTTTACATCATAAACTTTTCATGATAAGTAAATCTGAAAAACTCAGGACAATTCTTATAATATAATATTTTATTTATACTTATTCGAGACAAATTCTCGACATATTTTTCTTAAAAATTATTAGATACACTAATTTTTGAGGATTGAATGTATATAACGCCTCAGCAAACTTACACCTCAAACAAACGCTGGCAACTTAATGTGTTTGCGACTTAACGTGGTTGTGCTGTGATTTATATTTGCAATGTTACAACAAATATATTATATTATGATATTACAAAAAAAGTAAAATTGATATAAAATTAATATGACATAACCAAACCCAAAAACATCAGCACAATTATACTCCCAAGGATTTAGATCGGGCAGGAAAAAATATTTTAATCCGAATCAGTGGCTTGTGACACCGAACCAGAGATTCCCAAACGTACGACAAAAACATTTACGTTGAAATAAATTTTTTTTAGAAATACTTCTGAAATTTGTTCAGAATTTTGAAGAAATGTCCTTTTACAGTTAATTTAATGTTAATTTTTTTGTTATTGAAACCTTTGATTATTGAAAGAAATTATCACAATAGACAACTTGTTTATCCATGTAATTAATTTGGATGATTCTAGATTTTCTTTTAGGTATATCACTGTCACATCTTTGGCCTCGTCATACGCGACGTACGATGTATGTTCGTAAGTAAATCGATCACAAGTACAGAAATGCGTGTCCAGCACAATCACCTATAAATATTTCTTTCGTTACTATATCGAATGGATAATTATCAACGTTCAAAGTTCATCTGTGAGAATATGAGAATGCACTTGATTTACAAATAAAAAATTAGTCAGCCTTTTTATATACATCACTACTTACTACAAATTATAGTTCTTTATTTATGCCCCTAATCCATGGCTCGAATAAAATAAACGAAGCATTATCTCAATAGTTTATACCAGTACGATATTCGTTATATCTGAAATTTTCAAATAAGGTCACAGCGATCAGTTTATGTATTTTATAGCTTATTTATTTTTATTTAATATCATACTTTGCTATACATAAATACGCGACGAACTTATTGCCTCAAAAGGAATTCGGTATAGTTAATCACAAAACATTAAGGTAAAAGAGTTTTTTTTAAAGAGATGTAAAATATTGTAGTGAATTAAAGAAACATTAATTTCCTAATTTTGTAGAACATATCAAACATTTTTAGCAAAATGTTTGAGCACCATTTTACAAGTTCCACATTTGGTTTTATTGTAATAGTATCCAACGCGGGCGAAGCCGCAGATGTAAACCTATATGCTATTTAACTGTACGAACTACATGCGGTGGACTATGTAATAGATATGTTTATTTCATGTTTATTTAAATATATATATATATATATATATATATATATATATATATACATATAAACATATATATATATATATATACATATAAACATATATATATATATATATGTACAAAAAAAATATATATATATATATGAAGCAACATCTGTCTGTAAGTAAATGTTTAGCCTATTTGCTTATAACTTGGGTTATAAGCAAATCGGCAAAACATTTCCTGACAGACAGATGTTGCTTCGTATATATATATATATATATATATATATATATATATCTATATAATACTTATCCAGGAAAGAACGTATGTATAATAAATTGGTGTAGAGGCTCAGGTTAGAGAAAAGGGAAGTTATTTTGTTAGAGAGATGTTCAAATTCAGTCAATCGTGGAAGTTGTGAACATCATAACTTCTACACGAGCGAAGCTGCGGGAAAAAGTTAATAACTTACAAACGAAATTTGACTTTAAATTGGGTTTAAAAGTTTAAGAGTTTGAAAGCCACCGCTGGAAAGTAGATCAACAGAGGGAAATTATATGGATTCCTCGTATACTCTACGCAGCCCTTGAAATTCAATTCAACTTAACAAATTTATTTTATTTTATATGAAGACAATATTCGCAGCTAACTACAACTAAACTTCTCGATTGGAAACTTGGGTATAAAAGCATAAGGTCTAAAATAACAGCGCCAAGTTACTTAAACAAATTTCAAAGTCAGAAGTAGGCCGAGTTTCTAACTGCCGGCGTGCGGAGGAAACCGTTCCGTAACCTTGTTTTAACTTTATTTTCTCTTATTTGATTTACGATTATTTAACAAAGATCAAAGTTCATATGTACTTACAAGGAGTTTGTAAAGATAGTGTTCGACACGTCAAACTTTCTTGGTAGAAGCATGTTTATTCACGAATTTGATCCTTGTTTATGTTATATTGTTGTATTTGATTTAACAATTCAAAATTAAGTGTTTGTAGGACCTATGTAGTCAATAACGGACTGACCAGCCTCAAATCCCGGTGTCTTTAAATACGTCAGCCTCACGCTCGTCTGTTCTTACTGGTTACTTCTTCTTACCCAGTTATCGATATCTATTATATATATAGTTAATAGTACTACCCTGTTACAAATTTCACTGTTTATGGGGTAGGGTAACATAAGAGGATCCTAGCGGAAAAAATAGACTCTAAACGTTAAAATGATATCACATTCATTGGAGTCGTGAAGCATTAATTATTTTAAATTAGGTTTAGTATTGCATAGGTAAAACCAGGAAAACGGTAAGTGTATGGAAGCAGTGTACGTATAAATGATACAAGTTTAAACAATGGTCTTCGAAAGACGAAATTTTCTACCGAAAGGGAGATATTAAATGTATTTTTCATATTTCTTAAACGCGTTTTTCATTTCTAATAAGACTATTTTTAAAAGGTGATTAAAATTATACAATAATTTTATCTTGTGATTTGCGACTTTGTCTGCAAAGGATTCTAAAAAGCAAGTGGAGTTTTTAATGTGTTCTTTTTATGTACTTATATTAAACTCAAATAATCAGTTTAGTTTAAATCCTTCGTAGGTCGATTTGCTGGTAGTCCTCTCCCCGTTTCCCTTGTAAATAGGGCCCGCCGTTCAGGTGGCGGAATTTTTTTGAAATTTTTGATAAAACTTTTGGAGATATTAAGATTGATGCAAAATTTAAAGTTGACATTTGTTTAACAAATCACAAACGTATACTGCAATTTTATTTATATAAGGATATCAGAATAATCAAATTATTGAAAGACGTTCATCAGCTGGAATAAGTTGGAGTAGACTTGAGGGAGAACCGTTCCTCAGGTGATTTACTTCTATGGGTTGGTTCAACGTGTACTTATCCAGCAACCTGAATATCTCAGAGTCAGAAAAAAAATTAGAAACATCGTCTACAAAGTTGTACTATAGACAAAATATAAATACTTGCCTTGGCCAATGATTCTATAACATCAATATTGGAGACATTTTAATTTATCTCAAAGTTTAGACGCCTGACCTTTTTAAGTTGCCGGTTAAGTTTAGACCAAGAAAACAATTGGTTTTTATTTTATATTTAGCGTACTATCTGGCAAATGTCTTTAAAATGACTGTGAAATTTAACGTGGAAATTCTGACCTTATACAACTTCACAGTTTTAACATTTGTAGCGTATAATCTGATTTTGTTCGATTCATAATAGAAAATATTTGTTTATCAGTTATTAAATATTGTGAAGTAGCTTAAGTACTTAAATATTACGGACTAGGTTTAGGACGTAATTTTACAGTAATTTTGAAAAAAAACTAGTTAAATTATTAAATTTTTCAATATTTGGCACGAAAAGGGACACAATTAATGAAATTGTGTAAAGTGCCACTCTTTTACGCTATTTTTTGGCATTCTCATTTTTTATTGGCGTGCTAACGTGTAGAGTAATTAATTTGTAGCCTATTATTTCCAGTTTGAATATTTTACTCTATCAAGTTGACATTAGGATTAAAAGAGATATTATTGGACTAAAATTTACACATTTAAATGTTAGGTTTGAAACAATTTGTAAAAAGTGAGAATGCGATTTGTGTACGAGGATAATTTTTTTCTACATTTATGAAGGTTTATAAAATTATTAATATTTAATACCATAATTATTAATATTTAATACCATCATAAAATCGTTTCAGTGAAAAAAGTTGTTGATAAAATGAACAAATTTAAATTAAAAAAGGTACATGTTTTACAATCTGCATGGCCATGATTTTAAAGGTAACTATTTGGTGATGCCTTCTTTAATTTTGAAACTCAGATCGAGTTTTTTCTTATTATTTTTAAGTAAAACAGGAACCCCTTTATGCTTTGGAATTTACTGAAACTAATTGGAATAGATTTAAACCATGGTTTCATCAGTTAATTATCTCTTTTAATAGTTATGAAATCAAAGTAAAATTTCAATCTCTGCTCTCGATCGGCACTCGACTTGAATGTCCTGATTCATGGAGGTTTCGAAACTTAATCCTTTTCCAAATTTTCCAAATGTGTCTGTCTTTTCGTGAGGAGTGGCGTCGTTAATCTTGCTAAGAATGCTGTGTACATGATTTAATTAACAGCTGTGGTTAACAATAAATCCTCTTGACTGACTTTTCTAATGTTACTAATTCTAAATAGAAACTTACTCCCTGATTAATTATTACACACTCCATATTCGAGAAGCGATTTAAGGTAAAATTAACATAGCCAAGTAAGATGTGAGTCAAGGAGTCTTTTTTTATTTACTACCATTTACATATTTTATAAAGGTTTTATATTATACTTTTTTAATCAAAGAGAAACATTTCTTTATATACGTTTTCGTAATCTTAAAATAGATAGAAGTTGATATAAGTCATTAGCGTTAGTCATTTAGGCCTTAAGTTATCCTAATTGCTTCAAATCTGTGTGATCCAGAATAATTTTTGTACTTTTCCAAACTTTTAGTAAATTTTTCGGAGTTTCTTTTGATGTGAAACATGTAATGGCGCATTTGCATGGGAGTTAAAAGATTCGGCCAGCTCCGCATCTTGTCGGCTCTTTCCGACTTAATTCGGCCAGCTTCGCGTCTTGTCGGCTCTCTCTACACTACTTTACGCGTGTCTTAAGTGTATCGATATTGTTTCTTATTTATTAATCTTTGTAACTTTTTTCGACCTTATCGGTGAATTTCATTAAACTGTCTTAAAACATTAAAAGCGTTTATTAATTTAATATATGTGTTACAGTGATAGTAAAAGTGACAGTGGAATTCTAAAACTTTCGTGTTATATTTCAGCTATCATCGGTCAATTGTCACTTTCATTCCATAAAAACCAGCATCAACAGTTACTGTTAAAGAAATAACAGAGGAAAATATATCTGACAAAGCAACTTAGCAGTATTATATAATTAAAAATATATTATCTATATTTCACTATCTGAATAATTATTTTTTCGTTTTCAATTCGTGAAAATAAAAATATTTCCATATGAAAAAAATTAGATGTTTCACATCTGTCAGGCACACCACTACGACTAACTTTTTCCAAACTTTTTACTTGTTCCAGATGTAACATATTTTTGTAAATATTTCCAACAATATCCTGAGAACTGCCCTATATAAAATACTGAATAGTTTTTGATTCCTTATAACTCGCTCTTCCAATAGCTCTCCACGCGAACAAAAGCGAAAAATTATATCACGTTTGCACCCTACGAAATATTTTTCAATTTCTCGTTACGGACGGACGAATGCTTGAGTTATCCTACAAGGGTTTTGTTTTTTTTTTATATTTTAAGGTGCCCTAAAAATCACAATATATCACCAATCAAAAATATATCTATTTTTAATTTCCAGCACCATTACAATAATTTTATTCATTAATTTTAATTTAATTTCATACTTATCTTTCTATACTCATACTTATTCAAAATGTTGACCCATTATAAATCTACCATTATTCACCCAGTCTCGTTCGGCTATTACCAACACTTATATATACACCATTATTTGTGTTATTTACGCACCTGACACTGTTTAAAAAGTCGGTCAATGACAAAAATGAATGGAATTATTAATTATGTTGGCCGCCGTCGCGAGGAGACTTTATTCTTAAACTTAAAATAAAGGAAGCTGTGCTTTTTTCGATGTAAATGAATACCACCAAGCTTTTGGGCGGGCTTTGTTTCTATTGTGTTACCGTGCCTCTTTGGAGGTTTTATCTAGCTTTTCCTTATGACGAGGTTTTTAGTATATTTTTCGCTTAATTAAACTTGTATTTTCTTGATATTTCGTTTATGTAAATGTTACGATTGTAAAGTGATAAATATAATTTTTTTAAATTACGCATTGTTTCTTTTTTAATTGCGCATTTCAATGTTAGTAAGTGTATTATTGTGAATAATTTTTATTTGGATATTTTGAATAAATTAAAGGGTGATTGTAAATAGTCATTGGACGTGATCTCTTCAGAAACCAATTTTATTTTCAGTTTATATTTACTATTTTCACTAACATGACTACGGATTCACTCTCACAGGTTTTTGATTTTGCTAAAGTTTTCTCCAGTAATAATGCTTTCACACCGACAGTACCATTTTCCCGAGAAAATAACTTATGAGCATAAACTTGAAACAATGAATGAGTCATAACTTTTTGTATTTGATTACATCGGTTAGCAGTAGTTGGTAAATGTAAAGAATTAGTGAAAGTAATTGATAAGAACCTTTTTTGTCTCTCATCTTTTGCTTCTATATTTAATGGGAGCATGTGAAAGGAGTTAAAAAACATGTGTCTTAAACAATAACATTGCGTCTGCCTGTTTTTTTACTCGACTGCGGGGTAGCAAATAAATGATAATGAATTTAACAATTTATTTATGTATCTGTATATGGATGTTCGATCGTAGCCCAAAAATTGCTGAACCGATTTTAGCAAATGAGGTATCAACCGGTTGGTGTTTGATGTAAGAATGCCATAGTCTAGTTCCTTAGAGACAAAAAAAAATTGGTGGACTTTAAATAAAAAATCGAATTGAAAGAAATTCGTGTATCTTATCGAAAGAATGTCTTTCGACAGACTACTATATTAATTATGAGGTTTTTTGAACCATTTTTTCATAAACCTGAAAAATTAGCCTAGTTTCATATAAATAATAAAAGTAAAAATTTCTACGTGCACCCGGTTTCGAACTATGTGTATAATAATAAGTTGCCAAAAAGGGTAAAATAAAAATGAAGCTATAAAGAACAAAAATTCGGCTGCGTCAATAAAAACAGAAAAGCAGAAAAACAAGTAGGGTAATCATAATGTCACTGAAAAATATGAAGCTGTAGGCGGTTCACTTTTGATACTTGTTGTACTGGAAAAAATATTGATATCTCAAAAAAAATGCAATCACGGCTTCAAAATTTAGTGACCATTATCTTTAAATGAGATTCTGGTTACCTTACTTGTTTTTCTAGTTTTCAGGTTTTTTTGATCCAGTCGGGCTTTGGTTTTTTAAAGTTTCGTTTTTATTAATCGTCTAAAGTGCAAAATAAAGTAAATACAAGTGGCAGACAGTAGAGTCTTGCTGCGTTGGGATGTTACTGATTTTTTTTAAATAAAAAGAAAAATTAATGATTTAATTAAAATTTAAAAAAATTATTGATTTAATCGTCAGGGAGATTGCATTAAATATTGAAACTATCTCAAAAAAGCAAGAAAAGTTAATTCTGCTACGTATATCATGATGTATTTAAAAACTGTAATTTTGTAAATAAATAAAACAAAACTTGGTATGAAACCATCTCACCATGTTTGCCTTTAAGCCTAATGGTTCTAGTAATTATAGAAAATATGAAACTAAGCAAAGACAAAAAATTCGAATGCTGATTTTTTGAAGGCAGCTATTTCTTCAGTAGGTGATCGGATAACTGAGAGTGCTCTATTATGGTTTAGAAAGTTATCAGTTTTTTTATTTAAAAAAATCGACAAAGTAGCAAGGTTTCAGTATATTCGGGATTTGTAAAACGTATTTCGTAAAAAATATTAAGGGGGATTAATAACAGAGACACGGTAATATAATATAAAATAGTATATTATTTTTCTATTTAGAAACTTCTTAAAAAGCTAAATTTACCTATCTGCCTCCTTTTTATTACTCTAAAAACTCTCCTGAAGATAAAACAATTAAGACTAAAAACAATGGAAAGATTTCATGAATTTTTTTGCATATTTATGATTATTATTATAAAAAATTATTATTATAATGAAAGATATGAAGGGCCCATACGATAATATAATATAAGGAAGTAACTTTTTATAAAGTATCACAATGTAGTAAAAAAACCAGTACTTCCTAAATGTTGTGAAAACAAGGTGACATTGTATAAAATATTTATATATTAACATCAAAGTAAACATCCGTAGATTTTATTTGATATCAGTTACTCAATAAAAGAAACAATTCAACCTATAAAGAGTTTACGTAATTGCCTTGTCGATATTGTTTTGGTGTTATTGGAAAAGTGAAGAATGATGTGTTACATTAATATCAAATTTCGTTCGTGCAAACATATGTTTACATGCAAAAGATAATTCGGATCCGATTTCATTTTCCCCTTTTATCATTCATTCTTTTATCTATCGTAAGCCATGTAAATGTTTCCTCACGTTTTCGTTATTCATCTATAACGATATGTTTTCTTTGTCTACAACGATATGTTTTCTCGTAAACTCTAACCCTTTTATTCGTTTGAAGTTTTCATATACATTGATAACTTGTGCATATAGCAAAGGAGTTATAGGCTTATCCTATCTAGCTAGCTATATCTATTTCGTGTTTTAAGTTCGTGAGGAAAATAAAGCATAAGTTTTTGAGCAAGTTTGAGAAATTTTAAAAGAACTGGAGAATCAAACTTCTAATACCATATTATTGATTGAGTTGATGTTTGGTGATGATGTATTTCAGTTACTTTTAAAATTTCAAGCGTTCCATTAAAATAAAAGTGCAAAATATCTTTAGGGATATCAAAAATATTTTCTGACGAATGTTAAAAGTTTTTGGTGTTGTTTGTTGCACTCTTAGAAAGTTATGTTACTTCTTACTCTAGATGGAAATGATAAACCTGTAAAGAATCAGAAAGTATACATTGTATACAGATCGCAGTTCCGGCCAATTTAAAAGAAAACAGAAAATTGAAGCAATAAAACGTATTTCTCTGAAATAAAGGACAATTACTAAAAAGCACTTTAAACAAGAAAGTAATCTCGTGGCAATGATTGGATTTATTGAAGCCATTCTTTAATTAAAGAAAATTGTTACGGTTAAATTTTGTTCTTTTTATTGTGTTTTTCTTACCTTAGTAATTTTATTGCATTAGGTATAGTTAAATAATTGTAGATTATTTTCTTCCGAAATGTGAAGTCAGTATTAAGGCGAGTACTTGACTCGAAGTGAAATGTTATCCATATAAAAAAAAACTGTTTATATAAATAATGGGAAGCTTTATGTATTTAGAAGTTCTGATATGACCAGATTTTGCTTATTCAGTCAGTTTTCTCAGTCAACTTAATCATTCTTATTTGTATATTTACTGGAATTATGCTAAAAGCATTATAAAATATTTGTTGGATACAAAAAATGACTCTTTAAGATATTCTAAAAAAAATCAGAACTGTAAGGATTTGTGGATGCAGATTAGGCTAGCGATGCCATTGACAGATGTTCATGTACTAGATTTAGTTTTAGGAAATTGGGATTTGCTGTTCTTGGGAAAGCAAGAAACATAGGACAATAGTATAGAAAAGCTGTAAAGCAGTGTGTGGCTTTGCCAGAAACATGTCGAGAAGTAAGTTACTTACAGAATTTAGAGTAAGAAATAACAGGTTGATAAAATTGTACTATAGGGTAATAAAACTGTACTGTACAATGATAGTCAGAGTGCATTGAAGTTGGCAAATAATCAACAGTCTTATAAACGCTCAAAACACACTGGTGTTCGACATAATTTTATCACGGATGTAATATTTGTCGTAATAATAGAGTTGAAATAAAATATTTACCAACTGCTAGCATGCTCGCTGATGCTTGCTAACTATGGTGTAAGATAGTAAAAGTCCAGATATTTGAATTTATTTCTTACGACATGACATACCCTTTTATGCATACAATTTGTAGCTAAAACTAGACATGGCAATATACAAAAACCATGACAGAGATTTATTATCTCGTTTTAGGACTTAGCAGAACCACCGTATGGTGGCTGTAAGAGCCTCCTGTACCCATCGTTGCGTACAGTTACACATAATTAATGTAAAGCCTTCTGCCAACACAATGCAAACTCAACATTGTTACACTGTAGTCGCCCGGTAATAGCACAGCAGTATTTCACTGTGCTCATTTTACACAGAATCAGCAAACAGCTAACCTATCAAAGCCACATACCTTCCAGCGCAGTTGTAGATATATTTCCATTGTGATAAGTGCACGATTTAACTAGTTTTTTGAATCCAAAATTGTCATTAGTAATTTATATCAAATCAATTAATATTAACATTTTACTTTTTTTAAACTCAGCAATCACATTCGGGGAACGCCTCTATTAATATGTAGTTCCAGAAAATTGCTAGTGGCATTCTAAAATTGACAAAAAACGATCTATTATTTTACCACTATGACACCACGAACTCGTTATTATCGAGCAACAATCATACCTCTTTAATCCGACAACAAGAAGTCTTATTCATCGTACAAACAAAAACAAAAGAAATGCCCGTGCCGTGTATCACTGACCTTTAGATCTTATCGATTTAACCAAGAGTCTGAGAAAAGCCCGCCCCTTGTTCGTCGTCAGCCAGCCAAGGGACGGTAAACCCAGACCCTGTTGACTTAGCGAGTGGCACCGAGTCCACTCGCCCAACACAGCTTAGTTACAACCCGGCCTAAGACCTACAAAGACCAGCCTAAGACCTACATTATGTAACACCAACCAGCCAAGGTCAGCGCGCTTTCCTCCGCGATCTGTCCGGGAGTCGAGCACTGGCAGTGCATCTGCGTTGTTGTCTCCATTTCAACAATTAATCATCCTATCATCGTAAGCGATTCAAGACTATTCATATATTATAATTGTTATTATATTGTTTTTGTCCCACTCTATCTGCTAACTTTGTGCTATATTTCAGTTATTATTACTTTTACTATTCAATCTGATAGAATTATTTTCACGTAACTTATGTCATAGAATTTACTCTCGTTATAAGTTTATGTGCAAATTTTATTTGTAACAATTAGCAGATAGGTTTTTCTTCAATCCAATCGCTGAGCAATAGATATATTGCTATATAGATTAATATTGAGTGAATATCTCTAGGGAGCTTAACTTACTATAACACCGCAACCTTAACACCGATTTAGTTGTATTATTATTGTAGTCACCGAGCTGTTTTGAGAACACACACCGCGATCATATCTAGAGAAGAAAAAAATGTTTAAGGATGCAAACACTTATTTAATTCGGATCTTTTCCATTTGACTTTACTATCCAATTCATTAAACCATGCGAGGATTCAAAGGAGAACCTAAATGCTTTTTGACAAAATGCTGCAACGCAATTAATTTAGATTCCGTTGAACAAGTAGAAATCATTTTTAAGTTTATCCCTGGTCAGTTGCAGGGCAAGGTGGCTTTGACCTGCAATATTGCAAACAGAAAAACACTGAATCAGTTAACCAGTTTTCACTACAGTGGAAACATTTCTTTAAGTGATTTCAAAACTTTTAACCGAAGGAACGATTTCAAATACAGTTAAAACTAAATTAAAGAGCCGCTTAGAAGCGATAGAAGTTCCCTTCATTATGGCCTCCAGCCCCAAATTTTCAGTATGGTCTGGTGCTGAAATATAAACAAATGGAATAAATCTTCAGACTAACTAATTGTAATCATAATGAAAATCCACAAAGAAATCACGATTATTTTAATCATCCCAAATTTAATTCTTAATTTAATTCGCCTGCGTGAGGCTATTGAAAAAAGACAAGATACATTATCGAAGTATGTCGTTTACGTAAGTACAATAATAATAAATTTAAGACTAATTTTAACACTTCATTTAATCCAAGACAATAAATTCCCGTTATAAACACAATTACAATTTGACGCTGTGAGTATATTTTATTGATACAAATATTCAATATTACCAGAACGTAAATGTTAGCATGTCCAAAATTCATTTAAAGGAATGAGTGTCCTACTTAGGTATCGCGCGGAACAAAACTTATCTAAAACAGAGACAATCTTCATTTTATCAAATTTGTCTAAAAGATAGAGAAACCAACGCTTAAAATATGGTAAATTAAAAGTTGATAAAAAACATTTAATTCCTGCGGCAACGAACTCCAAACAAATCATTACATAAAAAGTACCAACGGATAGGCTAGCCAGCCCTAAACACAAGGTTATTAAAAAATTATTACATAAAAGTGTCAATGGACAGAGCAGCTAGGCCCAAATATAGGGAAAATGAAAAAAAAAACTTCTAAGTTATAAGTGTGATAATCCCAAATAATTCACCATTCAAACGACTTCAATGGATAGAATAATCAGCCCCAAAATCACGGCAGTTAACTAAATTAACATTCAAACAAAAAAAAATCGAATGATAATACAAATCCTAACGACAATAAACTCCACAAAATATTCAAAATTGCTTCCACAAATATATCTTTTCCGCCCATATACATGAACACAAACATATGCATAAGAACGCTCTGCTTTATACTTCATATAGGTTCACCAATGTGCATATTAAAAAAAAATTCCAACAATTCGAAACCAATTGAAAACACAATTTCGTGTTAAAATTACATGCAACCGATAACTTAATATTGACTCACAAATTCCACATAATAGATCAATAAATCTAACCTCCGACGGAATTATAGGTAGCGACCCACTGATTAAATACAATTGCCAAATTAAATATAGTACTAATTAAATAAATAGACTATAAAATTATTTTTCACGGAACCGTCTTGCACATTAGTCTCACGAACAGAAACTATCATAGAGTGTTCAGTTAAAACTTAGATCAAAGAAGGTATTATTGCCAGTCAATACGTTTTCCAATTTATACTAGTAGCGAACTGTATAGTAAAAATGAAGAATAATAATCGTGTGAAAAAAATTATTATTAACACTTCAGAAGATGCCATCTATCCAAAATCTGATCTCAAACTCACTCTAGAGCCCATCGAAACTAATTCGATATGTCGAGAACTTAAGTGTTGTTGAAAGAAGTCAAGAAGTTCTAAACCTGATTAGACTTTTCCATTTAAAAAATGAAGAAAGTCAGTTCTTATTTAAATCATGTTTTTCATCACTTTTACTATAGCTGTTACGAATAAAACAAAAAATACCACTGACATTCCGTTTCGCATGAAATAGGTTTTCCGAGCACCATAACAAAAAGTTGAATCGCAAATTAATTAAATGCTTATACAAAATATAATCATGCCCTCTTTATCATTCCGGTCTACAGCCCTATGGGTCGCACCGAAAAAAATAGACCCTTTTAGCCAATCTCAATGGAGTTTTGTGGTTGACTATAGGAAACTCAACGACATTATCGTAGGTGAAACGTATCCTAAAAAAGAAAATATTTTTCCATGCTGGAACTATCTAGCGGTTTTACCAAGTTTTGGCATCTCCAGAAGATACACCAAAACCTGCATTGATGTACCTCAAGGTCAATTTTAATTCCAATTTAATCCTAAAATATAAATATTTTAAATGATAATCTTATTTTTAAGTCTAGAATTAATAAAATATTTAATATCCTAGAATCTAGCTTGCTCACATTAACTTTTAAAATTAAAGATATCATAAATACCATACTATTGTAGTCATAAGTTAAATCCATGAACCTTAACCCTAAACAACTTTTCCATGAATTAGTCGATAACTTAAGACATTTGCATAAAACTGTGTAGCTCTGTGTCTGTAGAATTAGATAATATCCATAGTGTAATAAGTATTTCTATGTCAGTTTCGTAGACAATAAGATTGCATTTATATTAAAAAAATCATTAGTAAGTCACATATAGATTAACTTAGATAAAAGCATTTCAATACCCATACTGTATGATCATAAAAAAACAAAATACAGATACTTATACTATGGTCATTCCATCAAATAACTACATCATAATAGGCAAAAATAAAGCACATACGTAATTTAATAAATCTACAATTGTGTAACTAAATGTTAAGTAAACTCTTGATTTGCGAAATGGTGGTTTATTCAGCAACTGCTTGTCCAAACTGTGTACCAGAGATAATGTTAAACGTTGTTTCTTCATTGCTGAAACAGTGTAATACAATTTATGAAATTAACTGTCCAATGCGACTCCAACTTATACGATACAAATATACATTATGTGGGGATACCTAATTTACACTTTCGATGTGTAGCTTACGATAGAAATATCAAATTTCATGCCAAATTAACTCTAAAATTAATGTCAAAACGGGAACTTCAAATTTCAATTTAATAAATGGCAGTTGTTTTAATCACGATAAATTAAAATTAAGGTATATTAATTTAAGTAACTTAGGAGGGCTAAAAAAATATCAAATAAGGTTGTAAGTGAAACAAAATCAATTATAGATCAACCTGTGTACTTCTCAAATATAATTATTGTCGCCTAATACTTTATGATCGCGTTCAAAATGTTATATTGTCTTTTGTATTGCATATAATTCATAAGATATTCGTAAACAGTCTAAAATATTTCATGCAATAAAAGATTAAACACCTAATTCTAGAAATCCTAAACATCCGAAATCTAATGAGGTATTAACCTTAATACTGAGATTTCGAATTTTTACCTAAACTTCGAACTTTAACCGTATACGTTTAACCTAACGCAGGAGCTGTTGTATGCCATTAATGTAGTCTTCTACCGAAACAATGCAACCTCAACATGGTGAGGTTGTAGTCACATGGTAATAGCTTAACAGTATCCCACAGGACTTATTTTACTCTGAATCAGCAAACATCTAACCTATCGAAGCCATACAGCTTCCAGCTCAGTTGTAGATATACTCCCGTCGCGAGCAGGCGTCACTCCTATTAATCCAAAGTTTTCATTAGTAAAATGTACTAAATAAATTTAAAATAACCTTTTATTTTTATTTAAACTCAACAACAATCGCTGTTACAATAGTACGAATGGACGTTCGCAAGTCGAGAGTCTTTTTAATACATTAACCATATTCTGTTTTTATAGAACAGTATACCCCTAAATTGAACATTAGTTTGTAGTGATTTCTGTCAATCCCAATCCGTGCTGATTTCATGCGTTCTACAACTAATCATGTGCAGTTGCTCGTCGAAGTCGCCAGCTGGGTCGGCCGTCCCTCGCTTGTGATTCATCGAATAACGTTTAGAGCATTTGAAGTTATGTTTAAATAATGCAAAATAAGAAAAAATTGTAATGAAGTATACGCAAAATTAGTAATTAATAAATCATAAATATATCAATATATCACATATAACTTAAATTTTACAATTTTGACACACATAACTTAAAAACAGCCCATAGTAAGTGCCATTTCTGTTTGTTTCGTATTAAATTTTGACTGACTTTGACTCACATTACGTACAAAACAGTTGATGGCAGTAGTGACCGCCATTTTTGTTTGTTTTTGTGCACGTCTACACTTCTTGTCTTCTTATATCGTGTTCATATATCTTTCTCGTTTGTTGGCTAAGTACCTATTTTTCTGACGACACAAAAATGTTGCGACTTTGACAATTTTCTCTGATCGCGTCCAAAGAAGTTTCACATCAATAATGTTGACAATAAGCAACATGTTAATTTAAAATATAAAGTTTATTACCTACTTTACTGAAAAAATATATTTCACGAATAATTTTGGATACTTTCGCTCAAATAATAACCTCAAATAACTTATATGATTATTTGAGCGATGTACGTAACGTTAAATAAAGTATCGAAAAAAAATGTATTCAATCTTGACGTAAATGCCAATATGTTGCCTGGTTTTTGAAGTCAAAGCTGGTAAAAAAACACTTTGAAAGTTAATTTAAATGTTGTTTCTTGCAGATTAAAGCTTATAGAGATCCTTCGAATCCTTGATAAAACGAAAATATTATAAAATGCTTGACCTAAAAACGATTTTTCCGCTTTTGATTTTACAAATACGAATGTAATCTAAATTCTTCACGAAAACCACAAAGCTTTGTAAATACTTTAATTAAACTTTCGAACACAACTGCGCACATGTTTACAGTAGTTCTTTAGAGTAGAATCAGTAAAGAATATTATTAATATTGAGAATGCGCACTAGTATAGTAAAATTGTTTGTTAGTGCACTAGTATACCAACATTTTTAAAAATTAATATTAAATAAAAATAAAAATAAAAATGCCTCTTAATTTCTCGCAAATAGCTATGTTTACAAAATCGATTTTTTTACACAAATGTGTATATTATGTACATAGTACATTAATTAATATATATAATGTAATTTAAGTACGCGTTATTTATATATTTGCAAGAACCCTTCCACAGGTAAAGGTCTCCTCCAAAGCTTATTTCTGATAGACCCATTATGTCGTGCTTGATTTCTTGTAATGCTTCGTTTAATTCAGTTAGGCGTTCATGTGTTGTTAGAGATCTGACATTGTATGTAAGTATACAGAATTTGTTTAGAGGGTTAAGTTAAATCTATGAAAAATTAATATTATCTAATTATAATTATATTTCTTAATACGAGTCACCTAGGAGATTAGTTTTCGAAAGTATCTAAATTATAATAGAGCGGATATTAAATATATTATTGTCACCACATAAGACTAAAACGCTTTCATACTAATTTGGGTGTCAATAAGACTATGTAAGAGTATAAATCATATTTTTAAGCAAACTTAAATATTAATGTTTATAAAACAATAACAATTTGTAAAGAAATAACTATAATCATTGATTGAATATATTTGGCGTTAATTTTGTAGAAATTCATTATTCACAATTAAATGAAACTACGTGATGTAGTATTATTTCTACTTTCTTTAATTTCTTTACCACGACCTAGGTTTCGTTGTATTACAACATCTTCAGGTGGGATATTAGCAAATCGTTGCTAATATCCCACCTGAAGATTTAATACAACGAAACCTAGGTCGTGGTAAAGAAATTAAAGAAAGTAGAAATAATACTACATCACGTAGTTTCATTTAATTGTGAACTATAATCATATTAATTTTATGAAGAGGAAAATTTGTTTGTTTTTTTTAAGGTTTTTCACAACGACAGATTTTTTATTAACATAAGTAAATTGATTGACACGTTATAAACTCTACTTATAGAATATAAAGAAAACATTGCGCATTTTTTTAGCTGTAACGATTCAAATTGAGAGTCATTTGAATGTGAGTTCAAACAATGTAAGATGATATTTTGGGCGATGTCCACAGAAATATTGTTGCGTTAAAGTAATGAAACCATTATATTGTATTGATGTATAATTAATAAAATCTGTAAAAGAAAGTCAGTTTGCATATGGTTAATTTTTATGAATTATTTGTTAGCAGAATTTTAAATTACACTTCTGTACTCAACTGAGGCACAAACTAAAGAAGTAAGCTACTGAGAACACAGTTAATAAATGAACCGTAAATAATTATTACAAGTATAAAAAAGAGATTAGAACGAAATATAGTCGTGGCAAATAACCATACCAGGAAAAGTCGTGAAAGATGGCTAGTGAATTCCAAAATATATAGAATACGACAAAACTCAAGAGTGAAGAAATAATTTCGCAATCTATATTTTAAGTTATGTAGCAAAAATGTAGAAACAAATGCAGAAGACTATCCTTTTTGGAAAATTATATAAAAATATGCATTTAAATAGCTTCGATTCAAATGTATGTTTTTGAATTAGAATACTAAAATAAAGTATTATTTTGCTGTTAATTATAATTTACTAAATGCATCCAAAAATTTAATGATCTTTTCGCCAAAATTATCATTCCTTCTTTGCAAGCTTTAAATAAAATTAATTGAAAGAAAATACAAAGTTATTTAGCCTCTTTCACCGTATGAAGGTTGCATCCCATGGAGAAACCTTGTAGTGATTAATATCCACCATCAATATTCAATTAGATACGACCTATGCAACCGACATTTTATCGAAGGGAAAATTTATGATATGAATGAACAAGTAATTAATTTCACAAGTGATGTACTTCCCCAACTCGTTTAAGGGGCATCAATCATAAGGGACTAAGGGTGGATTTAAATGTATTTGTAGGAACTAGTTACGGAAGGGAAGACGTTGTCGATAACCAATATGCGTCGTACGTGAAAGAGAAAATTATTTATGTAAGGGAAGATTAATTCTGCGTAGTTGTTTTGTTTGAAGTTTGAAATAGTTACTAATTTAAGGGTGCAACAAGGTCAAAATCAATATAGTGAACTTTAAAACTATTAGTAAGCTTATAATCAATAATTTGCGTTTCTCTGTTAACAATAATTTATATGTTCACATTGATTTACCACTTACGTGAAATAAATACAAAAATACTTATCTTCGCTTCTATAAATATGATCAGGGCGTAAAATGATATTACGTGCTTTTTAATGGTGTTGCACATTCGTGATCCGTAACTCGTAATATACAAATGACCGGCAAAATTGTGTAATATATTTTACTCGGATGAAAAAATTTAATTTTTAAGGCATAGAAACAAATGACTGCTATTTGCCGGCAAACTTTTATTAATTACTAGCTGTTTATCACGGCTTCACTCGCGTCAAATTCGGAATAAGAATTTTTTTCTGTCATATATTGCTTTAGGTTACCATAAAGTCCTTCTAACAAATAATTTATAAACATTAGCCATATGAAACCTAATTTTCTTTTATAGATTTCATTAATTATACATTAATAAAATTCCTTTAAACATTATTCTACAGTAGCTATAATGGTTTTATTACTTTAACGCAACAATATTTCTGTGGACCGATTTTGCAATAGAAAAAGGTTCATAACAGTATCGGTTGCAACTGTTACCATAAGAAAATTTCATCAAAATTCGTCCACTCAATTTTGCGTGATTGACGCATAAAGTAACATACAGGTAGATAGAGAAAATTCTAAAAAAAAGTTTTTCCGGCTTTTCATTATCATTTTACACGCTATATCAATCAATCTGTTAAATTATTTGAAATGTATAGAATTTACTCTCTTACAATTGTATTATATGTATAGATAGTATAGGTACCTTACGACTTGGCCCGCATAGAATTCTGAAATGCATGTACAGTATTTTAATGCGTTTATTTTATACTCTTATATTAGGCACAAATAATTGATTTAGTTTTTATTTCATTTCCTATCTAACCTTTTCATCATCATAACTCGTTCGAACATGTTAAATTGATCCCATTGTTACTATCTCTGATATAGGTCACAGGTTTATACATGTGTAATTTCAATAGTTTTAGAGTTGAATTAATTCGTATAGACAGAACGACAAACGGATAGACAAAACATTTTTAATATTAAATTTGTATAAGTAATCGAGTTTAAAACGGAAGAACTATTTAATTTAACTATTTAAAAGCTGAGAATTCTAAAATCACAGAGAGGAATTTTTATTTGTATGTAACAGTGTTCTGTCGTAAAGATATATTCACAAAATTAAAACTTTCATGGTTCTCACTACTATGTGTTTCACCTTTCGTTATGGTGCTTTTTCTCAATATACAAATTTACACTATAGTAGCAAAAGAAGTTCCATTTCAAAAAAAATTTGCGAAATTCCTGACTATTTAGGATCACCACCTACCTCAACGGAAGGATATGTGATAATATTGAATCAGAAGCATATTGATGAATATCCTGCTATTTGATAATTGAGAAATTTACTCCACATTACTCTTAATTCAGATCCCAATTAATATTTATATAGTTACACATATTAATATTTGTGCCATATTCAAACAACTTTAACACTGTGGTTATCACTCGTTACGTTATAACCATGGTGTACATTTAATAATCAACGCAGAGCAAATAAAACTGCCATTAATTAGGGATAATTACATAAAATGCCTTCGTTAGGAAAATGTCTGCTTGTAAATATACTGAAAGTTGGAGAGGTTACCAGAGAAAATAGCTGACAAGAGGCTAATATTTACGATTTAAACATAACTGTATACCGATTTACGGTCCGCAGCGATATGTTCATAGAACACAAATGTATATAGTCGCCATTAAGCTTTTTCATCATTCTAAGGTTTTTGGGTTATATTTCATATTTAAGACTACAACATGATGGCTGTAATGTGTTCATATAAAATAAGTGTACATAGTCACCATTAAGCTTTTTCATCGTTCTAAGGTTTTCGAGTTATATTTCATATTTAAGACTACAACGTGACGGCTGTAATAAAATTGAATTAAATCGAGACATGGAAATTTAAACCGATTTACGGTCCGCAGCGATATGTTCATAGAAAACAAATGTATATAGTCGCCATTAACCTTTTTCATCATTCTAAGATTTTTGAATTATATTTCATATTTAAGACTACAACATGATGGATGTAATGTGTTCATATAAAATAAGTGTACATAGTTGCCATTAAGATTTTTCATCGTTCTAAGGTTTTCGAGTTATATTTCATATATAAGACTACAACGTGACGGCTGTAATGAAATTGAATTAAATCGAGACATGGAAATTTCAGCTGGCAATATCAAATATATTATAAAGCAAAAGTTTATAAATTAGTTACATAATTTTCTTAGACCTCATATTCAAAATCCAATGAAGAAGAAAAAATTTCCAAAATTGGCATAATTTTTCATAATTTTTTTGTTTGTTTTTTCACCACATGTAAACACAAACTGGGGTGTTGTATTTTTCGTGTAACTTTATTTTTCGGTATAAAATTTTAAAAACTCTAAGTAATAATTATCACATAATTTAACCTAGGAGCAACCATAAAAATGATCGGTATAGAATTAAGTTTACAATGCTTAAAGCCATGGAATTTACCCTATTTTGGAAAATAACCATAATATGTGGTGACGAATAAAATTTTCGATGCTGGCACATTATGATTGTAATAACTTGACACTACAAATTTTATGAAAAATATAACTCTCGGTTAGTAAAGGCATCATATATGTATTTAAAGTTATATTTTATATCCTTTTTTATTCCAAAGGGTCATAAGTGAGAAGAAGTAATCTTAATAGTTTACACGTAGAAAGTATGTATGCATTTAGAAATCGCCAATATTGCGTACTAATTTTGGCTTATTTCATTTTTCTTGCTGACAGCCAGATGCGGCATTTCAGCCTATTTTAATGATCGATTCTCTAGTTTGAAAATATTTTCATACAATTTCTGATTTATTAATCGCCTTCGTTTGGCATGAAGTCAATTTTTATTGGCAAAATAAATAAATTAATAATTCAACTTTTTAGTCCCGTCGTCGCAATATCAGGTTTATACTAAGGACACTAGTCGACTAAATGTCGCAATATCAGGTTTATACTAAGGACACTAGTCGACTAAATGTCGCAATATCAGGTTTATACTAAGGACACTAGTCGACCAAATAAATTATTCTACAAAACTAATTAGTATTCTTCAATTCAATCGTAGAAATAATGCTTCTCAGTTCGAATTTGATATATTTAACAAACTATTTCCAGACAAAATGAACAGGTATGCTTCTACAGACGATAATATTTAGATAAGTCCATTTATTATGTCTCAATTAACTTCTATGTTATGTAATCGTGATGATTTAATAAATTACTTCGAGCAAAATAATTAAAGTTAACAATTCATTGAGTTTCAAACGCGGTTTGTAGGTCGACAAGAACTTAACTAATGACCGAGTGTAAGTTAAGTTAATGTAAGGTAGGTCGGAATATTGATTCGAGCTTTCCGTCACTGAAAGTCAACATGACCCCAGCTATAGATTATCATCAGGTTTGATCCAATTGCGTCTGAAATAATTAATGTAGGGCATTTTTCCTTGTATTCGAGATAAAGGTCAACATTGATAAAGATTTTGGTTTAGATTGTTCGCTCGAATTCGGTTTAAAAACAAATGTTTAAGTTATTATAGCTTTGTGGTGTAAATAAGTTGTTGACATCTGGGGATATGTTTTATTTTCGCGTATTCAAAATTATTAAATAATGTATATGCTGGGAAACACGTATTTGCGGGTAAGAGTGTATTAAACGATGATAACTAAGTTTTTCAAGTATTTTTGTTTTTAGGGACCGAGAAGTTATATTATTTTAAATATTAGCCTCTTTTAAATATTAGATGCTGATATGTATTGTTTTGTTTTTATTTAAGACTATGTTGAAGAAAACAATATCTGATGCTGATGTGAAAGAATTTTTGGCTATACCATCAGGAAGTGAAGATAACAAAAACTTTCGGAAGCTGAAAGTTATGACGACATTGCAAAAATAAGATACGTGAACCAGATTATTGAAGCTCAGTGATACATAGTTTGGGTTGTCACCTAGTTTGTATGACTCTCCTATTATTAATACTGGAAACGGCTGCACTGAAAATATCCAACAGCTATCAATCCCTCAGTCTAGTACTTCAGAGTCAGTCATTATATCACGTTTAAATAGTTTCTTCAACTGCATCAACTGCCACAGTACGTTCATCCTTTACTATAGTCCTAAATAAAAAAACACAAGTCAAAGCACCTATACTTATCACCAAAAAAAGAAGAAGGAAAATTATTTAGAAAAGAGCCTCAAATTGATTGCCCTCAATTTGGCGGGAACATAAATTTAGAACCCCTGTTAACAGAACTCGAAAGTCCTCTACAATTCTTTTTATATTTTTTATGACGATATATTACGTTATATTATAGAAGATATGCATAAATGCAGCATCCAAAAAAGCTCTCCAAATTCAACCATAGAATTAAAAAAAGTATGTGTATATATATATATGTATATATATATATATTATTTAAGGTATGCCTAATATATATATAACACATGCTAAGGTTAGGTAATGGGGCAATACCTATAAGCAGACATATCCATATATATAAATATATATATATATATATATATATATATATATATATGTATATATATATATATATATATGGATATGTCTGCTTATAGGTATTGCCCCATTAACTAATCTTAGCATGTGTTATATATATATATATTAGGCATACCTTTGGTGATGGACACAATGCCTCTTGACCAATTTCAAAAAATTCGTCAGTTCTTATGTTTCAAAAACAACACCACGCAATCACCTTCAGATTCTGTAGGTTTTGATCGTTTCCAAAAAATAAGGCCTGTATTGGAAACCATAAAAGAGAAATGCTAAAATATACCGAAGAGAGAATAGGTGTCCGTGGACGAACAAATGCGCGCAACGAAAGTTTCCAAGTTTTCCAAGCAATATCTTGCAAAGAAACGACACAAGTGGGGTTATAAGCTGCTGATTCTTTGTGATGATCACGAATATATTCGGAAACGGAGAATAATCCAGAGCTGTGACATGAAAATGAGCCTGACTTCGGTGCAAGCGGCGATTAATATCTCAAAATCGACAATACAAATTGTTCTAGCAAGATCAATACCTTAAAATCGCCAATACAGGTTGTTCTTTGATAATTACTATACTTCTCCAAAATTAATTTCATATCTTGCGAAAGAAGGTATAGTCACTCGGAACTGTAAATAATGGCCGTCTTGGAAAATACTTGAAAATTTCATCTCTAAAATATTTGGAAAGTAATAAAAAAGGTAGAGATTTTTCAGAAGAATGCGTAGCTGATGTTGAAGATAAAAAGCTTGTAACAGTAATGTGGTTTGACAATAAGCCAGTTGTCTTATAATCATCTTTCGTGGGAGGTTTTGCAAGAAGCACAGAAAAAGAAAAAAATATATATATAAATGTGTATATATATATATGTATATATATATATATATATATATATATATACATATATATATATATATATATATATATATATATATATATACATATATATATATACATATATATATACATATATATATATATATATATATATATATATATATATTCTTACCTTTATTTTATCATCTTCTCGATGTTATCGCCATAATAATATACAAAAGATTTGGAGAGTCGAATCAAAACTCCAACGCCACCGAAACAAAAAGAATTTCGATTACGAGTGGCCAAAAGTCTATGTAAGTTTGGCTTATCGCTTTTTAGAAAAATGGCTCGTCCGTCATCGTCATCAGATGATATAACTGCAATGAAGAAGAAAAAAGCTCATACAGCAAAGTTTCCTTTTTGTGAAGCAAGGTGAGATAAATTTCAGCACTTTTCTTTACTGAAGCTAAAGCGACAACGCTGTAAGTATCCTCAATGTAAAGAAAAACATATGTTATTTGTGAAAAGTGTCGAGTTGAACTTTTGTCTAAACAAAGACAACTGTATCCGTAAATTTTACAAGTAAATATTTTTATTATTGTATACGAACATTGTTTAATTTTTTTATGTTTAAAAATTAATTTTTTAATATTGTGCATGTGTGACTCCTGATTGTCAATCTTGTCAATTATTCTTAACTAATAACAAATATTAATGTTAATGTGTGGAGTATTACATACAGAATGAAAGAATTTTTTTCTACATAAACACTTTGATTTGTTTATTATTTTTCCTACAGACTAGACTGTAAAAATTATATTATAAATTTTTTTTAAAAATAAGAAATCATGAATTATGGGGTTAATTTAAAAAAGGCAGTTATTTATACTATCTCATAATTATAACTTACAGCTTAATATAGCAAAATATATTAGTACTTGTGGTATAAATAAATGATATTTATAAAATAAACCAGGGTCACCAAAATAATCCTGATAACAAAATATGTCTAAAACCGGTTCAATTCGTGTCAGATCTTGTATTATTTAAGGTTCCGTAGTCAATTTATGAAGTATTAAACTATACCTATTTCGTAAATTCTCATGTCTTGGTCATATGTGCCGATAAAGCAGATAGCAGAATAAGGATTCTTATACATTGGCAATTGAATCTGCTATTGAAATTCACTTTATGTATTTTATTAAAAATTAGATATTACAAAATGTATTTTTATAATTAGTATTCATTTATCTGAATTACACTAGCAAGCTCAGTCGTCTGTAATTTTCATCTGCGTTATTTCCGCATACGTCATATTTTTTTAACAGTTCCAAGACTAATGAAGTTAGAACACTCGAAATAGTTTTCTTTGAACCTCATAAAAATGTATTTTAGATATTTTTCCAATTTTTCAAGAGCCTTGTATTTAAATAAAGGGGATGAAATAAACTGCATACGACAAAGAAGATGAATACTTCGTAAACGGGGGTAAAAATACAAAGAGGTAAATAGATCTTAAACTTCATTTTAAAAGAACTTTCTGACGATATTCCACATATTGGTTACGCTACATTGGTTTTTTATCCCCACTTATAAATAACTGGAAGTACTTAAATAAAAATATTATTTTTTTATTTTTTTGATATAGCCAAAATTATTGCTTATTTTAAACCAACAGTTGTAAACGATTTTATACTATATGAGTTACAGTCGAAGATGTATACTTATATTTATTTATACTACAAACTACGCCAAAGTTACACTCAATCTGTAATCTTGTTAACGATTATGTAGTTACATATCATTTTCAAAACGTGACGGTTTATTTAAAATTAGAAAAAAAGAATAACTAATTACATTTATAAGACAATTTGACGATGTTTTTCCTTGTTTATACTGTTTATACTTTAAAATTTAGCGACAAAATATAAATTTCAAAAATATGCGCATTTTAAATTTAATATACCCTGATACCTAACTACTTAATCTAAAGTCATCCTAAACCAAAAAAATAAAACAACAATTCAATCACAAACACCACATATGCTAAAAACAAAGCAAAACAAAAGTTGATGGTATGATATGCACCGATTCCTACTTCTTAAAATCTAATAACACTTTGGTCATACTGTAACTTATGTTAGACTCGTTGGCTTATATAATGCACGCATTTTGCCCCGAGAGTTAATTTTCACAATGTTGTAACAAGACTACTGTAAAACGATTCGACTTGCTAAGCTTCATAAGATGCAACTAGCGTTTATTAGACATTTATCAAGGATGGCGAAAAATGGTATTACAAACGAAAATGTCATAAATAGAATATAATTTAAGGAAGTTGGTATTTTTTGAGAAAATAAAAAACAAACAATTCGGCGATTTACGAATGAGAAAGGCAGAGAATAAAATCGGATTTAGGATAAAAATGTTTAACAAGGAAACGGATATCATCATAAAATCGCACATTATATTGTTAAAAATTGTTCATGAGAAATAAAAATACCTTAAGGAGATTATATAATAATTCATTAGTTTCGATCGTTTTTGAATGTGTGACCATTGATAAATTGAATTAACAGTACTTGTTAACTAAAAGTGACATTCATTCCGTGTTTTGTGCAAGTGAATATGTTGTCAGCTTTTTCGAATTTGAATATTTCGTCGATAAAAACCACGTAGAGACACATCGATTATTATATGGGATAAAATCTCCAAAAACGACTACAATATTAGTCAATCTCGATCGTTTTTGAATGTGTGACCATTGATAAATTGAATTAATAGTATTTGTTAACTAAAAGTGACATTCATGTTGTATGTTTGTACAAGTGAATATGTTCTCAGCTTTTTTGAATTTAAATATTTCATCGATAAAAGCCATATAAAGGTACATGAATTATTATATGGGATAAAAGCTCTAATTAATTTCATCATGTCTGTTCCAAAATATGCATGGAAATAGCATATATAAGCTGTTATGAAATATAACCTATCTTTCTAGAAAAGAACACAAGTTTTCCCACTTGTCTAATGACGATTTAAAGGAAAAAGAGTTTAGGAGTTCCTCATTTTCATTTTCTTTTTGTAAGGGTGTCGTATTATTCCTTCATATCTAGGCCTAACACAATGTGAACTTTTACCTGTTTTCTTTGCGAATAAATTATATTATTATGAACATTTAGCATTTTATACTCCAGTAAACAAAAAAATCTGTATTTAATTTTGTTTCCTAATGCAGATTAATGCGATAGCTAGGATGGAAAATGAAATAGGATCATTTTCGTATTATTTATATGATTATATATCGTAATTTCACAAATATTAACATATGTTAATTCGAAGCAAGAAAATTATACCAAAGAAAAAGGTTGCTCTTTGTTTGAAAAAGAACAAACTATATTGAGAATAATTTTGAAAACATCAATTAATAAATAAATTATAACTCGATTTGACACTTGACATTTAAATTGATTTCGTTTAAAATAACTGGCATTTCATCTTTTTACCCTTCTTCTACCTTTCAAGATTTTCAGGTGGGCTATTAGCAATCTTTTATTAGTAATCTTTGTTAATAGCCCACCTGAAGATGTTGTAATACAACGAACCCTAGGACGTGGTAAAGAAATTAAAGAAAGTAGAAATAATACTACATCACTAATTTTATTTAATTGTGAACAGATTTTAGTAAACAAATGTGTATATATACATATGTGAGTAATACATAATGGAATAATTACAAAGTAATTGTTTTTCAAAAGAATGAAGGCAAACATAATACAAAATGAAAATATGTATATTGAATACATTCAGCAAAAAGAGTTTTGTTGATTGTGTTTTATCTACCTTATAAAATAATTAATTTATGGCTTTAAAAACTAAAATACACATTTAGATTATTTTACTGCTCACAAATAAAAAGAACCCATCGTTTATCTTCTCTATAATACGACCCAATTGGTTATAATAAGTAACCAAAAAACTTATAGGTACAAATGAAATGAGACTAAACTCATTTTGTTCACTGTTGGCCATTGACCACTTCCCTCCTCCATCATCATAAAAGCTGAACATTATATTATCATATTGTCAGTATAATTATTATACTGTCAGATGTACTATTATATTTTCACCAGAATAGTATAAATTTACGAAGTTTCAAATTGATACAATGATTACAAGTGGGTGAAAGTCGACTTACTATGTTTACACGCAAATAAATTTAAGAAACGTATATTAAAAACTGTGCCATATGTTGCTTAATCCGGGTACTACATCGTTTGATGATGTATTAAGTTTAAAACAAGTAACATTAACAAATGACAAATTATTATGTACCTTTATATAAAATTATAGAAATAATTATATATATATATATATATATATATATATATATATATATATACATATATATATATATATATATATATATATATATATACATACATGAAAACGTCGATACTATACCTCGATTGTACGGCCTATAATGTATATTTCTTTTTGTATCCGAAATTTAAATTCAGGGGAAAAGTGAATTAATAAAGACAAATAGAGGTCATCGTTCTTTAACTGGTTTATGAAAGTGACATTCCAGATACGTATTTAAAGATAAAAGAAACTTCGGCGCAGATGTTTACAAAGAAGAAGGGTATAATTTGAAACCAACAAGACCGAATAATTTCCAAATTATAAAGGTAACAATTTATTTAAAAGTTTGAAAATTTTCTTAGCCAACTTTGTCTACAAAATGAGTAAAATAAAGAATAGCAGCTACTAGAGGGACAGTTGATTCAGAAAATATTTGAAAATATGGTTGAAATGATTCCATTAATGGATTTTATTAACTGTTACACAACATTAGTAACATATAATTATATCAGATAACACTAGTAACAGATAATAAAATACTTCAACAAAATCATCATAAAACACATTATTGTATTTTATTTTCTATTCCATCTGTACATTGTTTTTTCGCATGGTGTTAATTAGTAAATATAGTTTCACAATATGATAGTGTTGTGTGTTTTGAACAAGAAATATTTTAACCATAGTTTTTTTTACATTTAAACGGCATAAGAAATCTGTGATACAATATATATTTATATGTATATATATATATACATATATATATATATATATTTATATATATATATATGTATATATATAATTCAAAATTTCATGCCAAACAATTAGAAAATGAAATATTTATAAGAACTGACTTCAAAAAAACTAGCTGCAAAAAATTTAAAAATATTTAATTCGGAGCAGTTATATAAGTATAATACCCAAGATATTTATTCTTATTATTATTTATTATCACTTTAAATACTTTTAAAGAATTTACAGTCATAGTAGCTTGAGGTTTCGACTATATATGAATAGCCCTCTCAATTTTAGGAACTGGTGTTATAGAATAAATATGAAAAAAAATTTCTGGTCTGTTTAATATTTTTAAATTATTGCACAACAGTGCACCGAGCTGCCGTGTGTTTTGAAATCTCATATAGCGAGAAAAGCTACCAATCTTATCTTTTTGTCACTTTGGTTAGCCAATATGATCGATACTCAAAAGCTATGCAAATTGAAATATCATTAGCAATTAGAATTCCAAATTGGTAGTTGCAAAAAAATAAGAAAATACATATCACTTTCTGTACAGAAATTTATCGCTTACTTTATCGTCCTATATAGCCCAATATAGCACTAGCATTCTATGAATTTATATGGTATTCGCGCTACAAGTACTGTTGATATAGCGATGCACTGTTTATCAGTATACCCTAAACGATCACAGGCTTGATGTAATGACTCAAATAAAATTGAAACGCTATTATTTAAATTAACAAACCTGATATTTTTTGGTGAGCAATGGTTTCAAAATGCGTATGTGGAACGATATATACAACGGAGTTATTTTCGGCGATTTTAATAATTCGTGAAATATTATATTCACGATTCAGTACCATATAGATTATGGAACTGAAATTGGGTCTTAAGTCAAGATGTAAAATATTGTTTCTTTAATATTTAAGGTTTGGAATTTCTTATAGTAGTCCACATTTTCCCTCGTGTCGCCCACCACTAGTAATTTACTTTGTTAAAGGCAACGGTGATTGCTTGGCTAATTCGACCTTGTGCAAAAGAAATAACTTGACCTTTACACCAGTTTATGCTAAACCGCTTACTCAATGATATAAATGGTATAATTCTTGATAAAATCCTTTGCTCTATATCCGGGAAATTAGTGAATTATGGAGGAAAAGTTATTGATTTCATTTTATTTCGAGATGCCTGGAAAGGAACTTTTCTCTGTTTCAAGCCAGCGAAGCATCAAGAACATGCTGTTCTCTTCCCCATCGTAACTTGCTTTTGTGGTGCCAAAAGTAAATGTGGTCCTATTTCCGGTGAGCTACTATGTACAATAATTTTCTACAAACTGCACAAGGTGCGTCAGCAAATTGGTTTATGGTGTTTAAAATTTTGTTTATTGTAAACTTTGGGACATATATCGTGCCCTCGTCAGTCTGTTTTTCCGCTTCTCATAGGACCCGTTGGCAAGACTATCACGTACTAAAGACAGTCTGTGTTCACGCTGCTCAGCGGATTTATTGGCAAGCCAATCGTGTGTTAAATTGAGTCTGCGCTCGCGCTGCTTAGCGTACTCGTTGATAAGACTGTTACGCAGCAAAGCCACTTAACACTCGTACAAATATGCATTTCGACTGACCACTTATGACAACGTGTACCTTCACGTGTGTGCCCGTTCGGTTTTTTTTATATAACTTCGGATTACTCGGCAATCATAGATGTTCTCGCCAATTCCACCTACCTGCGCTGTGTTGCGCCGCTTTGGTACTTACATCGACTGTAATAGTCGGGTATCTCCCGTTCGTCGGAGATTATGATCGAAGTTATGACCAAAGTAGATGGTTTGACGGAAAATTTTTCTTCTTATTCAATTTAAAGACGTATTGCTACAATATACAATACACAATGTTCGTGGATAGTAAATTGGTCCTGTTTTAACGTATAACAGTTATAGATAATTATGCTATTAATTCTAATATAATTCTTATAAAATATTCACATCTATTAACTACTAAAAATTCTAAAATAAAATATTTAAAAAAAAAAAGGACGTCAATAAAAGTAAAAAACCGACGTCAATTAAAATAAAAATATATTTAACTCAATATAGATAACTTCTTCACAATAAATAACTAAGTTACTTATTTTTGAAGCCGGTGTCGGCACTGTCGACCGACTTAAACAAATTTATAATTTTACATAATTTTTAATTTCACACAATTCTAAATTTCTAATGTACTCATAGCACAAAATAGTTTTTAATATTATATTTTATATTTCTTATGTTGCTTGGCAGAGCTGGCACCGACTTCAAAAATAAGTAACTTATTTATTTGATGTGAATAATTAGTTTTTAGTACCTACTTTTTGAAGTCGTTTTTTTGTTAAAAATATGTTACACACACACACATATATGTATATATATACATACATACATATATATATATATATGTGTGATACAAATTTACATATATATGTGTGTTTTATATATATATATATATATATATATATATATATATATATATATATATATATATATACGCATACGTACATACTCGTACATGTTGCATCGCTGATATCTTATACCGCTTGACAATAAAAAAAAACTATGGTTAAACTATAACTCTTGTTAAACTGTCATATATTGTAGTTACTATTTAAAACTTGGGAAAAAAATGATGTATAATATAAAATAAAATACCACATATTTTACATAACTATATTTTTAATAGATAATAAAATACTGATGAAATCATTTCAACCACTTATTTAAATATTATCTTTATCAATTGTTCCTCTAGCAGATGCTTCATTATTTTACCATTTTATTTACCTTGCTTTCTTGTTTGCTTGTTTGTTTGTTTGTCAGGCCAAAATTTTGCAAACGGTTTTAGCTTTTTGTCTTGTCTGTTTATTTCTGAGTTCGGCACAAATGAGAATATCCATGTAACTAATCTAATCCACGCCCACGTCGAATTTTGTATCATAATGAAATTTAACGTCATTTACCTAATTGAGACTCCGAGAATATATAGAGATAGACCGACTAACCTAAAAACTTTCATTAATCTTAAGTAGGTTGTTCAGAAAGCGAACTTTGTTTCAAGTGACAAAAGTACAATTTTATTTAGTAGAAATGCGACTTAGAGGAGTCAAAATACGCGCATTTGGTATTTTATAATTTGTTCATCACATATAATTCTCGCAAAATAAAGCGGGTTTGTTTTATCATAACATATTACTTTCAGCAACTTAATAAGTAATAGAAACATCTTGGCTTGCTTGTTTTGCAACATCTGCATTTAAAAATTATGGAAAAAATTTTATTTAAAAAAATCAAATATGTATTTATAACTTTGGACAATGCATAATGCTTTGTTCAAAATAGTAGTTTGAGTATTTTTTATTTCACAGTCATTATTAATTGTATATACAAAGGTCCGTTACAACTTGAGTCTAGCTGTGAGGCGCAGGCAACAATCTCTGTCCAGCTACGTGGACAGAGAGAGTAGCAATACTGCTAAGTCCGAGACTATGCTCCAGCAACATCTTCTACTCTAGCCTAAATATATAATAATAATCTCTACGTCGTAGTTAACATACTAACTTTTATATAAGCTCGAAAGACCGGTACAGCTAGAAGGATCTGATAAGTTACGTCAAAACACAGAGTTATCATAATTGGTGAGTTCCGAAATTAAGTATTTCTGACTTTTATAATGGCGCTGGATTTTTGTACTTCATGTGAGTAGATTTATTATAAATTGCTTACTTACACGGAGTTCACTGAAACTAAATTGAAAGCGATGTACTCTAGAATTCACAAGCACTTTTAGTGCAATGTCTGCGTAGGAATGAGTATATTATTTGATATGTTTTGTAAATCTGGCTGTGATTAAATTATATAAATTTCATGCAAGACCAAATCGGTCTCGCTAATCTTTTAAAACTGACCTAAGTAAACACTGATCGTAAAATAAACTAGAAGTATGTTAGAACAGACTGGGTAGTATAAGTTGACTCGCACTTCGAGGGTCCAAAAATTATTACTCTGGAAATTTCTCGCCTTTCTACAACCATTGATATGACATTTACATTTTTAAAGTAATTTTACTGGCTGCATTATTAGTTTGTTTTTATAGATAAGATTTATTTCATTCCAATAAATATTTTTTTAGAAGCATAGCGATAGTTTTCCAATAAGTTATACTTAAGTTTTAATTATCCTATCATAGTTAATTTTTACACAATTTTCACGTAATTAGTTTTAAAATTGAAAAGGGGAGGATTTTTTTGTGTTATATTTTTAAAAACATCTCATAAATTGTTTGACATAAAATGCCTAAATAACTGTTATTCATTAAACAATTCTAACGTATGCCCACGATAGACGATAGAAGTGAAAACCTCTAGTTTTATTATATATATATATATATATATATATATATATACATATTGTTTTAAATATATTTATTATTTTTATTTTAAAATACGATAACATACGCGTATTATAATAAATTATACTCAAATAAGATATTAATCTAAAAGTGAGCATGGTGCGCCTAAAAAGTAATTCACTTAGCCGATGCCGAGGGGAGCCAAATTTACTCGATTTAGCATCAACGACCCGAGCGTTGCGATTGAGTTTCATTCGCTGCTCAGAAAAAACAGCGTGTAGTGCGCCAAAAGAAGTTTTAACTTTAATAACCTTTTCCTATCGTTGATTTACACTTACAATTTTGATTCTGTCAAAACTTACATCAAAATGTATTTTAGATTACCAATTTTTTTAATTATCCAGATTAGTTCTTTTTAGGGTAAAGTTCAGCTTTAATACCAAGCTTTAATGCAAGCTTTAGCATTTAATGCAAGCTAAAGTTCAGCTTTAATACCAATTCTTTTGGCTAAACAGTAATCTGTTTAGCCAAAAGAATTGGCTATGACAGACACAGAATTTCGTACCTAAAAGGATTCAAGCAAAGTTCTACTGTTGTGAGAACATTACGTCGGAACGGAATGTGCTGTAGAGTTAAACATTAAACGGATTAAATTTAAAGTTGTCCCATACATGGTGGGAATGAAAGGAAGGAAAATGCATTTTTACTGCGTGTCTTAAAAGCATCTTCGTTTAAAAGAACTATTCGGACAGAGTAAAAATGAACCCTTATACTTCATCAAGTGGTGTGTCCGTTTCTTTGTCACACCCTCTTAGTTTTTGCAGTTTTGAATTCACATTAAGAAATGTTGCTAGATTATGCATTTGATAAAACTCTCAATAAAATAAAAAAATCCTATTTATTAAAGTACCTCCACTTATTAATGAGTGGGGATTAAAAACCACTTTAGCATACCCCGATGTGCGGGATGTAGTCGGAAGGTTCTTTTGAAATGAACTTTATGATCTATTTCCCATTTAATATTTTTTTTATTTCCATTTACGATGTATTCAGCTTCTATGTCGTTTGAGATCTGTCTCTCTAACTCCATTTGTGTTATTTGTGTTTATCAAGATTTTATTTAATAGTTCCAAAACTAATGAAGTCAAAATACTTGCAATAATTTTGTTTGAAAATACTCATCAAAATACATTTTCGACAAATTTTAAATTTTTTAAACAGTCTTGTTTGGTTTTCTTTCCAAACAAGACTGTATAAAAATTTTAAAATTTGTCGAAAATGTATTTTGATGAGTATTTTCAAACAAAATTATTGCAAGTATTTTGACTTCATTAGTTTTGGAACTATTAAATAAAATCTTGATAAACACAAATAACACAAACGGAAATTACTACACGACTGAGCTTGCTGGTGTACTACAGATAAATCAACACGAATTACTAAAATATATATTATAATATCTAATTTTTAATAAAATACAGAAGGCAATTTTAATAGCAGGCAGGTTATTAGAATCTCCTACTATTTGCTTTATCGGGATATATGACCGAGACATAAGGATTTGAAATATAGACACAGTTTGATATATTATAAATTTACCATAGAATCTTAACTTGTACATGATACGACACGAATTTCACCAGTTTTAGACACATTTTGTTATCATGATTATTTTCGTGAGCCTGGTTTCTTTAAAAATATCATTTGTTTTAACCACAAATACTAATACACTTTATTATAATTACTTGTAAGTTATGCCTACAAGATAGTCATAATATAATCGATAGTAAGATTGCGGTTCGAGTAATTAAACACAGAGCTTACAAGATCCTAAAAATTAATCTCTGAACTAAACTTGGGCTAACAATCTACAAACAATCAGACCGACAAAAATCCTACTGATTCTGTAGCGATATTGAATTTACTATTAAATGCTACGGAAAAAAACATTAATTATTCCAGGCACAATTGGATTAAACCTGATTGTAATCTAAAGCTGAGGTCACTTTGAACTTCAGTGATGGAAAGCTCAAATCAATATTCTGACCTACCTTACATTACCTTAACGTACACTCGGTCATTAGTTAGGCGCTCGTTGACCTACAAACCGCGTTTGAAACTTAATGGTTGTTATATTTATTTAGTATATATTATATTACGTCTTATTCGAAGTAATTTATTAAAGACCACGATTATCTAATACAGACTCGATTTGAGATAAAATGAATGGATTTATTAATTTCACTGTTTGTGGCAGCATCATGGGATCAGCGGAAATGGTTCACTAAATATATCAAATTGGAATTGAGGGACATTATTTCTGCGGGTGATTTGGAGAACATTGGCTAGCTTTATAAAATAGTTTATTTCATCGCCTAGTGTGCTTAATTTGTATCTGATATTGCGACGATGTTGTCGAAGTAAAAGGTTGATTTTTAAATTTAAGAGACATTGTTTGAAGCAAAGACAATGAAATGGAAAAATACGGCACTCCAGTTTGTGCATATGTGCGGTAAAAAAACAAATAATAAATTTATGAAAAATCGCACCAATTTTGGAAATGTTACCTATTTCATTGAATTATGAAAATATGGTCTAAAAGTTACTTTAAAAAATTATGTAACTAACGTTATGGACTTTCGATTTATAATGTATTGCGAGCTGAATTTTCTGTCTCGATTGAAATCATTACTGCCACACTCTTGCAGTCATAAATATGAAATATAGCTCAGAAACGTTAGAACGGTACATAGTTATAGATATTTAAATCTTTCATATTATCGTCTTATCAGCTATTTCCGCTGGCAAACCCTTCGACACTTTTTAATATTTACTGGGGCGAGTAGACATTTTCCTAAGGGAAGCATTTTTATGTAAATCCCCTGATTGATGACAGTCTACTCGTATTTGCTCTGCGTTAATTATTGACTGTACCATTACGTAACGGTACTTAGAATGAATTAGCACGAATATTAGGAAATTATTTACGCATTTGTTAACTGAAATATGAATTAAGAGTAATGTGTAGTAAATTTTTTAATTTTAATAGCAGAATATTCATCAATAGGTTTCTGATTCAATTTTATCATATCTTCACTTGTTGAAGTAGGTGGTGATCGCCGATTATAATGCTACTCAGTACTCGAAATTGGCTAAATTTTTTGAACTGAAACTTTATTACCTACTTTAGTGTAAGGAGATGTATTGAGAAATGACACAGTAACGAAAAGTGAAACACATCGGGAGAACGAAGGATAGATAAAATTACCATAATCACTGTTAGTTAACATTCACATTATAACAAAACTAACAAATGGTACATGGTTGAAAAGGACTTTTAAAACTCACAAATGTGTCTAATTTTTTTTTATCCCTTGTTACAAGAAATAATCCTATCATAAATTGTATTTCACCATGTATGTCCATAATATTTATGATATCTCCATTCAGCATAATTTTATTTTGATGGACATTTCTTTCAGGATTTAACTTTACATTTTAGGACATTCATTCTAAAAACTTGCTAGTTAAATAATTAATTAATATTGTTTTTATGATATGATGTAGGCAGGTACGAATCATCTAAATGAATCGTCTAAACTAAATACGTAGATAAGGTTGAACAACAAATATATTTTTTTAAAGACGTTTAAATTGAGTTATCTTTCTGCTAGATCATGGCGCTATGTTTTTAAAAACAAAAAGTTTAATACTGTAAGCTAATTAGGTTTATCTAAAAAGTCAATCAGCTAGCGTCATATTGTTTCGAAAAAAAACTTCGACAAAATTTTTTTTTCGGAAATCATTGTGCCAATTCAAAGATAGGTTTTTGGATAACCTGAATACAAAATATTTGTCTTTCGTGTACTTTTCCTTATAAATATATTTTTTCAACATTATGAACAACGTAAATAAATAAATATTCTACGAAATTTATCTTAATGACTGACGCTTGCTATCTGCGTTATTTCTTTGACATTAATTATCAAAATACTACATATCCATTATAATTAATTTTCGTAGTTAAGACTTCATTATGTATTTATTAATAGTCTATTAGCCCAATATTATTGATGTATTACAGTATGGTAGAAATAAATTTTAAAACGATATTGAAATACGCGTAGCCAAATAATTAAATCCACCTTTAACTTCACTGCTTTGTACTTTTCATTACTTTTAATAATAAGAGGCATGTTCGTTAAAATTGAATGTTTTTACTAAAATAGGATCATAAGCAACTGTAGATAATGACATCATTAAACATAGTTTATAATAATGTAAGGTTAGATAAAAGTAGGATCATTTCTAAATATTATAAACATGATGTGATTTATTTTAAAACACATTTTCGTTTAATCATAATCATTAACCAGCAGAAATGTCAAACAGAAAGTTAATAGAATTAAATGGTGCATTTTATCTACATATAACGAGTTATTTAAATCATAATATTAATATCTCTTTCATGTTCTTTTAGTCGTTTGCATTTGAAAATTCTTTGAACTGCAACTTATTTTAAATCTAATGATCTTTGATTATATTCTGAAACATGTAGCTAAAATGTTTATGGAAAATTATTTTTTTTAAATATCGCCACATTTGTATTTGTAATCGTATTATTAGTTTTAAAGTGATAAAATTGATCTAGGTATACTTACATATAGTATTTTTATCCTTAAATCGTTCACAATTAAATTAAACTACGTGATGTAGTTTCTTTAAGTACTTTACCGCAACCTAGGTTTCATTGTATTACAACTTCTTCAGGTGGGCTACAATCTTTGCTGATAGCCCACCTGAAGAAGTTGTAATATAATGAACCCTAGGTCGTGGTAAAGAACTTAACGAAAGTAGAAAAAATACTACATCGCAATGAAACTATCATTTAATTGTGATTAATGAATTTATTCAATACCTTAATAACGACAAATATATTCAATACCTTAACTCGTTATAAAATAATATTAGGTGTATTGTTTCATATCGTAACCGCTACAGAATAAATTCCTAATAACAAAAATGTGGCTTTCAAGAAAATTATAAAATTAAAATTGATCATAAATAATGAAAATTATGAAAAGTTTGAGAGCAATTGAGACGTTAATAGGGTAGGAAATATTTGACAGATATATTCAAATTGTTTATCTCATAATTACAGAAAATAGAATTAAAAATGTGTGATACCAAATAATATATCGGATCCATTTTTTTTCTACATTGACTGTTAATTTATTCTTTTGTACCGTGCAATGTAACGACCAATGTTGCAATGATTTATTGCAATTATACTCGGTAGTTTAATATTATGAAAAACCAAAAGGTTATCGTTTTTACCACGTAAGATAAATGTGAAAATTATTTCTTACCCTTCTTTTACCCAGAGCTTTGACAAAAGTTTGCAATAAAAATATAAACATTAGGGCAGATACTGCTAGTCCATTTTAAATTTGTGAATATACCTTTACGACAGAACACTGTTGCAAAGACATATTCGATCGTACAAATAAAAGTACCTCTGTGCCATTTTCGAATTCTCAGCTTTTAAATACTTTTTCCTTTTCAAATTCGATTATTGATACGAATATAATGATAAACATTTTTTGTCTGTATATCTCTACGGATGAATTTAACTCGAAAACTACTGAATGTACATATGTAACCCTGTGATCTATATCACAAATAATAATGCTGGATCTAATTTAGTTTTGTTTTGTCGCGTTTTCTCAAACGGATTCGAAGTTATGATTGATGAAAAATTTACGTAGAAAATTAAACAAAATCTCCGTCATAAGGACGTCAGGATAGTGGTGGGATATCGAACAATACAGAAGCCAACAAGGGAATAGGAAAAGTGAGCGCAAGCTTCCCCGTGTGGAATATAAACTAAACTTATTATTTGTACCTAATAAAACAATTCACTTGCATTTCAGAATTCCACGCGGACTAAGACGCAAAATACCGCTAATAATTTATAAAATACTGACAAATAGCAATACTGACAAATAGTCTTTTCATGGCTTAAAGTTTTTTTTTCCTTCGAATAAAGCTATTTATTACCCAATTTTACCACTAATTCATATGTTACAAGTTACAGATCACCAATGTGCAAAACCATTCAAAAAACACGTAATATCACTTTACGATCTAATCCTATGCAGGCGACGATAAGTATGTTTCAGTAATGTGAACATATAAGTTAATATTAATAAATATATGCAAATTAATTATTGTAAGATTACTTAGAATTTGAAGTTGGCTGGTTTGATATTTTCCCGGGTGCTGTAAAATAAGTAAACATTTCAAACTGAAAATGAAACAACTACGCGATACTAATTTTCCCTCGGGGACATCTGAACTGAAAGTATTAAGGTATTAAGCATATCGGCCATCGACAATGTCTTCCCTTCAGTAGTTAATTCCTGCAGATACTTAGTTCCGTTTGATTGATGCCTCTTAATCGACTTGGGTAATTGCATAAATCGTGAAATTAATTACTTGTTTATTTATATCATAAATTTTGCCTTTGGTAAAATTTCGCATTCATCGCTCGTGTTTAATTTGAGTACTGATGGTGGAGATTAATCAACACAAGGTTTTGTCGGTGTATGCGACCCACATACGGTGAAATCGGTTAAATAACTTTGTATTTCCATTTAACGTTTACAAAGAAGGAATGCTATTTTTGGCGAAAAGGTCATTAAATTTTTGAATATGTTTGGCAAATCTTTGCTAATAGCCCGCCTGAACATGTTGTAATACAACGAAACCTAGGTCGTGGTAAAGAACTTAAAGAAAGTAGAAATAATACTACTACACGTAGTTTCATTTAATTGTGAATTTGGCAAATTATAATTATTAGTAAAATAATTATTTTCATGTTTTGGTGTGTTCTAACCTGTATATTGCAAAAAACATATATTTAAATCGTAATGTCATTTAAATTAAAATTTTTATGTGATTTTCTGATAAGAGGAGACTGTATACGTTTCTATATTTCTTTAAATAATTTAAGATAGATCGAAAAGTTATATCTTCATATCTTATTCTACATATTTTGAAATATCCTAGCAATCTTTCTCCACTTCTCCCGAGTAAGCCATGTTTCTTTTTATTGAATGTATTTTGTTTTACATTTTTTATACTAATATTAATTATTTACGGTTTATTAATTAACCGTATTCTTAGTGGCTTACTTATTTAGTTGGTGTTTAGCCGAGTACAGAAATTTAGAAATATTTTTAACAAATAATTCATAATAAATTGCTATATCGAACCATTATCGTATAAAATTCCTTTCAACTTTATTTTCATGTAGCTATAAGGGTTTAATAATGTAATTCAAAAATAAACTGACACATTGTGATTTTCCATTTAAATCGTTACGGCTAAAAATGCCTAACGGTTTCATTATTTCGTTGTTTTAATTCTTGAGAATGTAGTTTGGTCAAAAGGAGCAATAATTGTTTTTATTACTAACCTACTCAGTTGAAGCCAAAACTGAAGATCTGGAGATTATTATGTATATAATTTATAAAACTGAAGATCTAGAGATTCTTTCGTGTAAATTTATGAAAGCTTGTAACGATTAAATAACCATCGGTGAAGATACCATCACAAGTAAACAATGACGTCTCGACGTACATTATTACCGTTTGAAGCGATCCAATGTCAGGTGACGAAATATCAACAAGCATATTAGGCAAATCGAAGGGCCGACACGTTCGGAGCAAGGTAACCGTTTAGTAATGTGATTTTTGCGGCTTGTAAGTACATGAAAATAGGTCAGAGCTCGCACGTGACGCAAGGGATGTGTCGTTTCCGATAGGAAGCCCGGAACAGTATCCCGCTGATAATAATCTGGGGCGTTTTTAAAGCCTCTTGAAATTGGATTGCAAAATCGGTAGAGTAAAAGGAGAAAAGCAAATAAAAAACAAGCTATATTTGTGGCCTATTTACATAATGCCATTACATTTTTAATTTAGTTATGGTAAACAGTGATGACGAACGTATCATGGCTTTATTTTTAAATAGTCCCTCATCTTTAATGTTCCTCGTCTCAAAAGTGAAAACGAGATACTTATAAGATAATTCTTGTGTTCGTCTGTTCTACTGTAACGTTTTTGATCTGTCAAAGACGTTTATTTTTATAAACCGCTTGACATAGAAAAATAAAATTCAGTACAGTAATAAAAATATGAACTCGCAAGTGAACACAAGAGTCTCAGAAATATTCATAGCTTTAACTAGTATATCTTCAGAAATATACTGAAAAATATATTATAAACTTATTCCCGCCCATATTTCCTAAATTACTGAACCCAAAATTATGAAAAAAGGGTTTTTAGACTCTACTAGATAAGTTGCAGGAAATCCTTAACGATGATTCTAAATGTCGTAGTTTTGGGATGTTCACAATAATATATTTTCTCCCTTACTTAATTATAATAGGTTTTATTGAACACTTATTAAGCTGTAAAGTCTATGTAAGTGATAACTACGACAAAGTAATTTCACTTCGAACAGAATCTCCTTTTTCAATCAATTTTAATCTTTTTTTCTAAAAATACCTTTCTTAGATTTATAACAAATTACGGTTTTTTTCTTAATTTTTAGGGTTTCATAGCGAAACAAGGAACCCTCATTACTTTATCATATCGGGCCGTCCGTTTGTCCATCCAAATCTGGATCTCAATTAATGTACAAATGACCAAGTCTAGATCCGAATCTCAATTAATGTACAAATGAACAAGTCAGAAATAAACAAGTCAAGTGTGAATCTGGTTTGCATGTCGATTGATCTGTACATGCTTTGAAGTGAAGTTACTTCATTTATCATAAGTCAGCGTTTACATGGATTTCCTAATGGAAAGGACATTTATATTTATCTATTACGATAAATAGAGGGATATACGTATATATTATCATGAATATCTCAAAAACAATGGCGTCTAGGATTTCACCGCTGCAGTTTTCATATAAACTTTTTGTAGATTTATTAAAACACTGTTGTTTCGTATTTTACATTAAATAGTTTTGGCAATAAGGAAGAGGATCTTCTTTACATCTTGTTTAGTTTATATCTAAAGATATACTACTTAAAATTGTGATAAACTATTTTTCACACCTTTAAAATTAACCCTCACAAGCGTCTCTCCTCTAAAATGTCCATATAAATCTTCTTGAGAGTTAACTGTTGAAATATCAGCGGCTTAATATTCTCAATTAATATACCATATTTTAAGTTTCTACGTCAAGTGATTTAAGAGGAAAACTATGGTGACAAGCGGATAAACGGACATACGAGTGATCTTATAATTATATAGCGCCACATACACCATAGATGTGGGCGAAATTTGAGTTAAAGTTAGGACGATATTAAGAGGCGAAGCTTTTTTTGCGCGCGAGTGAGGTATGATCGATTAATCATCTCCATAGATACCCATTTCGCAATTATTAGGGTATCATAGTGAAACAAATACCCTTACAGTTTCGTCATTTCCATGCGTCCGTTCTTCCCAACTTCTGTCTGTCGGAAGGAAGAACGGACGAACAGACGGACAGACGGAGGGAAGAACGGACGAACAGACGGACGGACGGAGGGAAGAACGGACGAACGGAAATTACAGTTTCGTAATTTCCGTTCGTATTAAAATAAAAAGGGTATTTGTTTCACTATGGTATCCTAATAATTACAAAGGTAAACAATAGCAGAAGCTAAGAATATAGACAAAAAAATCACTCATTGCTTGCTTGCTATATGATTCTATTTCCATATTAAATTTAATTTGAATTAGTGGAATAGTTTTCGGAGTTTTTTGATTTATGTGACTGGAGTAAAAAATTTACAAACATGAACAAAACAAAAATTTCTTCTGAACCATTGATTTTTGCGGAACTAATAATTTGGTAAATGACTTGTCAAGTTGTCCTCTATCTAAAAAACTTTTTGATCACTATGTATGGATCAACCTGTATAAATACTTTTGAGAATTATACGAAATTTTTGCGCCTTTGAATAATATACCAAGCAATATATTCGTATAGATAAAAATAATATACACATTTGTCATTAATTTGAAAAAAAGACTATGCATCATTAAATTTATGTAAATAAACATGAAGGAAATTCTTGTAGTATGATTTCTGCTCGCAATTTAAAGATTAGTTTTACCATCGTCATTAAAAAATACACCAGATACATAATAAGACATCGATTATCGTCTTTAATCACGGTTCATTTAAAAGATAAAACAACATAGACAAAAATTAAAAATAATTTATTAACAGAATAAAATAAAATTCTAATTTAAAAATGAAAACATGACTCCAATACCTACTAACACCAAAGTTAACCATATGTACTTAGATACGTAAATACGATTGCTGAAAAGAACGACAATGAACGTAAAAAACATGGTCCGTGAATTATTTTATAAAGCCAGGGTGACAGAAGGTGTGACCACAGAGAAATACAGACATAGATGGAGCTTTACGGACACAGCTTTCGGACACATAATACTCCTGGGATAACACAGAGCAATCAAAACTTTTTTCATAAAAGTTGTTTCTTATACTTCAATTGGTATAAAAGAGTTTTAGTTATCCTAATTCCACAGGGCAAATTTAATATTTCGTCAATCTGGACCCTTCTTGATTACTCTGAGACAAATACAAAAAAACTCAGAAAATATTCAAAGAACTTTTAAAAGGCTCTAAACTAAATCAATACATTTTATATTTTGCGGGCTTCGTCAATAATGAAAAATAAATATGATTTTAAAGAAACATAATTTTATTATACGTTCCATTACAGAATCCGGAAAGGCGAAGAAACAAACTGGATTCTGTTTTGGTACAATAATGCTTTCAGTCCGTTTATCCAAGTCTTCTCGTTACACATTTAAACATTGTTAACCTAATAAGTGCCTTTTTTAAATTTTTTGACCTAAAACTGAAAATATTTATAATTTGATTTGAAGACGAATCAGTAAGCAAAATGGGATTTGAGAACATTTTTAATCTACATAGGCGATTTAATCTACATATGTGAAAAGGTTGACGAATTTTTCAATTGTTTCTCACTGAAAATTAGGATATTGAAGATCATTAAAGTTGCCATTTTAAAAGTTGCCGGACTACCAGGTTATCATAACAGCCTTGATACTTAAGCACCCGGAGTTTCTGGTCAATATTCAGTAGTTAAGCAAGAAATACTAACTAAGATTTTATCCAACTGTAACAGTTTGCATATAATGACTAATAAAACGCGTATTTTTTTCTTTTTAGGTTTTTCCGTACCTCAAATGAAAAAGGCGGAACCCCTGAAAGATTACTGACATGTCCGTTTGTATGTTTCTCATTGAAGTTTTTCCCAAAAACCGAAAAAAGAAAAAAAAGCAGAAACTCAGAATTCGGCATGGTAATAAGACCTATTAACCCGCGTAAATCTCATTAGCTGACTCAAATTATTTATACGGCAGTGCAAGGTGAGGAGGTATGGGTTATTATAAGGGCGTAAGGACTGGTTATGAGGGTTCCAAAAAAGTTTTCTTTTAACAAATTCGGAAGTATATCGCAGTAATATACTGAAAAATACAATCATGTCATGGGCAATTATTAGTATATAATGAAATTGTAATGGTACTGTGTTATCTTAAATTTAGTACCACAGACATTATAAAACTAATTTCCAGAATTATTCTTTCTGTGTTTAGTCCCTCACTTCCTGTGCATAGTTACCTAGAAATTAAAATTCAGAGTAATATCAATGTATCAATATATTAAAATGTATTCACAACAATGTATTAAGATTTACACTAACTCTTTATTACACAACTACATAAAAATGAGTACCAACAAAACCTTTCTTAGTTGTTAGCTTTGAGTTTATAGTAATAAGCAGAAAACGAAATAATGTTATTTTTTTGCATAATAAATCTTTTGAAAAGTTATTTACATTTAACGTAACCTTATAAAACTAAATTTTCAACATTATATACTTGGTTAAATTCTAGAAATTCAGTAGTATAACTAACCAGTATATGCTATAAAATTGTAAATCTGATCTGCACGGTTAAAGCACAAGATTAACAGGTTTTAAGTTAAATATTTTAACTTTAAAAAGTTAAATCAACACCATACCGATAGTGGGTAAGGCGAGTTGTAGGAACGCGCGTGAGGAGAATGGAAACGGGAGAGTGAACGCAAGTGGGCTAACGCGGGATATAAACTAAACCAATTATTTGTGCTTAATTAAAATGAATGCATTAAAACACTTCACTTAAATTTCGGAATTCTCAGCAGATGAATTCTCCGCAAAACTCAATTTAAAATCCTGGGCCGTATTCGTGGAAAACATAGCAATTCCACGATTTTAATCGACTTATTTAAGTCTATTACCTCCGCGTATACTCTATTCAGCTTAGCAACCCTTAAACCTTAATATCATTAGTGCGATCGTAGTGCAAACAACAGCAGAGCGAGGGAAGCTTTACATAAATAATCAGTCTATTAGCAATAATCCCCCGGTCGCAAAAAGGCGTGCGAGTGTTTGATTCTCTCCTATACACGTGTCAAATGCGATACCCCGTTCTTCACTGATTCTGTGTCAATTCATGCTGCGTCTCACTTCATCATCAATATTGACAGACGCCAGTAGCGTTTGAGCATGCGTCATTCAATCACGTAAAACGTGATAAATTAGGGGCTGGTAGATTTAAAGAAAAGATTACGGAAATCGAAAATGTTAAGTTCCTGCAGCGTTATTTGAAAATATCGCTTTCATTTTATTTGCCCTTTTGATCGATATTTTGTTTTACGTTCTTTATTAAACTTTTCAGAAAAAGATCTATTTCAGTCATTCGTTTATTTAAAAGGTTGAGTGATTAGGAGTTTCTCGTAGAAATTACCGTTAAATCTAAACATATAATAAAATGTTAATAAGGCTGTGTTTGTAGGCGCATCGTGCAAAAACTGTTGGATGAATTTCAATAAAACTTTGCAGTTTTGTATTTTAAAGAATTGGTCAGTATTTGCTATGAAAATATATATGAATATAATTCAACTAGACTACCATTTAGTTAATTAACCGATTATTGTTTGAATAATTGCGAGTGCGTCTGTCTTTTTATAAGCAACCATAAAAAGTGTGTTGTTTCATAATTCTTCGCTAGATGGAGGTGTTCAAATTAAATGTTTTTTTTAAAATTTAATGACTCATTTATATTTAAATATTACTAATTACAGTGCCATCATTATGTGTAGATCAGACTGTAGATTGCTCTACTGAGTGCTTTTTCAACGGAGAAAGTTCGAACATCTAGAAATGTAGCAATTTTTTTCTCGTGTGAAAGAGGTACTAATATTCAAGGGGTGCTAACTTTGCTAATATTCCAATATGTACTATCTAGTTTTAGTAGGAAAAATCTAATGAAACCATAATCGTGTTAGACATTTAAATTAGATAATGTATTTCTTAATACTCAATAAGTAAAACAGGTCAGAGGTAATAATGTATTAGGTTTATATTTTGTTTCTCGGTGATTATAAATTTTAGTTTTGTCCTGATCAGAGTACTTTAGTGTATATTTTTATGTTAAAAGATAACATAAAGTGACAATAAAATTATTTTTGGATTCAGACTTGGAACACTGATGTAAATTTTATAATAGCGTTGATGCTATTCATACTGTGTCTTATTGGCAAATAAGATAGAGCATAATAGTTTAAGTGATAAAATAACTTCATAGCAAGTTAAGTCACTAACAAATGCAACTGCTCATTTTCAGCTGATTCATTGTGATCTTAACTTTTAAGGCATATATTAATATTGTAGTAGATTAAAACAAGTTACAAATTCTTGTTAAATATGTATGTGCTCGACAAAATTAACGTCAAAGTTTGAAATTTCGTTATTCTCGGAAATTTCAATTAAAGATGATAATTAAAAATTGATTCGGAATTCTAATTAATTAAGAATTCTGAAAGCAGAAATCTGAATACGGCTGATATCATCGAATTCAGAGATGCATTATTTGAAGTTCATGTATTAGTTTAACGTTTATTAAAAGTCGAACATATGAAGCTTGGTTGCCAAAACAATATTCAACAATTAGATATTTTGGAGGAATTAGTGGGTGGTTTTTAAGTTGATCAATTAATAAAAAGAAGCTAACACAGTTAAGAGTATCCAGTATTTTAGTAGCACACAGTACTCATAAATGTAATTTACTTAAGGTTTCCAAAATATAATATTTTTAATTAGATATCTTTACTAGAAATCATATTTTTCAAATACTTTATTTGCAACAACAGTCTGTATCAAGTGTTTTGCACCAAGTGGTTTTCAACTTGATCAATTAATATAAATAAACTAACACAGTTAAGAATCTAGTATCTTAGCAGCAAACAGTACTCGTCAATGTAATTTACTAAATGGTATTATTTGGAATTGCGCAATGGACCTTTTTTCAAAAATACAAACTTTTTATTACACATCGTGTCTGGTAATCACACGTTTCACATACTTGATTAGTACCAACAGTCTCTTCATTTATAGCTTTTCTCAAAGAAATTATGTCTAACCTATCTAAGGAAAATATTGTGTTTCTTACTAACAATATTTTTTCCGAGATATATTGTATATTTTAGTTTTTTAAAGGATTTTTTACCCAATTTTTAACATCCGTCATCGATTACAGTAAGCAAAACTAATAAGATTAAATGATAGTTTTCCCTTTTGCCTATTACAGCATATACCTTTATCCTGGCTGCGCCCCCTTTTCACTTCTTATTTAGGATGTTCATTAATAGAAAACATTTTTCTGTTAAAATCAATAAGAGGTCCTAAATTATATAAGCATAATAAAAATGTTTAACCCTCAAATGTATCCCGCGTGCATTATTCCCAAAACTACAATGAAGCAATCGCAAATGCGGGTCAGTATTCGTTAGCGGCCATTTCTGATCGCAAATTTTTTAATCTATGATTTTACTCTATAATATCATATCTTCTTTTATCGAGGGGATATAATTTTAATGGTACGGCTTTTGCACTACTGTTGAAATACACAATCGGTATAAAAAGTGGTAAATTATATTAATAATTTTATCTTAAAATTTTGTAACAGATATACTACATACTTGTGACTGAAATATACTGATTAAAGCAAAATCTAAAACCAGGTTGGTATGAGGCGTGAAATTTGTTGACCGAATGGTAAAAACTACTCAAATTATTTAACGAATATCTAGATCATTTCCTGATGATTAATTGATTGACTGATTTGATCTATAAAATTAAAAAATAATTTTTATAAATGCTATTTTATTGGTTATCCAAATATGGAAGGAAAAAATAAAATTGTTTAGTATTTTCTCTCCAGCGAGATAATAAAGATAAAATAAGATTTTAAAATTACTATATTTTTAAAAATGGTACATTGTTTTTAGGATTGAAGTTCGTGAAATGATTTTTTTCACATAAAATTAATTATAATAAAAACACGGCAAATAAAATTGTGAAACTACAGCGATATTTTCGCACGGTTTATGTGGATTATTCCGCAATCAGCGGATGGTGTATTGCCCGATTTCTCAAAAATTAAGTTGCAGCAAGTTGAGGTCGATGTCATTTGCTTTTGTATTTGAATGTCTGTTTTTAAATAAAACTATTTTTAAATTAAAAAATATATATTTGAAATTAAAACATATAATTTCTCAAAATATATACATAAAAGAAAACATTCGGGTATTGAAAGTACTCCTATAAATTTTATTTAATACAATTAATCGAAGAATAATCGAATGTAAATTAAAGTGTAAAATTGTCTTTACCGAAAATTATTCGCATAATATATAATGACAGAAATTTTTTTTGGAAGACATTTCATAGATTGTTTTTGTTTCAAAGATGGTGAGTGGAATAAAAATATATTTAATTTAATTATTAATGATAGCAAGTGGAAATTTATGTGAAATGTAAATAATATAATTCGTTGATAAATAATAATTTAATCCGTAGTAATAATCATAGGTTTAAACTACTTGATGATATTTTATCAAAAAATAGTGTGTAAAAATAAGTGAACATCATATAAACTAACAATTTGTTAATATATTTTGAAGGTATTTGCTTAACCATTCATATATTAATAATAATTATCATTAAATGCATTTATGATCAATGAAAATGCAGCAGATTAAGTTAACTGTTTTGATTGTTATTATTCATTATATATCATGCCATAGAACTGGCTGAGATTTAGATATATACTGATGCAGACAAAAAAAGCAGAAAAGAGAAAGGGAAAAACTCACACTACGAGGGTTGCTTGGTACATATAAAAGTTTAAACGTTTTATATTGCCTACATCATTCACAGTGTAATTTAATCACGCAAATCAACATAATTCAGAAGGCTGATAAATCGAAGGAAAGGATTAGTGAAAGCGAAAAAATTTCTGCGTTCGTTTGCTGCAGTAATATTTGAGAATATCGCTTTTACATTATTTGTTCCTCTGACCTTTATTTGTCTTATTAGCTTTTCTCAAAAAATTTAGAAACCGAGCCATTTTCTCAATAATTTGAGAGGGTTGGATATTAGAGATTTTTTGTTGGAATTACGGTCAAATCTACACATATAATAAAATAGTAATAAGGAACGTCTATGGGGCATCATGTAAAAATCATTTGACGAATTTGAATGAAACGGCACTGAAAAGATATAAACACTTAGATACTTGGTCAATATATCCAATATAAACCTTTAAAATTATTACTCAACTTTACTACTTTTTAGTTAATTTTTACATTTTTTTATCACTAAAATCGAATAAGTAATAACATTAAAAGCAGCTAAAAGATCTCGTACCTAGGACTTTTCGTTGCAAAGTTATAACCACTTAAAACTCACGAACTACGATTCCCGTGAAAACGCAACTGGCTTATGACGTCACTGGCCTCTTATTTAGCATTAATGATAAGGGAGTTTATTAAATATTTTTAGTATCTCGTTAAATGTTGCGTTTAGGTTACATATTGCATATTATAATTTTCAAATTTTTTTGTGTGGTAATTAAATTCATAATAATTTTTTCAACTTAATGAATATAAAAATTGACGCTTTTCCTATTTAGAAGTTTTAATAAATTTTTTGTTATATGCATTATTTTTTTGTTTTTTTTTTAAAGCCTACTCTGCAGTTTTAAAACATTTTTACCAAAAAATATCGACGTCAGTCAAATACTCTATTGGTGAATGATTACTCAAATAACTTCAGACATTTGTTTCTTTTATAAACAACCATCAAACATGTATAGTTTTATCATTCTTCGCTAGATGGCAGTATTTATATTATTCATAATAAATGTGTTTAATTTAATGACTCGTTTGTACTTGCATATTAGTAATTGCAGTATCGTCATTATCTGTCAGACTTACGATGGGCCTACTGGGTGCATCTCCGAAGGAGAAAGTTTGAATGTCTAGAAATGTGAAATATATCAACAGTTTTCTCGCGTGAAAACATATTTAATTATTGTGGTTAAGTGCAGTAAATAGTGATACCTTGATCAAAAGAATGCTCACTGAAATTAGAAAAAAAAAATTTGTAAAAATTCATTATTCACAATTAAATGAAACTACGTGATGTAGTATTATTTCTACTTTCTTTAATTTCTTTACCACGACCTAGGTGTCGTCATATTACAACATCTTCAGGTGGGTTATTAGCAAAGATTAACTTTTACGAACATCCAACAGCATTTATATGTTTCAAAAACAATAGCGGAAGCCGGGTTTGTGTGGAAAACCCACTGTTTATGTCAATGAGTTTATTGTAGGGGAGCGGTGTAGGTTTTATTATGTTTCCAAGAGTTATACAATATACAAGTATTTTAGTGAGGGTAATAAATTCGATTGATGTTATTCTATGAGGTTATACAATGCATATAATTGTAATACAATTGCAGCCTTCAGACCAGAACATTTGCAGCCTTTCGCAATTCTTCATTGATTAACATAAGTGCGTTAAAATAGTGAACGCCGCAGGATATTCGTGCGTTCTTTAGGCAGATGAAATAAAATATACTTCCATCCTCTCACGTAACAGACAGGCGGATAAAGCGTTACTAAAACTCAAGACTAAGAGGTATGAACATAATTATTTAACGATTTAAAAAAAATGCATAATCACAAGAAATTCCTGTCGGAATTGAAGTGAATTACATTCGACCCTGCCCATTGAAAATCTATAGAAAACCAATAACGATTATACCCGTACATTTTTTTATACTTTCTCCTATTTTTTTCATACTTTTTCCAATATACATGAGTTTCTTCATTTAGAGATTAGATTACTGGTTTAGCTTCAAGGATAATTCGAACTAAAGAATTAAACGAGATCATAAAACAAACGCTATTATGAAAATTGTGGGAATGTCACATGACAAATCCTAGAAGATTGATTGATAGAAATTGTGGGAATGTCACCCTGCAGGCCTTCGAACAGGTTTCAGTGATATGATCATGAAATGTTAGATGATTATCCATAAATACACCGAGATACCGCATGGATGATACCCTTTCGAGCGCCGTTCCACTTAACTCATAATTCTGCATCAAGGGTGCACATTGACGTGAATACATTTGCTCACATTAAAATATTACATAAATATTATAGGAAGTTAAAAAATGACAAGTTCTTGTTAAATAATTAGGTAATAGTTAAAACATATGAAGTTTGCTTAACAAAACAAAATTTTAATTTGGAAGAAATCAGTTAAATTAAAAAAAACTGAATTTAAAACTCAAACTCATATGAGTTATTTATTAGTTGTCAAATTACTAAAAATAGCTATAAAAAGCGGGAAATCAAGTATTTTAGCAGCACACAATACTCCTCGATGCTATATTGTTAATGGTTGTAGTGAATGAAATATTTTTGAAAACTACAAACTTTTTTAATTACAAATTTTGATTAACACTCATTTTGATTTTAAACTTGTAACTTCTGTTTAAGAAATTGTTTCCACAGGACATAGTCTTTATTGACATCGTTTATCTTAAACATTTTTTGTGTCCAATTTATAATATCCGTTATACATTATACACAAATCTTAAGATGGAATATAAGTTACTGTTTTATCTACATCAGATACCTTTATTCTAGCCTTTTTTTTCATCTCTAACTTAGGATATTTAATACAAGACAAACTTTTTATTATTTTATACTTGCACTTAGTCAATGCAAGCAAAAGTAAAAGCATTTATTTTATTTAGTCGCTGGAAAAATGTAAACCTGTGCATAAAACATTTCTTATAGAGAAATAACATTTTATTAGTATCATCATGATATGTTCAGTTGTTTTATTTGTTGATTGAGCATTTATGTATATTCAATGGATAATAAGTAAGTATAAAAAAATGCCTGTTTTGAGCAAAAGAAAAAGCACTTATTTTATTTAGTCGCTGGCAAATAAGCCTGTGCATAAGACCTTTTTTATGGCGAAATGACATTTTATTAGTATAATCATGATATGTTCAGTTTTTTTACTTCTTGATTGAGTATTCATATATTATCAATTCATATTTTAATTACCAGTAAGTATAAAAACATGTTTAATTCGGAGTATCCGGTGCATGTTATCCTGAAAATTACGTCACATCGAAGCAACAGCAGTATTTTTTGATGGAGATTTAAAAATGGCAATTTATGATTTTACGCTTTATTATCTTGTCTTATTTAATCAATGGGACATAATTTGGATGGTATGGCTTTTGGGCTGTCGCTGAAATACCTAAGATCTAAAACCGGTTAATGATAATAATAATTTCATATTAATAAGAATTATATATAAAATGGTGGCATATGGAATAGCAAGACAGTAGTGGATACATAACTCTTTTTTAAACCCCTAATACTTGTTTGAAGCGCGGTGCTTACCCGGGCGGCTAGATGTCTTCGTTCCCTGAGCGGCGCTGAATAATGTGAGCAAGTATCGTGTGTATGAAAAAGATAATAAATAATTATGAATATTTTTTTCGTCATCTTTTCAATTTTATTTTAATGACAATCAACTATTTTTCCATCAATGAATAACGTCTTTCTTTGTCCAAGATTTATTCCCAGTCACCGTGTATATATATGTACGTACGACACATTTCCAGTAAAAATATAGTGAGATTTTCAAGAGTCGCCTCAAAAGCATCATTTCTATAGAGCAAATTTGCTACAAGTTAGGAGCGAATACGTCAACGTACAGATTTCAGGAAAGCTTTGTTAAAATTATTATTTTTTAATAATAACACGATCGTGGTACTGTAGTGCATTCGCATTGGCGGTTTGTAACGTGGTAACTATTTTACATTTGGTAAACACGATTTGTTTCGAGGTCGTTATAAGACTAATAATGTTTATAAGTGTATTTATTTATTTCTGTACGTTAATGTATCGGCGGACTTATTGCTACCAGAGAAATCTCTTACAGCCAATCAGAATACCTGCCCAGCCCCGCTCAATGAGCGGCTGGGAACTTGGGACCCCGCCGTGCGCCGCACAGTCAAAGGCCATGTGCCTGGTGATCAACCCAATTCACTACGGTGACGACGTAAGGTGGCAATCTGTAAGTATTGATAAAAATAACAACTCCTTCGTGCGGAAAGCAAATCGGACGAATTTTCTTTGCATTTAACCGCTCCTTTGCTGTTTCAGATATTGTCTTCATATTTTACGTTATTTAAACCCTAACTGAGTATTTTCTATTGTATTCTATAACTTTAAGTCATCTTCAACATATTTTGAAAAACATGAATTGAATCAATTACTTTATTATTACATTTAGTCTAATAGAGAATACTTAACCATAAGTCAGAAGATATTTGTGCCTGCTAACCTGTTGGTTATTGTTGGAACTCCTTAGTTACAACCCTTTTCTGGCGAGTTAGAATACAGACATATGAAAAAAGACACCCTTAAAAAATGCTCTATCGTAAATGAATTAGGTTTGTGATTCCCTTTAATATCCATTCACAAATTTAATGTAGAAATCTAAAGATTTAATTGAATATTCCATAGATTTTTTTCGAGAAATTACATCAAATATAACTTAGAAAGTAAAGAGATATACCTTTGAGTGTTATCTAAAGCAAACATGATCAAATGTTATAAATTACCCATCATAATTATAATTTATTTATTTATAAACTTTTATGTATAGTACATATGGCTGACTTATTAAATTATGTATGTAGTGTCGTAACTAGTGTATCTTAGAGATGTGTTCTGTCTTTAAGATACACTAGATACTATTTTATTTTCGACTTGCGACGTTTTCAAATATATATATATTATATATATATATATATATATATATATATATATACATATATACAGTGTTTGTTATCACGTAGACACTAAACTCTTGTACCGATACGTATTAATACAATAAAAGTGAAACTTTGTGTGCTCAGTTGTACGTTAGTTATTCTAAAAAATGTAAACATCATAAAACTTTTCACTAAAATTTTGTAAATAGATAAAATACATTTGAATTTAAAAGATATGCCATATATATAAAATATAAATATGCTATTGTTGCTATGGAAACTGAAGAGCAAAATTTAAATGTGTTTTTACTGCATAGAGAATTCTCTCAGAGATTTCTCTCATACCACTCGATACTAATATCATAAAAGTGGACGTTGTGTGTTCGTTTTAGTATGTTTGCCATTCTGTAAAATTGAAACAGCTCAAAAAAATTCAGTTAATTTTTCTGTATACATAACATACATTCTAAGTTAAAGCCGCTAAAAAAACGCTCGCCCATGAAAAACTGAAAGTGTAGCCGAAACTATATGAAAAGTCCGTGACGGCATGCACCTGTTGTCAAGAGGTAAAACACAATCAGTATTTTAATTATTAATAGTTTCACGCCCGGTTCAGCGTAAGTGAAAACAGTGAAGTTTCGAAATTATTTTTTATTTTAATTTAATTTTAAAATGTAGTAACTGGAACATGTTCGATTTACGTCAAATACATGGGTTATTTAAACCGGAACTACTGCATTAGTCTGGACTAAATGCTGTACAATAATTAGCAAATCAATTTGTTATGTCGAAAGGAACATGTACCACTATAAACAGAAATAAAAAAACATGGGATAACTCGCACTGCGCCATAAAAAATGTTGAAAGTCAAGTGTGACAAGGTATATTCGAAATAATATTTACCTGGTGAAAACGTAACTGAGCTGATTGAAATAATTATGCTTCAACAAAAATTTGTTTTATTGAAGCATTATTATTAGGCAAGAAATGTATATTTTTATTAAAAAAGTTAGCGACCTAAATTTATAATTTCTGGTAAAATTTTTAAAAAGGTATCGCCTCAAAAATGTCATAGTTTCTTCACGTTTTTCTGAGAATATTATTTAACTTCTCAATTCTTTCAATTGTTGCTTTGACGTAATTGGTTTACAAGAAACTGACAGTCACTTGCTTACATTTAAGATTCTCTTCGCTGCTCTCATTTTTACTTTTCCCAAGATTAATTTTCAGAAACTTTCCCATTTCCAGAGTAAAAATTTCGAGAAATATTTTATTATTGTTGCTTCGACGCGTTCAAGTAACACGCTATTTTGAATGTGATGAGTATTTTTATCGATTGAAGATAAAATATTTATCAGCTAGTAAAGTTTATCTCTATTGATGTATTTAAAAAAAAATGTCCTTTTGTAACGTAATTCTCGAATATTTTTTTAAAAAATGTGTTTGCATAGTTTTGATCATATTTATCTTTTAAGCAATATAACTTAACAATATATAATGTGGAATTGTAATTAAAAAGGCGCGAGTGAGACTTCCGTCATAACTAGGAAAAATATTACATATTTTGTGCTATAATTTGTAATTCCTATTTAACTTATTCATAATTAACCTTCTCATAAAACATTTCCTAAACCCTCAATTGATCATTCTCTTTAAAAAGTTTTTGTTTAGTTTCTATAAAACTAACTAAATATACTTACCATCATCCATTAGGCAATATGTGTGGAGGTGAATATTGATCAGTGGAGGGTTAACATTGAAATGAAGAAATTTGACCTACTCACAACTAAATTATAATTTCTACAGTAGTTCATAGTTTACATAAAACTATATATGTTTCAGTCATGGTTTACAGTTGTTAGGCATATTTACGGCCTGCTAGTTGTAATGATAATATAGAAAAGAGTGAAATATTCGAAAAATAGTACACCAAATCCTGAGCAAAACTTTCTTGAGGCTGTACACGAAGTTATTTAAGATTTGAGTATTTGTTTATTTCGCTACTCAGGCTGATTGTACAGTAAGTTTTCCGAACAGACAGGCATTAATGAATTTTATTTATTGCACACATCAAATGAATTTTTAATTTTTTTAAAATTTTTATATTTTCCATTTCATCAACTATCATTTGATATCTCATAAGATAAAGTTAAAAATAGGGAAAAAATTATAACTCAATTGACGTCCTAAAATTATCGGCAAAATTGCCAATTATAATTGGTCTCTAAAAATGGTCTGTGACAGAAGAACAGGTAGCAAGTTGAATCCTTAATTGTTCCATTTCTTCACTGTTGCAATAAAACGTTTTAGAAAACACTCTTAAATGAGACACTGTGCCATTTCATAAGGATGAGCACTGTACTGAAATTATAATTTTAATTTTTGTAACACAGTATTTATATGACACTGAAAAAACTTTACCTCAGGTATTCAAAAATGTAAACTTGTGATTATTGCCTATTGTTTTATAGGTTATAACAATAACACCCAATTTTTCTACTTAGTTTTTCATAGAGTTCATCATGCTTATTTATTTTATGTCATTTAGTTGTTAATTAATTGTTATTATATTCCTGAACAGTCCGTACTTATTTGTCCTCTTTGTCCGTAGTACAATTTTGAGTGTCCCAGATGGACCATGCATGATGAAGACCACATAGAAGCAAATGCATGAGGGTAAACACCTAATTTATTACCTAGCTATCCGCTGAAAATAGTGGAAAATTGTATTTCTTATTTTTCGTCTTATTGTATATGGACATAAAATTTATGTTTAAACTTGTAAGTAACTTGAATTACAATTGTATTGAGCGTACTAAAGATGGTCTAAAGCTTTTTGCAATGTTTGATGTTTCTTAAACACATTAAGATATTAAAACCGATACACAAATAATCATTCAACGCCCTAAAATTGACCCTTGTTTATACATAATTTGAAAGATTTAAATGGTGTGAAATTATACCGTGACTTTACCTGTATACTTTTATAAAAGTAAATAAAGTAAGTTCAAACGTAACAAATGAACACAACTTTGGAAACAATTGCTGTAACAGAGACATAAATATATATATATATATATATATATATATATATATATAAGAAAGGAAATTGACACTACGAGGGTTTCATAAACATTTAGGTACTCACAAACATTTAAGGGTACAGAGTATTTCTATTAAAATATTTACAAATATTGTTTTTTCTCAACGTAAATACGTTATAACGTAATATATACTACTATTTCCATAGGCGTAAAAACAAAGGTTTCTTACACATTAAACTACAAGGGTTTCTTACACATTTAGATTTTATAAACATTTAAGGGTACATAGTATTTCTATTAAAATAATTACTAATTTAATTTTTCCCAACGTATATATGTTATAACGTAATATATACTATAATTTCCATAGACGTAAAAACAAAGGACCACAAGGAAAATCTGTAATGAAACTAGAAAAATGTAAATGTATTGCATACTATATCTTTGTAGGCGTAAAAATATAGGGAATATTTAAAGAAATATAACATCAAGAATCATCGCTATGGTTTTTCTACAAGCTTTGTGTGGGCTTTTAAAACCCCATATTTCTTTCAATTTTAGGTTGAGTACTTTCGGAAATAACCCCCCCCCCCCCGTTATTTCCGACCTCTTGTCGCATATTTCTCAGTATATCTGAAAATGTAACACCTAAATTTATGAAAAAATATTTTAAAGACCTTTATAATGACATCCCGTTCTCCAAACAAATTTTAGATTAATATTTTTGAGTTTTTTCATTGTGATATATTTAGGTTAAAATGTTTTATTAAATTACCAAATTTCAAATTTCTACTTCAAATGGTTTCTGAAAATTACTGAGAAAAATGGCTGTGACGGACATACGGACAGAAATGTGAGTGATCTTATACGGATTCCGTTTTTCCTTTAAAGGTACATGATTCTAAATACCAATAAAATATTTGTTTTACATCATATAAAGTTTCATTATATTCACTGAAAAATTAAAATTATTTGAAACATTTTCAATATAATAATGCGTGTGGTAACACGCAATACGAATCCCGAAGCTACACCGTTGCGATTAGGAAACTTGTGACAAAAATTGGAAATGAAAACAATTGTGAAGTGGGATATTTTGTCTTTGTCACAATTTATATTCGATTGTTCAAGAAGCGTATTCAAATAATGAAAGTGAGTCTATTTGACTGTCCCCAGGGTTCGGAGCCTTTTATTTACACGAAAAGTGTAACTCGGGATTTAACAGTGTGAACGGGACTCAACTTTTAAACGGTTTAACCCTTTAAGGCCGAGACGTGTTAAGCAGATTACTTGCGTCATTTTAATGGTTTTCATTTAACAAACTTAATGGTCTACAAACGTTTGATTATAACGATTAGATGTAAATTACATTCTTTACATATTATATTGATTTATCTCGTATTAGAACGTTATGTATAGTTAGCATAACAAAGGAGACTGGCAAAAATGGGTCCAGACGTTACAGAGATAAAACATGATTTTTAAAAAAGCTGGTGTTTTTCAGAATATAAAAAACCAAACAATTCAGTAATTGACAATCAGGAAAGAGGAAAAAATTGAATTATAATTTGTAAACAAACAAAGCTATCCACATAAATGCGCATATATTATATTTTTAAAATGTAAAGAATTTTTGATAGAAAATGAAAATAACAAAATAATTGAACAGAATACATAATAACTTTTTAGAAAACTCTTGATTTCTTTAACGTGTAGCCATTGCCTAAATTAATAAAAAATATATTGTTAACAAACATTGACAATAGTTTCATTGTTGTCAAAATTAATGGTTTTTTCCCTCTTATCCAGGTTTACGTAACTTTTTTCGACGATCCTGTGGTACCTGTGAGCGCCATGGATTAATATGGTACATATGTGGATGGAGGATATAACGAATCACAATCTGCACTTTGTTTTATATAGTTACTAAACACTGGATTTATTACCTCGGTGAGACGACGTTACTATCTCAGTAAATATTTCAAGTGATGCTGTATGCATTTTAATGGTTGTGCAGAGACTGGTCAGCATTATAAAAACTAATAAGCAAGCGCATAAATTACGACTATACAAGGTACAGATCGGACAATGTAGGGAATATCTAGTACAATCAGGCAGTTTAAAAAAAGCTTTCAAAGAGCTACGAACAAACAAGGCATGGATCGACGGCTTAAATAGCGAAAGAAAAAAACTCTGAATAGTCGTAATGAAGTTATTGGAATTGCAGCAGAATTCTATACAGCACTTTTTAGCGCTCAATGGTATGGAAATTTAAATGAGAATTTTTGCAATACTACAACAATTATCAGATGTACACCATTCACTCTAACAGAAGTTGTCCAAGCAATGAATAGATTAAAAAGAAATAAAAGCCCAGACTAACGAAGTCTAATCACCAACGAAGCTATAAAATCGGCCCATTCACTACTATCTCTACCGCTAACTCAATCTTTTTAATCGTATTTTAGAATCTTTAAAACATCGTCACAACGGTCAGAATCAGATATAATACTAATTTATAAAAAGGGCGATACGATGTTGTAAATTATAGGCCAATAGGCTTATATATAAATTATTCTCCCCTCTCATAAACCAAAGAATAAGTACAACACTAGAAGAAGAACAACCTATGGAAAAAAATTCTCTAAAAAGAAAAAATTTCTCCAAAGCGGGATTTAGGAACTACTGATTGAAAAATACTAGGAAAGACAGAGAGCTCTATATATTGCCTTCATTGACTACAAAAAAGCCTTCGATATCGCATCACATTCAAGTATCTGGAAGACGCTAATCGAGCAAAGGGTAGAGAACGAATACATACAGGTAATAAAAGTATTTATAATAACACTACGGGTAGAGTTAAATTGGAAAGAGTCGGCCCAACTTTCACATCGAAAGAGTAATAAGACAAGGCGACCAGACCTCCCCGAAGCTGTTTATTGCCATTCTAGAAAGCTAGATTAGAAAACTAGTGGCCTAAATATAGACAGAAATTACCTGAGCCACCTCTGATTTGCGGACGACTTAGTGCTATTATCAGAATCAAGGTCGCAATTACAATTAATCATCCAATCCCTAAATGTAGCTGTAGCCGGTAGGGGTAGGCTTAGAGACGAACCTTACAAAGGTTCAAAAAAAAAACCTTACAAAGGCAATGTTAATTACAAACGGTATAGAAAAGACAATTTCTGTGGACAAAGAAATATTGAACTTTACAAATAAATACATATACTTGATAATACACACCCAAAATAAAGAAAAAAAAATACCACGTACCAAAGAGGCCTATAACGAAGCATGTCGAAATTAAAAATTGGTTGACTTTAAAGTCGGTTTACGGACGATAGTTTTACGTGGTAACGTCATAAAGAAACATTGATGAAAAATTGCATACTTTTATGAATTAAATTGAATTATTATCACTGAATTATTATTATTTTGTGTAATACAAAGAAGGAGTTAATTGAAAATTATAATTTTTTTGATAAATTAACATTTATTTACACTCGTTAATTCAAATATTTTTTTATTTAAATTGAACAGATTAATTACAAGTAACAATGTGCTATTAACAATTTATTTACAACTTATATACATGTGTTATATTTAAGATCTTCCAATCTGCGTTATTCTGTTAAGGATAGGACGATGATAGGAAAAGTACGAAATCAAGGGAAGTGTTTCAAGTGTAATGTGTCTTGAAAAAGTCAAATTGATGGTTGTTCCTCGCAGCGTTGTTGACTTATTAACATCTGATACGCATTCAAGATTGTACGTATCTTTCATGTATTTGAGGAATGCATCATCATTTTTCACGTTGGTGTTGAAGTCGCCGCAAAGAAGAATTGGTACATCGCCATCAATATCCATCAAGAACGGTGGTACATACTGGCTGTTGTGAACATATGGAACAAGTGCTTGGTACAGCAACATACCAATGGTTTGTATAGTTGCTCCAGGATGAATATACACGGCGCCAAGTACAAATTTCGACCAAGCACACGTCACCTGTGTTTTAGATGACACGAGTTGTGTCAGACAATGTAACTTGGAGAACTTTGGCCGTGGATGTTGACGATAATTTGCGATAGATTGCTACTCCACCAGCTGCGTTTGTATCAGAGTCCGATCGATTATTCTGCCGGGATACACACTCATAATTATTGATTGGAACTGAATCACAATTGTGACGCATTTACGTTTCAGTCAATACCAAAAAATCAGACCTAGGTATCACTGTATCCGTTTCAATATGGAATGAGCAGACAAACTCTGAGAATTAAGGTTTGTCACTATAGTTTGTCCAGCGTTGTTAGCGTCATCATAGAATTTTACTGCTTTCTTAGTGAATTATTTTTTACAGTGTATTAATTATTTTATTAATTTATCGTTTATAATTATTAATAATTTATTTATATATAATTAATATTAATTATTAATAATTATTAATATTATCAATAATAATAATTTGGTATAATTGATATAATTCGACATAAATATTTTTAAAACTGGTTAAAAATATTAATTTTCAAATATTATTTACGGTTTTTGCAAATTTAATTTAAACAATTTGTTTAAATATAGTCACGAACAATTGGTTATTGTCATATTATGTCAAATTATTATTTATTTATTATTAGTCTATTATTCTTAAAATGCAAGAATTAATTACCTTTTTTGCCGCTGTTTTGAGAAAAACAGTTAATTGAGGTGAACAAAATGAAATCAGACTGAAAATTATGAAGAAAATCAATTAAATCTTATTAAATTGTAGAAAAAAACACAAAACACGTTGCCTCCTATTCAACGCTTGTTGCAGAGGAGGCAACGTGTTTTCCGTCGAGGTGGGCGGAGCTTATTGTTAAAGTTCTCGAAGAAGCTCGCGTGGCGGCGTTCCAGTAGCAGAACTATTCGAACTGCTAACTCTAACGTCACGCGAGAAGAGAGATAAATTCCGATGCCTGGGCCGGTCGTGCCTCTCTATCACTTGTTCCGCGCTCTCGTTTGCACGCTCAGGCTCAGGCGGAACCTGACACTTTTTCATGCATGCAGCCGGTGTTAATCGATTTATAAGACGTTATCACGTCAAAAAAAATAAAAAAATACGACACGCAAAAATAAGATGTATATCTAAAGCTACCAATGCGCTAAATTATTCCCAAAAATTAAATTGGAAATGGGCGGGGCATGTAGCGAGACTGACATATGACCAAAAGGATGACAGTCTGGAGAGGCGCAGATGGGAAATGCTGCAGAGGAAGACTACTTACGAGATGGGCAAACGATATTAGCAAAACGGCTGGTCCGGGCTGGATGGAAATAGTCCAAAATAGAGAAAATCGGGCTTCCTTGAAGGAGGCCTGCCCGTGGAGGGGTTCTTGCAGATTAATAATTTATTCAATAAGATATAACTTACTAAAGAAATAAACTCTTAAAATTAAAAAAAGTGTGTAATAATATGAAAAGTAAAAAAAGGTTTTTATTATTATTATTAATTAAGTATACAATTTGAAATAAACGTAATTATAACTGCCAAATTGCTATATAATGCGATGCGCCGGCAGTCATTTTCAGTACAGTGTGAGTGCTCGTCAACGTTGGACCTGTGTCGAATTTTTGATTATGTAAGTAATGTTTGTAAATTTCGTTACATAGAACAATTATATTATATGGATAAACTTATATGTTGACTAATTACTATTTTTTAAAAACAATCTTTACTTACTGGCTGTTATGTTTATTTTTAGCATGGGTCAAAAAAGCTCGATGTACTGAAAAGATGTATTGGAAAGAAAAGATTTACATCTACATTAAGAAAAGCAAATGAAGCAAGGTACTTCTATCCTCAATAAACCTATAACATTATATTTAACGACCTAGATACGTTGACTATAGAAATGAAATTCGAGAAAAGTATAATAAGAAAAGCCTTGTTGATTTTTATAAAGCTAACAAGCAATCATATTTTCTATTATAAAAAAATAATATTGATTGTTTCAGGAAGCAGATTAAGTAGTTTAAGGATGGAAAATAATTTATTTCCGGTTCTTTTTAAATCAATTGTAACATATTGAGAAATATAGTGGGAATTTCGGCTGCAAACTAAGTAATATGAAATTAGTGCAAGAAAAACAAAATGGACTGATGTGAACATTTCATTTTAACTGTTAAATATGCGGTTCTATTTTAAATTAAAAACGTGCAACGATACTGATCCGAAATTTGGTGTAAATGCTGGAGTGGTATCAGGAGCATTTCTAACAGGAATATCAAGTCTGGATTATCAAGTCTCAAAAAACTCAATGCCTCTATGTATTTACCATCTGTGCCGTTTCATTCATATAGCACTATACATAATTAGAAATTGTTGTTCAATTTTGTTGACTGATCATGACCTTTCAATTTTTGGCCAACCTGTCCCTTACATCCCGCATAATTTGAACATATTGATTTTTCCTACCAGTTTTAGTCCCACGCCTGATTATTGAATTACTTATCATTATTAATAATATTGTGTAGCTGCAGCACAGCGATGTGAACTCGTGATGCTGAGCGAGTTGTTACCGTGCTTCAATATATCTGATATTTAAGAACGAAATTTTGTGATAGGTCTCTTAACTCCGATATTACTTTTTTTGTACATTTGACTGAGGCTTATAGATTTATCAAACTTATAGTGCTTATCTGAAAATAATAAAATAAAAGAATTACCGAAATCGAAGGGGTTAACTTAAAAGACTGCCTTGAAATATCAAGGACGATTAAGCTGAGCTTTGGAACTTTTGAATGAGTCTTTATTGGCGTAACGTTGAGGACTTTAATTAATTGTTGGATGGTGTCGTTACTTACTTTCTTAAACCGGTTTCGAAGTGGAACTTTCTGAATGGATATGAATGCAGTAGCGAGTTTTTAGCTCCGAGTGTATCTAGCCCAAATTTACTACCTCTTTATGTTATAATCGGTTGGTACCTTTATTGGAGAAGATCGTTTGGCTCTGAACGGTATTTAAAGCGGTCGAGTAGGTACTGGATACGTGTTAACTTAGAATTTCGTAGCCATGTGTGTGTAGATAATTACAAGTTTAGTGTCTGGCGGTCAAACATATATCATTTGTCATTAAGCTGAATGGACAAAATGATCTTTTATATAATTTTGTAGCATGTAATATCTTCTACATAATACCTACTATATAAATTCTGTGGTGTTTACTACGCCCAGTAACTTATTGTTTATATCTCTATAATTTGTTACTGCAAGTGACAAAAACATTTTTATTAAAGTACTTACTAAATATTGTCATCGTTAACGAGAGAAACGCATTGAACAAAGTTTTCAGATCGATATCTTGTGAAGGAGATGTTGTATATAAAATATTACTAAACGTCTTCAATTTCCTTTGTTCACACCTCTTCAAACGCAATAGGGTACGTAAGAAAAAAAACTTTGTTATCAAGTTCGATATCCGGCTACTTCAGAAACTTATGCTACTTCAGAAAAAAAATTAAAAATTGTTTTCTGAAGTAACGAAAGGAAACGGCACTTTAGAAAAAAAATTAAAATGTTTTTCCTTTCTTATTTTTTTTCTGTGCATTCATCTAATTTAACTACACCTTTTCACAAAAGATTATCACAATCTGTTTTAAACTGAAGAGGGCGATGCTGAAATATAGGGACTGAAGAATGTTGATGTGAATCGAAACCAGATATATTATAATCCATACAGAATGTAACAAAGAACGTGACGATTATGCGTGAAGATGGTTCCTTGCAACAATCTGAATATATTTAAATTAACAATTAATTAATTTTTAATTATTAAAATATTTTGTTTTTCGTTGGCATCGCAAATTTGGCATTTATTTTTCAAAAAATAGTTGATAATTATCAGATAGTTTCTTAACATTTCCCAATCAATTTGATTCACAGAATCGTCCTTATCTAAGACAATTTTTTTGCACATATGCGTGTGTTTACAGGTTGCAGTAAATAAAATATCTATTACTTAAACAGGTGGATCTATGTGTCATACTAAGTATACTTGAAGGATTATTCTGCAAAAAAATGTAAATTCTTTTATTGAAATCGCAACTTCGACAGTGCTTTTTACAGTATTTTTTTGGATAAAATTATTTGGACTACGCTATGGTTTAACGATTTGTATAATCTTTGACACAGTAAAATATTTTTATAATATAAATTTTGAGTGACTAGGATTTGTTTGTTTTTAAACAAAAACGTGGGTAATCAACTTTCGAAAAAAAATTCAGAAGTTATTCACGTTGTACATTATAATGTACCGCTTATAAAACGTTAAAAAATTAATCAATTCATTTATTTTACACTTTTACTGAAACTATTTTGAATGAATATTTTAATTTTTTTAAATTTTAATTATTGCCATTAAAATTACAAAAATGTTGTAGTAGTAATATAAATTGTTAGTAACAATAAAAACCGACAAAAGTATTGACTTTTTCGTGTTATGTTTTGTGGCATACAAGAAAAACGATGCTGTCAGGCTTCAGGAAACGATTGTTTTAAATCTCATCTACATAAATATACTCTTAGAAATAAACACATCATGTAATAAAAATAAAACACATGTACAAACTATGCTCGTGCTGCCGTAAATAAAAAAAAGACTTATAACGTCAGCATTGTCTTAACCGTTATTAATTTATATGAAGATTTATTTTAACGTTTTGTACCTAATAATTGTTACAGCATCATATCCCTCGGCCCACTCAAACGAGATGCTTTAGTTAGAAGTTTGGAAGCATTTTTTTGATGGAACCCTTGTTTTTGAGTAATCTTTAAGATTTTCTATGATCGAATAAAAGCTTGAATAAAAAAAATCTAAAATAAAAAGTTCTACAATAAAATATGGTAAATAAGTTGTAAAAATATTGAAGACAAATAACACTTAAAAATCGTAATCAAAGGAAAGAGGTTTTTATATACTTGTCATATAATTGAACTACTGACATGAATATACTTGTCATATAATTGAACTACTGACATGACATTGAATACTTATTTGACACTCTCCTCATTTCACAAGACTAATCTTTATATATTAAAACGTTCGCCATTTATTGAAAGTTTTATATGCTGCACAGTGTCACTTTAAGTAAATATTTTGACATGAAGAAATTTATATACGTGTACATATATGTGTATTTTAGAGACGAATATTTACAAATTATCTACTATACAAATTACCCGCTATTTATATATTTTCAGTGGTCACGAGAAGCAGGTAATGTGATAATTATATATTTTTGAGATACTTTGCCTAATAGTTCAGATGAAGAAAATAATATATCTTGTTATTATATCTTTACGTAAAATAGACGAAATTTATGTTACGACCATCATGAATAATTTATTACTTTTGTAAGTCCTTTGTTGAGTTTAAGTTTCACCTCTGTCATCAGTTCTCTGACACTCACTTTTTTATTATAATATATTTCAATTTAATAAAATAAATAAATATTCCTGAGATTATTATGAGCATATTAGTACAGATAGATTTTTTTTGGTAATATAATTTTCTCTTCTACTTAAAATATTTTCATGTATGTTTTTTGAAAGCACATGATTTCTTACGAAAAATTCACTTGTCACTTTTGTGCATAATTTTTATAACTCCTAAGTGTTCCATGCACAATACAACACAGTTTGCGTAATTTCTCATGCACAATACAACACAGCTGCGTGATCTCCGTGAGTGTTCCATGCACAATACAACACAGTTTTGCGTAATTTTAAGAATTATATACCGGTCATACTGTCACCTGAAATTAGTGTCTGTGTTATATACATTATCAAGTGACAAATAAATTCTGAATACACACGAACTAGTAGATATATTTTTAGACTATACTTATTTCGATCGTCTTTAGTTCTTTTCGAATATCGCAAATTTATATGTTGATTATAATTTAAGCAAGAAGAAATGGTCCAGCCACGATGCACATTCCTAAATGTTTTGTGAGGTCTTACATGTTTTTATAACGTCGCAATAAAATGTTGTTTTGTTGTTTGGCTTCTACAGTATTTCCGTTGTTGGATTCATAAAATATTCAATTATTCTAGCGGCTTAAATGCAGAGAGTTTAAATTAGCTTTGTATGAGAGGTATCTGAATAATTTTGTTTAAGAAAACAATTTATGGCGTGTTTTTTCTTACAATGTTAATAAAGCCCAAAGTTTGAAGAAAATCGTTAGACGCCTTATCGATAAAACTAATTGTTCTGTTTTTTTTCTATATTAATATTACAATAAATTTTGAGACCAGAAAAAAGTTAAAAAATACCATGTTTATAAAAAACTGAGAAAATAAATTCAGACGTGTCTATAAGAATAGGCGCTAGACGTGTCTATAAGAATAGGCACAAGTGAGTCATGTATATTTGAATGTTTGTTTTTTAAATTACTTTAATTTAATATAATTGAATTCTTTCAAAAACTACAAACAATAATCGCTTCGCTCCTTTCACCATTAGAAAGTAAAAAATAAAAAAACTTTCAAGTACTAGTAGAACTTGTGTTAAGAAATTTCCGTACTTTCTTAGTTCTACATTCATATATATAAAAGTTTATATATTTAAAAGTAATTAATATTTCTATCAAATTATTTTCAAATATTAAATTATTTTGTACTTTGTAAAGATATTTTCTAGCCTGTCTTTCTGCGGCGTAAAAATTGTTTTGTTTTTCATGTTAATTAATTGTAAACTTTTTATATAAACCATTTTTAGAACTATTATTCACATGCAGGATAATGTAATAATACCGTAGGTGGGGTGTACCTTCAAAGGTACTGATAATTGTGAATTAAAGTAGTAAAACGAACTCTAAAATAATTTTTTTTGATGGTACTCGAAACTCATTATGATTGCCTTCCTACCCTATTCCAAGAAATTGTATTGACCAACACAGTCACACGCCTATATAAAAACATTTGTTTTCGATCCTCATTATATTTTTTCCGAAGTATATATAATTCTTTTGTTCCTGAAAAACTTATGTTGACGGATATTTTGAGAAAGAAATACGACCGAAAAAGTGAGGTAAATTTAATTTTCAATCATTGGTCGACAGAATTGTATAAAAGAAATCGGATCCTAGATCTTGCAAAACGCAAAAAATATTGTTCAAATCCGCATATAATGTTACGTAAGCTACTTTCCATCAAGGCGAACTTGGCTTTTATCCGCTTACGAATTCCTCCTTTAGATGCCTTCTTGAAATTTGATTCTGTTCAATTCAAACTTTCCTGAACTTGAATTTGTTTCCGAAGTTTCCGTTTCGATATTTTTATTTCCGACTGGCTCTCAATTTCTGTGTTCACCTCGTCAAATGTTTGTTTTCCGATTACTTGATCATATTTGAATACATAAAAGGAAAACTCACCGTGGAGTTCAAGTTACCAATTATTAATATTTATTTATTTTTGAGAATTGTACAGAAATCCGCGTCCATTGTTCAATCTATTTTATTAATAAGTTAAAAAAATTGTTTGATTGAATCGTCGAATTTAGCAAAAATTCTCTAAAGAAATAATGGTATTGTAGTCGAAAGTTTTCAAAAATATTACTATATCTCTATCGATCATACGAAGGGAGAATAACAAGAATGCTAAATGGGGTGAAAAGAAGGTCAAAAACTATGATTTTTTTCTCCTTTAACCGTAATACATTTCTCAGATCTCCGGATTAATTTATTTATACCCTCAAAAAAAGAATGTTTTCTCTTTGTCTTCAAGAAAATCTGAAATTACAAATTTGATCTCTTCATCATTGTTGAATTTTTTCCATCAAGCTCCTTTTTCATTTTGTCCCAAAAATATATATTGATAGTTTCATATTGCTATCTCTGAACTACAATGTGGATGTTGCAATATTCGGAATCCACATTTGTGCAACATGGCCCTTATGTATAGTGGCAGTGTCGTGCAAAAGCAGCACACCTAAGTAAGTAATTTCCCTCGCCCTTTCTCCTTCAATGCTTCTTTAAGCTACTCCAGTAGACCAGTGCAATACTCGTCCGTTATAGAAACATCGCCGTCTTTGATCTCGTCTTGGGTCTCTGTATCCCAAAAAAACATCACCATGATTTTCCGCCGCTTACGACACTTTGAATTACTTAGCAGTGTTTTTTGTCATCGCATGGAGTCTTGCTTAGATTTAAGCTCGTAAATATGAACCCATAGCAATTCGGTTAAAATTTAATCTTTATTCTCTCTACAGTTTGTTATTTTTGAGACGGCATGAGCATTCTATGCACCTATATTGTGCTGACTTGATATGTCAAGATGAAGAAAATTCAAATAGTTGCTGAATATACTCCAATCATTTCTTCCAACCACTCTTTTCTTCAAGCGGGATTCTTTCAACACAAGTTTTTCACCTTTTTTTAGCTATGTCCGAGATGGTGGATTTGATCGGCCGTCGTGAGCACGGGTTATCTTGGGTCGAATTTTTGCATTGATTGAAGAGATTTTTCCACTCATAAACCATGGTTTTACTGGAACAAGAGTCCCCGTAAACAAATGAAATTTTACTCAATACGACGTAGTGTTCTTCCTTGCTTTGCGGAAACTTGATGACAGCTCGAAATTTGATTTTCTCCGTAGTCGATGACTTGTTAGAAAATGAGTTTCTTGATTTATGATAGGCCAAAGTTTATGATAAAATTAAGTTGAAACTTGGTATGTATACTCGTAATGAGCCTCTCACTAGCGACTATGTGGTTAAGTAACCCCTAACCCCTTGCTATCCACTCCATTCTGCGAACTTTTTGACGCACCATGTCCATGTCAGAATTCGAGAGGATGTATTGTTTGGAAGTTTATGTCTTTGTGTATGTGAGTGCATACAAACACACATAACCTTAAATTTGACCGAAAAGTAATTCTTTGACAGTTTTACGTCGCTACTTCTCTCTTCGTCTCTATTCAAAGAACAAAATTAAACAAAGGTAAGTATCTGTTTTTGTAGCGTTAATTTGCAAAAAAATAACAACTTTTTCGTTCTTCTTCAAGTCTGCAAAATAATAGTGAAGCTTAATACTTTTTAACCGACTTCGAAAAAGAAGATGTTCTCAATTCGGTACGGTAGTATTCTTTTTTATTTTTCATGTATGTACGGTTCTAATTGGAAGACGTGTAGATCGCTTTTTAATAAACTTTTTTTGTGAGGGGAAATGGTTTAAGAGAGGTCACGTGCAAATACGGCCAGGACCTGATAATGGACTCCGGAGATGTTTTAAGGACATTTTCAACGGATGAGAGTACAACGCCCCTTTCAGAAAATTGGTATCGAGTTTGAACTGATTTGATATTTCTTTATAAGTATTTTAGTCACAGATGGTGGTCAAAATGTGTAGATGGAGTTGGAAGATGGTGGCAGAATTCCTTAAGTAAGAAGTAGATTTATTGAGTTTGGGCTCATTTACTCATAGACCCTAAATACTGACAAGGGTTTGACTATGAACAGGAAGATGGTGAGAAATCACAATTAATGACCAGACTCTACTGATAGAACGAAAGGTGGTAATTGTACTAAGAGTACTTTTAAGTACTCTTACCACCTTTCGGTTTCGTAGAGTGGTTTTATCAAGTTTGGGTTTGTTCAACTTACCTTGAAAAGTTAGCTGAACACAGATAATTGCCAAGGTCTTATGATGGGCCCAGATGAGTGCAAGGAATATAGGTGTAGCTTGCAGATGACAGAAATAAACACGTTGATTTGCACGTTTTTCAGTGTCAAAAGTTAAATGTCATTGAACGTAAAGAGAAATTGCGAGTGAACATGAGATTCGACTTTTCAAAAACTATACACTCTATTTTTTTATGCACAACTAGCTTTTTACCTGCCGCTTCGGTCGTGTAGACGATTCGTTTTCCAAAACTTCAGTCAAATTTTAATTATCTTCAAAAAGGAGGTTTTAAATTCTACCAAATGTATTTAATAATATTAAATATGTTTCTAAACAAATGCACAAATTTACAGAAACTACTAGTCGGATTACAATTATTCTATTTTTATCGGCTTTAGTATCTTTCAACTTAGAGAATAGTGAAATTTTATAAAAATCGGTTTTTTAGTGTTAGTTAAAATAGAAAGACGGTTTCATTTTTGTTAATTTATTACTTACTTGTATGTTGTCAACACCATTATTTATTTATGTATCAATAAATTCTAGTCCAATGTCTACTTAGTTTACACAAATGAAGCAGCAGAGAGGAAGTTAGAATTGAATACAGCACTTCCTTGTGTGCCATATTGGTGATTGTACTATTTGGTGCTAAAATCATATCAGAAGCAATCCTCCCCTAAGTCACTGCCTTCCATATTTTCAACTGACCCTAAGATTTACTAATCGATGTTGTGAAATAGACTAAGGGTGTAGTCGCTTGTAGTCGCTTGAATTCAAAATCATAATAATAGGATATAAGCGGTATTAGCGGTATGAAAACTGATTATTGTATTGCAAAATGATCATAATAATTTTCTTGACATACAAATTAGCCACTCCTTTTCACCCACTTAGGGATTGTATATAGACAGATGCTTAAATACTTGTTTCATTTTTTGGATTGAAAAGTTCAATATAAATATTTAAGTAAAAATTAATTATATGTACTGAAAAGCAATATTACAAATTAAATAAAAGTATAAAAATTATCATAATAATTTTTTCCCACACAAATTTAGCCATCCTTTTCCAACCCTTGGGGTTGGCATTTTGGAAAATGCTTAATGCTTGTTTCATTATTTGTATTAAGAAGCATTAATTCAAATTTTTAAATAAAGATTACCATAACAATTTTTTCCCTTACAAATTTATCCACCCCTTTTAACCCCCTTAGGAGTTGAATCTCGGACAATGCTGAATACAAGTTTCATTATTTGCGTGGAAAAGCATTAATACCAATTTTTAAGTCAAAATTACCATAACAATTTTTTCCTTATGCAAATATAGCCACATATTTGCACCCCTTAGGGGCTGAATATCAAAAACTACGAAATGCTTTTTAAATCATTTGTCTTGAAAAGCATTAATACAATTTTTTATGTAAAAATTACCATAATAATTTTTCCCATACAAATTTAGCCACCGGTTTTCACCCCCTTCGATATTAAATCCTGGAAAATGCTTAATACTTGTTTCATTATTTGTATTGAAAAGCATTAATGCCAATTTTTAAGTAAAAATTGTTCACCCCTTTGGGGTTTGAATATTATAAAATGCTTAAATGTTTGTTACATTATTTGTATTGAAAAGCAGTAATACTGATTTCTAAGTAACGATTTCCATAACTTTCCACATACAAAATTAGGCATATTTTTTCACCCTCTTAGGGGTTGAATATCGGAAAATGCTTAAATAGTTATTTCGTTATTTTTATTGAAAAACATTATTACTAATTTTTGATAAAAAATTACCCTAAAAATATTTTTCTTATGCAAATTTAGACACCCCTTTTCAACCTTTAGGGGTTGTATATTGAAAAATGCTTAAATACTTATTTCATTATTTTTAAGTAAAAAATATCATTACAATTTTTTCCATACAAATTTAGCCACCCCTTTTTACCCCGTTAGGGTTAGAATATCGGAAAATGCTTAAGTACTTGTTTAATGATTCATATGGGAAAGCATTAATAACAAATTTTAATTAAAAATTACCATAACAATTTCATTCCCATACAAATTTAGCTACCCCTTTTCGATATTCAACCTCTTTAGGGGTTGAATATCGAAAAATTCCTAAATAATTGTTTCATTTATTTTTCTAGGCTTTGCTTTTATACATTATTTTACATACAAAACCCTACCTTAATTTAAGCCAAAAAAATAATTTTATTTCATAACAAAATGTACACTATGGGGACTTCAGCTGGCATTGATAGCGTTCTACGCGGTACATTTCATTTTTAATGACAAACAAAATATGTTCGTAGAAATGATTGAAATTTATTATTGAATTTTAAGTCATTTGATTCTTTTATGTCCTTGGTCAAATATCCGTAATATCATTTTTGAAGTGAAACTCCTTTGGGTTCGTTGAGGGTGCAACATAAAGCAACGTTTTGCAACATTTTTGCAACGTCTGAACGTAACGAATCTATCGCAAGAAGGACCGTATTTAGGTACTTAGTTAACAACCGATAGAGAGGGAGAGAGATAGATAAACACAACAGAATGAGACAAGACGTGAATGCGTGTTCGAAAACTAACAAAAATGGTGCTTACTATCAGCTGTTTTGTACGTTACATGTGTCAAAAGTAAACTGTCAAATTCTTTTCAATTTATTATTTATTTTTACTACATTTACTTCGATTATACTAAAATTAAACAATTACGGAAAATGCCATTCTACGAAACTTAAATTTTATACGCGGAAAGTGCATTTATTTAAAACTTTTTGTAAATACATGCAAAATATGTAATGATTTATAATAATTACTCTAAGCCGGGGAAGAAGAATCTAAAAGTGAAAGTTATCACAGCGACTATGTCACAAAAACGGTCGGTAATATCGGACTGGAAATAATATGCTACAACACAATTAAAGGGGACTTGGCAAGTGGCGTCGATTGAGTTGAGTATATCTTGTATTATGGAAATAAAATAACGTTTTGTGAAGTTTACCTTTGTAGTAACTTATATAAAGTAAATAATGTAATTTTATTAATTATATAAAAACATGTATATATTATTAACGGTAGACAGAGCGAGACTAATAGTTTTCAGTGACCACTATCACAAACTCATGAAACCTTAAAGGAATTGCTGGCCCTAGCAAATTGTGAATTAAAACACACACACACACACAAAACATGTGCGCGCACACACACACACAAAACATGTGCGCGCACACACACACACATACACACACACGCACAGGCACGCATACGCACGCACACACGTTCACACCCACACGTACAAATGGAAAGAGCCGCACTTTACTACTTAATAATTTTCGCACTTTACTACTTTTAATTATTCTAAATAAAGAAAATATCGAAGAAAAAATCTAATTACAATATAGGAATTAAATGAGTTTCAATCCAATTGAAACTGCTTTAAATTGCTTTCAATTTGAAACTGCTTTAAATTTTAATTTGAACATATTATTATTATCTCTATCGTCTAAAGATATTATATTTTTTATGAGTTCGAAGATGTATAATGTCCGAGTAATGTGGTAAATAAAACCCAGAAATTAAAGAAACCTATTGGAGAAGACTATGTACATAGAATTGTAAATTTCTACGTAATTTTAAACTCAAATTAAATTAGGCAAGGCCAAGGACTTAGTTTAAGACAATCCTATTAGTGCCAACTGAGGAAAAGCTCCTCAACTCGAAGAATGCGGTTTGCTACTGACAGATTTACTTACTGTGTGCAGTGGCTCTTAATAGTTTAATCGGAGAATCGACAACCAGACGAATAATTGAAATCTGATTAGTGTTTGGCTACAAGCTGATGTAGTTTACAGCAATAAAACTAAAGTATGTACGTATGTATAAATGTGAACATCAATTTGACTTGTAATTTTGAACAACAATGTAATTTCATTATTTAATTACCATATTTAAAAGCCGCAAACAGAATCCTCATTGGATGCAGCTTCTTTCATAAATTTCTTAACACACACTGTACTTTTTGAATTACTTAATATGATAACATTGAAATCAATCGTTAGTAATTTTTGCTGAAACTTAAATATGACTAACGTTCGTCTTTCTCATAAAATCACATTTTATTATATTATATCGACATGGAAGCCAAAAAAGTGCATTATGCCGACTTAAAATATATTTATAATTTTGATAAACTATTTATTTTAGGACTTATTTCCAAAAAAAAAAATAATATTCATAGAATGTGTATGCCTTCAGAGTTTCATAAAACAACGAAATAAAATATTTCTATAATATTTTCATCAGACTATTATTTAATCAATATTTTTAATTTAATATCAATCAATACTCTATTTATAACTATATAAGAAAGCTATGTACACAAGAAGTAACTACAAGAAAATTTTATTTTGTTATTTTCTTTTAATTATTTAACAATTACTCTGCGATTTTTTTGCTTTATTTAACAATTAATCGTTTAGTTGAGCGAGAGCGGCTCCTTCCCCCCTCTCTGAAATATAATATTATGATTCTTTTTGCTTTTGAAGTATATGTTGTCATGAAATATCAATTTATCTAAAAATAAGTCAATTTCAGTTTTGACATCTAGACGTGGAGCTGAAATGTTTTGGTCACACAATAGCACAGCGTGCGATGGCGGGTTATTGAGGGTGATGACATTCAAAATATAATACGTGTAGGGTTGTAGGGTTCTTAAATATGTTAAAATTTATTTAGATAAATGTACGCCAAATAAATAAAGGTTTGATAAAATTAGAACTCATTACCACTTTTACAAACTTCGCCTCTTTAATAATTAAAAGTGCATCATGCGAACTAAATGCGCCGAGTCAAGTCAGTATGAGAAAGAATGCCATGGTGAAAGTCATAGGCGGACAGAGGCATTTTGGCGAAGAAAGACCAAAAACTGGTGACCATTCTGGTGTTTTACATTGGCTGCGAGATTTCAACTTTTTGATTTCACAATTTGAATTTTCCCTGCTTTAATGTTGATGGGCTGTATAATAAAAATATAATAAAAAATGTATATAAAATAACCTTTTTGCCACTTTTTCGTACATTATTATCACACTAAATTTTCTAAAAATATTTTACACCTCATACATTATGGAATACCTGCGAAATGCTAAATGTAACATTCATCTGTAAGTGCACGGGGGTGCATGTGATTTAGCGCCGTTTCCAAAAATCTCCTGAAATAGCAGTGTTTTGCAAATTTAATTATATTTGGAAATTATATTGTAGTGCAAAAGTTTCAATTAAGTATTTATATTTTCTTAATTCTTTTTCGATGGTCTTCTTATTCGACAACTATTTAAAGTCGATTCAACTTTCATGTAAAAATGTTTTAAATCGTTGTTTCATCCTTTGAAAGTCATGTAAATGTTTTCCCATATTTCTTTTTTTAACCTATGTTAGCATTATGTCTTTTTTATTTATGTCCAAAGTACGGATTTGAATGCTTTTCGTTATTTCTTATCCTTTTTTTTACTTGAAGATTTTGTATGTGATAAGTAATGTATATAACGGATAAGGAGTTTTATACTCATTCAAATCTGTTTCATGTTTAGTGTGGAAAATAAATTATAAATTTTTTGAGAAAATTAGAAAGTTTCGAAGATTTGGAGACTGTTGATTAAACTTAAGTAAAATAAGTTTAATTGAAACTTTTGGTCAAATCGTAGTTAGTATTTTTCCGGTTTTTCAAGCCCATAGTTGCAAAATTAGAGGAACACGTACATTAAAGGTCATTTTGATGCTTAATATTTTGTTTTATAGCTGAAAGTTAAAATTGGTAAATAAAGTCTTGATATCATTTTAAAAGAGATATCTTATCCATAAGAGATGTCCATCCGATGGGATGTATGAAAAAAATTAGCTGTCATTTTACGTGTATTGGGAGGAACATTCAAAAAAATATTTCAACATTTTAATACGTATTAATTGAGATATCATATAATTACAAATCTCATTGTTTTCACCTATGATATGTTTAAGACCTGTAGTATAATCACTATTTAAACTTAATAAATTGTCTTGTTAAATATTGTTATAAATATCAATATTACATCGTTATTTTACTACAATGTATTGTGAAATTCAGAAGAGAAAAATGGACAACCCTTACTGTCATCACACAAAACTCAAAGGCATGAAACATTTCGGAAAAATACTCGAATGAAGTGTGCCATTCAGTACATATAATTTATTTCATTATGTGTTAAAGTGAAATGTTTACATCAAATCAAGTTGTGTTTGATACGCGATATTCAACTGGCTTTGTGACGCTTAAGGGAAGCATATGGAACAAACAAGACAAAACATTGGTGCTATATATATAAAAAAATTTATGTATATAGGTATTTTGTAATGTAGAATGCATGTTTTGTACATATTATATGACAATGCTTTTTATAATAATGCAAAAGAGCAAAAGTGCTATTTGTTTATATATTAGTTTGTAATATTAGATATATATATATATATATATATACATATATATATATATATATATATATATACATACATCTATATTAAAAAAAAACATTCCAAAAAACTTCAATTCGACATTATTTATACGCACTTTGGCATCATATTATACAGCGCAAATGTGTATATCAATAAAAATTTTATGTGTTAAATACAAATACCAAATAAATCCATATTATATTCTTAACATGGGTACAAAAGAAAAGTTTACAGTACCTGAATTGTCATTTTGCCTTGTTTACAAATATTTTCTTTTAGAATTTAATGGAGTCTAGCTTAGGACTTCGTTTCCATGTAGTTATGAAAAAAAATTTTCTCTTATATGTTGCTCTTGGGTATTACGATACCATATTTTATAAAAATTCCTTTATTACATTTTGCGTGATACGCCCTCAAATTAACATATAGACAAAGAGACAACAATTCTAAAAAAAATGTCTAGCTTCTATTATCATTCCATACGCTAAATCAATCGCTCTACTTAAAACGATTTTTAATGTACGTAATTCGTTCTGTTACAATTTTATTAATAGTATAGATTAATACCACGAAAAGTATGTTTGGATGTTTGTTACTCAATCACTCCTAAACTACATAAACAAATTTCATAAAATTTGAAGCGAACTTAGGTCATGATTAAAATTAACATATCGGTCACCCTTAACTCGAGAAATAAGATTATTCCTACAGAACCTACAGAATTAAATCCGGCGTTTTTGTTTCGTAATAAAATATTACTACTTCAAAATGTTGATAGATGACGCAGTGTGTATATTTCAAGGATTTAATATTACTTAGAGATAGTTGTTGCGATGTTGTAAATTGGGTTAGAGACAAATCCCACTGTGTTAATAAAAAAATAATACCAGTAATGCTGTAAGCAAAAAGCAGTTAACACAAATTTTTAAGCTACTTAACACCAGAGAAACTGCAAAGTACAAGGTTAGATATTTTTTTTAATAAATGAGTCTATAAAATGACATTTTAGGTACTACATCACGACATTCGAAATCGTTTTCACTCCACACAAAATTGAAATTTATATATATATATATATATATATATATATATATATATACACATATATACATATATATATATATATATATATATATATATATATATATATTCAGCTTTAGCTTTATTTTTTATACATTCGTTAGTTTTGTAATATTTGTTATTTATTATAAAACAAAACAATAATTTGATCTGTCAAGGGCAGATTATGATAGAAGTATGACCACAAAGTTTAGAATCATAAATGATTGAATTTAGTACATAACTTATTAATACAAAATCATTTGGTTTACAATTGTTTCTTATATTTTATAGTGAAAGCAGGGATCCCTATGGAGATAGGTTATATAACATAGTTTTAGAACATGCTAGCAATGAGCAACCGCAATTTAAGTGACAAGAGTTGGAACGCGCCGAGTTTCATATCATCCTAGAGGCGTTTAAATACACATAAAGATATTGTAGTCAATGTTCCGAAAAATTGGGCACATATGGCTAATTATAATAAATATAATTTTATGACACATTTTTTATTGTAATGTTGGATCGTAGCTGTGTTTTTGATTTAAACGAAATAAACTATTAAAGTTGCATCAAAATAATGTTCAAAACAGTTGCACGATGAAGTCTATAATTATAGATTGTTTCTTATAAAGATATTTATATCGATTTTTACGATTAAGATTGAGACGTACAAGTCTGCACTCAGGTAAACACAGAATAAATAATTAAACACCTAAGAGATTTACCGTATACAAGCATTATGTAAAAAAGCCGTCAAGCACGAGTGGAACTCACACAAAGGTTCCGTACACATTTACGTATTTATAAACTTTTAATGGCACCTGATATTCCTATTAAACTATTTAAAAAATTGTAATTTTTTGCCTACTATATCTTTCATTTAAAAAAAAATTATGTGATATATTCTTATATTTAAAAAAACATTATGTGATATAACTACAAATTAAAATTTTCAGATTTTTTTCCTTTACTTATGCTGTGAGACCTTGTTTTTTGTCAAATTTCATGATTTTAGGTCAATGGGAAGTACCTTGTATGACTTAATTACTACTGTAAAAATATGCGACAAATATGGCGGTATTTTAGAGTTCTTCTTAATTGCGTTGACTCAAAAATTTAATTTTTGTACAGTTCTAAGGAACCGTAGACCTAACTTTTTTGTATTAAGTTCAACTTTATACATCCACACGTTCCTGCAAAAAAGGCTGGTCGAAAAATGTCTAGACAGACGGACAGATGGACAACGAAGTGATCCTATAAGGGTGGCATGGTTCAAACTAATGTTTGTGCTACTGTTTATAACACATGTATCAGGAGTCGATTTTTTAAATAAAATTTACTTCACTTCAATTGTAATTTTCGAAGCACTAAGCTTCTAAGTTGTTTGCAATGTATCCGCTATCTTTACTTTCCAAAGAAAACCTTGTAAATGTCTGAAAAAAATCTAGAAAATAGATTTTCATGAGTTCTTTGAAATTAAATTATTAGAAGTAATCAAAGTTCATTAGTTTTGGGACTATAAAAATACGCGGAACTAACGCAGGTAGAATTTACTGAACGATAGAGTTTGTAGTTTACTTCATATGAACCGACATTGCATTTTAAAATATATTTTAAAATATTTAATTATTAAAAAAATACATAGCGAGAACTGCAATACTATTACGTGCATACATGAGCACGAAATAATAATTTATGAAAAATTATCATGTATGAGTTCGACATTTTGTGAAATGAAAAACCTTAATTATAACCTTAATTTATATATGATACTACATGCACTTGATCAGTTTTATATCTATTGTGTTATCAGGTTGATATTGGTGAACGTGATCTTTATTGAAAAATATAATATATTTAAACAACAAATACTAATATACTTTATAATAATACTCTGTATGTTACGAGTGGTTTATCTCTGTAGTATCGCTTTAAAATATAGTGTATAGAAACAAACCTTATAACTACATCGCGCTCTTCAACTTATCAAAAATATTTCTAGTGAATCGAAATGCATAAGACTTTAATTAATGTAGGCGCAGCACATGAGCCCGATGCGCATTTGGTTGGTCGTTATTAATCCTATATTCGCGCTTCAAGTAGTTACATCGTAAAGCTACAACGATTTAAATATTACTCTTTGGATTGAATTTGATCCAACAATCTAAACAATTTATATTGGTCGTGTAACAATATTGACCTTAATCTTGAATGCTACGAAAAATGTCGGACGTTAATTATACCAGACACAATTGGATCAAACCCGATTGTGATCTACAGCTGGGGTCATGCTGAATTTCAGTGACAGAAAGCTGGAATCAATATTCTGACCTCCCTTATATTAACTTAACTTAAGTCGGCTCACACGACACTTGTTTCGCTACTGAATTGCTTACGGAGCATTATAATGACTGTGCGGGATGTTATAATGAAAATGACGTCACTACAAGCTCCGTTACGTGAACGTGTACTGGAATTCTGCAATAGATCAAGTTATATTTTCATACTTGTTTCTCTTCTAAACGTTAACCTATGAGAAAGTCGCATTTTGTTACGTGGACATATGTTTACTGCCGAAAGCCGACTTGATTATAGAAGGCCGTTATATGCCAATAAAAAGAAGCGTTATTTGTAATTTATTGTTTTATACCTGTATTGATTTTCCTTTTATAGCAGCCACTACAACCCAACGGCTTGTTTAGAACCCAGGAGTGACAACAACTAAACAATCGAGTAGCAAAACAAGTGTCATGTGAGCAGGGCTTTACATTCGGTCATTAGTTAGGCGCACCTAAAAACCGCATTCGAAACTTGATAAATTATCAGTGCTGTTTAATTAGTGTACATTAAATTATTACAATTATCTATTGAAGACGTAAATTTATTCCACTCTTATCTTTTGTAGCAACATGTTTCTTTCGTCTGGAAATGGCTTGTTAAATATATCAAATTCTAATTAAAGACATTACTTCAATGGCCGAAATTAAGAACATTGGCTATTTTTGTGGAATAATTCATTGCACAGATTAGTGTGCTTACTTTAAGCACAACACTTGTAACAATTGAACCGAAAGGTTGAAAATATATTTATTTGGCCAATAAACATATTAGCCATCTTACATGACGACATTACGTGGAGCAAGTGAAGACAAAATAAACAATATTCGTCGACGTGGTGTGTTGGGTTGATGACAAGGCAAATGGACTTCGATTGCGCGGTGCACCGCACCGCGGGGACCAGGGTTGGTTTTCCCGCTCGCTCAACGAGCGGAGCTGGACTGGTGTTCTGATAGGCTGAAAGAGATTGCTCACATAGAAATGCGTTCGCCATATGTGTCAATTAGATACATTAAAGTACGTACATAATATTTATGTGAAAAATTTAATAGAAATATAGAATGAAAAAATGCAACGAATTAGTTAGATATTGTAAGAACATATTTTTCAATCTGCGAATCGAACAGTAAAACGAGCACCAGTGCGACATCTGATTGTCTGTAATAACACGGATAAATTTTGCTTTATAATATATTTGATATTGTTAGCTAATATATCTATGACTCAATTAAATTAAGTTTTATTACATCGACCATGTTTTAATCTTAATTGGGATACTTAAAAGCAAGGAAAAAGCTTAATCGACGATTACATATATTTGCTTTATCTCAACACATAGCTGCGGATCATAAATCGGTACGTATTTATAGACAATTAAATCTGAACTAATAGTATTTTGTCAGCTATTTCACTCGGCAACCCCTCCGACGTTCGTTATATTTACGAGGACGAGCTGACTTTATGCTAAAGGAAGCATTTTTATGTAACCGTAATTAATCTTATTTGCTTTGCGTTAATTATTGGATGTACCGTTATGTAACAGCCCTGGTATTGAGAACCTTCAATGTAGCATGAATATTAAGATGTATATCTAAATAATTATTAGTTAGGAAGTGAATTGAAGGTAGTTTATACTAAATTTGACAACCAATTGAATGTAGAATTTATATTAGTATACTTGTGTTTGATTCAATTTCATTATGCCTTCTCTCATTCAGGTAGGTGGCGATTGTAAATAATCTCGCATTATTAAATTCTGGAAATCGGTTAACTTATTTGAATTTAAAATTATTTTGCTACAGTGGTGTAAGTTAATGTGTTGAGTAATTGTACCGTAACAAAAAGGGAAACACATCGGTAGTGGGGAGAGCGATATAAAATTAATATAGATAAAATTATTACCATCACAACCAGTCGCTCGGCCGTCAGTAAATTAAGTATACATTGTTCCAGTTTTGATATACGCTAAGTCAAAGTAAAACATGGGTATATTGATATTTTTAGCCCTGAATTTTTCCTAGCGACATGCATCTATCATGACGATCAATGACAACTGCTACAAACGGCTCTTTACTACTTTTATCTAATCGCAAACTATAAAAGTAACCTTTTTTCGTTGAAAAACCTTATCTCTATCTATGGGACAGTCGGAGAAGACCAACTTTAATTTAAATCCTTTCAAACATTGTGGAAAGTTGTGGGTTATGTGTAGTTATAACTTATGAGGTCTAAAGGTGCTAATCTTTACTTATTATTAATATTGAGATAATTCAGATAATCCGGCATATTTTTAAAATAATTTGAACGACTAGGGCTATTTTATTTATTTTTTTAATGCCACTATGAAAATAGTTTTCTTCAATTTTATAAGTTTTTGTAACTTCAAAAATCTCTAGTATTGTTTTTTGATAGGTGCTTGAAATATATTTCCTTAGATTAGCTTTACGTTATATAAATAACAAAATATAAAAATATTGACGTACCAGCTTTTACTAGATCTTTATTGGGAATTAGTCATAAGATTTTGAATTTTTAAAAAGAAAACCTTAAAAGAGCAATAAAAAAATGATCAGATTTCCTTAAAGACATGTGGGGCTCAAAATATTTTAAACGGCTTAAGCTATCAGTCTTAGTTAAATACTCCAATTAACACTAGATGATAGCTATCCTGGACTCATTGTATTTCAATAAATTTGATATCTCAGAAAAAAATTATCATAAAAAAATGTTATATGGTCTTGCTCTTAGTTTTAGTTTTCATTCTAAAAATATTCTGATTCACAAACAATTGCTATTCTTTTTAAAAAGATCTTTTTCAGTTAAGTTGCATAACTTCGAAAATTTTTAAATAAGGACATCATTTTTGCATAATGCGTATTTAAGCATCCCTGTTATATTAAAGTATGAAATAAATAAGTTTATAATTAAATGAATATAGTTCCACATACAACAAATTTGCGACTTGTTTAAGGGTAAATTTTGCATATTGGGCTTTCAGCTATCTCTGAAACAAAGAATTTTTCAAAAACACATAAAATAACTTACATTTATTCTTTAAAGAAATTAATTACCTGATATGAACGATCTTTATAAAGCTATTGAAATGTAAATTTCAAGTTAAACTTCATCTCAATTTTTATCATTATAGTTTTTTGCAAATTATTCTAAGCCTACGTAGCTATGTAAATATATACATGCTTATTTGTTGCTGTAAAAAAATATCAAGAAGCAGAAAATTTTAACGTTCAAATTCCACGAAAAAGTTGCCAGTCTTAAAAAATATGTACACTGTCTAATAAAGAAAACGTCTGCACGTCTACTGTCGCTTGGCATTCATAGTCTTTGAAAAAGTAATATAATACAGGTTGCTAGATGCTGTCATGATCTGCGCACATCCACTTTTTTATATCGTTAGACCTTTATAAGTTACGAGTTGCGGGAAGGAAGTGACAGCTGGAAATAAAACGATCCAATAAACACAACGAGATAGAGCGTTAATTTTGATATTATTTTCTGATTTGTTATAGCATACTGTTGCTATCCATTCCCCTCTGAAAAATCCTTCGAGTTTCACTTGGAAATTCAGGCAAAGAAACGGCTTTCTATTTATAACTTGTACCGTATCGTCGGCGGCTAAGTTCAGTATTCATGGCGTCGTTTATTTTTCAACATCTCATTTTATTGAGTGACCACCGACAAATTTCTAGGAGAGGTGTTGCATCATGGTTTCAATATCTCCAAAAATACATGCTATTAGATCCCAATTCATAACTGTGCTCGCAGTCAGTGTTTTCAATAATTTTCTTTTAGGTGAGTACTGTAATGTGGAACGTATTAATGAGAAAACTTTATACGTAATCCTGTCTGCCCTTTAGAATTAATTGACAAAGTTAAGACTTCATTATTTATCTATCAATAGTCTCTTGTACAATATCCATGATGTACGGCAGTAAAGAAGAAACAAAATAGCTATATTAAAACACGCTTCGTATTGTAATTAAAACTCACCTTATACTTTATCGGATCATAATTCCCACGTCCGACCAATAACAGGCATGTTCATTAAAACTTAGCTTTAATAAAATATAATAATGAGAATTTGTCGCTAATGAGATCATTATACACGGTTTATAACGATGTAAATTTCAGTAAAAGTAAGTTCATTTAAATGTTTTAAATATTACAAAGATAACAGCGTCCATTAAATTAGATTTGAATACAATTGAAAAAAAGTCCAAAATTTCATTAGATTAGCGTTTATTATTTCTTATAGTTCTTTAGTTGTTTGTGTGTTTAGATAGCATGTAGTGTAAATTATTCTAAATCTAATAATACAATAATTATAAAATAAAGAAATTTATAATTATATTCGGAAACAAGTACCTAGTGATGGTCAGTGTTTTTATTTAAAAAAATATTTCCCCCCTTTTAATTTCATTCTGTTTTAAAGTGACTAATTACAGTACTTTTATCCTTAGACAAAAACTATATTAATTCATAAATATTAGTTTATAATATTATTAATTAATATATTAATTATATTTAATATATTATTTATAATTAATATATTAATTATTATTAATTAATATAATATTAAATAAATCTATTAAAGATAATAGTCTCCACGACTATTATCTTTAATAGATTTATTACTTGTTAGGTTATATCGTACAAAGTGACGTACATCGCAATAATTTATTAGAATTACATTCGACAGGTTATTGTATTTTCAAAAACAGAAGGGTTACACATTATGTAACAAATATTATTATCTAACATTTCGACAAAATTTTGGGATGAAAATCTAGCCATTATTTCAGATACAGTTATCTCAATGTTAAATTTACGTATGTTGCGAGCAAATACTTGCAGACATGTTATGTAAGTACAGGTAAATAAAATTCGAGTGTCTGCGATTTAAGAATTTTAAATATTGGAATTATCGTTTGAAAATTCGAAGAAGGATTTAGAATTAGAATTTTAAAAACATTTTGTCTATCTGTTGGTCGGTATGTGTCTGAGGAAAATTTCAACTGGAAAACTACTAATCAGCTACCACAAATTTTACACAGATTATGTATAGTGATTCTAGGTCCAATTTAGTTTGTTTCATTACCATATCTCAGACCGCTCCAAAATTGTGAAAAAAATTAACTAATCTAATTATCTGCATCTAATATAAGAGCACAAAATGAAGGTCTTAAAATATTTTAAAGTTTATATTTGCTCCTTCTATTAAAACAGTATACTAAACGATTTTGCTAATTATGCAAACACAAATCTAAAAAAAATTACACAGTGTTACAGACCACAAATACTCAAAAAATATTGCAAAAATGTATAATAGTACTTTATGGACTGCCTCTGTGGACGCGATCATTATTTCATGTCTTTGACGTGAATGATGCCGTGATGTGAACGTAAAGTTCGTGTTAATAAACAGGTACAAATTAGTGAAGGTAAATTTATTACGAGTTTTGAAGTTTGCCGGATTGATATTTTCTAGATGCTGAGATCTTTTAATAAGTTATCATTTCAAATTTCAAACAACACGGCTGCTTAATATTATTTTTCGCTTACGGAAATCTAAATAGAAGGTTTTTCCTTTCGCGTATGACGCATATCGGTCACCGAGAGAACATGTTCCCTTCGGTAGCTAATCCTCACGAATACATTTAAATCCACCCTTAGTCCTCTTTGATCGATGCCCCTTAATTGCCTTGAGCAAGTACATCACATTTATTTATATCATAAATTTTCCATTTGGTAAAATTCCGCCTGCATCGGGTTTGTTTAATTTGAGTATTGATGGTGGAAATTCATCAACACAAGGTCGATCGATGGATGGGGCCTTCGAACGGTGAAAAAGGTTAAATAATTTTGTATTTTCTTTTAAATTCACATAAAGCTTGCAAAGTAGTAATGCGCATTTTGGCGAAAAGGTTATTAAATATTTGTTTATGTTTAGGTAATTATAATTAATAAGAACCATTTTTATTTCCATATGTTCGTATATCCTTAAGCGGATCTTGGCAAACACATATATTTTAATTGTAACGTTATTTAACTTTATGTTATTTTCTAAATATGGTGGTCTGTATTTGTTTCTATATTTTTGGAATATAACACACTGAAGCAGATTGAACAATTGTGTGTTCACCCTTGGTTTTTGTCCCATTCTACATAGTTTTTTGAACAATTCATTAGCCGTCTTTCCCACCTTTCTACTAGTAAGTCATGGTCTTTCCATATTCTGTTTTAATGACTATTTTTATATACTTGAAATAATTATTTACGATTAGCAGAACATAGTTAATGTTTTCAATAAGTTTAGTCTGTATTTCAAACGAGTACAGAAGTGTAGCTTAGAAAGGCTTCTACCAAACAATTCATAATAATTAGACATATAAAACCTGATTTCTTTTATACTTATTTCATTTTAGTATGAAATTATGTTAAACATCATTTTAATGCGGCTATTAAGATTCATTTTTTTAATTCAACGATATCTCTATGGACTACTTTGCAATCGAAAATGGTTCGTAATAGAATATCTGTTTTAATTGGTATTTGAATGTTTTTCGAGGTTTTCATTCGCCTACAATGTTTTTCTAAATTATTTTAATGTAGTAAAATCTTGACTTTTAATTTGAAAAAATTATTGTTAAAAAACGCGTATAGCCTTTTCATTATGTTAGTCTGAGTACTTTATGTTAAACACCGGTGAAAGATTTATGTGATTTATGTTAGTGCCAAACATTAAAAAATTTTGCTTCCTAAAATTAATGCGATTATAAATGTTTCTTTATGGATGTTATTGCTTTATAACCATTAATGTGTAACTTTGCTTTAAAAGTAATTTTAAATGACCTTAAGCACTAGTATATTATATTATAGATACTTTTGAATATGAATCTGTTATATGACGCAGATTTGTTTCCAGAAATATAATTATAATTTGATAGTATATTTTTTCCTAAAATTATAATATTTTACTTTAGTTCACTAATGCACCTCATCAATATTTATAATATTCTCTACTGATCGTTCCCTAATGAACTCCTGTAAATATGTGCGTAGTTGCGTTTGAAAGTTTAATTAAAATGTTTACAAAACCTTGTCGCGTTCGGTAATAATTTAGATTACGGTAGCGTTAGTAAAATCTAAAACAGAGAAATTCATTTCTAGGTCACGTATTTCATAACATTTCGATTATATTAAAATTTGGAAGTATATCTATAAGCTTTGTTCTAGAAGCGCTTTCCGTGCTTGAAGGTTACATTCTCATATTAAAACATCAGTTTAACGATATTACAGCTTGGTTAAACTGATCTATTAATATAATAATTGAAAAAAATGAACCGATTTCAGCAGTCGGTTAATATATTTGAATTTGTGCTAAGGTTAAATTAATTATTTTCAATGTCTTATTTAAATATATTCGAACATTATATATTTGCGTACAATGCTCGAAGAATTGAGTAAGTTATTTGAACTTATTATTTGAAGAAAAGTATCCAAAACCGACTAACAATAATATATTGATATTGAATATATTTGGCGTTAATTTTGTATAAATTCATTGTCACAATTAAATAAAATTACGTGATGTGGTATTATTTCTACTTTCTTTAATTTCTTTACCATGTCCTAGGTTTCGTTGTATTACAACATCTTCTGGTGGGATATTAGCAAAGAATCTATGCTAATATCTATGTTATAATTCTTTGCTAATATCTCACCTGAAGATGTTGTAATACAACGAAACCTAGGTCGTGGTAAAGAAAGTAGAAATAATACTACATCACGTAGTTTAATTTAATTGTGAATATATTAATTGTTAAAGCCAGGTCCGCACAGAATTTTATAAAAGAATCAACGGTTATGGAAATTAATTCTATATAAGTTCATCATTTAATATAAATTCTACTTATTCATTTGTGAATATACAATTATAAAAAAACGCACGGTTAGATACTTTGACATTAAAGTTAGTTACGTGAAATGTTTCGTAAATACCAATGGATGTTTTAATAGTTTATTTACACTTTTTAAAAATAAATAACATTAAGAATTGTGAAATATGTGAATGTGAAATATATATATTTAGACCAAGACTTTTTCAATATAACTTTACGAGTGACTAAGAACGGAAATATAGATGTCTGGAACCCAAAGCCTATTTACTAGTTTTACTAACTTTAAATTTTACTAGTTTTACTAACAATTTCGTAATTGGATGATATTTGTCTAGAAATTATGAAACAAACATTTTAGCAACTAAGGATGTACTCGAAATTTGTTAGTCGTGATGCAGTAATGATTTAAATTTTTCTTCGAATGTAATTATTTTATTTGCCATCTGTGAATTTATTTTAATTTACCCCCTGTTAACCATTATTGAGATTGATAAGCTTTTTATAATGCCACAAAGGAAAGCTGAAATACCGCACTAGCCATTACTCTGTAATTCACTGCAAATTTTGGTATTTTCAAAACATTACCATTTTTTTTCGCAGAGAAAAAAATCTTTCCGAAACCTTTCCTCTGCAAAGCATATGTAAAAGACGTCACTATATTGACTACACACTTCCTCCAAAAGGCTTAACATTTCTATGATTCAGTTTCTGCGCACTGATAAATTTCATTACACTTATGTCTATTTGTCATCACATATTCAATTTCCGAATGAGTAAGACATCCTACTAAGTTTTCTTGGTGAGTTATTCAATAAAATATCATTAAACTACATCTCGGCAGGAAAATAAATCCATTTTTATATCCAGTTATAACAGGTTAGCCATCGATACACACACAAATTAGCTTTTTTATCAATCTTTTTGTACTCTAGAAAATTACATATAATATCAAAATAATCTGTGCTTCTGGTTTGACTTTTCATTGTGAGAAATTAAAAAAAAATTCGCCGATTAATTTCATAAGCTAAACATTTTGTTGCTGAAATATTCGTGCTAAAATCAAAAGAAAAAAAATTCAGTCTTTAAGTCTCCAACTACATATAAAAACACGGTTTGCCTTGTTTTGAATACGTTTAATACAGGTAGAATCTGAGAGCCATATTTTTTTATATATGTTTTGTATAAAAAATTATGGCTCCATATTTGAGAAATTATTTGGTTTTTGTTGGTGAATTTTTCAAACAATATATTGGAAATATTTATAAAACATTTCTTCACAATTTCTGCATCACTATGTGTGCCAAGTATATAGCTAATCTCACATAACGCCTTTGTATTCCGTTCTCCTGCTGCTGAGGCGCAAGGAGAACGGAAGCACGCGATGAGGCTGATTTACACATAGTTAAGTAACGAGTTAACTAGCGAATCTGGCGTGTCAAGTCTTTGTCATCGTTTGGAAATTAATGTACCAGTTAGGTAATGCATTGACTATTAAGTAGATTAAATAGAATCCTGTTTTATTTTGCCGGCAAGTTAAGTGTACAGTGCACCCTGCATGCGCCTAGAACATTAAATGTTTAATGATACCTAATATAATTAAGTAGGGGAGGCATCCTAATAGTATCTTAAAAACTTTGATTTGTATAGTTATTGTTATATTTTTTCTACGACGTTTGCGTAGGTTTCTAAAAATTACGTTTTTTCATATTTTATTTAGTTTTAAAAATGAGGGAGAGGAAGGTACTTTTTATATAATTTTTTTTGGTATGTGTCTCTCAATACGTATTACCTAAAATTATAAAAAGAAAAGTTTGATGCTATGGTGACTAGTTTTTTACATATCCTATATATTTAATTTAAAAATTTCTTCCAGTACTTCATTTGCTCTCTGCCTAAAATTTTCAACTGAAATTTCATTAAAATTTTCATAAAACGTGTTTAAGTTTAAACCAAACTATTATTAATATGCTTTACTACTATGTTCACTTTTCTAAATCAAACTAAGCGATGGCACGCTCGTCATCACTGTCTGCCATGAATAAATAAAAATGTAATGGTAAATGTAAATGTAATGTAAATAAAGCACAAAGTACCTTGTTTTTTTAGTTGTTTACCTTTAACTTCTCAATTTTGTGACCTAATTTAAAAAGGCTTTTAAAAAGGTCTACGATGATTAACAGCGGGATGCTTTTCCGAACTTCCAATCGCATACGACGTGTCTCCTGCGTCACGTACGAGATCTGACCTATTTCCGTGTACTTACAAACCGCAGAAATCACATTACTCAACGGTTACCTTGCTCCGAATGTGATGGCCCTTCGATTTGCCTAATGTGCTCGTTTGTATTTCGTCACCTGGCATTGGATCGTTTAGAACAGTAATTACGGGATAAGGGATGACGAATATGCCTCGTGACGTCATTGCTCATTTCCGATCGGTATCTTCACTGATGGTTATTTAAATTATAATACCCTTTCACAAATTTTACTAATGATAGTATATATTTTAAAAACGATAGTATATATGGCATTAAATCAATACGTTAGCAGTAAAAACAATTATTGCTTTTTTGACCAAATTATGATTTCAAATATTCCAAGAATTAGGTGAATAACGTCAGAAAAATCAAAGTGAAAAACGTCGAAAACTTCGGTTCTTGTAGGGAAATTAGGAACCCCACAGTATCTTCAAGTTCGTCTTTCCGTTTGCTCTTACAGGTTTTTATTGTTTTCAATCTTAGGGACTAGATTCGTATCTTAATTAATATGCGTATGTACTAGGATATTAAAAAACTGGTCAAGTTTGAGTCTGGCTCGCTTATCAAGAGTTCCATACCTAGTTTAAAGTGAAATAGATTACATATAATAAAAAAGCTTTATATGTCGTCATAGAGCGATGAATATTTAAAAATACCTTAAAATGAAGTAGGAGAGGGAGCATTCATATACATTATTATAAATATCTCAAAAACTAGTACATATAGTTTTATCGTCATAATTTTAGTTTCAGTACTTCAGAAAATAAGAAAACGATAATATTTTTCAGTATATTTCCAAAGAATTACTCCTTCAAATTACGAAAAATATCTTTAAGGTCTTTACATCTAGTCTTTACAAACATTACCTCACATTGTTTATTTATTTATTTAATTATGCCAATCGGCTTTTTACAACTGAAATTAATAATAATATTTGTGTTTGTAAATTGCACTATAAATTGGAAACAATTTATCAGTGAATGAGAATCGTATTTTTTATCTTTGAGAATAAAGTTGAGAAAGAACCTCCAATAAAATGAATATCAAAAAAATACTCATTGAGTAGATTTATTATTCTGTTTATCAGCCCTTGGTGTACATAGATTTTCTTGGGACATGGTATAAAAGATTTAGAGTAGATTATCCTATTGTTTCAGCCAAATTGTTCTATTGTTTCCGGGGAATCAATTCGTTGACGGATTTGTAGAAAAAAACGTTCCGGTAATGATTACAACTTTCTTCAATATTCATTTTCGATTCCCTGATGTTCATGTGATACATATTACATTTACAGAATTTGTTTCGTATTTTTTCCACTCTGTCGGTAAGTAACATGAGTAGAGACGAGTAAGTGTGTGGATATCAATGAATTCTTTTCCTGATATGAATGAGTATAAACCTAATGCTTGTGATGTTATCTTGTCCATACGATCAGAGAAATGTAATTTATTGCCGATAACGACACCCAAGTCTTTACAAATGTGACTTCCACGAATTGATGTTCATAAAGTTGGTATATTGCCGGTTGCCGCTGAAATGAGCAGGAAAAAGACATTACCATACATTTATACTTCTTTGTCTGCACTGCCTGGTGCAGGCCAATGCTTTCCCAATCTGCTCTCTCCAGGCAGTACGACTTGATGCAAGGTTTCTCTACCTGTTGATTCCTACAATTTTGAAGTCCTTCACTACATTGTCCAACCACCTTGTAGGTTGTCTTCCTCTTCTCCTTGTACCTTCAATCTTCGTGAACGTCAGTTTTTTAACTGGGTGCAGATCTTCCCGTCGAAAAACGTGTGCCAACTGCCTGATTCTATAGGACTTGATTACTCTCAAAATATTTGTTTGCCCATATTTAGTATAAATTTCATTATTCAAAATTAAATAAAACTACGTGATGTAGTATTATTTCTACTTTCTTTAAGTTCTTTACCACGACCTAGGTTTCGTTGTATTACAACATCTTCAGGTGGGCTATTAGCAAAGATTAACTCTTAAGAACATATAATAGTGAGGGTAATAAATTCGATTGTTGTGATTAAATGAACAACTAAATATAATATCATCACCCGTACTTAATATCTTCTGAACATAATATAATTAGACAACATTGAAACTACAGTACTCTTCAAATGTTTCAGAACACATACACATATAGAAATAAGTATATAAAAAACAATAATAAAAAAATAAATAAATATAAAAAAAAATTATATAAATAAATATATATATATACAAATATATATATATATATATATATATATATATATATATATATGAATAAATAAAACCGGAGATATGTGGAATTAATGGTATAACCTTGTTCTAACTTTCAGATACCCTTGCTTTTGTATAAATATATTACCGAAAATAGCTTCCATTTAATTTTATTACATACACCGCAACATTCGTGCATTGTATACCCATGCATTGTACAACCTCATATAATCACAACAACTGAATTTATTACCCTCACTAAAATACTGGTATATCGTATAACTCTCGAAAATATAATAAAACCTACACTGCTCCCTTACAATAAACTCACTAACACAAGCAGTGGGAAAACCCACACAAACCCGGCTTCCGCTATTGTGTTTGAAATATATAAATGCTGTTGGATATTCCTAAGAGTTAATCTTTGCTAATAGGTCACCTGAAGATGTTGTAATACAACGAAACCTAGGTCGTGGTGAAGAGCTTAGAGAAAGAAGAAATAATACTACAGCACGTAGTTTCATTTAATTGTGAGTAATGAATTTCTACAAAATTAACGCTAAATATATTCAATAAATTTCATTATTATATATGCTTCTCCAGATATTATCTTTCTTGACCGCTCCAAAATTGATCGAAGGATCTTTCTTTAGAAAACGAGTAGTCTATTCTCTTCTGTTTTATTGATTGTCCAGGTTTCGCTACCATATAAAATGATAGGTCTCATGAGAGTTTTATATAGATTTATTTTTGTATTAACAAATATTTAAAAATTGAACAATTTAAAAACGAAACTCATCTCGAGTTTCAAAATTTAAAATAATTTAAAAACGAAACTCCTCTCGAGTTTCGATTTCAGTTGTCTTTTTAGACCATAGTAACTTCTGTTTGCCATCAAAAGTCGGTTCTCAATTTCAACTTTTCTCTTATTTTTACTGCTAATGAGTATGCCCAGTTACTACACGTTTACTTTTATTTAATTTAAGCTTATTTTCTGTACAAAATCCATTGAGTTCTTTAATATCTTGTTGGAGAATATTGATTTCATCATTGCCAGTTATCTTTTTAAAGATTTTTAAATCATTAGGATAAAATATGTTATTAGATTTCAGATTAGTTGATGTCATTAATGAAAATGTTGAAAAGGATCGGTCCAGATGTGAGCCTTGTGGAAAATCAGAGGTCACTTCACATTCTGTTAAAACGTGACCATGTACATCCGTACCCAGATTTATTGCATTGAGCACATGGTTAACACACAGATAAAGATTTGTATGAGTAAATCCGCTGCCGAAGGAACTGTTTTGTTTTGTTGACATTATATTTAAAAAAAAAGGCTATTTGTGACAAAATAATCTTCTTGAATAGTGGACGGCTGAATCCAGACTGGTCTACAATTGGTAACGTTTGATCTGGTACTTGATTTGTGTATTGAGCTAATATGTGAGATTTTCTACGTTTATAAAATATAAGTTATGGGCTCAGCTAGTTCGGCAGTGCAATTTTAGTAGAACTGGTTGGGTATCCCATCGGGTTCAGTACCTTTTTTACATTCACTTCAAGCACTTTATAATTATCGTAACAGATTAAAATTTATTGCAAGATTGATAAAATATATCAATCTTTTTGCACCTCACTCTTAATTTTCGAAAATAATTTTAGGTGATATTATATCTTGATTTTGGATATTTTATATGTGCTTCTTTTTTTAGTTTGATTTTATTTATTAACACTCTGGAGAACTAGCAAGTACAATTGTTTATATTTTTAGAGTCGATTTGGACAAATTGAACAGTCCCTTCATACACTTTTTTTATAGTGTCAGTTAACCTGGGTATTTAAATATTCCAGTTAGTAAAGTTCAATCCAGTTTATTCTAGAAAAGGAACTATTGAATTCCATGTAGTCAGTTTTTTTAAACGTATAGACTGGTATGCTATTCATTATCAGTACTAGTCTTTGTTTCAACGTGTATTCTTAATGATGGATGACGTTTGTCTTCATCGATAATCGATTCCAGATAGCGCCTAGTAAACACTAATGTGCAGTTTGTCCAAGTAAATTAGAGAAAATTCAGGAAGCATAAGTTGCGTTAACTGTAAAAATTGTTTCCTTAAAAATATATCGATTTGAGTGATGATAAATTTGAAAAAATTGCTATTTTATTAAAAAAACCTGATCTTTTCAATTGGAAATATACAAAATATTATTGTAAGGTTAGCATTGTCGAAACTGATATTGAGCATAACGAAAACATCGACGATTCACCGTTATCAACTAGCACGATTAAAATAGAGGAATCCTCAAGAAATATTTCGTTCCTTTAAAAGAAAAAATAGAAAACTAGAAAGAAATTTTGCAGGTCATATTTAAATAAATTCGAAGAATAAAATAAAATTATTACACAGCAAAATAAACAATTGAATAAAGAATCAGTGTTTTTGAAAACAAACTACCCTCAATTGATGAATTTTCAATTGACTAATAATGTTACATCTGAATTAAATGAAGACAAAAAACGTGGAACTGACGTTATAGTTTTAAATATATCAGAGTCAAAAAGTCACTCGGCCGTGATTGACGCCAAGATTATAACAAAAAAGTAACAGCCCTAATTTTACAGGAGCTATTAGGAATCATACCGCATCTCAAACTTCGTTTATTCATCGGTTTCGTCGGCTTGGTCAACCAATTGTTACAGGAAAAAATCGACCCTTACTGATAAATACACTATTCGCAGCTGATGAAAGGACTTTATTAAAGATCAAATTCGCTAGTGAATCTAAAGTTTCATTTAAGTCAAATTATCTCAAGTTGAATAAATCACATTTTGAACTTGATACGCAAAATAAAGATGGCGATACTAATAAAACAATTAAATATACAGATCGGATACCAAAGACAATCAATAAGTAAATGTTTCATGCGTTATAAAGGTGGAAAAAAATATAGAGCTTGTATTGAACCCCAAAAAATTCAATATGAATATTTAAGGTAAAGAGCTACCGAGATATACGCGGTTTAATATTATTTATTAAAGTATCAAATTTGAAGTTTCTACGTCAAGCGGTTTTTGAGAAAAACTGTTGTGATAGGCGGATAGACGGACATGTGAGGGATCATGTGAGGGCTCTATTTTTCCTTTTGAGGTATTGAACGCAATTGGACCGGGTCGAAATTTGGGTGAAAGTTGCGACGAAAATAAAGGGTTAAATTTTATTTACGCGCACCCGTTCGTGTCAGGTATCATTTATTAATCATCCATACATTATTAAAAATAAATGTGTAAAAACTTATGTATATTACAAAAATGATTATATCTAGGATCAACGCTACGCTTTTCCTACAATTTTCGCACAGGCTTCTTAAAACTCTATTTTTTTCTTAAATTTAATTTCATTAGTCTTGGAAACAGGAAGTTGCACATATTTTTTTTACATATTTTTCAGTATACCTCTGAAGATATATTACTTAAAATTACTAAATTTTGCCAGTTATATATAAAAAGAAGAGCTTAGTTAATATTTACAAAGTACATTTCAATAGAAATTAACGCAAAACATATTCATACAATGTTGAATATATTTGGCGTTAATTTCATATAAGTAAAGCGAGTCGAATTTTTTATTGAACGTTCATTCGAGTGAGAGGTATTCTTATGCAAGTTTTTAAAAATGAAATTTATATTTATAATTTTTATTTTTAATCTCTGCGTGTAAAATATTAAGCTTTGAAATAAAATTTATATTCAACATTCCTAATATATAGTTTCTCTGTTATATTTGAGCATATGTCGTAGACCTAATATATTGGGTCAAAGAATCTGAAAAGTTCATGTAAAAAGGGTCGCGTGTATCTATACATCTAATAAAATCGCTCTAACAACCGAACCGTAAAAGAAACTCCAAGGATCAAAAACATACGGACCAATTACTAATATAAAAAAGAGATAGATGTATATGAAGTTATACTGCGAGTTAGATAGTTTTTTTAAATTTGTTTTTTTCTTAAAAATAACTTTGTCTTACCGCATAAAGATATAACCTTTATGTAGACAACTTTATGTGGTTGGTCTCGTATATCTCGACGTATTTAACTTATTTATTATTTACATACGATTACTATTTTTTAAGTATTTCATGCTTCTGATTAAAACTAATCTATATCGTTACGTGCTTGTTATACGAGTTCCTTAATTCTGAATTTCACTAGAATTTTTGGGGTTGTCCGAGATTTTCAATATTTCGATTGTATTCAATCGTAAGGTCTACAAAATGCCTGCAATTGCATTGATCGCGCCAGAGATTCAAACCAATTTTTTTAATTTTAGCGTTTGTATCCCATAAGGAAAATTGAAACATTACAACATACCTGTCTGTCCGTCCATTTCAGCCGAGCCAAACAGAAATTGTTTGATTCAGAAACAGCACATTAATCCACTTACATCGCAATATTTGAAACTCGAAAATATTTTAGAGAAGCGAAGGAAGTGTCAAGTGACACATACTCATAATGCTCCTTGATCATGATCATCAAGGAATTTTATGGAAGGTAACTCTAATACATCTTCCGTACATCTCTGAAACTGTTAAAGTAAAAATTTTGAGAAAAACAGTGTTAACAGAAGATTACATAGGGTTTATTGATAAACTATATAAGTAAATCTGAATCTCACTGGTCTTGAGAGATTTACGATATTTTTTATCCGTGAAATATAATATTAATATTTGTAAAGATTTTCAGGAGAATACGACGTAATTTTAAAGACACATAAAGAGATTAAATGATAAACCAGATACAAAAATATAAGATAATATCGACAAGTATCCAAATCGTGGCAGGTTTATTAAAAATATGTTTTAATTAATATTTACCTCTGAATGAAACAATGTGATATAGTATTATTTTATTAACCACGACCTAGGTTTCCTTGTATAAGAACATCTTCAAGTGGCAATATGAAGAGATTTCTTCAAATTGCCCACCTGAAGATATTGTCATTCAACGAAACGTTGGTCGTGGTTAATAATATAAACAAAGTAGACATAATACTACATCACATTGTTTCATTGAGTTGAGAATAAAAATTAAGTGATAATGAATTTTACAAAATTAACCATAAATGTATTTAATATTTAAAAATATATTACAAGAAAGGTACCACTTAAAAAATGTTAAATCATCTAATGGTAAAATAAAAGCCAATGTCTGAAATTAACACAAGATAATAAGACCTATTAAGATAAAACTTTACAATTAAATGAAAATACGTGATGTAGTATTATTTCTACTTTCTGTAATTTCTTTACCACGACCTAGGTTTCGTTGTATTACATCTTCAGGTGCGATATTAGCAAAGATAGAATCTTTGCTAATATCCCACCTGAAGATGTTGTAATACAACGAAACCTAGGCCGTGGTAAAGAAATTAAAGAAAGTAGAAATAATACTACATTACGTAGTTTCATTTAATTATGAATAATAAATTTCTACAAAATTAACGCCAAATATATTCAATACAAGATAAAACTTAATAACATAAGTATGTAACGAAATATGTTTATACATCTAAAAATAACATGTAACTGTTAAAATTAAAATTTTAAGGTTATAAAATTAACATGAGCGTAACTAGTATATTTTCAGTCTTATTCTATAACAACAAGGTGACAGAGGACATATAATCATAGACAAACATAAACTTAGAGCTTTGTGTACAAAACTTTCGAACACGTAAAGCCCCGGGCAACCTTAATAGAGCAATTAAACATGTTTTCATAAAATTTGTATTTTTTATGATACCTCAAGTGATATAAGACAGTGTTAGTTATTTTAATTTCACAGGGAAAAATCAATACTTCAATGTACTTATCGTTTCCCAATTTCTCTCAGATTGTTCATTTTGTCTAAACGCACGGAGCGAATATTTTACTAGAAAAAAAAGGCTAAGAAAATGTTCTTAGAACTTTTAAAAAAGAGGTTTTATATTAAATCAATATGTTTTACATTATGCGGTTTTCGTCAATATCAAAAATAAATTTGATTTAAAGTCATCGAACCCGTTGTTACGATAATGGTTTCGGTTAGTTTATTTTTTTTATTGCTTATATCCTTGTTATAATTTTAATTATTTTTAACGTAACGTGTGTTTATTTAACTTTTCGACCTAAAACTAAAAACATCTATAAATTTATTTCATGAGGCTCCCACGAAACGGAGCCTGAGAACATTTTTACTCAACTTAGGCGTGTGTGAAAAACCTAATGAATTTTTCAATGATTTCGCGTTGAAAAATTACGATGTCGAAGACCACCACAGGTCGGTATTTGCAAAGTTACAAGCACACGGAATTTCTGGTCAATACAGATTGTTAAATACATTTTATAATATAATAATAATAAATAAATATCTGTATGCCTGTCCGTCTATCTATACGAATGGATTTGACACGAAAACTACTGAAGCTATTGACATGATATAGTTTTACACAGAGTATAAATAGTTATATCAACATGTTATTCCTAGATTTAATTAATTTTTTAATGACATGACATGATTTAAACAGATTCTGTATAGTTAGATCAATGTATTATTCCTTTAATTAATTTATTTTTTTTATCACGATATTGTCTTGATATAATTTATACAGATGATAGTTGGATCAATTTATAATTCCCGGGATCAGGTAATTAATTATTCCTGGGATAAATTTTTTTTGTTTCATCATGATATCTCAAATGATACCAAAGTTGTTGTAATGAAAATGTTACACTGAAAATGAAACAAAATCTCCGCGATACGGATATTGGGTAGCAGCAGGCAGTAGGAACATGCGATAGCGGGCAGGGGAAGGTGGGTAGTGAGTACAAGTCTTTAGTATGTATATATTATAAAATATCGTTTAATATTTATAAAAGACCTTTTAATGTATTATAAAAGACCCTTTCAAATAGAACAGAAAATATTTAATAATACTCCTTTTAACAGTATTTGTAATAAATACGATTTTTTGTTCGCAAGTTGAACTAAAGGAAGGCACGTAACAAAAAGGATAATTAAACAAATGTGTTTTCTATATTTTTGATGTGTTCATGTAATTCCGCTACGTATACCTTTGAAATTTTATTACGGAAATTTCCATTATTAAAATGAAGGGTATTTATGATCAATGAATATGTGCTTTCAGTTTAATAATGGCATTTTCAGTAATGAAGTTTCAAAAGCGGGCGTAGCTGTATTAAATGAACAATATATTCACAATCCTTCGACATGACTCTGTGCTTCGGTTTTTTGTCATTTCACTTAATGTCGCAAAATTCAATTTGAAATATGTAGCTAAATCGTTGGAAAATGTTAGCGGCCGCACGATTTTAATCCATTTATCGAAAGAGTTCACCTATATATAGTGAATAACCCTTCCACTTTTACATCACTACTGTGATCGCAGTAGAGCGAGGAAACTTTTCCATAAATAATCAGTCTATTAGCAATAATCTCCCGGATCCAAAACGGCGTGCGATCATTTGATTCCCTCCTACACACGTGCCAAACGCGATGAGCTGCTCTTCACTTATTCTGTGTCAATCCGTGCTACGTCTTACTTCATTATCATCAACATTGACGGTAGCGGGTGGCGTCTGATCGATCGTCATTCAATCACATGAATCGAGTTAAGACCCTGGTAGATCGGAGGAAAATATTAGGGAGAACCGAAAAAGTCTGGGTTCTTTGCTGCAATATTATCCAGAGAATATCATTTTTATTTTATTTGTCCTCTTGATCTACTCGTGGGGTTTTATTTTTATTAACAAAATTATAATCTAACCTATCTCTTAAATAATTTATAAGTTAGAAATCACGGTTTTTCTGTAAGTATTACGTTAAAATCTCAACGGATAAAATGATAATAATACCATGTCCATCGACGCATAGTGCAAAAACCACTGGACTCATTTTAATAAAACTTTGCAGTTTATACCAAAGACTTAATCCGTTATTAGGTACAAAAATATTTCTAAAATATTATTTCTAGAAATATTTATTGTTAAAATATTATAATTGTGTAAATATTTCTAAAATTATCACTCAACTCTATTACTATTTAGTTAACCGATTATTACTTGAATAATTATCGGCGACATCTATTTCTTTTTATTTGTAGTTTTAAAATTGTAGTTTAAACATTTTAAATGTGTAGTTTTAAAATTCTTCACTAGATGGCGGTATTAGTTTTATTTTTAATAAATATTTTTATTTTAGTGACTCTTTTTACATATGCGTGTTAATAATTATTATTACACATAAATATAAAAGAGTCGCTAAATGAAAAATATAAATTAATTATAATTGAAATATCATTTTTATCTGTGAGACACTAGATTATCATACCGGGTATATTCTTAAAGGAGTTAATTTTAAGATCAGAAATGTGAACTGTAGTGAAATTTGTTGCTGTTATTGAAAAAAAGGTGTTATATACTAAATGTTTAAATAGGCAGATATTTAGTGATAGTGATGAGTAACCACTAATGAAATATTAATTAAAAATATGCTGTACTGAGAGTACAAAAAAGTGTTTTTGTTTTCAATGTAGTACTCAATAATGAAAATGATGTTTAACGTTCATGTTTTAATTTTTTTCAATTGTAATCTTGTCCTGATTAGAATATCTAAATCGTACTGTATAGAAGCAAACATTTCTGTGTTAAATTAACATAGTGTGATAATAAAATTAACTTTTTATTTAGATTATATTAGTTATAACGGTGAATTACGACGACATCGAAAGACGATATGTGGCATAATGGAGTAAGTGATGACAAACATTTAAGTTGTTAATAAACATTGCGATATTTCATTGCGTTATTAACTATTCTATCATACATTAATATTATAAGCTCAAACAATTTAGAAGTTCTTATTAAATATGTGCAAACTCAACAAATCAACCTTAAAGTTCGGAACTTTGTTAATATAAAATTATACAGAGATTTCACTTAAAGTTAATAATTATGAATTGATTTGGAGTTTTAATTAGTTAATTTGCTGATTAACTAAATATGGTTGATGTTACCGAATTCTGAGATGTCAATGTGCGAAATTGTGGAGATCAGTTTTATGTATTAGCTTGAAGTTGATAAAAAGCCATATATTCGAAGCTTGCTTACCAAAACAAAATTTTAATTTGCAAGAAAACAATAAAACTAAAGAACAATAGATATTAGAAATTACTAGGTTATTTTCGATTTACTATATTAAGAAAAAATAAGCATATAAAATCGGAAGTTAAGTCAAGTAGAGTACAGCACTCGTCAATGATAATAGTAATATTTAGAATTTCATTATAGAATAATTTTGAAAAGAACAAACTTTTTTTGACTAAACTTGTTGCTTCTTTTAAATATATAATTTTCTGTAGTGCATAGTCCTTACTGGCAAGAGTTTTGTTATATATTTTATAACCATACATTTTATAACATCCGTTATCGTAAGTTGTCCCTTAGTTGAACGTAAGTTATCGCTTTATTAACATTTTTGAACGTTGAACGTAAGTTATCGCTTTATTAACGCTTAGTTGAACGTAAGTTATCGCTTTATTAACGCTTAGTTGAACGTAAGTTATCGCTTTATTAACATTTTTGAACGTTGAACGTAAGTTATCGCTTTATTAACGCTTAGTTGAATGTAAGTTATCGCTTTATTAACATTTTTTTTCTTTTATTGTTTTTCGTTTACTTCTAATTTAGGTTGTATATTTTGTAATAAAATTTTCACATTTCAAATTTGCTCTTAGCCAGTATAAGCTAAAGTAAAAGGTAAGTGTTTTTAAGGTTCTGTACCTCAAAAGGAAACAAGGATCCTTATAGGATCACTTTGTTGTCCGTCTACAGGTCTGTTAACACCCTTTTTCTTAGGAATGTGCGGAGGTGTTAATTTGTGCGAAAGTATTTATCATTAAAACTCTTATTGTGCTTTACATATTGATATAAGTTCATATTGTAGCGAACACTTTATAGTTAATCATTAAAGTAAAAAATCGTAAAGGAAAAAATCGTTAATTTGTAGTTACATCACATAAAAATATTTCTTTAAATATGCGCCCGTGAAAAATGTGGTAAGCAATATATTTTAATCCAAAAAATAAAATTTTGTAACTTATTTAATAGGTATATTAAGTGGAATTAAATGTTTATAAATGTCTAATTACGTACGGAATCCTCGTAGTGGAACTCGTCCACTCTTGCTTATAGGTTTTATTTAGTTTCTGGCGAAATGCAAAGACGGGAGGCCTTTTTAATGGCGAACTAACATCCTATTTGTACATTTACTAAGCGCATCAGCTCGTGGTATGCTCAGTGCTGGTAGTCAATATTTTAATTACCATCAAGTCTGGTTGGGTCTGAAGTTATCACAGTATAATCAATATGTTTAATTGGAAAGTTTATTCGGCGTGCCTTATTCTCGAAACCATTCTACAATGAAGCAATCGAAATTGAAGGACAGTGTTTGTTAATGACCATTTCCGGTAATCGCACTGTTATTTTACACTATAACATCGTACCTTGTTTTATCAATCGGATATAACTTTAATGATAGGGCTTTCACGCTGCTGCCGAAATATATAAAAATTATATCAAACGCGGTGGATGACTGTAATAATTTTATTTTAACAATAATTATATATAAACATGTGACAAACCAGCACGATGGTAATGAGTTTTATCTCGTTCAATAGTTAAGAAGCCATATGCGTACGGTTTCACGCCGATTGCGCCCATTGTTTCATAATCAAACACCGTTTGTGGGCAGATTTCTCAAAAATAGTGTTCGTAACGAGTTAAGATGGGCAGCAATCAATTTGCATTCAAAAGAAATTATATATACATATACACACAAACAAACACTCACACACACACACACACACACACACATATATATATATATATATATATATATATATATATATATATATATATATATACATATATATACATTCATATACTTATTTAATTTGTATTCACAAAGTGTTTTATAGATAGTATAAGATTAATAATGTTTGCTAGTAAAGATTTATAATAACCTCTGTAAGTATTTATAAAAATAACAATTGTTTTGTTTTTTGTTCAAACGGTAAAGCGAGCGAGTATGCTTCGCAATAAAACATTTTTTTGTAGTTTCAAATATTGTTTTCATATTTTGCACATAATTCTGAGATATTTTATGTTATTGAAAACCTAAATGGATATTTACTTTTGTGTCCTATATTTTTAAGTCATCTCTAACATATTTCAAAACATATAAATTAAATCAATTACCATATAATTACAGTCGGTCTAATAAAAAATACTGAAATTTATCTCACGAGATTTTTGTGCGTTTGTTAAACTATCGGTTATTGTCGAAACTCCTTAGACAACGACTTCGTAACTAGACACACATAAGAAGACGATCTTAATAAAAGTTCTATCGAAAACGAAATATAAATTTAGGATTGTCAATAGATTTAATATATATTCACGTTTTTAAGATACAAGTCTTTAATACTTTATTACCGGTAATACATATACAAGTGATCGGCTTTGTACTATAATATGTATTGTGAGTATTGTTTTATATACGAGTAAGAAAATAAAGAGACATTCGAGCGTTATCTAAAGCAAACATGACCAAATTTCTAGTAGCCTCATTGTTATAAATTATGTATATAATTCCGTGTATCTTGGAGATATGTATTGTGATACATTCTAGTATTTTATATTCGCAATGTTATGTTTTCAAATACATAATATCAACTCGCTGTTATCTTTTGTTTTGGATTTGTCTCCGTTTATTTGACTCAATCAGGGCAAAAAAAACAAGATTTTTCGTTCGTATATGTGTAACTGTATGTTTTTGTTGCCGCATAGAGGCTAACTCGTTACTAATATAATGAATATGAAATGTCATGTGTTTATTTTTGTGTGTTTGTCTTCCTATCAAATTTAAATAGCTTAAAGAATTTCAATGACATTTTACAAATAGATAATCGTTTTAAAGATATATTGCAGATAAATAGGTTGTCATTTATAGCAGCTTCACATTAAATGTAAATACTAAAAACATATTTTGCTTACGCATGAAAAACTGAATGTGCTGTCGAAACTACAGGATGTTCACTAAGACATAAACCTATCGTCAATATGTAAAGCACAATAAGTGTTTTAATGATGAATACTTTCGCAACCGACACAACGTGATTCAAAGGAATGAAGATTTGTGATTATTTTTTATTTTATTTTAATTTTTAAAGCATTAAGTGGTCTATTTATTATGTCCAATTCAAGGGTTATTTTAGTCCGAACTATAGTCTGGGTTTGATAATTAACCCAAGAATTTGGCAATACCTTCATTACTTTTAGAAAAAAACCATGGCATAACTAGCATATTGAGACGATGTTTTTTTCCCGCACTGAATCGTAACAAGTGTCAAAATTCAGATCTGGTAAGTTACGTTCCAAATAATACTTACCTAGTGAAAATATAAACTACTTGATTAAAATTCATAATTATTTCCTTAGAAAAAAAAAACAGATTAATTTCCTTAACAACACGCGGGGGAAGCTGCTGGCAAAAGTTAGTTTATTATAAATTAACAAACCAAAATGGTGTTTTTAACAACATTAACGATTTTGGTCGTGTTGACGTAAAGATATAGGACATTTTTTTCACTTAAATACTCTTGTAAGATAGATAAATTGTTATCAAAAAAGTTGGCGATCTAATTTTTGGCTGACTAAAAGTTTTAAAAAGATATCGCCTCAAAAAAAGTTCATAGTTTGTCCGCGTTCTCCAAAGAATGTTATTTAACTTCCCGATTCTTTCGGTCAATGGATCCATTGTTGCCTCAACATAGTTCACGAGAAACTCGAAGTCGCTCGCTTATATTTAAGCTTGTCTTCGCTGCTCTCAATTTCTGCTCTCAACATTCGAGGAGCATTTTGTATTAAAACATCGACCCATTCAAGTAATGCGTTATTTTGAGTATAATAGGTTTTTATATTAAAGGAGGAAAAAATATTCATCTACTAGAAAATTTTATACTACATGATGTATTTCATAAAAATTCTTTTTTTAACATCATCCTCTGATAAGCTTTTAAAAAACGTGATTACATATTTCCGATCGTATTTATCTTATAAAAAATATAGCTTAGCAATAAGTAATAGGAAACCCTATTCAAAAAGGTGAGAGTTAGAACTGTGCTGTAACTAGGAACTGTGCTTAACTGGAACTAGGAAAAATGTGATATATTTTGTGCTATAATTTATAATTCCTATTTAACTTCTTCATTATAAACCTCATAATAAAGTATTTCCTTAATTCTCAACTCATCACTCTCTTTAACAACATTTTTTTTCTATAAAACTAAATAAGTGGCCCATGAGGCAATGTGTGTGGGGGTTAATATTGTGTGGTGGAGGATTAACATTAAATGAAGAAATTTTACCTATCCACAACTAGATTATAATTTTTACAGTGGGTCAGGATTTACATAAATGTTTAGATCTTTTGATTATCGTTTACAGTTCTTACGCGTCTTTTAAGTCTGCTATTTAGATTAATAACATAGAAAGGAATGAACAATAGGAAAAATGTTGCACCAAATCCTGAACATTGATGCTGTAGATTTTAATATTTATTTATTTTGATATTAAGACTGATTGACGCTCTCGTGGCTTTAGTTAGATTAGAAGACAAAATGATTAAGAACGAGTCATATTCGTACTGCAAAGTTTCTGTACAAAGATAAATTAATAAAACTTATGTAATTCTGATATTTTCCGTTTAGTGTAGATAAAAATATATTTTTCCCAAATTGTTTCTTGACATTCCTTTAGAAGATTGAGGCGACAATAAATAAATGTTAGATTTTCATATATTTCCCATCCCGTCAGCTATCATATAAAACCTAATACGATGGGATTAAAAATAACAAAACCAAATGATAACTGAATTGACACCCTAAAGTTAATGTCAAAATTGCGAATTAAATTCGGTTCCCAAAATGTGCTGTGACAAATAAACGGATTAACTAAAAGATATCATGAGTATTCCGTGTTTCTATTGATACTATGGAAAATAAAAAAACGCATATAAATACGACACTATTACATTTCATAGTGATGTCCACTATACAGGAATATAATTGTATTTTTCATAACACAGAATTGACGTGGCACTAACAAAATTTAGCCTCAGAAATTCTAACGTATGACCTTATGATTATCTATTGCATATTGTTGTACAGATTATATTCAAAATAACCAGATTTTTTACTTTTAGTTGTTTCTAAAATTTCACATGCCTATTTCATATTTCGTTTAATTGTTATCATATCTCCAGAAATACTTATTTTCATTGTGCCACGAATTATTTTTCTTTTTAATATTTAACTTTCTTTCTTCTTCTAACTCAATCAATCAATTTTTATGGTCGTAGATGGACTATACACGATGAAGGCTATAGAGGTTACCAAAATCATAAGAGTAATATCTAATTTTGTTACCAGAGCGAAATTTTGTTACCATAGTAAAAATGGAGGAAAATAGCTTTTCCTGTTATCGGTTTTAGTCGAAAGCTTTGCATATTCTATGGACTTAAAGATGATGTTTAATGTTGTAAATGATTTAATTTACAATTACATTGAATGTGGGAAAAACGGACCAAAGTTTAATTAGATTGCAATAAGTGTGACCAAAATGGACAAAAATAGACCAAAGTATTTTGCAATCATTAATAATACTTACATATGTTAAGACATAAAACAAATATAAAGAGGATCGTGTAAAGTCGTAAAATTGATGCTCATTTACATGTGATTTGAGAGAAGAAAATTAAATTGTATTAACCTGAAGTAAAATTGAGCAGCCCTGTCAACTTACGTAAATGTTTTTGTTAAATACGTAAAGTAAAGAAAAACGTGGCGGATGAATATAACTTTGGAGATGTATTTTGTAATGGAGACAATATATTGATGTAATAACTAAAATATAAAATATTTATTAATATCAGAACTATGTAAATAAAGAGCGTGTCACAACAAATGACATGTCAATAAAATCTTAAATAGAAATAGCTCTACAAATAATCGATCTCATCGAACGTTTATAGACCGGAGTTTGATTCTGTCCGACAGTCGATTATTTCCATTTAAATAATGAAAATGACGCAAGTAATACGGCGGTAAATAAAGAGAATCGCACCTGCTTAACACGTCTCGGTCCCAAAAGGGTTAAAGCATTTAAAAGTTGAGTCTCGACCAAACTTTTAAACCCCGAATTAAAATTTTTATGCAAACAGAAGACTACGAACCTAGCAGATAGTCAAACAGATTTACTTTCAGTATGTGAATACGGTTATCTGAGTGATCGAATATAAATTTTGACAAAAACGAAATTTTCCACTTCACTATAGTTTTCCTTTTAAATTTTTTCGCAATTTCCCTCAGTGATATCGATCGTGCCTCGATATTTTCAGGGCTGTTACGCGTTATCATTATTGTAATTCTTATGATTTTTTGGACCTAATTTATCAACTAATATAATGAAAGTTGACCTGAATTTTGATATTAATGAAGTTTGGAAAGGGGTAATATATATGTATATATATACACACACACACACACACACATATATATATATATATTCAAGCGGTTGATATTAAGCTGTTTTTCTCTTACCTCACATCATCTCGTTTCTCTCTATGCCTCTGTACTGAATCTTTGGATTTCATACCTTCGTTTTCTATAATTATATCTCTATTACAACAATACGTCTTCAAAGTTGTATTCATCCGACAAGTTTTTCTTTACCTTATGCACTTTAACAAAAATATATAAGTAAATTGGCAACGCTGTCCAAATTGACTTCAGATTAAAACAATTTTATTTATGTCTCTCAAATCATATGAATAAGCATAAATTTTAGGTCTTTATAATATCTCTTTTTATGTCTTAATATGTGTAGTTCATATTAACCATACGCAATATAATTGTAAATCAAATCATTTACAATTTTAAACATCATCTTTTAGTCCATAGAATTTAAAAAGCCTTCGGCTAAGATCGAAAACAGGAACAGCTATTTTCCACCATTTTCACTATGCTAAAAAAATTAGGCCATGATGTAAAAAGGAACATTGTTATGAAATAAGTACATCACTAGTATAAAATTTACTAATATATGAGTATTTTTACCTCCATCAATAACAATAGTTATTGCCCTGAAAAAAGCATATTACTTGAAGGCGTCAATGTTACAACAGTAAAATATTCCTCGAAATTTTCACTAAGAAAATTGGAGTGTTTTTAAAAAGTAATAGTATGAAAAGCAAAAGAGTAGGGCAGCCAAGACAATTTTAAATGTAAGCGAATAACTGTGAGTTTCTTGTGAACTCAACTATGTTGAGGCAACAATGTATTCATTGACCGAAAGAATTGGGAACTTTTTTAGGAGAGGGTGGAGAAACTATGAACTTTTTATTGAGGCGATACCTTTTTAAAACTTTTAGTCAGCTGTTGAAAATTTAGCTCTCTAACTTTTTTAATAAAGATTTACCTGTATTGCTTAAAAGTAATGCTTTAATAAAACAAGGGCATTTAAGTGAAAAATTTTTCCCAAATCCTTACGTCAACGCTATTAAAATCGTTTACGTTATTAAAAAACAATATTTTAGTTAGTTAATTTATAATAAACTAACTTTTGCTAGCAGAGGTTGAGAGAAAAATGTAAAATCTCTTTTTTTCAAGGAAAGTAACAATGAATTTAAGTCAAATTGTTCATATTCTTACTAGGTAAGTAATTATTTTGAACATAACCTGCCAGATTGACTTTAACACTTGTTATGGTGCAGTGTTGGACACTATACGAGTTATGCGATGTTTTTTTTTCGAAAAGCAGTGGAACATATTTTATTTAACATGCCAAATTCTTGGGTTAATTATTTAATACAGACTGTAGTTTGGGTTAAACTAATCCTTGAATTTGTCATGTTAAACAGAACACGTCTCACTCGTTATTGTCATAAATTAAATTAAAATCAAAAATAATTATGTCTTTTCTTTTACTTAAATTGTGCCGAGCGCCAAAGTATTTATCATGGAAACACTTATTGTGATTTACATATTGACGGTAGGTTTATATCATAGCGGACCTCCTATAGTTTGACATTACTTTTGACAGCACAATTCGATAACATTAGCCATATCTATTTAATTGTTAAATTATTTAATTAAAACTCCAAATAAATTTATAATTATCAATTTTAAGTGAAATTTTCAGGTAATTCTGGAATTAACGAAGTTTCGAACTTTAACGTTAACTGTGTAGAGCATGTACATATTTAATAAAAACTTGTAACGTGTTTGAGCCTCATAAAATACTAACATATGGAAGAAAATTAACATCACAATGAATCAATTTAAATGAGTGATCGTGTTTGTTAGTGACTTAAATATCTGTCAAGTCATCACTTGTGGTGTAAATTATTATATATCGTCTTTACATATCTTATCATATTATATTTCGTCTCAACGTTATAACTGATATATCTCTATAAAGATACAAAAATTAAACTACGTGATGCAGTATTATTTCTAATTTCTTTAAGTTTTTTACCACGATCTAGGTTTCGTTGTATTACAACATCTTCAGGTAGGCTATTAGCAAAGATCTAAATACAAAGATAATTTTATTGTCATTCTAAGTGATATTTGAACACATAAATGTACTTGTCTTTACAATACTGTTTACTTATTCTGATCAGGACAAGTCGGTAGATTAATTTGGAGTCTGATAGATCATGATAATATTGTATTTATTAATGTGCAAATATAAAATAGTCATAATATTAAAATATTTATTACAAAGAAAATTAATCTAGCGGAGAAATGTAAAACTACACGTTTATGTGGATCGTTTATAAAGAGTTGTCGCCGTTAATTATTTAAGTAATAGTCGGTTAATTAAGCAATTAGTATTAGACTTGAGTAATAATTTTAGAAATTTGTATTGTACCTAAGTATTCACTAAGTCTTTGAGGTATAAAACTACAAAGTTTTATTAAAATTCGTCCAGTAATTTATGCAAGATGCGCCGATGGATTTGATATTGTTACCATTTTATATACACCTAGAGATTTGAATTTAATACCTACAAAAATGCTAATTTTTAACTTTTAAATGAATAAAAATAGCTAGGATTCTAAATTTTTTAATAAAAAATAACACAAACATTAGGTCAGAAGGACAAATAATATGAAAGTGCTATTAAGTCATAACACTGAAACAAACGAACCTAATTTTTTCGGTTCTCCCTGATCCTTTCGCTCGATCTACCAGGTCCCCGTCTTATTTTGATTCGTTTGATTATATGACGCTCACTCAGATGCCATCCGCGACCGTCAATATTAAAGATGATGAAGTAAGACGCAGCACGGATTGACACAAAGGAAGTGAAGAGCGGGCATAGCGTTTGACACGTGTGTAGGAGGGAATCGAACACTCGCACGCCTTTTTGTGACCCGTTAATTATTGTTAATATGGTTGATTCCTTATGGAAAGCTTCTCATACTTTGCTATTGTTTGTACTGAGTTCGCATTAATGGTATTAAATTGGAAAGGCTACTCTATTGGACGAAACATATGCAGTGATAAACAATTTAGCTAAGTTGGTTAAAATCGTGCGATCGCTAATGTTTTCTACGGATATACTTCGAATTGAATTTTGTGGAATTAAGTACCTATATTTTATTGATCGCATCGCTTTAAGGATGCTTTGACAAATAACAAAAACGGAAACGCATAGTGATGTCACAGGATGTTGGATATGTTGTTCGTGTAATTTAGCTATTCAAATTTCATTGAGAAAATTCCATTATTAAATTGAAAGTATATATTCATTAGGGTGGTCCTTATAAAGGAAACAAAATTTTCGAAATTTTGGCAGGGAAACAGAACATCTCATTTGATTTTCGGTCCTAAAACACTTGCATTTTTTAAATTTCTTTTGTAATATTTCGTATATATTTTTTTAACAAGGTTTGAATTATAATAAAGTAAAATTAAAACACTGTATATTTCTTGGAGATTTCAAATAAGAATACCTCTTAATATTAAAACCGTTTATAATCAGGATGCAAGTGTTGATTTTTTTGTATCGGAATATTTTTGTCTGTACTATTTTACCGACAAAATCAAATATTGCTTGTGTTCTTTGTTAAATAGAAAAATCAACACGCAATACATAGTTTTAGCCATCCATCTAGCACGGTAAAGACCAGTAGGCCTCCAAAATGCATTTTTTTTCATGAATTTCTCTCAAATAAATGATTGTAAGATTCAACAACTCTTTATGGTTGTCTCGAAGTTGATATAGTTGGAGCTCTTTTTCAAAAAGTGAGATCCAGTCTGCAGCAACACTTTCTATGATGTTTGAGGGCGTGATATCATAAATTACTGCGTAATAATCACTTCGTTCAATTTTGTCCCAGTTCTTCTTAAAAATTTTAAAGAATTAAATATTAGAACCACTAGATGGGCCAAGCGATTAACTCACTTCAGATTCGAACATAATTTCCATTATATGATGGTGAAAAGCCAGCCAAAGCATATATTTCTCCATTTTCTGCTCCATAAGAATACAAGCTCCATTTCTCAAACCAGTTTTTGCAGCTGTAGTGTAAAAACAAAACAGTTGATGCACATACTACACCTGTTCAATGATGCAATTTTGAAAACGCTAGAAATTGATACCACAATTGGCAAACGATCCACAGTTTCATGAACACTTATATCTTTCAATCAACTTGCTATCTCCATGAACCGTTAATGGCAAATCTGGTTTGAACTCGCTTCTTGAAACTCTGCTATTGATTTTTGGTTTTTCAAACGCTATCGACGGACAGAAGATATATTAACATTAAACTCTGAAGAGTCACATCCTGCACTTTTCAAACTAAATGCTACTACCGCAGCAGCCTTTCCATCCTTAATTTAAAGACATCAAGGCTAGCAGTTAAGTGGCTACTGATTATGACTTTTTGAGTTTTTGTGGTAATTAAGCTTTTGAAGTTTCTGATAAGACTTCGAAATCAGATACATTAGTTTCTTCACTAGTGGTCGAAAAGAAAGTAAGCACTTTTCTGTCAAAGCCGAGATAATCCTGATTTAAATTTTACGCATTTTTTGAAGTCGTCCTGCTTTCTTTTTCAATTGCTAACTTATTTTAAAATTTTGTTTTATCTACTCAACATATCAAATTCCGACGATCTTTCTGTCGTTATTCTAATAAAAAACTATTTTTCCTCTTCTGTAGTCATGATACTTAAGCTTAGCTTCCTAATAAGCAATATCAAACAAATCTTCTAATTTTTGTCGCCAGTCTTGTTTTTTTTTATGCTTCCGAACGTTTTTCTTTATTTTCTTTCTAATTTAGCCACACTTTGAATTGTATTTTTTCTATTTTACTGATTACATTTTTTTTCCATCTCGTTTTTTCAAAACTAGCTTTTTTAGTTTGAGTGGTCATATAATGTTTTTTTTTAATGTTCGAGTAATGGCAGTGATCTCTAAAACTTTTAAAATAATAAATTTAACATATATGTATTAATTTGTTTATGGTAGAGAACTATAGACGGCGTGTTAAGTGTTGAAAAATAAGAATCACCCTAATATTCATGGATCATGGGTTTTGCTTTCAGTTAAATTATGGAAATTTCAGTTATAAAATTTCACTGGCATACGTAGCTGAATTACATGAATACATAAAAGTAACGAGAACATATATATTTAATTTTCTGTGAAGAATGTTTTTCTTACGATACATTAAGTGGAGTATTATTAAATATTTTAACTTCTATGTGAAAAGTTCTTTTATAATACATTAAAAGTTATTTTATAAGATATTAAAATACCTTTTATAATATGTACACTTTCCTTGCTCCTGCAAGCTTGTGCTCACTTTCTTTGTTCCTGCAAGTTTCTACAGCCTGTTCCTTTCCTGTTCCGGAGATGTTGCTTAATTTTCTGCGTAATATTTTCATTATTATAACTTCGTAACCATTTAAGATATAATGATAAATTTAAAAAAATAATTGATCCAAGGCACGATAAATTGGTCTATAATATGTGTAAATCATATCATATCAATATCATGATGAAGCAAAAAATAAAATAATCAAAAAATAATAAATTGATCCAACTATCTATAATCTGTGTAAAATATATCACGTCAATATTTTTAGTAGTTTTTTTATTAAATTAATTTGTATAGATAGACAGCATGAAGTAATTTTTTAACACTAGATTCGTTTTAGTAATCGAATATAAAAACAAAGAAGTATTTGGAAGCTGTAAATACTAAAATCACAAACAGATAATTCAATATTATTTAGCATTAAGTAATTATTTCAATTTTGAAATTATTTTATGCTAGTTCCTTTAATAAGACCAAGTTATTGGCATTGCGCCCGTGGAAGTTATATTGATAATCTATTTACACAGTGAAAAATATAAAAGACGTTTTTAAAGTGTTTAATAGAGATAATATTAACACTTAAATATTTATATATATATTTATATATATATATATATATATATATATATATATATATATATACATCAATCGTATACGGAATACTCGTATTATTTAAATCTTGTTTATATTATAAATATGGTACGGCATGTAACGAATTCGAACAGCCAAATTCGTTTTCCGAAAAAACAGGTATCTTATGCCGATCTAACTCTATGATAGTTATCTTTAAAAGTAATATATACATTTATATCGAATAGTAAATTTCTCCAAAAATAAGTCAATAAATCACTACTTAATGCATACCGACTTATTAGTTACAAGCAGAAGTTTTAAAATATATGTCTGGTAGTTGAAATATATTTCATCAGGCTGGTGCAGATTAGTCTTCGTTACTTACTTACTAGTTTACAAGACTTAATCATTAATGAATTTAATTGTACGTGCACTTATAATTTGTGTCCTAGTATCATTAATAATTGGGTTAAATATATGTTTATTCCATTCATCATCTTTAAAAATAAAACCTTAATCTTCTTAACTTTCTTAGTATCTTTTTTATAACAGGGTGCGAATAATTTTTTGTACAGATATTTTTGTGTTTTAATTTACGATGATTTAAGTAATTATGCTAAGCACAAATTATAGTTTACATTAAGTTTTGTATATGATAGTATATATATACCCCTTATATTTCGACATTTTTTTTTCGAAAAATTTGCAATTATGAATGGTAGCTTTCTGCAAATCAAACTTTTTTATATCTATAAGAAAACTGCGACTACCCAAGTGCGAATTAGTCAAAAGGTTCGTACCTGCGTTGTTTAAAGTTATATAAACTTTGATACAATAAATATATCTTCTTTACTTCAAGTCGTGGAGGATCGTAAGAAATTAAAAAGAAACCGGCCACATACGAGTCTGGCTAACATCGATGGTTTCGTAGCTCATTTGAACAGAAATTACTTTATTGGTCATAAGTCATCTCTCATATGGACTTCTTAACCCAATAAATATTTAAAAACACTTGATATAATTATGTAGGTAAGGCATGTGTATATTATGGTGGATATCAGCAGAGTTACAGCTTTCCTACAACATTTTGTGAAGGCTACTAAAAATCCTATTTATTATAATTTTATGTTCAGTTGTTTCAAAAATAAGTGTGAGAAGAGCATATGTATTATTGCGTATATAGATATTTGAATCAAATTTCAGCATTTCTCTGAACCTAAAATGTTGAAACAACAAAATACTTTTGAAACCCTTTTAATTAGCACTTTCAAAACGAATCCCCCCTTTAGATATGAAATTTAAAAAAAAAGGAATATTTAAGTTAATTTCCCCACCCCCTACCTAATATTTCTATATATATTTTTGAATATTAGATATTGAGATATATGAGTGTTAATCAGCATTATTCTGCGTCAAACGGTTTTTATATAAACTGCAAGTGTTCCGTTTTTTCGTGGAAGTATTCCGTTTTTCTTGAGGTGTGTAAACATAAATAGAAAAAATTCATATTTTATTGGTTATTATATCAAAAATATTACATTCGAATATAATCTTAGTTTTTATTCTTTAAATACATTTCGTATTGACCAAAAATTCGCATGCTTGTAACTTTGGGAATGCCAACATTTGGTGGTTTTCAATATTGTAATTTATCAACGCAAAGAAATTTAAAAATTTGTCAGCTTTTAAGGTTAAACGTGTGTAAAACGTTTAAAAAGATTAATATTTATCTCGGGCTTCGTCTCATGGTGGTTTAGGGTTGAAATAAAATTATAGATGTTTTTAGTTTTAGGTCTAAAAATTAATTGAACACACGTTAGGTTTACAATTATTAAATCTAAAACGAGAACAATAGATAAATGAACAGACAGCATTATCGTAACATCAGTTCCATAACAGACCTAAAAAGCGAGGAAATATGTGAAAAAAAACATTCCTTAAAATTCGAATTTATTTTTCAATATTGACGAAATCCGCATAATGTAAAATATATTAATTTAATTTAAAAGTTCTTTGAATATTCTTTGAATATTTTTGTTCTCAGTATTTATTTCTAGTAAAATATTGACTCCGTGCATTTGGGTAAAGTGAGTAATCTGAGAGCTTTTAGTGAGGTGTTGAAGTATTAATTTTTCGCTATGGAATTAATATGACTAACACTATCTTACATCAATTGAAGTGTCACAAAAAATACAAGTTTTATTTCATTGAAAACATGTTTGATTGCTCTGTTAAGATTTTCCCAAGAGCTTTACGTGTTCGAAAATTCTGTATGAAAAGGTCTAAGTTTAGCTTTGTCTATGATTATGTCCTTTGTCACCTTGTTGTTGTAAAATAGCGCTTTGAAAATATACTTGTTATGTTCATGTCACTTACAGTTGCAAGCTACAACGTGGTTACAGTTTTATTTTTAGAAGAGTAGACACATTCCATTATAGAAATATTTCGTAAACTTTGATCATAATATGTCTTATTCTTAAGTTTCAAAAACAATGACGGTCCTTTTCTTATGCTTTCTTATAAACAATTTCTTAATTTGTACCTCTGTTATAATGTCTTTTCAATAACTCTACCATAATTCAGGCAGTTACCGATGTTTTCTTTTATTTTTTTATATATATTCTATCACATAATGGGCACCATAGATAAGATCTCTTTACTGTCTATAAAAATTTCAGTACGAGGATCCGATATAACTTTTGTACATATACATATTTAAGGTTATGTAGTATTTCTATGAAACCCTTTACAAATTTCAATATTATTTTTCATTGTCAAGAAAATGTAAATTTCTCCAGAACTTTGAGATTTAGATTCATATCTATTGTTTTTACATAAACCTCAGATAATTTTCCGGTAACGCCGTTTTTCTTAAAATATTACTTTAACAGTTTTGAAGATGTAGGTACGGGTAGGGAGAGATATTTTGTGGATTATTTCGTAACTATCTTTAGGTTTACCTTTCATAATATTCTAAAAAAATGGTTTTTGCATGCTCGTGATGCTCCTTTAGTCAACTGATACTTTCTTCGCCCCTCTGATATATTTTAGTTTTAGGTTTTGTGTTGGGAATGACCTTGATGGTACTATGGGTATCCCCTGTTTCCCTACAAAAGTCAAAATATGATTTAACTTCGATTTTTCTGACATTTTTTACTTAATTCTTAGATCATTTGAAATCATAATTTGACAAAAAAACAACAACTTTCTTTATTGCTAACATGTTCATATGAAGCCATATACATCTGAAGATTCTTATGTGCGAAATATATGCAAGTGTATAACCATCGGCGAAGATACCGATTGCAAATGAGCAATGATGTCATAACGCACGTTCATCATCTCTTATCCCGATATCATTGATCGATGCGCTTCAATGTCAGGTGACGAAAAACAAATGAGAATATTAGGCAAAACGAAAGGTCGATGCATTCCGAGTAAGGTAACCGTTTAAGGTAAGTATACGGAAATAGATCAGAGCGCGCACGTGATGCAGGGGATGTGTCATTTCCGATCGGAAATTTGAAACAGCATCCCACTGATTATCATCGGAGATGTTTTTAAAAGCCTCTTTAAATTGGATTACAAAATTGGAGAGTAAAAGGCGGAGAAACAAAAATAAAAGAAGCTATCTTTGTCTCATATTTATTAAGTACCATTAAATTTTCAATTTAAGCATGATAAACAGTGATGATGAGAGTGCGATCGTTTAGTTTTGAAATATTCTTTCGTTTTCAGAGTTCCTTGTCTCATAAAGGAAAACGGCACTTTTATAAGATAATACATATGTTCGTCTGTCTGCCAGTTGAATACATTTTTCTCAGAAACGTCTTCAGTCAGAAAAGTGAACATAGTAATAAAGCATATTAATAATAGTTTGGTATAGTACTTAAGTGAGTTGTATGAAAATTTTAGGGAGAGGCCAAATTTAGTACTGAAAAAAAAATTCAAATTAAATATGTAGAATATCTAAAAAGTCTTGTCACAATAGTCTCCTTTTTTTCTTAATTTTAGGTAGTTTATCTTGAGTAAAAAAATATATGCTAAAAGGTACCTGTCTCCTCCTTATTTTCCAAACTAAATGAAATGTGAAAAAACATGATTTTTAGAAATGTCGTAAAAATCTATAAAAATGATTATAAATGTCACAGTTTTTAAGATGTTTAGGATGATATATACCCTACTTAATTATCTTAGGTATTATTAAATAGTTACTGCTCTAGAAGCTCCATATCCGACTTGCGGCTCGCGGAACAGTTGTGAGTGGCCCAGCAACCGAGCCAGATCGGTTAGTGAGTAAAAAAATATTAATTGCTGTAAATAAAAATAATAAAGCTGTGGACGTTATAATATTAAAAATTTTTGAAAGTGATAATACAATATTTCCGTGATTTCGGCACTTTTTTAAATAAAAACTGAGCGAAAGCTTGAATTGCACGGAAACTTCATGCTGTGCGAGCACTGAAATTTGCTATACACTTGGTAAACATATGAAATCATTTACTGATGCAATAATTGTGAAGGGGTGTTCCGTAAATGCTTCTAATAATTGTTTTAAAAATTCAGCAACAAAAATAAAATAATTTCGATCATGAAAAAATACAGGACTCAGATTCTACATACATTATTGATTCAAGATATGGCAAAATGTACTTTTAGATATAGGCGCAGACTTAGCTTTTGTCAGATACTGTACTAAACAGAACTTAGTCAGCAAACAATTTTTCCCAATGAAAAGCTAAACCATAGATTATCAGGATATTATTTGCAATTTTCTAGAGTAGAAAAAGATTGATATAAAAAACCATTTCGGGTATGAATCGATGGGTATATTGTTTTGTCTGGATTTAAAAATGGATTTATTTCCCTACCGAAAAGACGTGTAGCAAATTACACTAATCTAATAATATTTCATTGCATAATTCGCTAGGAAAAACACGTTTGGCTCCTTCGGAAACAGAATATATGATGAAAATAGGCATAAGTACAGTGAATTTCATTAGAGAATAGGAATTGGAAAACAAAAATTTTAAAAGACTTGAATGAAGTAGGTAGTCAATATAGCCAAACCTTTTGCATACCTCGATGCGTTGGCTTAGTCGAGGAAAAGTTTTGGAAAAATTTTCTCTCTGCGAAAAGAAATAATATTATTTTTATATGAAAATAACACAAAGGAGATTGGCAAAATTGGCTCGACGTTACAGAGATAAAACATTATTTTTAAAAAAGCTGCTATTTCAATTGAACAATTGACATTCAGGAAAGAGCAAAAAGTAGAATACAATTTGTAACCATAATACGAAACAAAGAAAAGCAATCTTCATAAATGCGCATATATTATGTGTTTAAAATATCAAGAATTGTTAATTGGAAATAAAAATAACAAGAGAAATCTAATGGAATACATAATAACTTTTTAGAAACGATTACAAAAGATAATCGATGCCTCTTGCTTTATTTTAAAGTGTAGCCATTGCCCAAATGAATTAGAAATAAACTGTTAGTAAACATTAACAGTAGTTCTATTGTCAAAATGAATGGCTTTTTCGCTCTTATCAAGGTTTCTGTAATTTAATTTCGAAGATCTTTTCGAACCGGTTAGCATCATGGATTAATATGGTAAATCTGTGGGTGGCGGATGCAACAAACATAATCTGTACTTTGCTTTATCTTGCTAGTCCAAATAATTTCTTAAAAATTACATTTACAAACTATCATGAAAAATAACCTAAATTTTCTTAAAAAATATAAGATTTCTCTTTTGTCTGATTAACGATTCTGATAAAACTTTTAGGGAACTTATTTTTTTAATTTTCTCCATGTAATAGTGTAATTTTTATTCTTGTGACTCCTGGGCCCGTTACTATATGAATTTTTGCTCGCATCATTCACAGTGAATTACAAAATAATTGCTGGTGGGGTATTTTAGCCTTTCTTTGCGACCTTATGGTGAAGCCTAACAATATTGATGTTAGGCTGATCAATAAAGATTGATCAATCTTTGCTAATATCCCACCTGAAGATGTTGTAATACAACGAAACCTAGGTCGTGGTAAAGAAATTAAAGAAAGTAGAAATAATACTACATCACGTAGTTTAATTTAATTGTATTATATAAATGCATTTCTACAAAATTAACGACAAATATATTCAATAATATATTGTTGTTAGTCGGTTTTGAATACTTTTCTTCAAATAATAAGTTCGTTTCTTTTCTTCAATTAATAATATACACGATTCTTCGAGCATTGTATGCAAACACATAAAGTTCGAATATATTTAAACAAGACATTGAAAAAAAAATATTTAACCTTAGTGCAAATTCAAATAAGTTAACCGACTGCTGAATTCGGTTCATTTTTTTTCAATTATTATATTAAAAGATCAGTTTAATCACGCTGTAATATCGTTAAACTGACATTTTAATATGAGAATGTAACCTTCAAGCGCGAAAACTTTGAAAGTTAAACGGAAATGTTTTTGAGATCTGTTGGGAGATGTTTCTTCTAGATCAAAGCTTATAGATATACTTCCAAATTTTAATAAAACGGAAATGTTATGAAATACGTGACCTAGAAATGAATTTTTCTGTTTTTGATTTTACTGATGCTATCGTAAGCTAAGTTATTACCGAAAGCTACGAGGCTTTGTAAACATTTTAATTAAACTTTCGAACGCAACTGCGCCTATATTTACAAGAGTTCATTAGAGTACAATCAGTAAAGAATATTACTAACATTGATGATATGCATTATGTAGTAAAGTTATTTGCTAAATATTGTAATTTTATGAAAAAAGATTATTACCCGATTATAATTATATTTGAGAAAAAATTCTCATGCATTATAGATTCATATTTGAAAGTATCTATAATATAACATAACATCGCTTCTCTTATATTAATTATAAAATAACAATAAGACTAAAATGCTTTAATACCATTTAAAATATATATATATATATATATATATATAAATATAAATATATATATATATATGTGTGTGTGTGTGTGTGTGTGTATATATGTATATATATATATATATATATATATATATATATATATATATATATATATATAAATCAGGTTTTATATTGTTAATTATTATGAATTGTTTGTTAGAAGCCTTTTTCAGTTGGACTTCTGTACTCAATTGGAGCACAGACTAAATGATTCAGTTATTGAAAACATGAACTATGTTCTGCAAATCGTAAATAATTTAAAACAAAGTATTGAAAGAACATGAATTATTCAGGAGAAAGTGGAAAAGATATGAGGAATTGTTCAAAAAACTATGTAGAATGCGACAAAAAACAAGAGGAAACACATAATTGTTCAATCTGCCTTAGTGGGTTATATTACAAACATATAGAAATAGATTCAGATTACACTTGTTGGAAAATGACATAAGTCATAATACATATATAGGTTTTTGTCAATAGCCGCTTAGGAACATATGAAAATAATTTGGTTTCTTTTAATTATAATTATCTAGATATGAATAAAAATTTACTGCTTTGCAAGCTTTATGTGAATTCAAAAGAAAATACAAAATTATTTAACTTCTTTTATCGTACCAAGGTCCCATTCATCAACGAAACCTTGTGTATCGGCCAGCAGTGTTGTTTGAAGTTCGACATGTTAATTTACTAAAAGGTAGTATCAAGAAAAATATCTAATATAATAAAAATATTTATATAATATGTCTTTGCGAGTGTTCTATTGCAACATACACAAATTTCACATTGAGATAAATCAATCTGCTCTAATGTCAATATTGTCCACAATTAAATGAAACTACGTGATGTAGTATTATTTCTACTTTCTTTAAGTTCTTTACCACGACCTAGGTTCCGTTGTATTACAACATCTTCAGGTGGGCTATTAGCAAAGATCTTGTTGAAGTTTTGAATCGAGTTTTGAATGAAGTTTTGAATCTTTGCTAATAGCCCACCCGAAGATGTAATACAATGAAACCTAGGCCGTGGTAAAGAAATTAAAGAAAGTAGAAATAATACTACATCACGTAGTTTCATTGAATTGTAAATAATACATTTCTACATAATTAACGCCAAATATATTCAGTATTCAATATTGTCATAAACAATTGTAGAAAAAATAGATCGTGAAATAAGTAATAATACCCAAATAGAAAAAGTGAAATCTTTCTGTTTTTAAAATATTGTAAACTGTTGAATATAATTCTAATGAATTATTGCGATATACGTCACTTTACACTAAACAACCCAACAAATAATAAAGTCTATTAAAGGCCATTAAATCCAATGTATCATTTAATATTATAAACTAATATTCATAAATTTTTGTTTAAGAATAAAAGTACTGTAATTTAAATAAACCTATCTTTATCACTTTAAAGCAGGTGGAATCAAAAGGGGGTGATATTCATAACAAAAATATAATTTCCACACCTTTTTAAATGGAAACTCTAACCATAACTACTTGTTTCAGAATTAAGCATATCTTTTTTATCTTATAATAATTTACACTTCAAAAATGAAAAGAGCTAAAAAACATGCTAATCTAATGTAATTTTGGGTATTTTTAAAATTATATTAATACCTAATTGAATTCGTTAAATGTAAAGTCAGAGAATAAATTTATTCCATTCCAGTTCGCTGTTTCAATTGATAAATGATTACGATTACATAATATTAAACACAGATTTATTTTAAAATGGACGCTGTTATTTTTTAACTAATATTTAAACTTACATTGTTATAAACTGTGTTTAATGATCTCATTAGTAACTAATGCTTCTTCATTAGCGACTAATGCTTATAATCATATATTTATTAAAGATGCTAAGTTTTAATGAACATGCCTGTTATTTGTCGGACGTGGAAATTACGATCCGATAAAGTTTAAGGTGGGTTTTAATTACATGGCGAAGTGTATTATAATAATGTTGTTTTGTGTTTTCTTTACTGCCATAAACCATGGATATTGTACAAGAGATTATTAACAAGTAAATAATGAAGTCTCAACTTTGTCAATTAATTATAATGGACAGACAGGATTACGTGTAAAGTTTTCTCATTATAGTATCCAATCAAAAAAAATATATAATTATTTTATATATAATTGTTGAAAACACTGACTGCAAACACAGTTATGAATTGGGACCTAGTAGCATGTAGTTTTTATTTTTATTTATAGATATTGAAATCACAATACAACACCTTTCCTAGAAATTTGCTGGCGGTCATTCAGTAAAATGAGATGTTGAAAAACAAAATGAATACTGCCATGAATACTGAACATAACCACCGACGACACGGTACAAGTTATAAATAGAAAACGATTTCTTTGCCTGAATTTCCAAGCGAAACTCGAAGGATTTTTCCAAGTGGAATGGAAAGCAACACCAAATCGGTAAATGATATCAAAATTAACGCTCTGTCTCGTCGTGGATCGCTTTATTTCCAGCTGTCACTTCCTTCCCGCAACTCTTAACTTATGAGGGTTTAACGATATAAAAAAGGGGATGTGCGCATATCTCGACGGCGTAGAGCAATGCATTATGTTATTTTTTCAAAGACTCTATGATGGCCAAGCGACAATATACGTGCAGACATTTTTTTATGAGACAATATATATGATTTTTTAAGACTGTCAGTTATCTGCTCTCGTTAATTTTTTTACAGCAACAAATTAGCATATACATATTTATGTATGTAGGCTGAGAATAATTTGTGCAAAAAACTACAATGATAAAAATTTAAATTTACACATCAATATTTTTATATAGTTCATTCATTTCAGATAATTCATTTCTTTAGTGGATAAATGTAAACTGTTTTGTATATTCAAATGTAATAAATTTAAAATGCTTTGTTTCAGAGATAGCCGAAATCCCAACATACAAAATTTACAATGAAACAAGTTGCAAAGTTCTTGGGTATGGAATTATATTCATTTAATTTTACAATTATTCATTTTAAACTTTAATATAACAGGAATACATAAATACGCATTATGAAGAAAATATTGACTATTTAAACATTTTCAAAGTTAAGCAAATTGGGAAGAAAACATTTTTTTAAAGGTAAGAGCAAATGTTTGGGGATCAGAAAATTTTTAGAATGAAAGCTAACTAACGAAGACCATATAAAATTTTGGTTACGATCATATTTTCTGAGATATCTAATTTATTGAAACAACGAGTTCAGGACAACTGTCATCTAGTGTCAATTGGAGTATTTAACTAAGACTGGTTTTTCATTTTAACATACCGAAAATGTTGAAGAATTTTAGTAATCATTTAGTAGATACGTTAAGTATGACAGTCTTATAACCAGAATAATTTAATTGGGTAAGAAACGTAAGAAACAGTAACAAACATAAGAAACAATAAGAAACAGTAAAAAACATAGATCGGTAAACGAAACATTTAATATTTTTTGAATATATTTACCATTTAGAAATCGTTCTTCTGTTAGGAAATTTATATTTATTTTTATATAGTTTATTTATTTGTTAATATAGTTACTGTCAAGTAAAAAGTAAATAAGTCAAATAAATTTATTTTAATTATATGACTCATATATTTAATTAATTTTACATTTTACTGTACAAAACGGATTTTACTTATGCTCCCATTTAACTATTGGACTATTTCGATACTGGCAATAAAATAGTCACATTATATGTAGATACCGTAAATATAATGGACGTATATATTGAAATACTGTTTAGGGCATTTTTTTGCAAAACAAAAAAAATTTGAGATAAATTTGGAGCGTTTTATAAGTTTGTGTAGTTTTATTGCGTGATGAATTTCAACGATTTTTGTTTTTGAATCGTCGTTATTTTGGAATTATTTTTTACCTTCAACGAATATGACCTAATTTTTGATATAAGATATTGTGATTCATCCATCCGAATAAGAAGTGCGGTTTCAAGGATGTCTACAAACTTTTTCTATCCCATATACAGACTTACATTTCAACCAGTGGCAATATTAAAAAAACAAATTTTTAAAAATTATTGTTTTTTACAATTTTTCTCGACTGTCCCATAGAGACGACAAAAACGCATGGATATGATAAATTATGGATATGGTAATTTACAAATTTGTCACCGCGTTGATGAACACTAAAAATGCCGCGCGCGGCCTGTAGAATAAAAGGAAACCCCCCTGCACCTCTCTCACGCCTGCACCACGGAACGATAGACGCGACAAATCTCTAAATCTGTAGGCTATTTGGCTTACGCGTGTGTCGTTACGCGGTCAACAGGTTTTTATGATGCAGTAGTGATCGATTGAAAAGCAAAAATACAGTAATGATTTTTGGGCTTACACTAGCAATTAGAGACAATTATCATCAAGTGAAGTTAAAAGCAAATATGTGGAAAAGAAATAATTGATAATGTGGTGTACTTTCAAAATCGGGGAATAAAATGTGATACAGGTCGCACTAAATTTGTCGAAAAACAATTTGCAATTGCAAGCAAAGTGGACTATTTTGAATACTTTTATTAAAGTATCATTAAGGATAAGGACATAAAAATGTGTAAATAAGTTGATCAGATACGTAAATTTTCAATTATTGTAAATAAGGTGACTCTAATTTTTTAAACACGCCTGAGACGATATGAGTGGACATGTGCATGTCCAGCTTACCAAAAAATGTCTGTCCGACTACAATAATTAAGTACAAGTAAATTTGTGAAGTTTACAAAGTCTTAGCCAAATGACAGCACGCATTTGAGTAGTGTATTGTAAAGGATTTTACTTCGAAAAAGGATTGTAAATAGGAGTTAATAGGTATGTAAGTTCTCAATTATTGTAAATAACTTGAATTCTATTTTTTAAAATACACCTTAATGAAATTACCGGTTTCAATAAAAAATTAAGAACATAGTAATTATGTATAGGTTTACTTATGAAGCATGAAGGAAAAATTGGAATTTTATTTCATAAAGTAAAAATAGAGAATCCCATTAATTGAAGCCTGCGTGAAATAAATTCCTTTTTGAGATGCAATTAATAAATAATAACAACTTTCAAAAATATTGTCATAAATTTTATATTACGCGAGAACTGAGTTAGACGTACTCAAATCCTAGTACACGCCCGCGGGCAGAATCCGTTTACATTCGAGCATTTGATCGAGAACGGACGGACCGCGCGAGTGTTAACAGATTCTCGGAAATGACCTCGAGTGATCAGTCTTTCCGTGTTATTTAATAAGCAAACGGATGATTTCACTTTTTTTATTTATTTATGGGAATGAAGACAAATGGTTTTGTTTAAATTTGAGGTCTAAAATATATTTTCAATTTCAGGCACTGATTAAAAAATATTCTCGTATATATATATATATATATATATATATATATATGTACATGTATTACATATATATCTATCTGTATAAATATAAAGAGTATTTGGTAGCTCGATGAAAAGTTGAAAGGGTCAGTCCCTAAATAATTAGCCATTTAAAACATTTTGGGCCATATATGTATTTGACGCTGGTATGTCAATATTTTTTATTTAGTAACATTTTTTTTACTTATGTAACGTATAGATAATCTAAAAAAAATGTCAATTGATTTCAAGCATGTATGTCATCAGACAAAAATACTAGAGATATTTGAAGTTTATAAAAGTTTGTAAAATTGAAAATAAATCTGTTTTGATAGCAGCATTTAAAAAAAAAATAAAAGAACCCTAGTCGTTCGAACCATTTTAAAACATTTTGGGCTATTGTTTTTTCTTTTACAGTATCAACTACGTAGATACCTCGCCAATTCATAGAATTAGGGTACACAAACCGAATTAAATAAGACAAATTTTAATTTTTAAACAAACAAATAAAACAATATTTTTACTAAAACAATTTTTTACGTGTTCTAAATGCGAACCACGATTTCTAATACAGGTACGGGCCTTTCTAACTACTATAGTAGTTGTTTTCAATTGTATTCAATGCTTTATGACTTGAAAAGCTAATTAAATTGTTTTAAATTTTAAGACCATGCATGGTTATTGTCCTTTATTTTAAAATATCATGCAATTATCCCGCCAATTCTTAGATTTAATGTAGACAACAAAAAAAGTCGAACAAAGGCCGCTGCACCGGCCGAAATCAGTCGGAGGTGCAGATCCATTAGTCGAGTAACAACTGCTGTTGGGACTAAACGTCTTTTGTGAATTTCATATCGAGTTTACAGCTAATTAACTGTGCCAAGTGTAGTCCAAGCCCTAGCTTTGAGCTCCTTCTCGTATTGATGTCGCTGATTTTGAAGTTCTTGATTGTGAAAATGGTTTCTTTTTCCAATTAAGAAAATGCTAACATATCTCCATGTAAGATAGAGCTGACGCTAATGGAGTTTTGGTACAACGGACAAACCAAGAGTGCTATCCGGATCACAGGCTTGCGAATGTTAGAGTATTTAATAAAACGTATTGTTTCGACGACCTATTGAAATTGAAATTCATTGCCCGTTGAACTCAACCTAACAATATGGAGAGTGTGAAGTACCATGCATCGAGAGGGGAAGTATCCCTTTCACAGTACAAGGGTGCAAGGCTTGGAAGTTAGAGATCCCGCACGAAGAATTCAGTTTTGTCGATTTTTACTGACCAGTACAATAGTGAAAAGACAATGCATGGTTTTTAAAATCTATCCCTTGGACCGATGACTTTTAATATTATTTCTTTTAAAATTAAGCATAGACATTTTAATATTCATGCTACATTGAAAAGTTTAAATACCAAGATTATTACGTAATGGCACATACAATAATTAACGTAGAGCAAATAAAACTGTTATTAATTAGGGACGGTTACATAAAAATGCTTCCCTTAGCACAAAGTCTACTCGGTCTAGTAAATATAATGAACATCGGAGGGGTTGCTGAGTGAAATAGCTGACAAAATGCTAATATTCAGTATTTAATTGTCTATAAATATTAACCGATTTACAATCCGCAGCAATATGTTTACATAAAGCAAGTGTATGTAATCGTCGATTAAGCTCTTTCATTGCTCTTAAGTTTCCGAATTACATAAATATTTGAGATTAAAACATGGTTGATATAATAAAATTTAATTTAATTGAGTCACGGAAATATTAGTTGGCAATGTCAAATTTATTATAAAGCAAAAGTTTATCCGTGTTATTATAGACATTCAGATATCGCATTGGTGCTTGTTTTGCTGTTCGAATCACAAATTGAAAAATATTTTCACCTATTTTCCCATTTTCGATAATTATTGCAATTTATTAAACTTTTCATTTAAATACTATGTATGTACGTTAATGTATTTAATTGATACAAATGGCAGACTTATTTCTACAACAGCAATATCTTACAGCTAATCAGAACATCAGTCCAGCTCCACTCGAAGAACGGGCGGGAATCGAACCCGGGTCCCTGCGGTGCACGCGCTGTCAAAGACCTTATATGTTGTGATGAACCCAACACACCACGATGGCGAATATTGTTTATTCCATTTTCCCTTACTCCACGTAATGTCATCATGTAAGATGGCTAATATTTTTATTAGCGAAGTAAATAAGTTAATAAATCAACATTTTAGTTCTATCATTGTAAAGATCAGATTTAAAGTAAGCACACTAATCGGTGGAATTAATTATTCCGCAAAAATAGCCAATGTTTCCGGACAAAAGAAATATGTTGCTAAAAAGATAAGAGTGGAATAAATTTATATCTTAAATAGATAATTCTGGTAATTTAATATACATCAATTAAACAAAGCTGATAATTTATCAAGTTTCCAGTGCGGTTTGTAGGTGCGCCTGACTAATGACCGAGTGTAAAGCCATGCACACACGACACTTGTTTTGCTACCGGATCGCTTACTTGTTGTCGCTAGTTCTGAACAAGCGTTGTAATGTTGTAGATGTAGCCTGCACTTGACGTGTGCGGCTAAGCTGGGTGTGTAAACAGCTCTGAATGTCAGAATGTCGATTAATGCTGGTTATTAAACTTACATGTAAAACATGAATTATTCATTATTTTCATTATGTTATAAATGTATGTAAAATAAATTGATAAAAAAATATTTAAATATCTCTTTCATTGAAAATTCAATATCATTTGTTGATTAAATTTTTAAAATATCTTACATAACAAAATTCATGGTAAACTTAACTTAATTTTTATAATAATATATCCAGATTAGAAAAATCAGTACGGGTTAAAACATTAAAATTATAAATGACGCTTTTTTTTTTGACATATAACGGCCTTCTCTAATCAAGTTGGTTGACTATCAGCAGTTGTGGTAAACACATATCCACGTGACAAACTGCAGCTATAGATCACAATCGGATTTGATCCAATTGCGTCTGGAATAATTAACGTCCGACATTTTCCGTAGCATTCCAGATTAAGGTCAGTATTGTTACAAGATCGATAGAGATTGTTGTTTAGATTGTTGGCTCAAATTTAGTTCATAGATTGTTTAATACATAACTTGTTGTAGTTTGCAGTGTAATTATTCGAAGCGAGAACATAGGATTAATAACAACCGGCCAAATTCGAATTAGGCTCACGTGTGCGGTTACATTATTTAACGTCTTATGCATTTCAATGCACTAGGTATATTTTTGATAAGTTGAAGAGCGTTATGTAGTTATAAGGTTTATTTTTTACATTATATTTTAAAGCGACACTACAGAGAATTCTAATAAACCACTCGTAACATACGGAGTATTATTATAAAGTATATTAGTATTTGTTGTTTAAATATATTATATTTTTCAATATAGATCACATTCACCAGGATCAACTGGTCAAGGGCATGTCGGATCATATATAAATTAAGATTCCATAGTAATTTCAGAAAATATCAAACTATGTGTATTTTATAAATTTTTATGTTGTGCACATACATGCACTTAATTGTATGTACTATTGCGGTTCGTCCTGTGTATTTTCTTAAATGTAATTATTTTAGAACATATTTTAAAATACAATGTTGATTTGTTTGAAGTAAACTACAAGCTTGATCGTTCATTAATTTCCATCTGTGTTATTTCCATGTACGTCAATTTCTTTTGCAGTTTCAGAACTAATGAACTTGGATTACTCAAAATAATTTCATTTTAAAGTATATATGTATATATATATATATATATATATATATATATATATATATATATACATACGAGGCTAGACTTATTAATAGTGTCTTTATATATCTAATAAAGACGTATTTTCGGGATTATCTTCTGACTTTTACAAGCTTTTCTTTGCAAACGAAAGGGGTTGGCTTAGAAACTGAATACTCCGAAAATTATAATACTTCAAAATATAATATATTAGAATACTCGATCTAAAATTTACAAGTGAAGTGAAATAAAGTTCATTGAAAAAAAACTGTGTAACGATATCTTTGCACATAATAAAATTGTAACAAAGTGAATTGTGTACAAGGAAAATACTTTAAGAAAAGTTGAATTAGAGTAAAAATTGGTTTAGAGTAAATAATTATAACGAAAGCCGGGAAAATTGTTTTTAATATTTTTGTCTCTTTTTTTCACTTGCAGTTTTTAATCACTTTTCATTCACAAAAGTGTCATATTTATTCTTAAAAATTTAGACGGACTTTTGCTGATCTCCTTTATGTAATGACATAATTATTAGTACGTGACATAACACACTTCAATAAACGCAAAAATATATATTTTGTTTCGTTTCACGTCACAAGATTATTGAAAAGAATAACGAGACAATGGTATCACATTGTCTTAACTTTTTGAGCATCTACGAATATTAGTATGTCAGCTAAGACGTACAGTTTAATTTTACTGTAATTTGATGTTATTGCTTGAATACGGACTAGACTTAAAGGTATTGCCATTTTCACTACCTACGTAGTTAGGCAGGGATTGTCGCCTGCGCTCCACAGCTACACTTAGGTTATTGCGTACAGTTGCTTAGACTGATAGTTCCTTCAAGACCTAAAACAAAGGTGAGTGATTAAAATCCAACGTAGTGTCTCACCAGAAAAAAGTTGGTAAGTGAATAGAATTATCTAAATGAAGTATTTAAGTCAGAAATACAAAATTAGTAATGTATATAGAGTTAGAAAATATCAAAACTCGTAAATCCGAAATAATAAATAGGTATTTAATTTTTTTTAATAAAGGTTTATTTATAATTCTTAATTGAAGGGGTTTTAAAGAAACATTTTCTATTACCACTTACGGCACCGATTCTTTATTTCATGTGTCTCGAAAAAACACAACTGTTTATTTTACGAAAATTCTATTAAATATATATTGTCGTAAGAAACATCGATAAATGTCACCGTAAATAAACTGCTCGTATTTCGATTCACACATGGTAATAATCCTCACCTCCTAATCTCACGGGTCGCTGGTCTTAATGGTCCATATAATTCTAATAAGGTGTGACTTTTTTAAATGTTTTAAGAAAATAAAGCGGCGAATCGCTGGACATTTTCATGCATACAGTTATCGCTAAGTTGTTGTAACCGTTATAATTGGTGAAGGGGGAACGGTATACTGAGTGAACTAAAGTGAAAACAGAGAAAAAGTGCTTATTCAGATTCATACATGTTAACACCCTACAGAGTGGCCCGTATCAATCTTCTACGATGTAATTTCTTTTTAAATATGTTAAAAAAGTAAAGCGGAGAATTACTGGACATTTTCATGCCCGTTACGGTTATCGTAAACGTTACCGTTACCGTTATCATCGGTAAAGGGGGAATAGAATAGTGAGTGGAGTGAACTGAAAATAAAGGGAAAGTACCTGTTCGTGAAGTTACTCTGCGGACAACTATTGAAACATGGTAAATATTACGCGTTAGTTTAATAACAAAGCTCAAAATCGTTCTATCACCTTAATTTAAATCTTAATCACTAACTGCCCGTCTCAGTTTTCTCGAGCAATAAAGGGATCATTACTGCATTTTGTTTTCAGCATTTCAAAAGAAAAAAAAGAAACCCTTATAGGGGCACTTCGTCGTCCGTTTGTCGGTTCGTTAAGATATTTTTTCTCAGGACCGCGTGTAGGTATCAAGTTGAAATTAATATTAAATACTTAGGTCTACGGTACTTTGGAGCTGTACAAAAATCAAGCTTCTAACTCAACACAATTAAGAAGAATTCTAAAAATACACAATATTTATGTCGTATATTTTGATACTCGCAAATAAATCAAAACCTACAGGGACCCGTCCCGTTGACCTAGAATCATGAGATTTGGCAAGAAGTAAAATCTCGCAGCACAAGTAAAGGAAAAAATTGTAACTGAAATCTATAGTGAAAATTGTTCATTTGTAGTTGTATCACATAAAAACATGTTTTTTTTAAAATATGTCTCCGTGAAAGATATAATAGGCAATATATTTTCATTTTAAAAAATTAAAATTTTGTTAACAGCGGCGGAGGCAGTTGGCGGTTTTTTATATAGTACTTATTTACGGTAAATCTATTAGCTGTTTAATTATTTATTCTGTGTTTACTCAAATGCAGATCTGTATGTCTTAATCTTGGAATATTCACATATTTTAATACTAAAAATCGATTTAAAAAGTTCATAAAAACCAGTCTATAATTACAAACTTCGTAGTGCAATTGTTTCGAACATTATTTTGATGCAACTTTAACAGTTTCGTTTGTTTAACTCAAAAACACAGCTATGATTCAACATTACAATATAAAACGTGTTATAAAATTCTATCTATTATAATTAGATAGACTTTTAACGCGGTGCGTTTCAATTCTTGTCACATAAATTGTGGTCGCTCATTGCCCACATGGTGTAGAATTATGTTATATATATATATATATATATATATATATATATATATGCTAACTGCTTTTTGCTTGTAGCTTCGCTCGTGTGAATTTTTTATTTAGACAGTGGCAGTTGTCTCTAACCTAATTGACACGATCGTAAAATCTATCTGTAAATAATATCAAACCCTTGTATTCTTCTGTAAATATGCAAAACTATCTATTTGTAAATATGTAAAGCTTGCGCCATATATAAACATGATATTTTATTATAGAACAAAAACATTGGGTTTAATTTCATAGGAATAATCTTATTTCTCGAATTAAGGGTGATCAATAAGTTAGTTTGAATCATGAACTAAGTTCGCGTCAAATTTAATTAAAATCGGGTATGTAGTTTGGGATTGATCGAGTTATTAAATACTCCGTTACACAAAGTATATGCATGCCAAATTTGTCAGTGATTCTTTGATTGTTTACAAAATTATTAGATATATGCTATAAACTTTCGCAATTACAATATTAATACTATGCAACACCAGGGTTCATTATATCATATGGGAGCACCCACAAATATCAAATTAGACCAAAAATGATTTTTGGTACTAAGTAAATCTATAAGATGACTTTCTTCAATTAACACACCTCAATAATAACAAAAATTCCTTCAACGACTGCATTTTGGAAAGAAACTAATATAAATATCATCTGGATTATTAGACGATTACTTTAAAATTGGGCTGGGCTGGACATATCGCCCGAAATACTAAAACTGAAGCAACGAGACGAAAATGACGAAGAAAAAATAGAAGCATCAGTGGATCACAACAATGATAGTGTAATAAAACAAGTAGATAGCGAGATTAGATTAGTACCAGGTAGCACGGGAAACCGACTTATGAAAAATAGCTAGGAAGGAGAATATATATTTAATTTAATTAACTTAAACATATAATGTGCCTAAAAGAAGCAAAAAAGAAATGTGTTTTATTAGCTTAAAGTAGATTTTAGTAAATATAAATTTATATACGTAAATATATTGGTGATTCTCTATACCACTGAAAATATTTATGAAAATATTATTTAGGAGCACACTTGCAATAGAACACAAAAACATTATTCATTGGAATTGTTTGTTTGTCCGTAATTGTTAATAATAATCACAGAATAATTCTGATATAGTTTTACCTGGTGAATTCCGTAACATAGCAGGTTTATTTCATGGCAATCGACGGACAAAGAAAGAAGATATGGAAATTTGAAATTTCAATGTAAAGCGAGCTTACTTGAAAAAAATTTACTTTTATGATGATTATAAACAGTATTACATAGCCTACAATAGTGTATTTTGACATTCAATCTTACAATTAGATAACTTAATAAAATTTTTCAAAGACCCATATGAATAAAGTCAGGGACGCAGCTAATTACAAATGAAAGTGTAAAAAGCACTAAATTCGAGCTAAGTTTTTTGCACATCCCATCGAGCGGAATATAATTAGATACCTCTTTTAAAATGATATTGAGGCTGTATTAACCATTTTTAATTTGTCAGCTATATTTGCGAAATATTGAGCATCAAAGCGACAATGAATATGTGTCTCTCCCTAATTTTTCAACCATGTTTATGAAAAACATAAAAAGTACGACCATTTGACTAGAAGTTGGAAATAAAATTATTTTGATTAACTTTAATAACAATTTTTTTGAAATGTATCTTCGTATATATGTCGGGATAAGCATTTGGCCAGTTAAATATATTTGAAAATTTTTTTTAACCTTAAACACAATTAAATATTGAATATATTTGGCGTTCATTTTGTAGAAATTCATTGTTCACAATTGAATAGAACTACGTGATGTAGTAATATTTCTACTTTCTTTAATTTCTTTATCACCACCTAGGTTTCGTTGTATTACAACATCTTTAGGTGGGCTATTAGCAAAGATAAAGTTTGGAATAAAAGTTGGGGGATAACATTTGGGATATTTAAAAAAATATAGACAACTTAATAAATCAATGTTTAAAAATTTTTTCCATCGATTTTTTTAATTTTCACATTGTTTTCATTCACTTTATATTTCCAGCAAACATTGTTAAAGGCTGCGTAAATCTTCTTCGTTTGTTTAATAGATTTATTCTAATTGCATCGGGTATGACTGTCGACTTTCAAAATGACATGCAAATATTACATTTTTTTACTTACGATATTAAGTTAAACAATCAACGACCCGCTTTATTCTGCCTCCACCTCTCCAAAATACACATTTACGATTTAAAAAAAGATTTATTGAATATTAACAAATTTATTAAATACTTCAAGAAGTAACTTTCAGTTTGCATTATCTCAACTCCGTAAGTTCCTACTAATGAATTGAGTTGAAAAAGTTTATTGAGAAATGTCATTCTTATAATGTTTACATTATTTCTATCTGTATTTACTTTCGGTTTAATTCATTTCCTACGCAGTTGAATTACTATGGATAACTAAGCCGACGTTTCTCGACAGGAAATAAAGCAAAATTTATTTGGAACAATATTTAGATGTACTGAATACTATTGAAATGACATTTGTTTAAAAAATTACTGCATTATAGGGACATTCTTAGAACTTGATCAAGTCAACACATTCGGACTACGAAAAAATCGATCTTTTAGTTACGAAACATCAGCACATGGAAAATTGTTTCTTATTTATAATTTGGAAAGTTGAAAGAAAAAGGAAAAATACTTGGTGCAAAATGACAATTTTAGATTCATCGATCATTCTTGAGTCATTAAATACTCCGCACATATCTACTATTCGTAATACAAATAAGGCTTTTCCTTTTATATTTCACGCGTAATCGAATCAACACATATAAGTTACTATGCTGGGTTATCCGTAGGAACGCACTTCAAGTGGAAGGGGAAAGTGCAAAATATGTGTTTCTGGACAATATAGTTCTTCTGCACAGATTCCGAAAGACTTCATGATTTTTTACAGGTTTGTCAAGCTCAACAAACAACACTGAAAAAAGCTTTTATAATTAATTCACAAATATTTTTGAAGTTCTTAAAGACACTTGACTCTCCAGTTTTTGTTAAGTTTTCTTAAAAATTTTGTGATATGTTTTCCTTACAATACATGAAATGGATTTGGATAAGCTCATGTATCTTTGTCCATTACATAAATTGGTAAATACGAAAACCTCAAACAAACAAAAGGGTACATGATTAGAAGAAGTGTTCGGGTCCATATTTTAGACACAAAATACATAGTTCTTGATGAGTCACCCGAGCTCGAACTTCCAAAAATTACGCACTTTCACTGTCTTCTAAAACTTTCTAATTTCCTCAAAAATTTTATGATTATTTTCTACACAAAACATGAAACAGATTTTAATGAGCCGGTAACTCCTTATCCCTTATATATATTAGTCATCGCGCACAAAAATCTCAAATGAAGAAAAAAAAGAAGAAACATCACCTTAACACAACACATCATAAGAATCCATGAACATCATTTACATGGCTTTCAAAGGATGAAAGCATTGATTTAAAATATTTTTACAAGAAAACTAAACCGACTTTAAATAATTATCGAATAAGAAGCGCACTGAAAAGTATAAAATAATGAAAGTACGAATAGTTTGTTTGAAATTTTGCGCTACACTGTTGTTTCTGAATATAATTAAATTTTGGAAAATACTGTTACTCTTAAAGAATTTTGGAATCGGTGTTAGGGTGATAATTCTCTCCCATCTCATCTACATGCACACCCCGCACCTACTGGTAAGTGTTATATTTGGCATTTCACAGGTATTGCATAGTATCTCAAGTATAATATATTTTTAGAAAATTTGTCTATCAAATTTTAAGTCGGTATTTTTTTGTTTTTTTTTTGTACTGACATAATTTCAATTGAAATAAAGTCCCGGTGGTATTGTGGTTACCTCCAGGCTTGTTATGTTTCTTTCCAAAAGAAATTATCCGTAGGATAGAGTGTAATGACAATGGAAGATAAAGTGGCAAAAAAGCTATTGCAGCAGTGAAAAATCCAAACTAAGATTCACTGACTGCTCAGAAAATTATCTCAAGATGCTTAATATTGAGAACTGTGAGAATAAATAGGCCTGGCATCAAATTCTTGGATAGGCACATCCTAAGTTTTTGCCCTGACTGAATAAGAAGAACAAAATCGTGCAATCGATTTCCCTGCATCAAAGGCAGCCCGCCTTCGCCAGGATCTAAGTCTCGGAGTTCGTTAAAACACCATGATAGTTATCAGCTTGTGATTGTTCATTTTTCTTATACCCGTTTGGGTGCACCATGTTATTCTTTGACATCCCGATTTGATGCAGCATATCCAGTTCGCACGCTTTACTGTGAGTTATAAAAAAAAAAGAGATATCGGAGCGAATAGAAAACACCACAATAGTTACCGGTTTTTGGTCGCTCTTCATCAAGATGCTTTTGTCCGCCCACATTTGACTGACTTTTACTATGGTATTTTTTCTCGTACCGACTGGACTTGGCGCGTATAGTTTGCACGATCCATTATTGGTTATTAAGGAGACAAGGTTTATAAAACTGACAGTAAGTTCTTATTTTATCACCTGAACTTTGGAATGTAAAATTTATCTAAATAAATTTTAACATATTTATGGACGCCACAGCACTATATATTTTGAATGTCATCACCCTCAATAATCGCATGCTGTGCTATTGCGTGGCCAAAACATTTCACCTCCACGTCTAGATGTCAAAATTGAAATTTACTTATTTTTAGGTAAATTGATGACAATATTTACTTCAAAATCAAATATAATCATAACAATGATATTTCGAAGATGGGCGAAGGAGTCGTTCGCCCAACTTTATAATCGCAGAGCCATTGTTAAATAAATAAAAGAAAATAACAAAATCAAATTTCCTTGTAGTTACTTCATAACTATATAGCTCTTCTATACAGTTATAAAATTAATAAATACTCTGTTTGTTGATATGAAGTTAAAAATATTGAGTAAACAATAACTTGAAGGAAATATTATAGAAATATTTTACTTCGGTGTTTAAGGAAACTTTGGAGGCACATATATTTTTTTGAATTTTTTTGGAATTAATCATAAAATAGTTTACAAAAATTACAAATACATTTTAAATCACTTTTTTGGCTTCCAATTAATCTTAATTATCTTAGTCCGAACGCTCTCATTGGCTTTTTTGGGTTACATAAGAAAGACGAAAATTAGTTATATTTAAGGTCCAGCAAAAATTACTAAGGGTTGATATCAAATTTAATGTAACTATAGTAAGTAGTTCAAAAAGTATAGTGTATGTCACGAAATTCATGAAAGAAGCATCTTTAAATAAGATTTCTGTTTACGGCTTTTAAAATAAGGTAATTAAAGAATGAAATTATATTGTTGTTGAAAGTTACAGAGTTGTACTTTTCAGATTATAGATTGCATATTTTAATTTTAATGCTGTAGACTGCATCAGCTTGTAGCCAACCGCTAATTATATTCCAATCACTTGTCTAGTTGTCGATTCTCCGATTGAATTAATGAGAGCCGCCGTACGCCATCAGAGAAGTGAATTCTGTCAGTAGCAAACCGCATTCGTCGAGTTGAGAAGTTTCCCCTCAGTTGGCAGTCATATGGTTTGTCACAAATCGAGTTCTTGGTCTTGCCTAATTAAATTTGAATTGTAAATCGGGTTACAATTGCAATTCAATTTAGGCAATTTGCAATTCAATTTAGTCTTTTCCGGTAGGTGTTTTTTATATATGGCTTTTATTTACCACGTTACCCGGACATTATAAATGTTTAGGCGCATAAAAATTGTAATATCTTTACACAGTATAGATAATGATTGTATGTTCAAATTAAAATTTAAAGTAGTTTCAAACTGAAAACATTAGATTGAAACTCATTTAATTCTTATATTTTAATTTGATTTTATCTTTGATATTATTGTTTTTTATAATAATTATGCATTCAAGTAATTTTCTTTATTAAGCAATAAAGCTCGGCTTTTTTCATGAAAACCTTCTAGGTGCGACCTATTTAACTAGGACTTATTCTCGAATAATGAAAAATATTCGCTAATGATTCGTGATTCTGTTTATTTTCTATTATATAAAGTTCGTGTTACTTGATGCCTATTCTTATATATGCAAGCGAACTGTACTTCCAGGTGGCAGAAATGAATATATTGTATCTATATAGGGAATTCTCTCGCATACTAGATCATATATATATATATATATATATATATATATATATATATGTATATGTGTGTGTGTGTGTGTGTGGGTCTTTTGTGGAAGTGGTCATTGAAAGCGATTCTTTTATGATTTCCTTTTACTCTGTCTACCCGTAATAATATTTTTTTGGGAATCACCGAAGCTAGAAATTTGTAATTAAATCTAATATAAAATACTGAAAATATAATTTAAGAGTGCACTGAACCGCATATGGTAAAAATAATCAATAAATCGAAAAAAAATTACGTACAGGCGTTACAACTAAATGTTGCAAAAACCTTGAACAATGTTGCACAACGTTGCATGAAGAGCATTGCGAACTTGATATTGCACTCTCAACGTACCCAAAGGAGTTTCCTACAAAAGTGATAATACGGATATTTGACCAAGGACATAAAAGAACTACGTTTACATTGACCTAAAGTGCAATAATAAGTTTGCACTCTCAACGCACCCAAAGGAGTTTCTCTACAAAAGTGATAATACGGATATTTGACCAAGGACATAAAAGAACTAGACGTTTACAATGACCTAAAGTGCAATTATAAGTTTCAACTACGTACATAAAAGAACTAGCCGTTTACATTGACTCACAGTACAATAATAATTCCTATGAATATATTTTGTCTGAATCTTTGAAAATGAAATATATCAATACTGCGCAAAATGTTATAAGTGGCAGCTGATGTTCCCATAGTACACATATTGTAATGAAATAAAATTATTTCAAAAGATTAAATTAGGGTAGCGTGTTGTATTATACAATTTTAATAACAGAGTGTATAGTTTTTCAAAAGTCGACTCTCATGTTCACCCGTAATTTTTTTGTAAATTCAATGACGTTTAACGTTTGACACTGAAAAACATGTAACTAAAAGTTCTTGTTTCTATTGTCTTCAAGCAACCTCTATATTCCTTGCACGGCTCCTATAAGAGAGGCAATTTAATCGATGAATCGAATGTTTAAATGTCCTCTGGCAATCTTTACTGATACGAAAACTTTCTTTTTGCTAAAAATATTTTAAATTGGAATACAAATAACCCCGAGTACTGTATCGAAGATTATTGAAATCGTTTTCCAGTTTATTAAGTATGTATATATATATATATATATATATATATATATATATATATATATATATATATATATACATACACATACACGGTGTCCGGGAATAAGTGCCACACAAAGAAAGACGTTATTCCTTGACAGAAAAATAGGTAATTGTAGTTAAAATAAAATTTAACTGGGGATTTTCTCAGAAATTTAAAAAATTCTTAATTAATTGTGATCTTTTTCGTACACACGATACTTACCCACATTGTTTAGCGCTGCTTGAGGGAATAGCCCACGAACAGCTGTGAAGACATAACCACTGCGGGTAACCTCTTCACTTCGAGTAAGTATTGGGTGTATAAAAAGAGTTACCTATGCGTAAAATTTTTTTAGCACTCAATTAGAAAAAGGACGTGTTTTACGTTTTATTTCAACGACAATTTATTCCTTTATAGCCAATGAATAGCGTCTTTCTCTGTCCGACGTATATATATATATATATATATATATATATATATATATATGTATATATATATGTATATATATATATATATATATATATATATATGTATATATGTATATATATATATATATATATATATATCTGTGCGTGCCTGCGTGTGTGTATGGGCGCTCGAAAAGTCTTAATATTACTTATTTTTGGAACTATAGATAGTTAACCTTCCAATTAATAATTATCTACACATATAGTAATAATGTAACAGAGTGAATTCTTTACATGGAAAATATTTTACAAGGAGTGATTGATTTAATATATAGAATGATAATAGAAGCTAGAAAACTATTTTTGGAATTTTTGGCTGTCTGTCTTAATTTGCGTCAATCACTTATAATCTACTGGAGAGATTTTTATGAAATTTGGTAGGGCAATAATTTATACCAAAGAGCAACATATGAGCCCGAAAAAGAAATTCTAATAATTTTTCTTATTCAGAATTTCATGCGAATGAAATCGTAGTCATAGCTAGTTTGTAATATTTGCAAACAACTCGCCATTGTCTTATTGCTCTCTAAAACCAATTTAAATTGATCGTGTCAAATGTTTGGTTAATTTTTAAAGCAGGTAATAGCAATTAGAAAGCAGGAAAACATAACGTAATTGAAGAGGATTTAATAATATTTGGTATAAACATATCTTACACATTACCAAATTTGTACTAAAGTAGTAGGGTAAATGATTATCGAAAACATGGCGTAGATATGTACCTGTATATAGACGGAGAATATTATAATATCATAGAGTCTTTAAGATAAATTTTTATTTTTTAAACCTTAACCTTTTCATTGCTCATGAAGTATATATCGGTGTTTGCATAATTGTTTTACCATCAACGAGAACTATAAGTACGCAACCTTCCGATACAGTTAATAAATTAAAAATGATTGATACAGAATGAAATTGAGATAATTAAGCTACGCTAATCTTGAATAATTCCTGATATATCTACATAGTATAGTACCTTAATATTTATATATTATAATTGTTTTTTGTTATATAAAAATAACATTTTTCAGTACTTTCTATAAATTTCAAGCTATTTAATCATTGTCGTATCAATTTAAAAAATAATCAAATTTAATACGAACAATAACGCCACGACAACATTACATCTACGGTCGCATACAGTCGGCCATGTAACTGAGAAAGTAGTGTCGTATCATTTTCGATTCGGTTTATGTTTCTTTGGCCATATCTTGATATTTAGATCAATGCATAAATACGGTTGGTAAAATTTAAATTCAATCAAATAATTGAATTTAAAAAAAACATTATTTCAAATTTATTTGATAGAGGAGGTGTTTACCGTTTTATTTCGCTGCTGGCTTTCTGTTGTAAGTCAAGCATATGCCATACCGTTTCCGAAATATCACATTTAAACTTTATTATTTTCTCATACAGAGTTTTAAAAATTTGATCTTATTTTGCACTTGTCACTGCATTTCTTATTCAATGGTTATTTAAAGTTCGTTTTATTTTTTGTTACAAAATTTAATTTTTTAAATTTGAATTCTCGTGATTCGTTATTCAATAGATTATAACGAATACAGAATATTACGAACTTACGAATAATTTAATCATACCTCATTTAGCGAAATTGGAAAGGTATTTGCGTTATTTAATTAACATAAACACATTCATGTACATACTTGTATGATTGCCACCTTTGGTTTGGTGATCTGTCGCCATGTTTCTACCTATAGTCAAACTTTGGTCAGTATTTGTGGCCTATGGGTAAATGAGTCCACACTCGATGAATCTACTTCTTACTTGAGAAATTCTGTCATCGTCTTTCAGCTACATCTGCAGATTTTGACCACCATCTTTGGCTAAAGTACTTATAAAGAAATGTCAAATGAGTACAATCTCGGTACCAGCTTTCTCAAAGGAGCCTTGTACCCTCAACCGTTGAAGAGTTCCTTAGTATATGTACGGAGTCCATTATTAGGTCCTGGCCGTATTTACATGTGACCTCTTTGAAACTGTTTAATTTCACAAAAAAAAGAATCTTAAAAAGTGACCAATGTGTCTTCGAGTTACAATCGTACACACATATGTACACAAAAAAAATATTAAAGAGCTGAATTGAAAACAACTTCATTTTCGCAGTCGGCTAAAAAGTATGAAGCTTCATTATTATTTCACAGACCTGAGAAGGAACCAAAAAATTTGTGAATTTTTTGTAAATTAGCTGTGCAAAACCATATACTTGCCTTTATTTAATTTTGTCCAATCCAAGTAGTGAAGAAAAACTGTCAAAGAATTACTTTTCGGCAAAATTTAAGTTTATGTATGTATGCACGCACACACATAAGGACATAAACTTAAACGATTCATTCTCTCGAATTTTGATACGGAAAAAGTAGTTGGAAGAAATGGTTGGAGTATATTCTGCAACCATTTTAAATATACTTCATGACCATCTTGGTGTATCAAGTCGGTGCAATATAGGTGCCGAGAATGCTCACGCCACCGCAAAAGGAACAAGGATATAGATGAAATTTTGAACCGAAATGTTATGGGTTCATCATTACGAGTCTAATTATAAGCAAGAGTCCAAAAATTTCGCTAACAAGTTCAGAGTGTCACAATCGGCGGGAAAAGTCATGGAAATGTTTTTTTGGGATACGAAGGATATACTGCTCACTGACTTCAAAGACAAGTCTTTCTATAACGAGCGAGTACTACTGGAGTAGCTTAAAGCAGCAGTGAAGCAGAAACGGCGAGGAAAATATAAAGGCGGCTTGCATCCACACCATTCAATGGTGTCTTATTTTTGGCGTGCAATGAAGAAACTGCATTTTACCCATAGTAACAAATTGGTACACAGATTCAATTGGGTCATCTTTCACTTCATCCTCGCACAAAAATATCTTTGTTATTATGTATTTTAAAAATTTGAAAGACTATTTTTGGTTGTTTAAGCAAGCTATATCAAAACTGATAGTAATAATAATTTTCACACATATTTTTATACTTACATCACTCGAGTTAATTTTTGAAGTGTAACCTCTATAGGGAAAATTAACGTCACGCTGAAATTAAAACAGGCTAATTATTCTTAATGTTATTTTCCTATTAAAGTGACTTTCATGCGGTCTGTTGATCCTAAAAATAAATAAAGTACATACAACTGGGCGCTAGGTTAACAAAATATTTCCATATTCTTACATGTTACTGTATTTATAAAAAAAAATAAATTTTCTAAGTGCATAGCTTAATGAAATATTGTTTTGTGCTACAAACGTTAAGATGTATAATATGTGTTTATAATGTACTTGTAGGTGTACAGCAGGAAAAATCTTTGGCTAACATTACTAACATTAAAATAATGCTTATGTTATTAGTGGTGCTAATGTTAAATGCTGTTTTAATTTTTTTACTATATTCTTAATTTATTTGAAACGAAAAACAATTTAACACTAGTGGACATACTCGTCAACTGTAAATAGATATCTCTGTAGCATATAACTTTTACGTTAAACCTCTTACGTGAATACACTCTATGTAAAAAAGTGAAAAAATATATTGTTAACCGACTTCAATAAGAAGGAGGTTATCAATTCGACTGCATTCCTTTATTTTTTTTGGATGATATTTTTTTGTTTGGAAGGGTATACTTTCAGAACGGCCCCATCGTTTAAGTACAACCCCAATGATTAGAATTTGTGCAAAGAAATTGAAGCTACTCCATAAAATTACTTAACTCTGAACAGCACTAGTAACGTAATCGAGTTTGTACTCATTTGAGTCTAATGATAATCTAACAAGACCCGACTATAAGTACGAGTAAGACTAAGAAGCAAATGTCAACGCTTCTTAGCAAATGTGTAGTAATAATGGACCTGGAAAATGTTGACAGAAATTCTTCAGTGATGTTTAGTAAGCTCATCGAGTTTGGGCTCGTTTCACTTGTCTTCGTGTAGTAAGATAAGTAGAATAAGATAAATAGATAGGTAAGTACATACAGGTACGTACAACATAATTTCAATCTTTTATCCCTAAATCCTCATATTGACAGTGCATTGTCTGCCTGAACCATAAGACTTGAAGATCTTCTGTTTTGAAATTAGTATTGTAGGTTCGAAACCGAAAGTCTACCAGTAAACTTTGGGTTCGAATTTTTCAGTCTTGAAGCTGTTGAGGGCATTACGTGCTTAAATCATGAGACTTGATAATCTGCCGTTTTTAGGTTAGTATTGGGAGTCCTAAGCAGAGGCTTGTTAATTAATCCCAGGTTCCACCTCCTTTGATGTTGAAGGCGTGCTTCGTATCTCCAAGTCTCACAGTTTAGGCATACACCTGCTAAAATTGTGAGAATTGAGGATTTGCTCTTTTTAAGGTGGTATTGTGGGTCTGAAGCAAAGACTCTGCTACTAAACTTTCGTTTCCAACTTCTCTGTCTGGATGCTGTTTGCTCATATCGTAATTTGAAGATCAACTGTTTTAAATTAGTATTATGGATCTCAGGTTGAAATTCTGATAATGAACCCAGGCTCCAACTCCTCAGTTCTGAGACACGCGTCTCTACTAATGTTCAACAATTTTTTAAATTATATAAATTAAGAAAACAGTAAAAAAATTGATAATAGCATTCAACATTAGCACTATTAATAATATGAATGTTATTTTAAAGATGTTAGCTAAACTTTCTTCTACTGAATGTACATACAAATACATCATAAACACATTTGATGCACCTTATCGTTTGTAGTACAAAACAATATTTAATTAAACTCTGTACTTCAAAAATTTCATTTTTTTTCATAAATACATAACTTGTAGGAAGGTGGAACTATTTTGCTAACCCGGCGCCTAGTTGTATTAACTTTATTTCTTGGCAGGGTCAATAGACGGTATTAAGGACACTTTATAGGGAAATAACATTTAGAATAACTAGTTTGTTTTAATCTCAGCGTGACGTCCATTTTACAAACAGAAGGTACACTTCAAATATTAACTTACTCGGTTTTACTCGAGTGGTGTTTGCTTAAATTACTAAGAATTGTTTGTCAGATTTTTAAAATACTTAATAACAAAGATATTTCTGCGTTCGAGAATGAAGTGAAAGACTAAATCTGTGTACCGATTTATTACTATGGACGAGACGCAGTTAAATCATTACGAGCCAAAAAAGAAACAACATTGAAAGGACTGGATGGAAGCAGGTGGCTTCGCACCAAAAAAGGCGAAGTCGATTTCGTGGGCAGGAAATTTCATGGCCACTGTTGTCTTGGATGTAAAAATTTTTTTTTATTGATTACCTTAAAAATGGTAACACAATAATGGGTAAATATTGTGCCTAGTCCAACTAAATAAAAAAAATATGAAAAAGTCTTGGATTGTAAAAAAAACTGTCTTTCATAAGGGTAATGAATCTGCTCCGCAAAAATCCACCGACTCTTAAATCTCAAAAAAATTGTGGCCATAAAAAGCTTTGAATCAAATACTGAGGTGGTAGCAGCCATAGATAAATATTTTGCAAATTTTCTAAATAGAATATGTCCATTGGAGAAACTTTGAACAAAATGTACCGTACTAAAATGGGAATTTTGTAAAAAACTGAATAAATGTTTGAATTAAGAACCACATTTTTTCAATTCCAAATGAAAAAGTTTTCACATTGTTCCGGTATGCATATTTTTATTGTAACAGTAATTTGGCGGTAATAGACGTTAATAAGTCGATATGGCAAATTGGCTTTTATTGATTTTTGAGTACAAAATAAGGTGATTATAACTAATAGTACTCGTAGTTTTATATTTTTTTCTATACACTTTATCGACGCCGGATAAAGGGTTAAATGTCGTACAAAAACATGGCACCTCGATAGCGACGGTATCATCAAAGCGATACGTCGCGACGCGGCTACCTACTATATAAGTATAATATATATATATATATATATATATATATATAATTGAACATGATAAAGTAGTAGTAATGTGGCGCTTACATGATTAAGTTTTCGGATATTCTGTCATGCTTAATATAAAATGTTTTTCACATGCTTCATTCATTTGAAAAACCTTTTACCTTTAGTTAACAGACCGACGTATATAATACCAGAGGATAACATAAACTTGAATATGGTCGACCTCGTTTACTAGAGAAACATATACTTTACTTAGTATCTGCTCTTATTATAAATTAAATTAGAAGTCAAATATATGCGATAAAATATAAGCACTCAAGAGTCCGTATCACTGCCGGTATTCTGTCATCTTATTTAAAATATTCACGAAGTACTTGTGTGTAATTTCATTAAGCGGTTCCCCTGAGGATACCGTGAATATTCACCCTAACTTATAGACCAATCTTCGTGCCCACCTGCGTCGCGAGCTCCATTACTTTCATTAGTTCGTGCTAAGTTCATAGGCCAAAGTCATTACTAAGGCTATTTTTAAATTCCGTAAACATGGTTCTGTAAATTATCTATAACAAGGTCGTTGAACTAAATGTCGGTGGTGGTTAGGATTAGGGTTTTCGCTACTAGTACTTAGACAGTAGTTAGGATCTATTGTAAGATAAAACTATTGGGTACGCGTAATGGTTCTGATAAACTGTGAATAAGTCTAATTTAAATAGCCTGATATAAATTACAATACATTATCCTTCTAACACATCATTATTCTAGCATAACTTAGCATATCATATTTTATTTCGATCGTCTTTAGTTCTTTTTGAACATCGTAAACTCATGGTTAATAGCAACGTATGTAATTTAAAAAAATAATCACACATAATTTTTAGTGAAACTCAAATTTTTATATATGTTTTTATAACATCACAACGTAATTTTATTAAATTGTTTGGGCTTATAAAATATGTCTTTTGTTGGATTCATAAAGTTTTCATTATTGCACCGCTACGCGCCCTGTGCCTCATTTTGGCGGCACAAATGTGCACAAATTGAGTTTTTTATTAGAGGTATCTTTCTATTTTTTATGAACAATTTATTGCATTTATTTGGCTTACATTTATTTATTTGGCGAAAAATATTTCTAAATATCGTAAATTAATATTATTTTATTTAACGAAAGTTCTTTTCAAATATTGCAAACCAATAGTTAATAGCACGTAATTAAAAATGGGTCAGTCACGATGCACATATTTTTAGTGAAACTCAATTTTTTATGTGTGATTGTGTTTATTTATAACATCACAATGAAATTTTATTTTATTGTTTGGTTTATAAAGGTTATCGCTTTTTGGATTCATAAAGTATTCCTTATTGCCTCTACGTGTCCTGTGCCACATCCCAGTGGTATGAATTTGAGGATTGGGTTTTTTGAGAGGGTCATACTATTTTTTTTAATTTAACGCAAAAGAAAAATAAATAAATGGTTCAGCCACAATGCGCATATTTTTTAGCGAAACCCAAGTTTTTATGTATGTTTTTATAAGATCATAATACACTTTTATTTTATTGTTTAGTTTATAAAGTATTTTTTGTCGAATCTATAAAGTATCCATTGTTGTACTGCTAAGTGCCGGGTGCCTCATCCTAATAATATAAACGCGCGCAATTTAATTGAACTTTTTATGAGAGATATTTTACTATTTTTTTTAAAACAATTTAGTGCGTTTATTTGGTTTACAGAATACATATAACGGAAGAAATTTGAACAAATCGTTAGGTGGATTTTAGAGCAAATAAAATTTGTAATTTTTCTCACACTTAAAATGCCAAAAATTTTGTGTCTAAAAAAAGCTAACAAAAAACCTCCAGAGATATTTATAAAAAAACTGTCAAAATTTCTTTTAGATCTCTCTATTGGCTCCAGACTACCAGACATGAACCAATATACATGTATATTTAGTAATTGATTTCGATTAAAAACATAATAAAATTGCTTTCTTCACGCTGTTTGCCGCCCAAGGCTAAAATAAAATAAAAACTTTAAAAGTAAACCTCGTTCTAGTTAGTTTTCGTATGTTTTTATCAGTATGTATCTACATATAAATTTGAAATATTTAAAGGTATTTAATATTTCTATGAAACTATTTGCCTAGTGTATCTGTCAGAGCCTTAAAAATGTTCACTTATGTTGATCATTACTTGTAGTTTACAAGTAATGAACAATTTTGCATACAAAAATTCATGGTTTTACTATTCACATACAGGGATATGATTACATATTAGAAAGTACAACCTCCGTGGTATTACGTTCTTCAAAAGAAAATTTTTGAAAATAGGTTCTAAAATTAACCTCTCTGTCGGTCTCCCAAATCGTTAATGTTAGATTAAAAAAAAATGCGTCCGTTCTCTACTATAAGCATTTATTTCAACGATTTTCCTATACGTACCGTTGATGTTTTTTTTCCCTCAAACGAATGATTTAAAATGACATTCTAAAATACGGTTGCGCTCTACTCAATATGCTTATTTTAACGGTACTCCTATATGTACCACTCCTTGATAAAATCATTTTAATTTTTTTTTAAATCAAAATAATTTGTAAAAAAGAATTCCATAGTTGTTATGTATTTTCTGACTTGACTTCGTTGTTCTTAAAAAGCTAATATTGACAAAAATTTGATACTAATGTTTTCTTATTAATATCTCCTTTGCAAACTAATAGGCGGAAAAGCGACCAACAAAACGAGGTAAATATAACTTTAGGCCATATATTGGAAGAACCCTCTAACGCCCGTACACGGTCAGGACTCTCAGTCAGATTTACTGAGAGTTAAAAACATATTTTGTCTGAATATTTTACGGATTAGATCGTGCAGCAGGGCGCGGTCGGTAAAGTAGACTCTTGTTCCGACTCGACTGACAGTTAATGAGAAAGAGAAATACGTTTTTAACTGTCGGTAAGTCTGACTGATAGCCTTGACATATGTGGTGCATATGGGCGTGAAAGTAATTAATATATATCCTAGTTCTTACAAAACTCGAAAAGAACAATTTCCAAATCCGCTCACGATGTTATGTGAGCTTTTCCCGTGCGTATGGATTTGGCTTTTACTCGCTTACGAATTCCGACTTAATTTCATTTATGATATTTGGTTCCTTTCAATTTGAACTTCCTTGAACTTGAACTTGTTTGCAAAGTTCCCGTTCCGATATTTTATTTTCGACTAGCTTTCGCTTTCGACTTTGATCTCATGAATTATTTTTTCTTGCAGACTGATACTTAGATCGCGTACTTCAGTACACGGTAGATAAGGTCGTTATCGAGTTAACAGTTTTCACAATTCATTTTAGGAAGTACTAGATGAGTAAATAACAAGTTGATATTAAAGATTTTGAATTAATTCGCATCAATGTTTCAATCTATTTTATTGGTTTGGGATATTATGTAATTTTACCCAATCTTCTCCAAGGAAATAATACTATTGAGGTCGGAAATTATCAAAAAACTATACCTCCATAGATCATGATTGTTAGAAGTAAAGAAAATGGATCTTCCGAAAATGTACATATATATATGTATATATATATATATATATATATATATATATATATATATATATATTTATACACACATATATATATATATACACACACACACACGCACGCACATATACAGTATATAAATATGTATACACATGTGTGTATCACAATTTGTCACAAATTATGCGAACTTGTTTAAAAAATAGCTCTTGGGTTGTTTACATTGTTACTTTGAATAGGGACAACTGAAAAAAAACAGAATTTGATATTGCAATGCAAAGTGGCAAAAATTCGTAACATTTACGTTTTTTTCAGTTCTACAAAATAATAATTAAGCTTAAAACTTTCAAAATACAAAATTTATTGCCCCAGTTTCAAATCGTTACGACCAATGATTTTTGAGAAATCGGGGCCCCAAATTTGTATATTATGGGTTTGCATATTCACTGGGCCAGAAATGGATTTTGCTACGATAAAAAGGAAATTCGTAATTCACCAATTTTGGTGTCCGGGTACATTTTTGTCGCAATCAAACCTCAAATGTCTAAAATTATTTACACAGTATTTTTGAACAGCATATGGGTGGCCCAGTGGCCGATGAAAGTTCTTATTTTATCATTATTTTTAAATAAAGTCGATCAAGTATGAGTATTGTTCACACATCGAGAATTCCGTACTAAAGAACTTCCTACCGCAAGAAATATTTAATAATACCTAACATAATTAAATAGTAAAATGAGTAGTATAATAATTAAAACATATATATATATATATATATATATATATATATATATATATATAGTATGGTGCAAATCTCAAAAACTATGACATCTAGAATCACTATTATAGTTCTCCTTCTTTCTCCTCGTAATATTTTCAAAACTTCAGGTTCGGTAGTCTCGTAAATAAGGAAGGAAAACTATATTTTTGCACATTTTTCGGTATATCACAATCTGAAATTGTGAATAATTTTGAGACCCTCATAACTAACCCTTTCAAAGTATATCTCACATTGCATACGGAACTTTAATCTTTTCTTTGAGTACTTAATATGACCCCTTTTATAGCATTTCCATATAAATAATTTTGCCTATTTGTCTATTGAGATATGTGTGGTAGGTATATCCATACGCTTTGTTGCTATGTCAAATTTAAAGTATCTTTGTCATGCGGCTTTTAAGTAAAACGGTTATGACGGAAGGTTAGACGGCCGTCTAAGTGATCTTATAAGGATTCCGTATATCGTTTTCACTTAGGGAATGTTAAAATTGGCATTAAATTTTGTTTGTAAATAGTGTTATTTTTAGAGACATAAGATAGCTTAAGTATAATTTGCCTTTGGAAATGAAACTGATTATTGAATGACATTGATTATGGAAAAAAAATTTAGGGCCAATTTAAAACCTGTTGAAAAATGTTGATGAAATCAATGAATCCGTTTACATTTTTTTTATAAATACAAGCAAGAAATATAATGGTTCGAATGAATTATTTAAATCCGATTGTTAGAAAAGAAGAACTTAATCTTAAAAATTATCATAGTAATAGTGTTAGGAAAAAAAAATGTGTAAAAATGTGTAAATAATAAATAAATGTTTTTTTATAATTTGATGAATTGTTGATTTTTCTGTTGTGGAAAGGGTGCTACAGAAAATTTCTAAGCAAATGCCACTATGCTTTATGCATGATTTTTTACATGCCGCGCATGATCGTATACATGACGCAATCAAATCCCTGGCAGTTGGATAAATCTCCCTTTTGATCTAATAACACTAAAGCATGTTTTCATCTTATCCTGTGACAGTTTGTATGTTGGAAGCATCTTTAAGTGTTTTTAAACCATTGATATACAACCATCTTAACGAAATAGTACTGATCAAAAAGACCAAAAACCTAAGCGCCTTGAACTTTTTGTAATAAATTTACTGTCTTCACGCTTGAGTGCTCGCAAACTTATAAATTTTACCAAATATTTCTCGTTTATTACTCCACTGCAATGGCTTCTTAAAACTAAGGTTATTTAAGTTTCTATTGTTCAAAATGCCAACAATAGCATTGACATGAAGATAGAACTTAACTGTTGCTTTATAATTTTCGAATTTAGGCATTTTGGGGTTTTTATTAAAAAAGTCAATAGTTGAAAATCCAGAATAACTTTTTTTTCCTCCGTGTCAGCACTTGGCTCAACGGACCAGGTGATGGATTTACAGGAGGTGAAATATCTCTTGTTACATACTAAGTCACCTTTCTTATTTTCTTCAATTTAACGTGCAAAGAAATGATTTTATAGTTTCAGCCAGTAGTCGCCACAGTCACTTAATACTTTCCTCCGCGGTATACTTACAAATAAAGTAATCATTGAGTTCATAATGTTTATTTGAAACAGTTTAATTCTTATTTAGACTTAACCCGTGCGTGTTTAAAATTTGCACCCATTTGTCATGCAACAAAGAATTAGTTGGAAACCTGAAATAAAAAAAAAATTAGTTATTATTAGGAAAAATATTAAATAAGTCAACAAACAAAAAACTACAAAAAACACCACACACGGTGTAAAGAAATTTAATGATTTCCAATTTTTTAAAAAAAACTGAAATATGTCTGTCCGTATAAATACTTCCAATGCGTTTTTAAAAAAAGCTATGGCTTATCACCCGTTATATATATGGCTTATCACTTTGTCAAGCCTTAGCTTTATGCAAGCACTTTTTTCTACACAAAATAATTTTTAATTGTTGATAGGATACTGAAATACTATTAATAATTTTACAATAAAAATCATTTTTTTATCTATTCGAAATCAATATTTTTCTAAATATGGTTTGTAAATTTCGGTGAATATTTTGCATAATTACTTGTGAAACGTGTATTTATCAAGTTATTGCGCCTTGTAACATAGCAAACACACACTAAGTCTGACCCCATATTCATAACAAATGCTTTTCATTGATTTAGGCACAGGATTTATTAATAAATCCACAAAATTCGCCACGACGCCTAAGAGATTCGAACGCTTTGGTGTATGTACTTGCTAAAATAACTCTGCTACTTTTTTCGCTATCTCGTTTGTTCTTCTACAGCGGGTATTTAAGTTCGACTTCTCGCTCTCACGTTATGTTCTTCTACGTAGGAAAAAAATTCTGAGCCTATTATTATGAGTAGACAGAGTGAAATTAATGAATTTCAGTGGCCATTCACCCATTAAACTCTAAAGCAAAAGTTTTATAAATGATGTAGTCGCATTAAGTTATTCAACCCACAAAGTAAAATTAATAGTATTTAGTTCACGTGCGATAAATACTCGACCAGAATTTGACTTGCGATCGCACCCTTTGGAGCATCGAACTGTTCGTTTCTTAATCACATTAACTCTCATATTTCTTAGAGTCAAACTTTATATGCATTATACCCATTTATCAGACTTGGACAATACGAACAAGTAATTGAAAAAATTGGATATTTTTCATTTATTTTTATATAACATTCCTTTGCGAGATTAGAATTTCGTTAGCACCATAATATATTGGTGCAAAGCCATAGCAGAGAAATATTAAATTAATTTAAGGTAAACTATCAATATAGTAGTGTGTACGATTTAGATTAAAGTTTTGATTACCGCTCGTTTTCATTAACGACTCGTTAAGTCAGCTAAAATCAAATTACTTTTACGTGGGTGGTGAGAACTGAGTTCCCCGATTTAGGAACCGGTGAAAAGGAATTGTCGAGCTTGTCACAAAGGTTAGAGAGAGATTATCTAATAATATATTTTCATTTCAAGAATGCCTTGAATGAGATAATATTAACTTATATCTGAGCTGAACGTTTAGACAGCGTAAACAAAGAGCTACAATATAAGTTAATTTTATTTCAGTCAAGGGCACTCTTGAAATGTAAATATTTTATTAGAGAAAAAATCCGTTTTATTAAAAAAATCTAAGATAGCTAGTTGAACTGTAAATATAATAGAATGTTAAGAATTGTATGTAATAAGGTTCAATTTGGTTTTTATTCAGAGATAGTTTCAGTTCATAAATTTCATACTATCGTAAAGTCATTTCTCTCTATGCAGATTAGTTCGGGATCGATGTAACCCAAGCAGCCTGTATTCAAGAACTCTAGTAGAAATTTATCTTGAATAGAAGGATAAATAAAATATTATTATTATCTTTTTAAAACAGGAGGAAATGGAAACCCTTATAACAAAGAGAAAAGAATTAGAAAAGATGAACCGAATCAACCATATTGTTTTGTATATTAGTATATCAAAAATGAGTATATCAGGTTTTGCACACTTACATACATTGACTAACGATGTTTTAAGTGATGCCCACAATATCTATTTAACAATATCTATTTAATATCTGTTTTCTATTTAACAGTGTTTTATTTAAACTAATTTTCATTCATGTACTTAAACGTGCTCAATTATTTTTGTACAACTGTCAGTAGGACATATATTTTTAATAATTGTTAAAGTGTTAGTTTCTCGAATACACCAGATAACACACCAATGACTTCATCTTATCATAACGTAATATTTTGTACAGTAAAATAATATTGGTAATATTTAGGCCCTTAAAAACAATTGTTCGTAGGGAATAAAAGGGGTTTATGTTGGAGAACAAAAAGGGGCCAATTGTATTTAGCTTCTTTAAGCTGATGGAGAAGATAAATGAGTTTATTGGATACAGACTAACCGGCTTTCGTATCCAGGATTTTTTGAATCAAAGATATTATAAAAGGCAAATAAAAAAGAGAAAAATGTTTTAGTTATCATCGAAATATTTGTATGTAGGTAAAATATACTTAAATTAATGATATATTATAAAGTAAAACATACTTTTACAAAATGTAACAGTATAGTTTGTTAACTCTTTAATTTTCTCACAATTAAAGATTTCAAACTTATAAGCTTGTTTTCAAACTTAAGGACTTTTACATTAATCCACTCTGATCTTTGGTCTACTCCGGTCGACACTTCGGACTGAAACTTTATGGTGTTAAACAATTTTTGTAACGTAAACATAATTTACGTGATACTATTTTAAGAGATTTCAGATTTTTCCAACGAGTTCTTTAGGGTAGATTTCAACTTTGCTAATTTAATATTTTAAGCGTTTCTTGCATTTTGGAAGACTTCGTTTTATACCTAGGTATGTAAATGTAAGTCCAATGTTGACAGAATTATTTAACAATCAATTGAAATTATTTTTATTTTTACTCCTTTTTTTGGGACCATTTTTTTTACCATAAAAGGAAATGAAGTGAAGGAGTGCTTTGTTAGCATAATAGGAAACGAAAGAGCCCTTGTAGGCTCACTCGGGTATTCTTTCGCCCGTTTGTCGGTGATAGCATTTTTTTCAGAAATCGTTTTGACGTAGAAACTTGAAATTTGGGGTAGTGTTAAAAATCTACTCATCTCAATAGTTAATACTCAGAAAAATTGACATGGAAATTATGAAATTATAAAACTACTTTTATGGAAATTTATTTATGGAGGATCCATAGATTTTATTGAAGACGTCCACACAAATATATTTACATTCTCTATGTCACAATTATAAAAAAAACCTGTTGCCATAAATTTATCTAAAGTTGCCAGAAAATTGCAGCGACAATTCCAAGTTTCATAACTTTTGAAATATTCATGATATTTTTATGCATGTAAAGGATATAATTGACAAGATATTTATAGGGTAAAATGTGGTATTAATACTTGTATAAAGTGCAAAAGAAATAATACATACTCTTAAAAATTTACAGAGGTCTATGTCTGTGCGAAATCCTCATATTGCGTGTTTTACTAGTACTTATAGGTACATTTTATAAATCGAATCAAAACAAAACGTTTGCATATTTAGATTCAGGTAAATATAAAATATTCATACAGTAAAAACTAAATTTCAAAAACAAATACAAAATGCAGTTTTGAAGTAGACGTGTAAAATACATATAACGTAAATTTAATAGTAAAGATCGTAGACTTATATATAAATATTAAATTGTTTTGAACAGCAACGAAAGCAAATAAATGTACGAGTAGCTTAGTAAGTCAAAACTTTACAAGTTTCGGAATATTTTCGATTAAATTAATTTTTATGTAGAATTAAATATAAATTCGTAGTAAGTAATAATTTATGACAACCAAGTAAAAACAGACGACTTCTGTTTAGGCCTTATTGTAACACTCATTTTAGTAGACTCATGTTTAAAAGCATAAATTTTAAGAAAAAGTTTTAAAGCTTCCAATTAATTTAACTTAACAAATTAAGGGACTAGAGAAAAATATTTATTATTTATTTTAAAATCTGTTAATTTATTGTTGAGCATGGTATATATATATATATATATATATATATATACACATGATGTGACCTCTGAACTCACATACTCACGAGTATATGCGTATCGATTCCAAAAACACTGCTGTTAACGAATTACAGCTTATTAATAGCTACATACTCCACAACATATAGTGTTTTTCTCATTTAAATATTTTCATGGCTAAATATAACTTTATATTAATAATATGGATTATTAACAAAATGTTATGTATCTCTTTCACGTACTTAATTTACTATTACATTCTACAATAATTTAAACAGTTATATTTTGATCTCCATATATTATCAAGACGTCTTGTGATAATGGGAATCTATCTGATTGACACCTTATGTTAAAAAAATGATACGAACTCAATTATCAGGCTATTTTGAACATACAATATTTATATTATCCTTATTATCATGACTTAATACTAAATTTCGAAACTTGTAAATTTAGAGATAATCTCACAAAAAGAAACAAACAACTTAAACGAATCAGAGAGGATACACGTAGCCCGGTAATGGATCTATTCCTGAATCGAATCTTGAATGAGGTAATTATAATAGATATCTGATGAAAGCGGTGCTGAATGGTTTTTAGTGTATTATCTGAGCTCCACGCTTTCCTAACTTCAGGTGTATTAAGAACATTACTAATTTTATCTCAACTGCATATAATTCGAAACCCAAATGCATTGAAAGTATTTTGTATTCTATACGCAAGTATCATATGTTTTTTAAGATTACCCATTAAAACTACAGACAATCGAAAAAACTGAAACTGTAAGATACGAAAAAACTGAAACTGTAAGAACAATAGGTTTTCGTAATCTTTTAAAGCAAGGGAGGTCGATGACACAACAAAGTAGATGGGATAAGAATTGAAATTTCTTTGTAAACATCTGCTTAATTTCAATTATATTAGACGTTTAAAATAGTATACATAATTTGAAAATTTAGTATTCCCGCAAGGCATACTTTGAGCAAGTTGCAAACTTATAATATCTCTAAACTGTTTTTTAGATCAAATGTTGAATATTTTATGGCTCTACCTTTTGGGAGCTTTAAAATTTATTAGAACATAGACCCGACTTGGAGAGTATTTAAATCAAAATTGAGAAAACTTAATGTAGCGAAAATTATAATATTGTACGAGTATATCGTGAGTAAAATATCGTAGTTCTCAGTTAGTGTGAATTATTATGAAGAGTTGCCGGCCGGGAAGACGGCACGAATTTTATGTAATTGTAATCCAGTTTAATACACTTTAACGTAATTGTAATCTATTATTGCAGCTTTGTTTAATAGAGAAGTTCATAACAAGTGTTAGCCGTATTAATTTTATGTCTTATTCTAAAAAAAATATTGTTTTTATTACTTCAATTAACAATGCCACATTTATGTATTATTGTATTTAAATAGATATTTTATAAATGTTTTTATTTTTCTTTGTTCTTTGTGGAAATGTCAGAACACAAACTTATTTCGTATTTAGTGTTCATAGAATATTTCAAATGATATGATGTGGATGACTGTAAAAGATATTAAAAAAAAATAAATTTAGGACATAACAAATAAAAAATATCTTAACATATAACTAAGGAAAACTAAGCAATAGGAAAACTAAGAATAATACAAAACAAAAAAAATGGTTAATTATAAATCCTGACCTGGTTGGGGACAAGGAAAATAGGGAACAAAATGAAATGGACTTTAGACGATTAGTATCACAATTTATTTTTAAATTTTCACCCTTTTTTGTAAATTCAGGAATAATCCTTGTTTTGAAATACTTAGGGGTTGGAACTGTTCATAGTGATCACATGTTCTGCTACGTTATATTCCATATACAAAGCGGTTACATTCGAAGTCTTATCAAATAATACGTTTAGTTGCGATTAATTCATGTTACGATTTTTTTCTTGCATATTAACTGGTGAGTGTTTTAGTTTGCTCATTAACCAGTCAAAAATTTGTGTTAAGCGTGACTAAATTACAGATATTACGATTAGTTGATTTGTATTATTTTTAAGTTGTGCAATACATAATTTATGAAACTTTTATTGTATCGATATTCGCGAAATAATATTTAGACTCTCAAATTATTATTTGTTCATATCTTGTCAACGAGCATACTCAATAAGAGTAGGTTTGATTGATATACAAACAATACCTACCCTGCCTAAGATAAAAACCTAGTTAGAAATAAAAACTCGTTTTAAAAAACTATTTATAATAACGCTCTTCTTATTTTATTGTTTAACTTTTGTTTTAGGCATGTTTGAATATATTACATTTTTGTTAAGATAGAATTGCATTTGGTTTAATATTTCTCTAAATTATTCATAGCTCACGATGGTAATCTGTAAATTAAAAAGTAGAATTTTTATGCATCTTTAGCCAAATAGCAAACACAGGACTCTTATTGTTTAATCTATTCAGACCGTCTGTCTCTCTGTCCCTGCCTATCACATAATTGTAGTTTTCACAGCTTTAGACCTATGTAAATAGCATTTTACTTTATAGCGACATTTCAATTATCATGTAGTATGCATGTAAATTATTTCCCCATACACGTAAAATAGGAGGCACATAAAATTCGCACATGATGTGTAGTGGGATATTATTAGATAGGCATTTTAAAACGAGGTTATATTTATAAAATTTTTTTATTAGACCCCTTCAGGGTTTTAATTGTTTCCGAATCTTGTGTTTGGGCAAAAGCGTATATTTTGCAAGTCGCCTTAACTTATAAATACCCGCTTTTGTTTCTCAGTTCTAAATTTATTGATTTTGCTCAATTTTGTTTTCCGGGTCGCTTTTCACCATAACCTGGTGTTTTGCTCGATTTATGACTTCAGAAAACAAAATGTATCTCACGATTGTGTAATTCGCAGTCGAATTTAATTACCGAATTAATTTTATGGCTATGTTTTTTCTACTGTTCTTCAAGAAATTTATTTGTTTCTCATTCAACGCTCATAAATTTGCTTCTTATTCAACGCGATTATTTGCTAATTGTTAGATGAACAGCAACTTTTAATAAATATAACAAAGTAAATAAACTGAGCGGTAACTTCTATATTAGGAATTTGATTAACATACTTAGATTGAATGGTTGTTGGTGGTAAAATTACCTTTTAATTAGTAACATTAAACCCTTATAGTGTAATAAATTATTTTCTAATAAAGTATCTAAAAAATGTAAAGACATTAAGCCACTTTTTTTCTTTTGATGTGAATATGTTATCAAAAGAGAACTTCAAATAGATATTTCGTTTAATAGTAAACGCATATTATGAATAAAATTCATATATGCATCCTGTCATCCTATCAAGTTTCTTATTTTGCCTCCTCATAGAAAAATTCGTGTCCTTTAGGCCGAACTTATACCATTACGGCTCTGGATGCAGAATCTTAATAAGGAAGTCTTGTCTCGTCTGTCTGTCTCACGCAGATCTCAAGTGGAATATATCTCATAATTACTTGGTGTGGAGCACTTATTGCTCGAGATTGCTTGTGCATATGGAAAGTCGAGCAACGAATGCTCTGTATCAAATTATGTTATAGTAACAGATTTCTAGCATTATTGAAACTGCTGTTCAACATTCATGAGCAAACTTGTTTGCATACTTGAAATGTCTGCTTATCGCGTGACTTACTTGAACCTCTGCAACTTTCGAGTAAACATATTAAAATGCAAGAAAACCGGTCAAGTGCGTGTCGGTTTGTACACGTTTAAAGCTGGATTCCGTAGCGTTGTTTATATGCCTCGAAAGTTCACAATAATTTTGAATTAAGTGTTCTAATTCAATTCCAGAGTTTGAAATTCTTTTTAAATTTATATTTGAATAATTACGGGGAGCCGAGTAGAGGTGGTTTATATTGCATGTCACTTTGACGCTTTATATTTAGCAAAAGAATTTAAAATGGAAAAATAATAAATAAAACCGCAATAGCATTTTATAATAACTTCGTCAATACCATAACTTCGTCATCCACACGAACGAATAACTTCGTCATCCACACGATGGAAAGCGCAAAAATGTTATTTCTTACATTTTATATGTAGGTATGAACCTCACATTTGAATTTTTTTATTATTTCACTGTAAAATTTAAAAAAAGTATAGACCAGTGATAGACCGACCAACAGAATCGATTACAATAAAAAGAAAAATCGAAAAAACAACCGATATATATATTTTTATATATTCCAATATGAGGATTTCAATAGCTTTCACTTTACTTTCTTTGTTAGTTTGCAAAGGAACTTCGTTACCTTTTATATATCGATTTTAATGCGATATAAATGTATGTACGGCGGACTTGTTGCTCCAATAGCAATCTCATTATTATAGTGGCAACCTAATCATCATATATATGTACGGCAGAACTATGAAAAAAGGTCGAAAGGTCGAAGGCGATAGGAGACTTACACTTAAAATATTTCCCTAAAAATTTGTTGTACATTAGTAATTATAGCAAAATATTTGAATTATGATCATGCAATCAGTTAAGTGGATTATCATAAAATTAAAGTTTGTACTGCCGTCAGAATAAGATATAGACCAAGCGTAGTCATTATTTCATTAAATGAACTATAAAAATAATTCACTTATTTTCTGTTAATCTTAATTGCCAACACCCCGTCATGTAATGTCGTATGTCTCTTTTTTTTAATTCATCTTTTCAATTTCAATACTTTAAATAACAATTTTTCATTCATGTTAACGCCTAGCAGTGAGTCTTTCTATCGATAATAATCTACCGAAAATTAATTAACAAGTAAACTAATAAACCTAAATGGAAAACGAAAACGAACCTGCTAATAACGACAAAATTAAAACATTCTCTTTTTGCACCGGAAGTAAAATCTCTGAATGATTTGTAAATAGAAAAGAAAAACTAATTACCTCTTGAGTGCCGAGATATCTTAAAATTTCTTAAAGTTCGTTAAACTGCCCGAAGATCGTCAGATGGCTAATTACAATTATTATTTAAGATAAATCTCTTTAAACTTGCTACGACGGCACTACGGGTTTGCGATGTAATTAATATGACCTTACTTAGAACTTAACAAGGTCTAGTTATTTTTAGACTCGATTTTTATTAACTTCGTATAAAATCATTGGGAATACTTAGGCTGCATAATATATAGTCGGTTGCTTATTAAAAGTGTTTCCAATTGATTCAATTAATAAAACGTGCATAATTCTTTCAAGATGATTGTATTGGTATTTCTTTTTACTATGCATTCGTGCTAAAAGAAGTTATGTAAAGTCTATCGGTAAATATGCACTAATTGATACATGTAACGTATTCATATTGATAAATTAAGAAACTATTTAATGAACCAGCATTATCTTAAAATTCTAAAATACTAACTACAACAGTTCAAAATATTAAGGTTACGTTAAGAGTCTCTGATTTCATATCTTGCATAGATCTTTAATTTCTAAGTCTAAGAGGCTGAAGTCATATATTTAACATATCACATATGAAATTAAAAGCAAACGACCTAAGCGTTTTATTCTTCAGTTCGCGTACTCTCGCAGTTCAAGATTTTTACCTTCAATTTACGGAGGTACTCAATGTCGAAGCGAGCCATACAAGAGGCTATGCGGTACATATGCAAGTGAATATAGGTAAAGGTCGAATGGAGAATAGTTGCAACGGAAAGGAATAAGAACATTTTTCTTGGCGGAAAATTTTCCCTTTACATTCAATATTCGAGTAATCAATAACAGCTCACTTGTAATATTAGCTTAATATTCAGTTTCAGTGTTTATTGGGCGACAATCGTCAGCTTCATATTATTATCGATTGTTTTCCGTTCGCCGTAGTCCTGACATTGTTCTTTGCTCTGTTTTTTTTTTATATAATACTCGGCAACGAAAGTCGAAGCGCATAAATAGTTCTTCATTATTTTTATTACGCCTATAGCTTGGGTTTTTTATTTAGTTTTCGAGACAAAATGGAGTTACGAGTATAAAGAAAATATGTTCACTATTCTTTAATTTAGGGTTCCAAAATATATTTCACGGACTTCCTTTAATTTAAACAGGACATTGTGTTCTTTATATTAATTTTAATACTTGAATATATTTGGCGTTAATTTTGTAGAAATTCATTATTCGCAATTAAATGAAACTACGTGATGTAGTATTATTTCTACTATTTTTCTTTAATTTCTTTACCACGACCTAGGTTTCGTTGTATTACAACATCTTCAGGTGGGATATTAGCAAAGATCTTTGCTAATATCCCACCTGAAGATGTTGTAATACAACGAAACCTAGGTCGTGGTAAAGAAATTAAAGAAAAATAGTAGAAATAATACTACATCACGTAGTTTCATTTAATTGCGAATTTTAATACTTGTTATATGTAATTATTTATTTTAGACTAACTTCTCGTCCTGGTTTTACCGGAGCAAAAGTTTCAAAAATATTTATGTTAGTGACTTTCCAAAAACTCTAAAAAACGTGTTTCTTCATTTCTATGCGAGAGTCAAAATACAAATGTTCATGCCTCTAATCTAATTAATTTATCTCTCTTTTCCACTGAAAAATGTTTTTACCGTGCACCAAGAAGTCAAGAGAAACGCACAAATTTCAAGTTAGCTAGCTTTATAGTCCTGGAAATTTCGCGATTAGTCAGTCAAAGACTTGCAATAACAAATTATTTGCTGTAAGTAAATCTCGAAATGATATCGAAGAATTATACTGTGCTGTGGTACTTTTCTGCGATATTCCCGCAAAAGTTTTTATGGTTAAAAATAACAATGTCTAACGTAAATATTCTAGGGGTAACATTTTTATGCTTGCGCATAGATAATATAGTAATAATCTGAAAGTATCACTTTCAGATTATTATTATGTTTTTTACCTTTTTGTACGTCAGATAATACTTTTGTACATAACATTTTAAAATTAGAAATCATTATTGAAATAAGTCAATCAAATAATCATTATTGCAGTCCAAAAATTGTATTCATAAAACTTTTAATAGATAAGAAACAATTTTAAAATAATTTAAGTCAGCGCAAAATAAGGAAGTGCAGCATGACACGTGTGCACGTTCAAGGCAAGTGAAATAAATTATAATTCGCCTGATTACATAATAGAGAAGAATGTAAAGTTCTACCAAACCCAAAACCGAAACCAACATTACGATTTAACAGTTAAAAATTAAGGTCATAAGCAATTTTCATCGGTGTTGAAGGTAATTACATCCTATTCTATTAATTATGAAATTTCAACGAAAGAGATAGTTTTAATAACATTTTATGAAATGTGAATCTGCCAATATTTTCTCCAAGTTACTTCATACGAAGGCCAGACTCTTTATTTTTAGTAATATTATGGAGTAACGATTTAACGAAAATGAGAATTGATACACTTATTTTGATATTTACCTATTCTCATCTAAGGCTCTTCTAAGCTGAGACCTGCAATAAATGCCTGTAAGACCCAAAGACCTACTTTTTTGTATAGGCTCGCAATTTGATACATTTTGAAATTGTGTATTTTGTAATAATTTAATAAAAAAAAATGAGGCACCTAATTCTGCTCTCACGTGGGCAAAGCAAAGTTACATAGTTCTATCTAATGTGGATAGTCTTATAATTCAAAACGTGTGAAACCATTTCTCATCTACCTAGGCAAAACTGAATGACAATACATTGATAAATTCTTGACATATTAATTCATAAATAAACTTGTTTAGTTATACGCACCTGATACAGTTTTGGACTTATATCTACTAATATATCTTTACTATAATTTCAACCTGAAAATTGTTTTTTTTTGTTAGTTCGTTAATTCGTTTGTTACCTAAAGACTGCAACCAAGTTTCGATTTGCTATTAAATTTAATATGCATATTTCGTTTTGTGAATTTAAACTATGTAAGTACGGGTCTATTTGTGTGTAATACTAATAACACAGAAATTATGTTTAAATATTTTTCACTCAATCCCCTTAAATGGCTGGACATGGTATAGGTTTTGGACTGGACACGGTGAAGGTTTTTGGGCTTTCAAGACAAGTGAGCAACAGATTTAATATACACGTCGTTACCGACACATTGTACTAAATTTTTGTTATTGATACCAAATTTCATTCTATGAGAATTAAGCTACTTTTATGACCCAAAAACCCATAATAGTTCATATGTCTTCCATAATAATCCTAAATAACCCATATGTTTACTCAAAACCATGAACTCTGTCAGTATTAAACTTCACAAAAGTTTTCATAATATTTCATGAAGTTTAAAGTAAGTAAATAAAAAATAATCCTTCTAAGGTGATATAAGTAAAATATGGAAAATAAAATTATGATGAATATAAAATTAAGTAATATGTAATATCAACTTTAAAAAAAACTATTATTTTGAGGTTACAGTTTCAATTCTTTATTAAATAATATTTTAAGTCTATTAATGTTTTATAGGAATTAATGATAATAGTGATGTTTAAGCAGAGGCGCGGTTTGCATGGTTTTGGAAACTACATATATTTCATGTAAGCAGATCTCTTGGTTGGTCGTCGACCTCGCACCCTATAGAGCCACTAATTAATATTTACGCTACTCTTTAAAACGACAATGTTTTACTGTACTGAATTGTTTTCTGTAACGTGTCAGTAAAAACTTTCACACAATTACTTTTTAAATTGTAACAGGCAGCCGTTGATTTTAATATTACATACTAAAACATCCGACTTCCTATTAGCTTTGCTCATCGATATATCTACATGACTATCGTTTACAAGAACAGTTAACGATGTAGGTGAGTTCGATACCTACTTTATATAAATCGTATAAACCAACTCGGTATAAACCAACTTAAATAGCATCCTGAAACCATCCTTATTACCAGAGATATTTACAATTAAGTTTTTTTTGGCGTTACTGGACATCTGTCGCGGGAGATCGCGGGAGATCTCAAAAGATAAATTGAATGCAAACGCTGCAACCATCAAACATATATGTGAAATAGTTGCAGCGTTAAAAAAACGAGAACACTCAAGTCTCGGGTCTCGAGAGGATAATAATCTTATATACTTTAAGGAAAGTGGCCATAAAAAGTTTATACTAGGCTCTATAAAAACTCTGTGATCACAAAAAATATGGAGTAATAACCTCTCCCACACCTCTGCCACTAATGACGGCCCCAAAATTATACAATTTATATAATTGTGATTATTAAATATCTCGTTATTTATAATTAAAAATTATAATAGGATAAACAGAAAGTTAAGTTTTAATAGGTGTATGATGATTACGATACAATTTCTTTAATTCTGGATTCTACTTTGTGGTAATACTCACTTTTAAACAGGGAACACGTTTGGCCAGTCGCATTAATCTATTTTCGAATACTTTTTAAACAAGAGTTTTATTATTAGTAAAATTTCTATCCCCTGTTGTATTTATATCTTTCTCTATTATATTTATCTTTTCTGTATTAGGATTGTTACCCATAACTGTCGATAGGTGCAATGTATAGATAGAGATCACAGTTCATGGCATACTTATAACATATAGTTATGCGGGAGGCTTAGTTTAAAAAATACGTTATCTCTCGACTTTTTCAGTTTGACATTTATATAAATGGCTTATTTTGTAATATTTTTATTCAAAATTGTAAGTTGCTTTGAAATAAATTCCATGTTATGTTGCATCACGTAAAAATCAAATGCTGCGCGAATTCGACCGTAACTAATAAGATCCAAGAAATGACTATTATATTGGGCTTTTATTACGTAGAGTTCTTAATGTTTTTAGTTTATTTTATCTTCTGATAATTGAACACTTTGTTTGTTTGGAGTTTAATTCGTTTTTAAAGAGAGTACTAAAGAAAGACTTTAAGGATATAATATTCAATCGTTAAAATATACCATTAATATTTACGTTATATTAGGTATGTTATGAAGCTCCGTAACCATAACCGAAACTAACGGATATCCGAAATAAAAATATATGCGAAACCGTAACTTATTCCGATAAAAAAGTCCGCGATAATTTTTGATAGGGGCAGAATTTAAATGAGTCACGTATGCGCCGGCCGAGCCGACAAACTAGCCGCATCGATCTCAGTCAGTTACAAATTCTTGTGGCATAATTGATTATTTAGATTGAAAAGTCTTGTGTAATAGTATCTGAGTAAAATACGTCCCAAAATTCAGTTTAATTTGAATATTTATCGATAAAGTTAATGGTAATTTTGCAAAATTTGATAAAAACTTTTCACGAAAAGGCAGCGTGACTATCTTGAATAAATCAAAATACAGTGGTAAGTATGAAGAATTGTTGTTAGTGGAAAAGAATAATCAACAAAAACCACAAAGACCTCAGTAACTGACACCTTTACAAGAGTGTAAAAAACTATTGTCAATAGTAGATTCTTTAAAAAATAGAGGTGCTTGGGATGAAAGTAATATTAAACAAAAAGAAATAGTCTTAGTAGCTGATGTGATTGCGATACAAAACTTATTATTTTGCCTAGTGGAAGGTGTAGGTTTTCAAAGATTAATGCACGCAGCATTGTCATGTTATGACTTAAAAGGTCGGCAGTATTTTACTAACTTACTTTCTACTGAAATCTGCGATAAAATAAAAATAAAGGTTTTGGAGTTGCTCAAGCAATTTGAAAAGTTATCGTTTAATACAGATGTTTGGTCCGAGCTTAGTGCAAATGTTTCATTACTGAGTCATACTGTTCATGGTAATACAAATAAATTTGAAAAAGTGACTGTAATACTCAAGTGTGAATAACTGGAAGGTCGGCACACAGGTGATGTATAAATGAAACAATATTTTGAAAAATTGAGGCTTAAGTTCTTAATCAGTCCATTGTGTTTTAGGCGACAAAGGATCAAATATGATAAAAGCTATGAATATGGCTAATTTGACTGATGAATACTGTACTTCTTCTGACTTCACCAACTACAATTGTATGTCAAGTCGGCGCTGGAAATAGAAAAAAATTTTCTTGCCAGTAATAACAAAATGCAAAAAAATGCGACACAGTTCAGTAACCGTCTGGTTGCTCAAGACGATTTAAAAGCAATTTGAATAGAAAGACTAAAGCAATCGGGTCTGAATATAATTCAGGAATAGTCGATCCCTCTATTTTCTCATTTTAATAAACTGTATCTATAGAAATATTGCAGAAAGTATCAACCCAGCGATTCTTACACAGTGTCATTATTAACTACTTCATTTGATTTCAAAGTGAAGATAATGCGATTCGTATGATAATATTTATAAACAAACTTGAAGTCTATATTATTTGTTTGTAAATAGTTAATTTTATACTTAAATTTTCTTTTTGTATTTAATACGCTTAATTTTCTTTCATAATTTTGACACATTTTTGTATTTCGTTTGTAGGTGGAATTATACTTATAACATGATGGGAAGAATATTGAAATCAAAAGATTCTCTGGTATTATATTCAGGCACACATGTTATACCAATTATTACTACTGATGAATGGCTGGATTTGAAAAAGTGTGTAGCCGTACCATAGCCATTTGAAGAAATAACAAAGAAGTTAAGTAGTGCTTCTGCAACAATTAAATCTGTGATACCATTAATCCATACTTTTAAAAATATATTAAAATCAGAGAAGAATGGAGAAGATACTTTTGAGATTTTTAAATTAATGATTACAAAAATAATACAAGACATCAATGTTAGATTTCAAGACAATCAATATAATAACATTTATACAATAGCCACCCATCTAGATCCACAGTATAAACTCAAGTTCAGAGATTCTGTAGATACTTGGCTATTCAAGAACTTCTCATCATGAATGTTCCTCTTCACCTAAAAGAACACGGGATGAGCTGCCAACAACAAGCTCTAGCAACACATAGTCAATGTAATCTGGCTCAAATATTGAACCTGAGTAATGAGAGGAAGCAAAATATAGATTGTGATGATGAATTACACAATAAATTCATTTTTAAAAAGACATTACTCAATGAACACAATAAAGAGAAAAGGTTAATACTCAGCGAATATTCACTTTTATGGTGGAAACAGCATACCAAATATCATAACTTTAGTAATATAGAAAGACAGTACCTGTCTCTACCTGTGGGAAGTGTACCTAGTGAGCAGGTATTTAGTGCTGCTGGGTAAATTTACGACCCCTTGAGAAATCGACTCTCTGGTGGTAAAGCTGAAAAGTTGCTTTTTGTTAAGTATACTATAACCCTTTTTTAATATTGACTATTAAAACTTACAATAATTGAAAGAATGAGAAGGATGATTCTGATGAGTAAATCAACTTTGTTAATATTATGTAATCGTTTCATTACTTACAATCATTGATTAAGAGGAAAGTTCTTGTCCTTTATTTTATTATCTATTTCAAAGATTACAGTATGTAGATACTTATTCTAATTGTTAATTTAGTTTTTAATTTATATAGTTTTAGTTTTTACTTTAATAACGTTGTTTTTGTTTATTATATTTTTTTGCATAGTTTATTTATTTGAAAAGAGTAGCAATAATTATCACTCTTAAGGCTAATTGTTTTTTTTTGTAATTTAATACCCAATAATAACCCAGAAATAAAGTGAAATGTTATCTTGTAATTATGCCTATTGTATTTCCATTTTACAATTCTTAAATAACATAATATTAGTGATCGAAACTATCCGAAACAATCAGATGATCCGAAATAATTTCACATCCCTAAAAGTAACTAAAACTGGTAAAATATTATTCATGTATCCGTATTAATATTCGGATCCAAAATTTAATATCCATGACATCCCTACATTATACATAACTATATATATGTATGTGTGTGTGTGTGTGTGTGTGTGTGTGTGTGTGTGTGTGTGTTTGTGTGTGTATGTGTATGTATATATAATATTGAGTACAAACGAATGACCGAAGGAAACATTGATTTAGTTGATATACTTTTTTACCACTCAGATAAGGAAGGATTTGGCATACATATCTACAACTAGCATAAATTAAACATGACCATTTGCTAACCAATGAAATGAGGACAGATGCAACGCAAAGGAAAATAAGCGTACGTTTCCCTCGCCACCTATAAGACAAATCTCAATAAGCAATAAAAGTTGCTGACCTGTATTTAGACAATTGACCTACTGACATAGCCGCCGTCAGCGAATGAGAATATTGTTCCGAATATTCCAAACGTCTTGAGAACAAATAAACATCAATTAGGTTACCTTTAATTAAATTAAATTTATACGAGTTTCTTTCATAGCCCTTTCCTGTTTTATTGCCGCTTATTTGACTGAAATAGCGTTTTTAGTCATTTCCTAGTGAGGTTATCTATTTTTGGGATTTCGAATTCGAAGAATCTGAGCCATTGCCCTATTGTTGTGTCATCGTCGTCTCTCTGTCCATGGTATGTCTGTCAGGACTTCTAACTTTTAACTTCTAAACTTCTAACTTCTAAAACTTGAAATTCATACGTTCTTGTAATACGTAGTTCCTTTGATGTAAAATTAAAATGGTATTTAAAACAACTTAAACTACATTTTAAACCGGATTTTGCACAATTTTTCCCCATAGGCGTGTAGAGTACCGTTAAAAGATTTTTTTGGTTAGAGCACAAATAGCTTTTTTAAATATTTTGATTAATATAGTTATGTGACTTATTTTAGAAATTGCCATTCTTAGATCTACTTTTACATCAGGTTTATATCAAAGGTACGCAGGAAGCTGTAATACTTTTCACTTCCAGTATTTAAATGACAAATACTAAAAAGATCTGAACATATACTGTTAAAATATTTAAAGTATTCAACGCGATTTTTTCTTGAATTTTTGATATAAAGAAAATAATTTTTGGATCTATTAGTGAATTTATTTACATAATATTATAAATCATTTAATGAGAATACTTTGTGTCCTTAAATGTATACGTAGTTCACTGTAAACACGAAAACTTTTTATAGTAAGTTATATTAGTATTTAAGAGCTATATGTTTATTAAAATAAACCAATATTTCTTACATAACATCTTTATCCGGAAATAGAAAGCAGCTTTATGTAAATTAGTAAATAATATTAAATGTTGGTTAAAATTAAAACAGACGTTGCCTAAAGGTGAATATATGATATCAACTGAACAAAATTAAAATGAATTTTAATATTGAATACATTTCACGTTAATTTTGCAAAAATTCATTATTCACAATTAAATGAAACTCCGTGACGTAGTATTATTTCTACTTTTTTAAAATTCTTTACAACGAAACCTAGGTCGTGATAAAGAATTTAAAAAAAGTAGAAATAATACTACATCACGTAGTTTCATTTAATTGTGGATGAATATTAATCATAAATAAGTTTTGATTTCCAATACGAATTTTATCTGTAATATTATTTGTAATTATTATCATTACAGACAAACGAATAGAAATCCGATATCATTTCAGTGTTGTTAGCCAATTTTCTAACCTAATGAATAACGATGCGTCTTCGTTGTTAGATATCGTCTTTTTTGTCACGCCTCTCTGAAAAATGGATCATTAAGCCTAAAAACTAGAATTGCAAAGAATAGAATACTTGATCTAAAGCTGGATACCAAGGCGAGGGCCTTCGCTTTATTTCGCAAAGCTGTTCGGCCCGGTTTGGTTTCTATGTACATATCTGGAAGTATTCTATTTATTGTCACTATAAAGCGGTATTGTGACATTTCATAAGATCGTATATGAAAATTAAAGGCTATTGTACATACTATGGGACAAGGGTAAAATCAACTTTTTTTGAAGACTTGGTGTAATGAACACTTTTTTAAAGAGCAAAAATTCATCATTACATTTTGCTCGAAGGGTTCTCACCCTTCAAGCAAACTTGCAAGATCAGTAAGGAGTCTTATAATCAAACGGAAGATGACCGATGAGCCCAGAGAATTCATATGTCCTTTTGACACTGCTGTGGAGATAAATACAAATCAAGTATAGTTAAGATAGCTTAAATAAATACAAACAGTCTCCATAATATTTGTCAGTATACAGAAAACTTGTACCCACCTAGAAGCAGTTTATGCCCACCTGGAAGCAGTGTTTATTCAAATAATAAATAAATTGTTAAATACCATGTTTCTTTAAATGTTTACTAATACTTAAATTTGTGTGGAATCCTCGTAGTGCGAATTCTATTTTTGTTTGACAGCCTTTTCAAAATATGTTTTCTTTAATATGAAAACGAATCATTTTGCCTAACGAGAAGAGTTGAGTCATATAAATGATTCGTGAAAAATGTGACAAATTATGAGAAAAACGAAATGGTCAGAAAATTAAATAAGTTCTATTATCTTTTCTACATAAAAAATAAGACACAGATGAGGTAGTGTTACGTAGACTATCATACCTCTTGAAGTTGGTGATGCAGCTCAAACGAATTGAGTTTAATAAAAATTTCTGATTAAAGTTTCAGTACCTGCAATTGGTTCAGGTTTTTAAAATTAAGACGTGGAACACATTGTACGTCGCTTCGAGGGGTGGTAAATATAAAATATTATATGCAATTATAAAAAATAAAATCTCATTTGATTTCTAAAGATTTTTTTAATGATGTCGCAGGTGAAGGTGCGCTGCAAAAAATTATTTTACGTATTGATTTTGCTTAAATATGTCGTTACACATTATTCCTATCTGAAGTATGTACTTGCAAAATTTTATGTGCATAGGTCATAAAATGTAGAAATGACTGTAACAGATGGACGAACAAATGGACATTACGAAATTATAAAGACTCTTTGTTACATTATGCTACCCTGAAAGTAGGTTACAAAAAAAACTGGGGGCTTTATTTGTTTATATTTCAGCAATAAATATTCATACGAAAGTAAAGACAATAATAGAGCTAAAATGATTGTACTAGCCTTTATCATCATCTTCGTCATCAGTCGGAAGACGTCTACAGCTGTACATAGGTTTCTCATGACCTTCAGCAGGTCATTAGTCCGTGTAGGCCTAAAAAAGTATATCACATTGAATTAATTTTTTTGTTTTAATTTGAAGTAAAACTAATATTTGTAACTTCAAGAGACAAATAAGAATTTCATACAAAGGAAAACAGGCTTTCAATTTTCATTAATTTCAAATTGATATATATTTCTTTCAATTTTAACACTAAACTCAATTTAAGACTGCCTTTACTGTTTCAATCACGTACCTACTTATGTAGCTTCTTACTTGCGTTAAAAATATTACTTTTGTGTGATACTATTTGTTTGCAGAGAAAGATTGAGTATTTTCTTCATAAAACACTATATTTTTAACTTGCCATTTTATTACGTATTTTCAATATTGCTTCGAAGTTTAATAATGTTTTCTTTCGTATTTAGTATAGTGGAAAACAATTACAGATTGTTGACTTTTTATCTATATTTAAACAAATAAAATACATTTTGAAGTACGGCTAATCTTGTAATTAAACTGGTAACTATCTAATTCAGTTTCTGCAATTGACCTTCCTTGAACTTTCAGCTTTCTGATAAGTGTTTTGTTTTTCGATGAACCCTATTCAGTAGATCATTATTGGGTAAGTGTTTTGAAATTAAATTGAGTTTCTTTATACGATCGCTTTTTTATCTCAAAGCCAAACTTAGTAACTAATAACTATTAAAGTGGTCTGTGATATGGTTCTGCGGTTTTTGAACCTTTCGAGCCTACACGTGACACAGGATACGCCTCATAATATTAACATAGTTCTATAACACTAATGTTTCATATATGAAATCTTTATGCATAAGTACTCTCCGTGACAATGAAAACTGGATCAAAGTCCATATAGAAGAACTCAACAGTGAACAAATAGGTAGAGTACCAAACTAAGTACTCAAATTGTTTATTTTAAATTTACGTATGTAATGTGGAGCATTCTTAGAAAGGGTTAGTTTTTTTATAATTTTACACACATAAGACACAATTCTTCAGAGATCTACTAAAAATAGGCAAAACTTTATAATCCTTCTTATTTCTGAAATTACTGAACCTAAAGTTATGAAAAAACTGAATTTTAGAAGCCTTTTCAAAAGTTGTAGGAATAGAATAATAATCATTCTTGTTATGTAGTTTTTTGGTCTTCCCTACTTAATTATATTAGATTTAATTAAATATTTATGACATTAGGAAGTTTAGATTAGTGTTAAATTATGATAAATAAAGTAACTTCACTTCAAACCAGACACGAAACCTTCAATGCGCGAATTAGCCTCGCACTTGGTAGATTTTTATTTTTATTATTATGCTATAAAAGAGGTATGTGTCATAGGTTACGAAATCGGTATAATGGTTTAATTTTCGACATATAAATTGCGACACTCTGAAAAGGAAAACCTTTTTAAATATACTACTTGTTTACAAGGCGAAACGAGTATTTAACCTAGAATATTATACCATCTGATTATGTAATAAAACTATGTAATTGCCTGTATGTAAAGTAGAACATTATTCCTAAAGAAGTGGCACATTAAATTGAACGAATCCAAATCGACACATACCGGCACCTACATATACATAATCGACACCCTTTTTTTTTAAACCCAAGTCGTAATTAATATTAAATACTTAGGTCCACGGTCTTTTGGAGCTGTAGAAAAATCAAACTTCTAAGTCAACGCAATAACAAAAACCATAAAAACACAACAATTTATGCCTCCTATTTGACTCGCAAATAAGTCAAGACCTATAAGGTACTTCTCGCTGATCTAGAATCACGAAATTTGGAAAGAAGTATAAGTAAAGAAAAAAATTCGAAAATCGTTAATATGTACTTACGTCACCAAAGAAAATATTTTTAACAGGCGCCTGTAAAAGACTTAGTAGGCAATATATTTTCGTTCTAAAAAATTAAAATTTTGTGAATAGTTATGTAGTAGGAATATTATGTACCATTAATTGTTTAGAACACTAGGAATATTATGTACTATTAATTGTTTATAAACGCCTAAATGTGTACGGAACCCTCGTAATGTGAGTTCCATTCGTGCTTTACAGGTTTCTTTATTTTACGAGAAAGTTTTTCACAATAGTTCATTTCGACACTACGACTCGGATTCTTATTAAAATCTTTTTATAAAACATCGTACAATGTTGTGGGAAAATATGCTAATAACCTGTTAAATACAAATTGCGTATCGGGAAAATTGAGCCGTCGATGAAAATTGTCATACATTTTCAAATAGCTTTTAACCATTTTGTCGAACATGTGTATACTTTTAGATTTTTACTCAGTTTCTTATTCTACATATTCTGTTATTATTACTGAAAAACAAAAATTATTTCAAGCATGTTGCATTAATAAGCTTATTCTGTGCCATGACTGCGGAAAGTTGTCATTTTTGCATGATTCGTATCTTTTTAAAGGCTATCTGTACATTAAATACTTAAATGAAACATTTGCCTGTTACCCTTATTTCTAGGAAAATTAGGTTAGTTTTTCTATAAAAGCCTGTAGAAATTTAAGTAATTAGTGCAAACATTTATTGCAGTAGCTTTAATTCACAGCAACGACTAGTAGTAGATACGGGTTTGGTCCTACTTTTAAACTTAATTAAAGTTTATAATTTAGTTAACGAGTCTACCAATTGCGTACATTTTTCTAACGGCAATATATTGACGGCATTTGAGGTCGAATTATTATTTATTTTTACCTCCAAAAGCCTAGCCAAATTTCTTAAAATAATATATCATGTAACACAAATAGGCTATTCGATCATGATCGACAAAAACCTCTGACCTTCAATTGTCCGTAATTTAATTAATAAAGGTTACGCTGTAAAGATTAAGTTTTAAACTCGATTTTCTTTAATAACATTACAAATAGTTATCATTTCGAAACGATATATGTATATGTACACACATATATATATATATATATATATATATGTATATATATATATATATATATATATATATATATATATATATATGCTTATCCACAAAATTTAAAAATTTTTTTAATGTGGATGAATATATACACACCTCACTAATTTATCAAACACGAGTCTTAAAATCGTTAAAAAATCTAGGTCATAGAATTTTCAATTAAAATTATTTCAGTTTACTCGCATCAAATATTTGTAAACATATAGACAACTGCAGAAGAATAATTTATAAGTTTTTTGGCCTAAACATGGTATATTAATTCAAATTCATTAAGTTGCATTAAAAATTCATGTTATAAATTAATTAAATGAAACACTACACTCGTAGGTACGTGTTAAATTGCCAATACGTAAATGAGTTAACAGAATAAGTATCTTTTTCGTGTAAGGAATCAACAAAAACTTGTTACTTGTCACTTTCCAAATTCCATACTGTTTTGGCAGCCGATTTTACTCATAATTGTTAATTTACACATTTTGTTACTAGTTGTGTAATTAATATTTCATTGGTAAAATTGGTCGGAAAAGTATAACAGTCTAAATAATTTAATATTTAAAAAAATGTGAAAGCTCTAATATTTATAAATAAGTTTGAGTTACGAAAAAATAATAAAAACTGAAAAGCTAATTAATATGTTTGTTGCTCATATAAAAAGCCTTCGCGTTTATTAACAAGCTGGAACTACGATAAGTTCTATGTTGATGATATGAAAGCTATCGAGATGCAAAATTTCTTTATACTATACCGATGGATATACCGATGAAATACTAGTGTTGTTAGTTTTTAAAATACTCTTTAGTATCGTTTTGGATTCCGATCAACAGTACTAAATCACCAACAAATGCGAAATATTATGCAGTTCTTTTATGAAATGTTGTCATAAATATACATTTTTTTTTAATAAATTCGGGACTAACTTCCGTACGTAATTGTTAGTTTCCGTACAATATAAAAATGTCTCAGACACTCGGTCAACTGTGTTCTAATTGTCACTTTTAACAATTCATTTATCATAATCTCTATTTTAAAAGCTCTTTTTTATAACCAATAATAAAATATCAACAAAACTGACAACTATCGGTCGATATAACCTTGTCAGTTAAAAATGAAAATTCAATACTTAGAATATTAACAAAATTAAAATAATTAGCATTTTCTTCACATTAGAAACATACTGGCATACCCAATAATGCGAAACCCTATTGCTTTCGCCATCTGTGTCATAGGTGTGCAAATATGTGTAATGTGAAAATATATCAAAAATTATTCTTGATAGTTTAATTTTAAAATTAAAGATAACACACATATATCTATATATGTTTGTTATCTTTGCTATTATAGCTATAATGCTATATAAGCTATTTGCTTATTAAATACACTGGATTATGCTACGACTACTTAAAACTTTACGTGTAATGGACGCTATTGGTAAGTATTTGGTTTTATTTCCTGTCAACATCCGACAAAATGAAGTCTACCGATATGGCTTCAACTTTTCCGTACCAATTCATTACGATTCTCTTTGCAGAGCTGGAAAATATTAAAACGAATGTTTTTTTTATATTTATAAGTTTTTTTACCAGCCCATATAGGATTTTATACAGGTTGTATTTACGTCAGTGGTCCAATTGAAAGATATAGGTAGGGGACCTTCTATGTTTCTATTAATCTAAGATAAACAGGGTTATGGAAAGGTGCATAGTTTAGAAGTTATTAATTTACTTTCAAAATGTGTAGATTTTTATACCTTGACTTCCATTAATCGATCTTGTATCTAGACTATTCAAAGGGTAGACATGACATTTAGTAAAAATGTTGGTTATACGAGTAAACGCAGTTACAAAATAACGTCCAATTTCATGTAAAAAACTGGAAAAAATCTCGAAATTTTAATAAGTAGGACATTATAAAATTTAAAATCTAAGAAATGTCCATCTTTAGAAGACTTTAATATCTACTCTAAGATAATCTGGTAAAATAAAAAGAAAATGATTGTTATTATTGTTTTTTATTGGACAATTCTGATGGTACTAGTGAAATAAAATCCTATGTCAAAGAATTTAAGTAACAAATTAATTAATTGAAAGTTTTTATTACAAAATTATTAATATTCGAAATGACGGCCTTGAACCGAAATACAGTCTACAATGCTCCAAAAATGGCACCGCCAACAAATAAAAGGTCGCCTGACATATTCAGTTATAGTTCGGATTTCTATTCATAAGTCACAGTCAGACGTGATCTCACCGGAGTGAGTTATATCTTTAAAGTTGATCAAATTTAAAAATAACCAATTTGATTTAAATCCGGAGAGCGTGCTAGCCAGTTGATCGTAACCAAACCATTGATGTGGAAAAACGTGGTTTAAAATCCAAAAGCTGACATTAAAAATACGAGCAGATAAGGTAACAGGATAAAATGTTATTAAAATGTTATTAAAATATTAATGCACAAAACGACAATGCAAAATATAATTTTGTGCTCAGCGAAAGTTATTAAATAATTTTTATATCTCCCTTCCTTGTCAACCTTTTTAACAGAATATAGCCAATAAAATAAAAACGTAAAATTATTACTACACGATAGTATTAATAAAGTTATCACATTAAATATTTTACAATATCGGGGCATAAAAGGTTTTTTAAATATTTGTTGGACCTTTATTATACCCATTGAGTAATAGCTTCAAAGTATGACGAAATTAAAGTTTATACTCTTTTCTATTCGTTTGTGCCACGTTTAAGCTACATATGCATTTTATATATACAGTGCAATATATACATTTCTGTCACGTTTACGGTTGTAGAAGTACTTGGCGCAAATTAACATATTCTTGAAAATAACATGATTTTTGTCACGAATGACTGCACCCCTGACGATAAAGCCCGAAGTTATGAGCGACTGCATCATTGACGCTGAAGGCCGCAATTAAGACCCGCAACAAAAAGTTAGTGGTTAAAGAGAAATTCAATGTAAACTTTTAACAATAGAAATTACTTTCAATAGGAGCTTATTGAGCCTACATTTGATGTTCTCGATGACTGGTTGCTTTCGAGGTTTCTTTGTGCTCATCACATCCTCGCGTGGTGAGGCGAGCACAAAGAAATATGTGATAAAACTGGTAAATTCCAAAAATGGTTAGGAAATGAATCGATACCTCAAACAAAAATATCAATCCATTTGATAAAGTAATATATGATAGTAATTTATCTGAAATTGCCACCGGTCGGGCCGGGTCTGAGGAAACTGATTTTATTGGATATATTTAAATTAGGCGAAGAAAAGAAAAAATATTTTATAATAGCAATAATAATCGCGAAAGATTTGAAGTAACGATAAAGAATGCCAGTAAAAATTTTGCATCAGAATATTTGAAAAAAAAAACGCAAAAATGTTTATGGCAGTAAAAAAGTGTCAATCAAAACTGAGTGCAATTTTTGGCCAGTTGTTGGCGATTGTTTTAGAACATAAATTTGGCGTGGCTCAGTATTTGTCAAATTCATTATTACCAACATTAGCTGCTTTGTGCAAATGTACTGGTGAAATGCATAAAACAGAAAAATTACTATAACAAAATTATAATGCTCTTCTAACAAATATTTACCACTAACTCGAATATTTTTTTATAAAATTGATGGATTTTTACTTTTTATATCATTTGAGTCTCAGCTTCTCTGAGTTTGATAAAATAATAAAATTTATATTGACAAAGCTTTGTAACGCTATTTCATCGTCCCTATAAATTAGATAGAAAGACACAATTGTAATGAAATTAGTATTTTTTGTATTGTGCATTTTCGATAATCATAAAAAGGCCCAACAATTTTTTGAAGGTTTTAAGAAATACTAGTCAAAGAAGCATTAATTTTTTCATAAGTATATTGGAGTAATAATAGTATGTTATTACTTTTGCCTAATGAGAAAGTTTATGTTACAAATAGAGACTTATATTATTCATATCTAACATTGGATAACACTGTTATAAAAGACAGTTGAACATACTTTTTATTGTCATCATAAAGAAGCTATACACGTGTAATTTACCATTTGAGTAAATTGAAAAATTGGCAAATAATAGTATGGGTATAGTTAAAGCGTATGGCAACGACGTTCTTGTTATTATATTTGGATATTTACAAAAATTATTAAGATTAGAAATATACTTAGGCATAATAGGCTCAAACCTTAATGTAATAAATTCCATAAATTACACAATGATAGCTGAAACACTTGGTGACATTTCGTGTCATGCTTTACCAGATTTTCACGCATACACCGGGTATGTATATACTTCCAATATTTTATAGGAATGGAAAAAGCTATTAAAAACCACAAGTATTTGCTACCAAATTAAAGAATTAGATACATGAATTTTGGTGCAAAATTTACGACATCAATCGCATGAATGTATAATTTTTCAAAATTAATTTGCTTTATATCGCTCACGTAATATTTTAAATCTGAAAAAGCTTTGACTCCATCCTGATTACTCCATCTTGGAAACCATCGATTAAAAGATATTACGTAATATTTATACAACGGCAATCTGGTAAAAAAAATCTAACTGCTTTGGTTCAAAAGTGAACCCATACCACTTTTCGATGAGGAAATTGCCGTGACAGAGGCAGATGAAGAAACAGAATTTGATGATTAATAAGTAGTGGTTATAAATGTGAAGTTCCTATATTTACATTTTTTTAGTAGTAAGTTTGAGAAAGGTTAATTTAGTTTAATTGTATATGTGTATATTTTATAAAATACTGTAATAAATTATTATTATTTTTTTAAAACTGTTTTATTATCAATTAAACGTAAATCTGATTTCCAAGTACTCCCGAATATTCCCGAATGTTATACACTAATTTCATAAAATTGTCACTGATCTTGTTAATTATGATGAAGATTTGTAGAATTAAAAATAATGATTGTAGTAGTGATTATAAACCTAAAATTTCTATACTTTTATTCTTTACTTACAAGTATGGGAAAGGATAAATTAGTGATATTAGAAATTATATGCTACTTTCAAGAATTTTAGGTTTTGTGACAGGAGTTTTTAATAGGCTTAGACGTGGCACAAAAGCATATATCTTTAACTAAAAGTGTACTGCTATACCCATTGAATAATAGTTTCAAATTATAACAAAACTAAGGTTTAGTTTCGTGATAATTTGAAACTATTATTCAATGGGTATAGCAATAACCCAAAAAAATTAAAAAAAACAAACCTTATTGGCTAAATTCTGTTCAAAAAGTTAACTAGGAGTGGGTGTTTAAAAAATTATTTAGCAACTACTGCCACGAAAATACATTCTGTGCTATCGCTTTGTTTAAAAAAAATCTGTGAATATTTTATCCTGTTACCTTGTCAGCTTGTATTTTGACCATCAGTACTTATTTCTTTAATCATTATTTTGCACTCCGTGCGTAGCGACTTGATGCACTGTCTTGTTGGTACTAAATTCTCTAGCTGGCGTCTAATGGAAAGTCTTCTAGCAAGTCTGTCAATTTACTCCACAGAAACTACAAATATAGTGCTCCGTTTAAATTTTAGGATAGCTTGAAGAGATCAATAAATTGCTTCCAATTTCATCCCCCAAATCTACTGAGAACTAATGTTGAAAACAGGATTCTCATCTGCAGTGAGATTTTGCGATGCACTAATAATGCCTTTTGGATGTTGAATACACGTAAACTTTGTTTCATCATTCCACGTAGTATTCTCGAAAAAGTTCGGGTCATCCATATCTCTCGTCATCATCGACAAAATTGAGTTGAACGTTATATTCCCTTCGTAGTATTAGAGTCACATTGTCAACGCAGAACTTGTTATTTAATGATACATAGCAAATACGCATAATGTGAATTTATATAATTCAAATTTAAGGGTGAACTTGGAAAATTTCCCCAATTGTTTGTTCCTTTTAATTATACTTAATTTTCGATTGAATACTATTGCAAAAACTAGTCAAACTTAAGCCTAAAAGCTGGGTTACTTATTTTAATATTCATACCTACTTAATAAATAATACTATATTTAAAAGCCTATGTGGAAAAATTACTCGCCATTCAGTGTTGGTATATATTCTAATCGTTTTTCTTTAATTAATCGTATTCTAAAAAGAAATTGGCTTATTTCTTAAATTCAGGTTTTTCGTGGTATTTTAATCCTTTTTTGCTCAAAAGGATTAACGAAACCCTCATAAGAAAACCTTCTCAAAAAACTTTGAAATTGGCATACTTATAAAGCATATTAACTCGTACATAGGTCAATAACTAACACTGAAAAACATTTATGTAAAAATTATAGGGGCGGGAGATTAATTATACACCAGAAAAAAAATTACATTCTATATATAATGTGAGGAAACATTTAAAAGGGATTGAATCTCAAAAATATCTTTTTCATAATTTTTGGTATATTTTCAGAGATATACTGAAAAATACGTAGGAAAATTTATATCCTTTTTAATAAATTGTGTTTTTAGAAGCATACGCAGTATTAGGAAAAATATAACGATGATTCCAGGGGTCATTATTTTTTTCATATTCACGATAATATATATATATATATATATGTACATATATATATATATATATATATATATATGTACATATATATATATATATATATATATATATGTACATATATATATATATATATATATATATATATATATATATATATATATATATATATATATATATATATGTATATATCGTTATAATTAAGTCTTGTAAACTAATAAGTAAATCACGAAAACTAATCTGCACCAACCTGATGAAATATATTTCAACTACCAGACATATATTTTAAAACTTCCGCTTGTAACTAACAACTCGGTATGCATTAAATAGTGATTTAATGACTTATTTTTGGAGAAATTTACTATTCGATATAAATGTATATATTACTTTTAAAGGTAACTATCATAGAGTTAGATCGGCATAAGATACCTGTATTTTCGGAAAACGAATTTGGCTGGTACTAATTATTCGTTACATGCCGTACCATATTTATAGTATGAACTGATAAAGACTTAAATAGTACGAGTATTCCGTATACGCTTGATATATATATAAATATTTAAGTATTAATATTATCTCTACAAAATGTTGCTACATTTTTCACTGCGTAAAACGATTGCTTAATATAACTTTCACCGGCGCGAGGTCAATAACTTGGTCTTATTACAGGAACTATCAGAAAATAATTTCAAAATTGAAATAATTACTTAATGTAAAATAATATTGAATTGTCTGTTTGTGATTTTAGTATTTACAGCTTTTAAATACTTTTTCCTTTTTATATTCGATTACTAAAACGAATCTAGTGATGAAAAAATTACTTTATGTCTGTCGGCCTATTTATACGGATGGATTTAACAAGAAAACTATTAAAGATACTGACGTGATATATTTTACACAGATAATAGACAGGTCAATTTACTATTTTTTTATTAATTAATATAGATAGTTGGATCAATTTAATATTATATATATATATATATATATATATATATATATATATACATAAGCGATATATAGCGATCCACGGTTTCCGTGACATTCTGCGTCAGCACCACATTATAAATATATCGATCTTCTTTCTTTCAGCTTCTTTTATAGTGCGCACTCGACTCCATACAAGAAAATCGAAAATACCATAGTTGGTACTAGTCGAATGTTGGTATTTCTAGAGATGTTTTTGTCTCACTAGTGGAAACTTGTGGATTTCAACAGTACCTAAACAGTACGACAGTACTACGCAGTACGACTCGAAGATATACAACTTGACAGTGCAACTAACAAATATCTGCAAATCTATAATTAGGTTTTAGAGGAAATGTGAATAATATGTATGTTTATAGGACAAAACACTAGTTTCACCTTCTAACGGTCGTAGATATTGTAGTTTAGTAACCATATAATATTAAGAATAAGAAAATATGTTTGTTTGTCATCGAATATCTCAGCAGCGAATCAATCAATTATTACTTAAAATTTGTACACGTGAAAACTTTCAATGATTTCCCTTATATATATATATATATATATATATATACATATATATATATATATATATATATATATATCTCCTTATTTAATTATATTAGGTATTATTAAATGTTCATTTCACTTGGATGTCCATATTAGCAATAACGTAAGTTATATAAAGTACTTCTTTAAAACAAGGTATGAAACCCTCGAGGCGCGGGCGAGACTCACATTCGGCCGGTTTTTTAAAATAGACTACTTTATATCATAATACATTTTTTATTAAATTTAAGTAGAAAATAAAACAAACCAACTACGTACTAGAACATTAGAGAATGGGAAGAGATGTTAAACACTTCAAAAGTTTAAACTAAATAAAATATTTAACCATATTTATAAAAAACTGTGAAGTTTTACAGACCTTTTTTACTCGTAATCTGACGTACCGCAAGTTTTAAAAACAAGTTCTAAGGAACTAAACTGCACTAATAAGTTTGTGTTAAAACTGTTTCATTATATTCCTACTAGCCCTTGGTTTATTTTAGACTTTTTCTATCGAGTATATAAAACATTTGGATATGCACAGTGAGTGAGCCAATGACGAAATTAGTCATTTCTAGAATCCAGACATATCCATCTCAAGATTTACTAAAGCAAAATATGTGATATGTAGTATTTTATATTACAATGAGTATATTTAAAATTTTAACTTTTTGTATCAAATATATACTGAATTAATTCGAGTTAAATAAAAGCGGTGTTGGATAGTTCATGTAAATAAAGTGCAATGTGCGTAGCGCCTTTTTTTGGCGAGCTTGCCTGTGCACTGTTTTGCGCTTAAAAAAATATTTCGTCATCTCTATCCAGACTCCTAATTTGGGAACAATATAAAGGTCTAAATTAATACATGAATCCATCCACTCTAGTATACCACCGATGGTTCTATGTATACCGAATCAATAGAAAATTACTTTTTAATACCACTACAATGAAAAATTGTTCATAAGTCCTGGAAATTTTGATTTTCCTGAAAAGTAAATTTGTGTTACCTTTAGACTTATCTTGTTATATTATTGTTAGGCCTGTATAATCCAAATTTGATTGCCTGTCCTATTCAGTGAAGAAACACTATAGAATAAGAAAAAATAGATCATGGAATCGAATAATTTTATGTATCTTCAATATATATCTATGTATCTTCAATTTCCATGATTAATTTATAACTAATTTTTCATGGAATCGTACTGCGAGTATGTCTTTCCAAATAAAGAAAAAATAATTTTCCAAATTGGTTAATTAATGCCGGAGATATGAGATAACAAGAACAAACAAAAAATATTGTCGAACTGAGATTCTCTTCCTTTTGATGTGAAACATCTAATGGGGCTTTTGGATGGAGTTAAAACATTCGGATGGCATGTTGTGGCGTGCTATTCGGCTAGCTTCGTGGCTCGTAGGCTCTTTCCGACTTAAATCGGCCAGCTTTGCGCCTTGTCGGCTCTTTCCGACTTAATTTGGCCAGCTTCGCATCTTGCCGGCTAACATACCATAAAATTAAAAATATATTTTCAACAGGTTTTTGGGAAATATTTTTGTGATGAACTGTTTCTTATAAAAATTATAAAATTAAATTAATGTTTTGTCATTAACAAATACTTAAATATTTGTTTTCTTTTATTTTAAAACATATACAATAACATTTATGCGCACATGTTTACGTCATTCAATTACGTTTACCTGTGAAATCATCATATATATTAATACGCTAAGGTTTTAAGATGTTACTCTCCCTTTTTATAAAAAACCTCACAACTAATCCACATAAATTATATATCATTTTATAGATAATTGCTTGCTCTACCGGCATCCACAACTAAAAAATTTAATATTGCTATTGTTTTTGCAAATTAATTAATTATTAAAATTATATACACAAAACAGCAATGCTGCCATCTAACGGCTCAACGTCAATATGATTGACGGTCGGTAAAATGTTTGTTTAATTTCAAATCCACTCACGTATAAATAAAGTGGCGCTTTAGCTCAATGCTTTTGATACTTGCGCCTCTATATGTCAATTTTAGTAAAATATTTGTTTGATCTGTCATCTGAGCTTCATAATGGAATAAATAATAATGCGAAGACTTGGCACGGGTCACGCTAGTTTTATTATAAAGTGGAAAAGTTATAACGCCGTGAATTTTGGACGAACAATCAGACGATAAGTTCGTCTGAAGGGTTCTCTTTTTGCCTTTTAGCTACATATTTCTAAACATTCAATAAAATGATCACTAAATGACAGAAAAAAATAATAATGACGGTCGTTTTGCGTAATGTAAAAACTTCTAACTTCCGTTATTTATTTTCAAGCCATTGTCTCATTTATTTATATAAACTAGAACACCGACTTCAGGTGCTTTTTAAAGATCAGTATTCCGCGGAAAAAGATTAGAATATTTGTAATGTTTAATGTGCATTTAATATTATAAATTTAATCTTTATAATCATTTGGATATCGAACATAATTATTATTTGATAACTTAAAGTTATATAATGATGTACTGATGTATAAACAATTATGAAATGATGACATAAGATAAAATTTATGTCCGTTTCATCTTTTCCTCTCAAGATGAAAGTAATTAAGTTAAATTAAACTACGATTTCCATACATATTTCTGTACTGACAATTAAACCCCCATCCAATTTACCTACAGAGAAATATTAAACGAGAAATGCTGTTCAGGGGACAGGGTGGATGAATTATATTTTTTTGATATCAGAATAATTTATCATTTTGCATTGAATTTTCGGAATTGACTTGTCGGTTACGTTAGTTATGTTAGTTAAACTACCGTATTAATACGATTGCGAAATAGCTCCTTAGTGTCGTAAACCGATATTTTTACTTGTACCAAACCGATTAATATCCATTGATTTACGACCCGGTATGGGTTCGTAATTAGAAATATGTGCCTAGTCGCAAAAGCAAACGGAAGGTAATCGAGAAATTGGAAAATTAACGCGTACACTGAAACAACTAAGATTTTACAATTTCACTAACTCATACGGTGTTCATTCGGTTTTAACAAAATTCCATTTGAATACGAACGGAACAATATAATAAATTTATTTTTGTCTATTAACCGGGTAGCAACTGCGATAATGATGAAATTTTATCATGAAAAAGGTTAATTTCGAGTGAACTTGGTTACTGAGTCTTTGTAGATACAGAAATATTATTTGAAATTGAATGCCAGGGAGCTGGTTGTTATATAACGAGCGATGCAATATTTGAAATAAGTAACTTCTTTAGTTGGATAAGACATTTTTTCGTCGCACACAGTAGAGGCCCCAGTTTATTCTCACGCTAGATCGCGAAATAAGTTTTGTCTTCATATTTTAATTTATTCAATTTTTTGTGATAAAATAGTTGTATTTTAGAATAAGTTAAGACGTCAATATATTTAAAATTGACCATAATTTTGTATGATCTCGCCCCATAAATAAAAAGTACATAGAGAATATTTTCTCACCAAATGAATTATGTAATGAATAAAATTTGTGGCGAATACTAATAATCCTAAGAAGGGAGCTCAAAATGAAAAAAGCTTAACTCTTTTTACTCTAACTTTTACAATAAAGTGAAACATAATATACATACGTATTTTTTTTATTTAAATTACCATTTTCTTTATTTAATTTACCAAGTGAAACATAATATACATACATATTTTTTTTATTTAAATTACCATTTTTTTTATTTAATTTACCAAGTGAAACATAATATACATACGTATTTTTTTTATTTAAATTACCATTTTTTTTATTTAATTTACCAAGTGAAACATAATACACATGCGTATTTTTTTTATTTAAATTACCATTTTTTTTATTTAATTTACCAAGTTAAACATAATATACATACGTATTTTTTTTATTTAAATTACCATTTTTTTTATTTAATTTACCAAGTGAAACATAATATACATAGGTATTTTTTTATTGAAATTACCACTGTTTTTATTTAATTTACCAAGTGAAACATAATATACATACATATTTTTTTTATTTAATTTGCTCAATGCTTGACGACCTCAAGTATTGAGCTTCTGGCAGGTGATATATTTCAAACAAATGAATATGTTTTAAATACATATGTTCACAAATTGCAATAATTTATATTAGATACATAATTATTATTATAAAGTAGTATAAATGCAACTGAAATACATATACATTATACATTTATGTTACTTTATAAAAATAACTAAAATACACCGAAGAAATCACAGATTTAGACAAGTTGAATAGGTGAATAATAATTATGTATCGACACGCGTACGATTTGATATGAGGTTAACAACCTCGTATAAAATTATTTATGGATGAGTTCATTAATTAAAAGACAGACAGGACAGGTATTTGACGCTGTGTAAAGATATTATATATCACATTTTATTTATGAAACTCTAATCTGTACTATGTTGGAACCACTGTTGTTCGTATTTCAAAGGGAATTTTGAGACCTTTATCTCATTATACATTTGTGAAATAACAGGCAAAGTGTGTCTGAGATTTTATATGTGATATACGCGTATAAATGAATCGATAAACAGGTATAAAAATTAAAAATAATAGTTTTCTGTCCCATAACTTACTTATAGACACACGAACTGATTTTTTCCCAAATATATTTAATGTACAAACGCGTATACTTTTATTCTTTTATTATACATCTTTGCAGGTAGGAAGAAACCACCTTGCGTTGCATGATCAATCTTTTATACGTAACGCCTTAAGCAAGTAAGGGAGAAGGTATGTTGACGGATATTTTAGTACACTGTCGGACAAATATTACCCTGCATATCCTTATCCTAACTAATATTATAATATTTAATACCCTGCATATCCTTATCCTAACTAATATATAATATTATAATCTTTGCCTGCGACTTTATTGCGTGTGGACCTTTATAAAATATTATAAAGTTCATTTTAATATTAGTTCGCGTAAGACTATCTATTATACTAATTATAATAAGTAACTTTGTACTCAATTAAATCCGTTTTGTATTGAAACATCCTTTAATTACCATATCTTCGTTGTAATGGTCGAATGAGCCAAGTCGGCCAAGTCCATAATTGATTTCTTTTAGATGTTCTAGAGTGACATGCGAATTGACGAACAGGCTCACAGACATATAGAAAAACATTTGAAAAACAATATTATTCTATTCTATTACTTTTCTTACGTTCCCTTAGATATTTGTTTTGTGAAAGTCATTAATATATGGGTTGGCTAATTATGAAGTTTTATTATGAGTATATATATATATATATATATATATATATATATATATATATATATATATATATATATATACAACACTAAACATTTGTGAAATAACTACGCATTGAGTGGATAGGTGCTTCGTTGTTCTCTTTGTATTAATGTAATACAAATTAATTTTCGAAAATATTAATTTCGCATATCTTCTGATTGGTGTACTAATTCCTATAGAGCAAAAACTCAATGTTACTTTAAGTCAACTACAACATTTTCCGATAGACAAAATCTGAACTAAGTTAGTAATTTTTACGTAATGCGTGTTTAAACATGCACACAAACATATAAACGGACAAAGACAATATTTTCATGTTTTATTTCATTATTTGCCCCCAAATCAATTTTACGTAAATATATTTAGTGCACAAACAAGCAAGTTTTGCATTTTAATATACGTATTATTATAAAAGTGAAATTATTTATATTGCTTTCACGTTTTCAACATGCATATGGCTTGTGATTATTTTTTATATTGCTTTCACTGTTTCAACATGCATATGGCTTGTGATTATTTTTTATATTGCTTTCACGGTTTCAACATGCAAATGGCTTGTGTTTATTTTTTATATTGCTTTCACGGTTTCAACATGCATATGGCTTGTGATTATTTTTTATATTGCTTTCACGGTTTCAACATGCATATGGCTTGTGATTATTTTTTATATTGCTTTCACGGTTTCAACATGCATATGGCTTGTGATTATTTTTTATATTGCTTTCACGGTTTCAACATGCATATGGCTTGTGATTATTTTTTATATTGCTTTCACGGTTTTAACATGGATATGGCTTGTGATTATTTTTTATATTGCTTTCACGGTTTCAACATGCATATGGCTTGTGATTATTTTTTATATTGCTTTCACGGTTTCAACATGCATATGGCTTGTGATTATTTTTTATATTGCTTTCACGGTTTCAACATGCATATGGCTTGGGATTATTTTTTTCAATAATTAAAAAAAATCACCCTATCAGAGATGAGAGTATAGTAAACGGATAAAATTGTCTTAATCTTATAAACATTTTGTAAATTTCATCACCATTTTCCTTTCTTTTCCACGCTAGCGAAGTCACGGATCAAGACTAAATTTTATACGTGTAAAGACTTAACATGACTGTTTCACTTCGTATTAAAACCCAAATTAATATGAATTGTACATTTGTCAAAACTTTTGTACCAGCCTTCAACTTTGGCTGTATATACAGCAATAATGACACATAATATTTCGTTATTCTGAAACATTTTGTTTTGATAGGCTATTATATTTATTTATCTTATTATTACACTTCAACTTAAACAAACAAACGTAAAATTAACTTTATGTTACGTGAATAATTAATCAATATATTGCAGTTAACCAATATTCTGTTTCCATATGAGTGTTTTAAATATACTAAATTTTCAAAACTTAGCATTATGAAAGAATATAACCTATTTAGGGAAAAATTATAAATGTATCTAATTTTTATAATAATGAAATTAATAAATAATTAGTGTAAGTGGTGCTTAATCACTAGGACAGCGAAGATGTATAGCATAAGAAAGAAGAGGAGAGGAACCGATAGGGTGGTGACAGGTATCAAATCAAGATGAGAATAATTTTTCGAACAATTTAGAGCCCACAAATAGACGATGCCTTTTGAATCTTAGTGTTATGTTTTGTTTTAGTGTTTGGCAGCGTACATAGAGAATGAGTATTTGTAGTTTGTACTACGTTTCAGACTAAGAAGAGCGTGGAGATATTATTCTTAATATCATTCTTGCAATTCAAATGATGAATTACAAATATTCTTTAGACTCTTGAAAGAAATGCATTGAATGTGTATTAAGGCGGTATTCTATATTATTTTATAGATATAAGCACATAAACTACAGCCTTCTTGTACCACGCTACTTATTTACCTAGTGACTTTAATCATCCATTTGGCGACATTCTTTTTGTTATTAATTTCGCTGTAAACGTGAGGTAAATAAAATAAATAAAATATGATTTTTTAAATTTATTTTCAGATATAAGCTATCGATTGATTGATCGATAGCAACTTCGAGGGAAAATGATTTCAAGATTATTCGATATAACTCTCATAAAGTGGATTCTTTGAAAACAGGAAATTGCATAGGCAATTGATCAGATGTTTCAATTAAATAATTTGGGATATGCTCCAAAAATTAAATCGCTATTTTGACATTTTTTTAAGGAAATTTTTAGTTAAATATAACCGATGCCACTTGTGAAAAGTCTCCTTTACATACGTAATTTTTAAAAAAACACAGGTTTCAGTCTTCACTTTTTAACTTTTGAATAGAGTAGCAATGAAAATTTTAGTACTTCACATAATTTTATTTTTATGCGCCACATTCTTTTAAAGAATAAATCGTGAGAAATTAACGCCATCTATTAAATACTTTTCCATTATATTGTATAACAAAAACGTGAAAGAAGTGATGCAGTAGCGACTTAGTTTCAAAATAAAATTGCAGGAAGCTAGTTTCTGTATCTAGTTCCATTTTTTGTTGTTTTATTTTTAATTTAAACATTTTTAGTTTTTAAAAGTGATGAATGGTCTTTTTTTATAGTTCTATACTTCAAAAAGAGAAAAACGGAATGTTATAAGATCTCTCACGGGTCTTTCCGTCAGTCCACAGCTGTTTTTCTAAGGAATCATCTGGCGTAGGAACTTAAAATATAGTATAATAACACTGAAAGTTTTTTAAAAAATGTAAGAATAACAAAAATGAAACCAATTAGCAACTTTGTATTTATGCATTGTTTTTCGAAATTATCTCCGTAGAACTCTACGCATTATTTAATTCGATGGAACTACTTGGACGTCTCTTGCATGACCATTTAGAAGGCAGTTACTCATATTTCGACATCATTCGTCGTAGTTCACGTTTTATTCTTGGAAATAAACAGATGTCGTATGGTGCAAAATCAGAACTGTGTGACGGACGACCCATAACTTCTACAACCGACATAGTTAAATATTCGGTTGTTCGTATAGGTGAGTGCATGGAGGCATTGTCGCAATTAAGGTGGATTCAATAGCGACCTCATGGCTTTTGGACATTTTGTAAAATAATAATTGTTGATATATTAGTGTGCAATAATTAACATTGAATTTTCCAGAACAGTCGTTGCATAATAAACCTATCCGCCCGAAGAATGAGGTGACCATGTTTTTTCAGCACTTTATTCATCTTTGTAGGCAACTCTTCAGAAAGAAACACCACTGCGCTGACTGCCTTAGTTTCGGCTTCATAACAACAAATCCAGTTTTCATCACCCGTGATGATGTTGAATAAAGCTTTTGATTGAGCCCTGTCGATTTTTTCTAACATTTCGCGACAATAATCATTTATATTTCATTAAAGATAGTTTTTAAGGTCCCGTACCTGAAAAGTAGAAACGGAACTCTTGTAAAATCAAATACTTGTCTGTCCGTCCATTCGTCACAAGCATTTTTCACAGAAATAGCTGGACGTAAAATTTTGAAGGTTGGAATAGAAATAAAACATACATTAACCTGCATATTTTAATAGCCAAAGTTAAAAAAAATAATTTTGAAGTTTTACGGGGGCAGATTACTCGTAAGGCATCGTTTTTATTTTTTAAATTCTTTACATAGTTTGGGTTTTTGTTTGAAAGGCCTAGTTATAATGGTCTCAAAAATATTTTTTTCATAATTTTAGATATTATATCTTTAGAAATATACTGAAAAATATGCAAAAAGTTATGTCACCTCTCCTCCACTTTTGTTCTCAAAACTACTTAGCCAGTAATTATGAGAAACACATTAATTATCAGAAGCGCCCGCAAATGTTATAGAAAAACTATGGCGATGATTATAGATGTCATCATTTTGGAACATGGAGTATGATTTTATACTGACGTAAGATACAGCAGGCAATATTTTTACGTTTTTCTATATTTTCTTCCGAATTTTCTCAGAAACCATGAAATATAGAAACTTTGAAATTTGGCATAGTAATACATTTTGTTAAACTATATGTTTTGCAGCAGCTAACTTTTGAAAATATCAATATTAGAATTAAAGGGAGAAAAAAGTCTTAACAGTTTTTAAAATTTTATTCATTAGAGAGGGTTATCATTTAAAGAAGCGTATTTTGACGAATACAAAAATATTTTAAAATTGTGTTCTATGTGTTATTAGGTTGTTCTATTTTTTCTATTAGGTTGCTTTATTTTTAAATATTAAAATATAATGATTTCCTCTTCCTCCTAATGTACCTTGCAAAAAATTATGTAAATAAAAAATGTTGGCAAAATATGATTAAAAAGTTATAAGAAAACTGTAGCGATTCCAGAAATCATATTTTTTGAAATATGCAGCATGTTTTAATGCCTGTGAAAGATAAAATAAGCAATAAATTCACATTGTAAAAAATCATATTTATAAATAGCTAGTACTATAATTAATAGAAATACTAAGTATCCTTAAATGTTTGTGTCTAAACGTGTGGATCCCTCGTTATGCCAGTTCTGAACGTCCATAACTATATTATAGTTTGAGTATTGGAATGGTTAAGTGTTAGGTTTATCCCTTAACGTAAATTACAAATATATTAAGTTGGTTAATGAATAATGATTGATTATTAATAAAAGTCTATTTTTGTTTTGAACATTTCATTATTGGTAATGGCGAATGAACGAACAGCCTATTCAAGATATACATTATCTCTTCTTCTTCTTTGACTATATAGCGTTCGTTCTCTCCAGAGAGAACCTTTGCCAATGTCAAGTGTGGAAAAAAGCTATGCAACACTGATTAAATCATATTTCGGATATTTGTCATTGTTGCTTGTTAACAAAAGAAAAAACTATACAATAAAACAAAAACTAAATAAGAAGTTGGCTACAATTAAACTAAAAGAAGAAAACGACATTATAATATACAGAAAGTACAAAATAAGTGTATACAAATATACAAACAAAACAAAAAATAAACATGAACATAAGTATAAAAAATTCTATATTTTGATGTCGTTCTTTCTTATGAACTGAATGATTAATTTGTTGACAATAAGTAAAAGTGATGGGCAATTGAATTTTATATTTTAATAATTTGGAAACAAACGAGGGAAATCTATTATTCAATGGACATGAAAAAATGAGATGATTTAAATCGCCTTCTCCAAACCCACAATCGCAAATTGGAGACTCTCTGACCTAAATATCTAGCCAAATGATATATACATTATCTCAAGTTAAACGAATGAAATAGACCATTAATAATATGCATTTGCTGTGCGTATGACCTAACGGAGTAGGCACTATCAGCCAATTATAATTGAGCTGCTTGTTCTGCTGTTTTGTTTCCAGAGATATGAACTTAGAAGACAAGTAACACTTATGTCGACTGATTGAAATGTATGACGATTAAGTTGATGGTCTGAAACTGCGCCTCTGCACTAATGAGCGCACCTCACCTCAATAATGCGCCTTGCATTTATGAGACTAGAAAATCAGAATCACGTGCTCAGCTACAGACGAGTGTTGGTAACTTAGTTATGCCTGGTATAACTAAGGGCAATGACTAGTTGAGTAACACGGTGTTACTCAACTAGTCATTGCCCTTCCTATCCAGATCCAGCTGGATTTAATACAAAAAACACACATGAATTGTCTAAATTACACATGGTTGCCACTTGACAAAGAGCTGCCAGTTCAGCTCCTAAGATACGCGAACAGAAGATTTTTTTAATGGTGATGTGCACTTCATGATATATTACGAACTTTCATTTGGACAAACCGTGTGAAGCCATTAGTAAGAAATATTACGTATATTTATCAACGAAAAGGATAAGTTTCGTAGTAGGAAATTTATTTATCTTTTCTATCTGTGGGGGCCCATTTCCTCTTTTCTATCTGTGGGGGTCCATTTCCTCTTTTCAATCTGTGGGGGTCCATTTCCTCTTTTCTATCTGGGGGGCCCATTTCCTCTTTAGCTTATTTACACTAAACACACGTGATTTATGCTTTCAACTATAACCAATTTTTACATTTTATATCTCGTCCTAATTTTATTTGCTAATAATTATAATGATGAAACGTAGTATAACTCACTCATATCAAAAAGACACACTTGTTTTTGAAAGAGATAGTTTATGAGAAGAGTTAATAATGGATAGCATGCCAATGCGATTTCAGGTTTTGAGGAAAGCGTTTTATAATTAAAATTAAAAAAAATATTTTTCATAGGAAATCGTTACAATTGAATACAAAGCCGAGTCATAATTTGCTAACATCGACCGAATATACTGTAATGTCATATATAAATAATGACAGTATTGGAACTGGAAATGTTGGAGCAGTTCAAGCGCAGTCGTGGCAGAGGATCATCAGTAAAATGTCAACTATTTTGTATAAAGGAGCATCTATGGTTATTTATGCTATTATAATACGGTTAGTAAATTTTTCTTTTCATTACGTTCGGCTTAACAGTTATATTTACTAGTGGTCGCCCAGTGGTCGAAATGCAAACGTAATTCATTATTTTTTTAAGTTTGAACGTTGTTGAGAATTTTTTATTATAGAGTATACCTATATATATATATATATATATATATAATGAATTTACTGAAATTACGAAAGAAGATTTAATTTAAATAATAAAATGTACATACTCACTTTGTTGAAAACACGAGAACGGCGAGAGTAAATCAATTCAGATTGCTGCTACAAAATTTTCCTTTTGCAACAAGTGTATATTTATTATGCAAACTGATATTTTTTTTGTTTTGAAATACGTAAATATTAAGCAAGCTGTATTTCACTAATATATAAAACAGGTATTTAGTACATAGAATATAAAATAAATGTTTTTTGCCTTGATAAATACTCTGTAGACTATTGAAAAAGGAACATTTAAAATAAATTAAAATTCACGGCTCGAAACTCATTCAGTAAACCTGATATTTTAAAATACTTTGGCCAAAATTTCTGCTCTGTACGACTGTTTTGTCCACGGATTATTTTAGGTTTGTCATTAACAGTTTGAACATAAACAGTAATTTTTTTATCACTAACCTAAAGAATGAATCTTATGTACTGTAATATATAATTTAATGTGTTTGCAACATACGTTACAAATGAATTTTAGATTTTTGCCCTCCTTCTCCATATAAACTAACTATACCAAATCTCACACTTCTCCGTGCATGCAGTATGCTTAAAAAGGGGTACAACATTTTCTCTTCACCTATTAATATATAGATTGTTAATTACTTATAGCATAGGTAAGATTTGGTCTTGTGCTCGCGTAATTGTGTTATTTACATCTGGTATGTGCTGCAAACGTTACATTAAGTATATATGATCCATAGATGCAATAGATTGCAATTTGATCGGATATCAAATTTTTGGCTTAAAAATAAACATCTACTAAAATTTTATTACTTGATTTTATACATTATAATTATACATTTTATACATATTTTGATTCAAGCGCTCATTATAGTTATACGAATAAACACTTGACGTTTTCAGAGACTTCACTAACTATAAATAAAATATCACCCATTATATGCCATAATTTTCAATTGTTAATTATATATAAATACCACCTTACTCGTATAATGTCTGGAATTATCAGATGAGATAAGTACGAGTATCAGAAGATACGTGGATATCAAAAATCTCAAATTTGTACAACATTTATCAATTTATGCCCAGTATTAAATATAGTCATGAATTAGTTATAATTAAAGAAGAGTATATTTTTGAAGCAGGTTCTATCAGGATGCGCTTTCCGAAAAGAGGCCACAAACAAAAACTTGGGAATTTCAATTTTGTAAACGAGATAGAGTATAGTAATATGGCATGTAAAAATTTATAAACCAAACCAAATATTGAATTCATTTTATTGTAATGTTCTTACTTTTTATTTTATTTATTTAAAATGCTAAAATTTTTACATTATTAGTAATAAATATACAATTCAAGGAGCAATTTCAAAAACTCTTTCATCTAGATGATTTACATACATTTTAATCACAATTAAATGAAACTACGTGATGTAAAGAACTTAAAGAAAGTAGAAATAATACTACATCACGTAGTTTCATTTAATTGTGAATAACGAATTTCTACAAAATTAACGCCAAATCACATTTTAAAAAAACATCGAAGTAAAATTTTAAACTCGTTAAAAGTATGCATGACCTATTTGCTTAAAAATATGTTTATGTAATATTAATATAAAAACTGGTGGAACTAACCTAATTAATAGAACCCATAATGTAATAATTACGGAAACACAAATTTGAATTGAAAGTGTTATTAAAATCCGGAAAAAAATTTGTTCCATTAATTTTTTCTGAACATAACATTTGATATACATGATAAAATCTTAATATACAATTAATTAATGATCATTGATGAAAAGTAATTGATTTTATTTTCAAGTTAGTCGTGTGTGGATTTACTGTACCAGTGTTCAGTTCCCAGATAAATTAAGTTTATTCATGAAGTTAATTCGTGAGGTTTAACACGTTTTAGCCTTCTCACTTACAAGTCTTGCTGTTCGCCTGTCCTTGATTAGATCTCTAATGTCGGCAGGACAATTTATTTCTTGGTCTTATTTATCTCTTACGATGGGAATAGTCAAATGTTATTAACAAATTTCTGCCTCTGTAGCTCTGGATCATCAACAGTGATGATTCTTGCTATTAAATTGATCGGGTTATCAAGGTAATTTTTTAAAAGTTCTCAATCAGTTTTAATAGTTCTCAAGATGTTTGACGTTAAAATCACCTCTAATAATAAATCTTGGACCAAGTTTTCTGAATATGTTGACATACTGACTTTTCGAAATGTTGTGACGTGGTGGGCAATAGGCAGTATCAGTACTTTTGTCAGCTCCACTACGCTGAACAGTAATTATGGTGGCTTGAATGTAAGGCTCTTTTAATTTTCCTTGCTGAAAAAATGTTGTATATTCCTTTGTATTTTGTATTTTACCTTTAACAAGGCTGTCCCCCACGGGCACGTTCGCTAGGATGAATAGTCCAATAAACACTATATCCTTTTATTTTAATGTGCTGATATTGTGAAAAGTGAGTTTCAGTTAATAGTGCGACATCTATATTTTTAGTGATCATGAATACTTCTAGATCTTGGGATCGTTGGGTAAGCCCATTCGCATTCCATGTTATAATTTGTGGAAAGTGGTTATTCATTTTTAGGTCTTTTCATTGTTCATTGCTTGAAGACGGCAATCCTCTGATGATAATCTATGTTTCATTAATGGAATACACTAGAGATTACACAGTCATAATTTTTATAAAATTTTTAGCGGTACCTGTTGTAAATAAATTAAATCGTGATCCAGTCCTGAAGTTTTCATATTATAATCTATATTAAAAGCATTGAAGTCAGATGGATCTCGAAGCCGCTTGAGAATCCAGACATATTTTTGAAGTGATTACATTATAAAAAGCTATAGTTGTAAAATCTTAGACGTATTTATATTTTGTGAAACGTTAATATTATTTAAGCTTCATAAAAAATTACGAAAGAAGTTTTATAAAAATTTACGAAATTAAAAAAAAAATTAATTAATGTATTTTTTAAGAGTTTTTTTTATTATTTAATGAATACCAAATAAATTTCCTGTTAGCATGCCAGTTATTGTGACGATGCTCCTAACACAGCGTTATTTACATGCCGTCTGCCTAAACGTCGATGGTGCTTGATTACATTTTTTCCATTTTCTTGATGGATTTTTAAGTTACTTCGAATATACGTGCAAAGTTATTTAATTTAACGGCATTCGTTGATTTCATCCAAATTGATTTGGTTTTTGTTTTTTTTTCATGCCCGCTTACAAACTGGTTCAATTTAATTTTTATTCTAGGCATTGTCAAAAAATTTGCGTATTTTTGCGCAAAATTTTAATAAAAAACTTATTTCATAACTAGATTTGGCATCATAATGAAAATTCTAAAGAAACGATGTCATTAATTGGCTTGTCATTAAATAGTCTATAAATAAATTTCCTTGCGAGTCAAATTACCTTCTTTCATTAATTTTCCATAATATTTTCTTCTGCTTGGAAGAAAATATATCAATTTAGAATATTCGGTGAAAGTACGTATGTAAACAATTCGAGCCCTAAATTATGGAAAGGTGTCAACAAGTTAGAATTTAATTTTGTTTCGTAATTTGAATATTTTATTACGTTTAGAGAAAATATTCATTATGTCTTCAGACTACCTCTTGCTATTATAAAAGGTTGTAAGTGTACCATTTATTCATTTTGATTCTTCAACAGTTCATTTTTTTACATATTATTTCTATAATAGTATATAAAATAATAATTACGGTTTGTGTCTAAATAAACTGTTTTATACTGTCTTAAACGTTCGTACACTAATTTGGATGTAAATAAATATTTACCGCATAACGTTACATTTTTCCAATTATAATAATTTACTGTAATTATAATTACTTTTTTTTACCTAAAAGAAGTCTAGATAATTTTGTAAATTCGATACCGTTAAAACTGCTTTTGGTTTCCATTTAAAAACGCTATTTATTAATATCTTTACTTTAAGTAGCTAATTATTTTTAGACATACTCATTTGCTGCAAAACGTGCTAAAAGTGCATCCCTCTTCCGCCAATTTTGAAATAATTAAAAAGAAAATTATTTTCATAATGTTCAGTATCCTATCCTAACCCTAGATTTCATATTTTTTGAGAATATTACTAGTTTAGTATATATTTATGTAGTGGAAATTACATTTACATTACTATTTATAAATAATTAATGGAAACACTGTATACTTTCATATATTAAGTATGTAAAGTAACTTCTACTCATATATAACTTTCTACTTATACATGAATTTCTTTGAATAAACTAAAGAATTTTTTGTATTCATATTTTGCTTAAACTTTCTGGCTGTTTATATAATAAAAATATTTTGCTAGTATACTATTTAATTTTGAATACCGATAGATCTGTGTAATCCGAGGAGCATGAATAACGATACGCAAAAAAAGGATGCTCTCATCGACATTCGATATTATTTTTTTCCTGAATTCTTTAGTTATCGATGCCTGTATAGACGGTACATATGTTTTTAAACGCGTTCTTTTTCCAAGAAACAAATTAAAGTTGTGAAAAATGTATGTAGATTAAAACACTTTATAAAACTATTTATTCATTAACAGGTAGCACCAACGGAAGAATGTTGGGAAGAGGTTTTTCCAATTTTCCTCAAAGAGTCTAAAATGAAAAAGCCTAGAACTGTGAGTAGTAAACTCTTAAATAATAATTTACTAAAATTCCTGAAAATCAGTTACAATGATAACTGACGACAAGTCTCCCGACAAGGTAACATATTTTCTACTTGAATTATATTTGAACATTATACTCTTGGACTGCTACTCGGTTTTCAGATTTGTCAGAATTTTAGTCTTCTTTTTAAGTGGTACATTCACCTTAACTTTAATAAACGTACGCTTTATTTTATAACTACGGTAGCTGAGCTGTATAGATATTCACAGCGTGACCAAAGTGGAGGCATTTCAAATCTCATTACGAATAAGGAAAAATCTTTGTTTATTGAAATAGTTTATAGTACTTTCTTTATTGGAAATCTTTATTTATTAAATTCAAGGAAAAATTAATAGAATATTGTGAAATGAAAGAAAGCATATTATGCTACGCAAAAGAAATTCAAAACAAAAATCTTGAGTGAAAAGTTTTATTTTAGCAAATTGAAGGTCAATGAATTTTATGAAAGTCAATGAATTTTAATATTTAATGGCATTTAATCTATTTTGTTATTTATATGGTTTAAAGGCAAAAATTGCCTTTACCATATATTTTACAATTATTGTTTTCTTGCCATCAAAATTTAAAGTTAAAGATAATTTTTAATTGTAACCCTTGCAACTTTCAGATGTTTTTTTTTCACTATATAAGGTTGCTTGTTTTTGAGTTACGTGGTTAATATAAAAGAGCAATTTATCAGCTATAGTTATTTGATTGAGAATGTCTTCATTATCGACAACAATCATTGATATTTACTGTGGCTCTTGTGTTAGGCCATAAAAAGTTTTATTAGACAATACGGTAAAAGAACTACCAGACCGTTACCATGGACTTCTTTCGTCTGATGTAATGATTTAGGCTCTGTTTCGTTTGATTACGAGGAACTTATATTGTTGCCATATTAGGTCCTTTTTTAATGCACATAACAATTTAATTTTGGATTACGTGATTTCTTGTCATTTCACTAGAATAATGAATGACTTGGACACGTTTTTAACCTTAACATTATTAATGATTTAGCCATTTGACAAGCTACTTTATTTTATTTATTCACCTTTCTCGAGACCAAATTATTTTGGAATTCAAATTCACAAGCATTGTTTGTTCCGAGCATCTCGTCAACATGCATGCGATTTGCCCTAGAGCACTTCTTGGAAATTAACTACGTATGAAAGACAACAAATCCTCTTAGGTTCTTGAATATAGAGCTATATTCCACAAAAATAATTTAAATTATATGCCAAAAAGTTGTAGATAACTAAATATAAATATACGAAATGCAACCTCAGTGCATGTGTTCAAAAATCGCATTGATGAAAATAATCTAGGGACGGAAGTACTTCCATATCTCATGGCCTGATGTACACCTATCCCTGATATATAGCATGTTTTTGTTTTATTTAAATTTATATTGTATTTGTACAACTGGTATAAATCAGTGTATAACACAATTGTTGATAAAGACGTACTAATACACGTTCTTATCAATTATTCACAATTTATCACTGAATTAAATTTTTCATTAAGTTTGCCATCTGTGTAAATAAATATGTAACCCACAGGTAAGTATTTAGTAGGTACGTACTTTATTATATATCCGTCGTGGTACATCCCGTCCACAGTGACCAACGCACAACAGCAATTGCTTTTGAAACTTAACACAAATTTGAGAACTTGGATATCATAAAACAGAATATTCTGTTTATGAAAATTTAGATTAAAAAAATTAAAGCGCAAAGTATAAGAAGCGAAGCAAATTTCAATTTACTAACTACGCTCTAAAGCGTAAAGTGATAACGAATTGCATCTCAATCTGCTAACCGCCCTATTATGTAAAGAGTTCACGTAATATGGGATTTGTATTGCATCATTGTAGTTTTTTTTTATGCGGTAATTGAATCTATATATTTCTGCATTCAAGAATAACAGTCCTCAAGTTATCGATATTTACAAGACAAAAAAATGGTTCACTATTTTACAGCAGTTTGATTTTAATGATATTTATACAAATGAATATGCATGCCAAGAATTTCATTTGAGAATTTTCCCAGGATGGTCACTTGAACCGAACTGAAGGAAAATTATAAATGAATATATTTTGAATATATTTGACGTTAATTTTGTAGAAATTCATTATTCACAATTAAATGAAACTACGTGATGTAGTATTATTTCTACTTTCTTTAATTTCTTTACCACGACCTAGGTTTCGTTGTATTACAACATCTTCAGGTGGGCTGTTGTCAATCTTTGCACAGAATCTTTGAACAGCAAAAGGATCAGTTTGTGAATTATAAAATATTTAAAGCAATAATTAAAGTTACGGAAAGAACAAGCCAGGTCAAAGTAGCGCAGATATATATGCATAATAAATAGCGGAAAAATAATTAAAACACGAAAAAATATCTAGATGTGAACTTATATTCTCATATGTATTAAGGAAAAAAATTCATAACTATATATCTGTTTATGTTATACCATATAATGAATTTCTACAAAATTAACGCCAAATATATTCAATATTTAAAGTTTAAACTCGTTAATAAAATCAATTGCGCATATTTCTAACTATTCACAGGGTGAAAGAGTATAGTAAATATCTTATTAAGTAATAAATATCTTATTAAGTTAGAAAATATATATTAAGAGTATAGTAAATATCTTATTAAGTTTTAATTAAGTAATAAAAGTGCTAAAAATTAACTAGTTTTTTAATTTTCCGAGAGAAACAGTTATTCAAGGTGAAAAAGAAGCAGAGTTCTATTTTCGTAGTATTGGCAAGACTGGTGTTATTAATGATGTTTTTTTATTCAAATACCTTATTGATTTCGTAATGATCAGCAAAGGGAGTCAACACCATCTTCATAAACAGAATTAGTTGACTCTAATAACGCATAAGTACACCGTCAATGATTTTATCCATAATATTTGAAAATGACAATGAATGTGTTGTTATTAATTCAGAGTGTGATAATGATTGATTTGAAATTAAGATTTACTAAATAAAAAAAGAAACGAATGTCTGAAATTTTTTTAAATATTTTATATTTATTAGCACTTATATTGTTAGTTGATAAAGAGTTTATTTTTTTTACTATTTTAGAGCAATTTGGTTTTGATGAAACTTATTCAAGTTAATATGCATGGTAAGAGCTTTATTTGAGAATTTTCCCAAGATGGTCACTTAAAAAGAAATGAGATTATATAAAAAAAATATTTCATTTGCAAACAATCATTATTATATACATATAATTGGGAAAAACTAATTAATATACTATTACGTGAATGTAATTATATCGATAAAACATTCACAAAATTTGGCTTCTGGAACAAATTTACTACCCTTATACTGCTGTACCCTTTTTCTTCTAAATCTCCCAAAAAATAAATCTAATAAATCTTCTAATTAAAATATGTATCAAAGGTCTTTGAACCATGGCTGTGGAAGTTGATAAAGGATCATTAGTCAACAATTGTTTGTAATGAAATTATGTCGCGAATGGATGGTTTTAAATTTAGATTTTAAATTAAAGATATTTCCCTGAATGTTTGTGTAGATCTTTACCGTTAGACAGCTATACTATTTTCACCATTACTTAATATTTGAGATCCGTTTTGTGAAATTTGAAAAATATATTTTAAAAACTTTTCTAACGTTCCCGTGAAAAGTTTTAATGTAAATGAATTAACCTTCTTTCTATGGAATGAAAAAATCGATGGGAATAATTTTGGGGTGTTATATGTAATAGAATTAAATCGATGATGCATCCTACTGTAAATATCGATATTCCTAATAAAGCGATTCAGAATAAAAACATCACTATTTCAGATCAGAAATTATCACGAAGTAAAGTGCTTGAAACATATGTATATTATTCACAAATGAGTTCCGTTAGGAGAAACGAAAATAAAAACACGTACAAGAAAATTGTCAAAGAGATTCCATATTTATCGGAAGTCATTAAAACACTATTTTTCCACAATTATTTTTTAGAACTTCTTTTACGTCGCAAATTTAGCGTGTGGGAGTACATATGTTTTTCTTTAATTTATTCTTGTTTATGTTGTAGTAAAGTTTATTAAACTTCTGAAATATTTACCTTTCTGAAATAATCACATTGAAACACGTCTTTTAAATCACACATATGTTTAGAGAAAAACAATTTTATGGCAAATTTCTTGGAATCCTATTCTTACTTTGGTATATGAGCTTAATAAATTAAATTTGTCCTGCTATGGACACTCTATTCAATAGTCGTGTAAAATATTAATTTTTAAGATGAATGATTGTTATTGCTATCCATTTCGTCGTGGGTAGGGTCGATTGTAATTTTTAGGAAGTCTTCCTTACTCCAAGCTTTTATTAATTTATTTTTAATCGATATTGGATTTATTTGTTTGCAGTCACATGACATTTTCTAATTCACATGTGGCACAAAAGCGAACTTAAAACTTTTGGCGCTTTCGGAATAGTTTTTTATTTTACCATATTCATATCTGCTGTGTGATTATCTAATTGGAAAGTTTTTATTTATTATACCTATATATTTCCAATGTATAATATACCATTTAAAAATCAGGTATTTGAAATATAGAATTATAATAAAATACAAAGACAAACTAAGTATATAATTACAAAATATAGAGGAAAAAATAACAAGAGGAAAAAAATAATAACCAATTTTATTTATTTATTTACTTATCTACGTTGATGTATCTAATTGATACATATGACAGACTAATTGCTACGAGAGCAATCTCTTACATTCAATCATAACACCAGTCCAGCCCCGTTCGACGAACGGCCGCATCGTCAAAGGCCGTATGCCTTGTGATCAACCCAACACACTACGGCCACGAAAATTTTGTGTTGAGACAAGCTTAAAGTAAGCTTTTTTATTTGTTTCATCTCTTAAAAATGTTGATTCAAATTAAACAAAATTAATTTAATTTAAATTTCTAATCAAATGATACAATAAATTCTTTGTTTTTCAAAATTATATTGCTTTTTAGAACGGACGGAAACTACAAACACACTATAGAACCCTGGTGATATAATCCAGAAGAATAGTTGAGATCGATATTTTTAGCAATTTTAAATAATTTTGAATAACAAAAGAAACATGCTCGAGCTGTGCAATCAAACAATCAAAATCATTTACATTTTGGGTAACGAATCTTACATAGATACAAATCGGAGCTTATACTGAACTTAATTATATTTATTCTTTACACCGATAAATTATCTGGAATGAAATGGTCTTTATTAAATAATTGATACGTCAATTTCAATTAAAAGTTCGTCTCTATATTTATCATAGTAATTTTTTACACAAAGTATTCTAAGCCTACTTACATAAATATATATATCTATATATATGGTGCGGTAAAAAAGTGTCAGGAAGCAAATCATTTTAATACTCAAATGCCGCAAAAAAAGTTGCCCGGTGTTAAAAATATCACGTACACTGTCACATAAAAAAACGTATGTACGTTTATTGTCGGGTGATAGACTTAGTCTTTGAAAAAGTACCATAATACATGCTGCTATACGTCGTCGAGATCTGAGAGATTAGATCCTCATAAGTAAAGAGATGCGGGAAGGAAGTGACAGCTGGAAATAAAGTGATCTAATAAATATTATGAGTAAGGGCGTTAATATTAATACGTCTACCAGCTTGTCGTAGCATATCGTTACTTTCAATTCCCCTCTGGAAAATCCAATGAATTTTAATTCGAAATTTAGGCAGACACAAATGAAAAAAAAAACAATTTCTATTTATTACTTGTAGCGTCGCTCCGGCGACTATGTTCAGTATTCATGGCGTCGTGTGTTTTACAACGTCTCATTTTATTGAGCGACCTTCGTCAAATTTCTATGACATATTTTGTATCATGATTTTGGTACTTGTAAATAAAAATAAAAATATGTGCTGTGTTCGCAGTCGGAATTATTAAAAATGTTCTTTTCGGTAGATGCTATAATCAGGAATGTACCAGTGAGAAAAATTTACACGTCATTCTTTCGATTCATTATAAATAATTGGCGAAGTTTAGAATTAATGATTTATTAAATAATAGTCTATTGGTACAACATTCTTGGTGGACCGCAGTAGAGTAGACACAAAATAAGGACATCGAAATACGCATAGCCATATAATTAAACCCATTTTTAACTTTACCGCGTCGTACTTTTCACATTCGACTAACAAAAGGTGTAATAATAAAAATGTAACATATAACATAAAATTTTAATTAAGATTATCAACGAATGCAGATAATGAGATCATTAAATATGGTTTATTATAATGTAAGTTTAGATAAAAGAAAGTTAATTTAAACATAAAAGTAATAAAACAAAAATAACAGCATTCCTTTTAAAACACCTCTTCGTTTCAATCACAATCATTAATAATTTGGAATATGAAACTGATAATCATTAAACAAAGGAATAAAATTGTTCTGTGGGTCTTTTAACGAATTAAATTAGTTATCAACATAATTTTAAATGGTTCAATGTTTAATTATATTAACGTAAAAGAGACCCTTGTGTGCTTTTTAGTCATTTGTAATATAAAATTATGTAAAGTGTAAATTATTTTACATTTAATGATATAATGGTGCTCTGAAATACGTAGTTATGGCTAGCGTTTTCCTTTAAAAAATGTTCATAGAAAATACATAAAACACATTTATTTTTGCAGTAGTATTACTAGTTATCAAATGAAAAATATGCGTGTATTTTCTTACAGAACTTGTCCTTCAATTTTTATAAAAGTCGATAAATTTTCTCAAAATGTAGCTGTCACAGACTAACTTCCTAATAAAGCGGTGGGCTGTAGGAACACATGGGGGTAGGCGGGGGACAGGGGGGAGTTAGCACAAATCAGCCCACGCGGGATTTATACTAAATAATTATTTCAAATAAACGCATTAAAACACTGCAATTGCATTCAGAAATGACATGCGGATGAAATCGCGTGGTGTTGTCAGTAATTAGTAGAACTTAAGTCAGTCAGGGTTTCTTTTTCTCTGCGTTAAATTAAAATTGTTGTCCTCCGAATAAAATATATTAATTTTAATATAATTTTTCCTATCAAGTAGAAACAAATCTAAAAAAGTAAGATCACATATTTCGAGTTAAAAATCGAAAATGTGCAAAAAATTTACAGCTTTACAGCCTAACTTTGTTGGGGCGGCGGTTTCGTATATTTCATGGAAAGTGTATAGTAATGTGAACACTACAAATTAGCTGTTTTAATATGCTTATTTATGAGTTTTGAAGTAGTATAGGTGAATATTTTAAATGTCAAAAAGCTCGGCTGCACATACAAGTTTTCCCTTGTAATTGAAAATTTTCTTTTTCGCAACCGGTACGCATATCGGTTACCGACAACATGTTTACCTAATTCCTATGAATACATTAAATCCATGCTTAGTTTCCCTTGACTAACGCCTCTTAATCGACTTGGGAAAGTAGATCAATCGTGAAATTATTTACTCGTTCATTTATAATATAATTTTTCCTTTTGGTAAAATTTCGCATATTTCTTTTGGTAAAGTTCGTGTTTAATTTGAGTATTGAGGGTGGATATTAACCGATACAAGGTTTTGTTTTTGGATGCCACCTTCATACGGTGGAAGAAGTTAAATTAATTTGTATTTTGTTTTGAATACACATAATACTGACTTGGAATACTAATTTTGGACAAAATGTCATCAAATTTTTTATCTTTATTTAGTTAATTGTAATTCAGTCCAAAACGGTTTCAGTCCAAAATTAGTGTATCCTAAAGTGCATATTAGCAAAAACATATATTTGAATCGTAATGCTATTCAACTTTATATTTATACATCATTTTCCAAAGATGTATCTGTTTAAATATTTTTGCAACATAATTTAAAAGATAGATGGAGAAATTATTTCTTCACCCTTGATTTTTGTCGTATTCTACATTTTTTGAGAATTTACCAATATTGGTCCCAACTTTTCCCGGTAAGTCATTTTTCTTATATCCTTCCCTCCATGACCACAACTAAAATATATTTTTTTATATACTCGTAATCATTATTTACCGGGTTAAGATATACAGTATTATCAATGGGTCACTTATTAAAATTGCCTCAATGGAGTACAGACGTATAACCCCAACACAGCAGTTCGTAATAATTAGGCATATGCATCGTGAAACTTACTTGTAAATTTCATTATTGTAAATTTTAATGTAACTATAACGGTTTAATTGTTTCGAGTCAACAACATTTCAATAATGCAATTTGCAATTACAAATGAGTAACAGATCCGTCAGAATTAGCATATTAAACTTTTTGCAGATTTTCATATAGTTTACAATATTGTACGTTATTTTAATATAGCCATAATAGTGCGAAAATTAATTGAAAAGTGAACTGGCACATTTAGACTTTTCATTGAAATAGTTATTGATACAAAAACGTGGATATTCGACCGTGAAAATTTCATATAAATCGATAAAATTCGTCTTTTTTCCAAATAATAAAAAAACGAACAAAAAAGTCGTGTCAGTGAGTGAGATGCACGATGGAAATAAAGCTTTTTACGCTCTCTCTCTCTCTCTCTTTCACTTCCTTCCCCCAAATAAAATATTAAAAAAGTAAGCAGCATAGAGAGAAACCGGATAGGTCACTATCGACACCGACGCACACCTTCCGTATCAACACGTTTAAAAACGCAGCCTAAGAGAGTATAAGTATACGTGGCCTTATCTAGGCTCTTCCATTGGTGTGATATCACTTCCCTTTCATCTCGATCGGTCTTTCCATGCTGACTTTTCCATCTCAAAGCCCGCATTAAGAAGCTTGAATAAAAAAAAATGCTTTTCAGTATGTTATAAAAAATATATAAATGTTATTGATTAAATTTTGTTTACAAGTTATTTTAAATAGTTCCATCTATACTTCAATTTGTATTAAACATTTTAGACTTATTGTTATTGCATAATTTATTTAAGAGGGGCGCAATTATATTAAATTATAAATAATTTCGAATAGGAATATATTATGAGACGCAACTTGTTTTTTCCATAATTTTATTATATTTATGTTATATATTAATATTTTATGCAAATAATTTTACTACTAACAATTTTACACTAATGCTCTATCAATATTAGTAATATTCTATACTGGCTGTGCACTAAGAACCATTGTAAAGATGTTAAATGTTCGCAAAGCCTTGTCGCTTTTGGGAATAATTTAGATAATAGTGACTTTAGTAAGGTTACTCATTATATAATATTTGCGTTTTATCGATGTTTAAAAGAACTTCTATAAGCTTTGATATACAAAACACAACTGTTCAAATTAACTTCCAACGCTTTCATGTTATTTTTTTATAGGAACGATATAACACCATAAAACTGACGTTTTAATATGAAAATCAAAATAATAAACTGACTTCGACAGCCGGTTAATTTATTTGAATTTGCATTAAAGTTAAATCATTTTTTTCTCAATGTCTTGTGTGATTAGACTCGAACGTTATGTATTTACGCACAATGATAAAATAATCGTCTAAATTATAGGAGGTCATTATTTTAGGAAAAGTATAAAATAACAACTACGTATTAATTATCAATACCGGACCGTACAGAATCTATTAAAAAATCAACGATTGTAGAAATGAGTCGTTGAAGTTTATGTTCATTTTATGTTTATTCTACTTATTGATTTGTGATATATATATATATATATATATATATATATATATATATATATATATATATATATGTGTGTCCGGGAATAAGCATCGGATAAAAAAAGACGTTATTCGTTGATTGAAAAATAGTTGATTGTCGTTAAAATAAAATTTAAAAGATGACTTTTTTCAGGAAATTCAAAATAATATTCATAATTATTTGTCATCTTTTGTTTTATATACGATACATGCACACATTATTCAGCATCGCTCAATAGAATAACCCGCCAACAGCTGCGAATATTTCATGTAATAAAATCTATTTTACAATTGTAGAAATTGTAAAGCTGTGGACGAACGAACGGATATGATGACGTTATAAGGGTTCCTTGTTTCATTATAAAACCCGGAAAATTAAGGATAAAACAGTATTTTTTACGAATTATAGGTAATGAATTCAAAGAGACTGAAAAAAATCGGCCAAATGTTGGTCTGGCTAGCATTTAGAGGGTTTCCTATTTTGTTTGAAGTGAAATTAGTTTATATATCGTAAATAATAAGGACTTTGTAGCAAAATATATATATTGAATAATAGGTAACATAATTATATGGAGGAAATATTTTCATTACCGTGAATATCTTAAAAAGTGCAACCTTCAGAATCAACGTCACCGTTTTTATAACTTCTGTCTAGGCTTCTAAAACCTTTGTCCTAACTTTTTTGATTTTGAAATTAAGGTGGAAGGGGACGTATTTTTTATATATTTTTTGGTAATATGCTGAATGTATAACTACCTAAAACTATGAAAAAATATTTTTAAATAATGAGCTGCTTCAAATACTTAATTTTAAAATTATTTTATACATAATAAATATTAAATTATAAAATTTCTGTCGAATATTTAATTTTCTTTTATACTTTTATACTTTATTATTTAATCTTCTTTCCAAAATTTCCATGCACATATTTTAGCGTTTTCTCTTGAGACATATGCGGATTAAAATGCTTGTACGTCAAGCACTTTCTGAAAAAAAACGGATATGACCGAAGGATGGACTAACACCTGACTGACTTTATGAGGGTTCCATTTTTCGTTTTGGGGTACGGAACCCTGAAAAAGAGGGAGTATTTCAAAATTAAGCGATGGCACGCTCGTCATCATTGTCCATAATGTTTAAATTAAAAATTTAATGCCATTATGTACATAGGGCACAAAGTTAGCTTATTTTTTGCCTTTTACTCTTCCGATTTTGTAATGCATTTTGAAGAGGCTTTAAAAACTTTCCCGATGATAGCAGCGGGATGTTGTTCAAAGTTTTCGATCGGAAACGACACATCCCCTGCATTACGTCCGAGCTCTGACCTATTTCCGTGTACCTACAAGCCACAGAAATCACATTACTAAACGGTTACCTTGCTCTGAATGTGTCGTCCCTTCGATTTGCCTAATGTGTTCGTTTGTATTTCCTCACCTGATATTGGAGCGCTTCAAGTGCTAAAAACGCGATAGGGGAAGATGAATGTCCATCGTGATGTCGTCGTTTATTTACTATCGGTATCTTCGCCAATGGTTCACATTTTGTTTGCATATTTTTCTTCGGAGATCTAGCCAAACGGTTTCTGAGAAAATTTGCTGTGGTAGACGGATACACGGACTTGTGATCAAAGTTCAAAGTTCTGGTTTTTCTGTTTTTGTGAGGCACGTAATGTTAAAAAATTATTTACAGCTCCATTTATATGAACGGGGCGAAATTTGGATTGTGAAAATAGAGACGAAAGTAAGGGGTGAAGTTTTGTTATGCGCACTTTTAGGTGCATGGACATCCATTCCGTTATTATTAGAGTTTTTTACTTCAGAAAGGACTCACAATTTCATCATATCCGTCCGTCCGTTTTTCCCGTCACAGTATCACAATTCCCATAATTTTACGGCTTACGTGCATGAAATTTTGTAAATAGATTTTTCAGAAAAGGAAATCTAAATATGTTGAAAATATATTTAAAAAAAAAGTGCAAAACCCATTCACACATGTAAAGCAGGTAATTTTTTCCCGCATTTGTTTGTTGAGGTGTCATTGCATAGGTCTTTCAAAATGAAATTAATATTGTATTTACCATTTTCATCTTTAATCTTTTTTATTGTTTGCAAAATGTTAAGTAGAAAAATTAATTTTATATTTAATATTCAAACCGGATAGTTGTTATGTTCTTGTTGAGTAGATATCGAAGAACTGCAATATTATGTAAAATGATCTAAAAAGTTCATGTTAAAAAAGTTTACGTGATCCTATCTTTACATAAAATCAATTTAGCAACCGAACCATAAAACAAACACTCCCGAGTGTTTGTTCAACAAGCAACAAGCGTCGGTATCAATTACTACTATAATTGAAAAATATGAAGTTATATAGCATATCATATAGCGAGTTATCGCGACTCAAAATAGTTTTTTTCATTTGTTTTCTTAAAAATGGAGGAATTTCATGCCCGTTTTGATGTATTTGGTTGCGTTTAATATTTTCGTTATATAGCGAGTTATCGCGACTCAAAATAGTTTTTTTATTTGTTTTCTTAAAAATAGAGGAATTTCATGTCCGTTTTAATGTATTTGGTCGTATTTAATATTTTCGTCGTAAATCTCTAGGTCTATGTATTCTATTTATTTAATATTTACATAAGTTGTCTAATTTTTTATGAAATTAATTCAAACCTGCGATTACAAATATAATGTGGATAACAAGTCGTCAAGCGAAAATATTTGTATGTACGACCTGACTGTCAAAAGTAGTGCTCTCATATAGATAATTAATATCTTGTGATTCTATCCGGTACCATCAACTCTGTTGTTACATTTTAGCAATATCGAAAATATTAATCTTAAATTATTTGTTAACGTCGTTTGAGTACCAAGTGGAAAAAGTAAAGTTTCCACATTTTTCCTTTTTGTGAATGACAACATAAAAAGAACTTAATATGCTTGCATTAAGTTCTTTTTATTTTATCATTCACAAAAAGAAAAATGTAATATTAAAAAAAAAATTAAACGAATCTAAATTTTTATATTTTAAGACCCTTTCAAGTTATCATATATATATATATATTTTTTTTTTTATAGTTTTGTATCTCATAAAAAAGAAACGAAACCCCTTTACTTACGTCTGCGTCTGTCCGTCTATCATAGCCGTTTGGCTTATTAACAGAGCATATTAACCGGCATACATTTCAATAGCTAATATTAAAAAATATTTATATGGAAATTTCAGTTAAAAAAACGTCAATTAAAAAAACGTCTTGAGGCTTCAAAAACTATTTTATTAAAATTTTTCCCATTATAGAAAAATACTATGCTATTAGAACATTATCTAAGTTTTACCGATAAACTATAGAAACTACTTTGACGTTTGTATAATATATACAATGCAATATATATACATATTTTAAAAATGATGAAAAAATTACGTAACCTTAAATGTTTATACGTAACTTTCTTTAAGTACTTTACCACATTTGTGGTAAAGAATTTAAATTCAAATTCAAGTAATTTCAAAATTTATCCACTAGACTAATAAAAGGAAATTGTATTTTTAGAATGAAAACAAAATAAAAAGACACATTAAATGAAAAACATTTGATAAATTGAACTGAATGTAATAAATATTCTTACGTTAAAAGCAACTGGCGAAGAAGTTTAAGTAACACGAGACTATAGAAATGAATTATATTGTAGATAAGTACAACACTGAATATAATAAGTTTTTTTTGGAGCGTTATTCCAAAACATCAAAGTGACAGAGGACGTGATCAGGAAGAATTATAGATTTAGGGGTTTGTGTACAGAACTATCGCTAATTTCTCAGTATTTTTTAAGAAACTTCAATGGATATATCTAAGCCAGTGTTAGTCATCTTAATTCCACTGGGAAAAATACTTCGTCACGCTGATCGTTTCTCGATTGCTCTCAGTTTGCTCATTTTGTCTGAAAGCATAAAGCAAATATTTCATAAGAAAAATATTGAGAAAATATAGAAAGAAGTTTTAAAAAGGCTCTAAAGTAAATCAATATTTTTTTCATAATACGGGTTTCGCTAATACTGAAAAATAAATTTTAATGTAAACAAACATACTTTGTTCTATACGTTTCTTCGCTTTTTAGGGTTCCGTAACGTAACCTTATTTTTGCAACAATATTGTGTAATTTTTTTTTAATAAAAACTTTTTAATTCAAAATCGAAAATATCTAAAATTTTATTTCAAGGGTGCTCATAAGTGAAAATGGGCTCCAGAATATTTTTCGTTTAGGTATGTAGGTATCATGGGAAAATGACTGAATAGGGTACTAATTAATTTTTAATTTTTTTTCTTTTTGAAAAATTATAATGTTGGACTAAAAAAGTTGTAATTTTTGCCACGATACCAGGTTTATCATGACAACCTTTATATTAGAGCACCTAGATTTCCTCATCAATACTGTAAATGTCCTATATTTAAACAATTAATACTAACCAAGATAAGGTTCATCTTTAAGAGTTTGTACATTATGACTTACAAAATGTGTGTATAATTTTTTTAGGGTTCCGTACCTCAAAAGAAAAATATTGAATTTTTAGAAGTCTACGTAAATATTGTAAAATAATTTAATTTATTCTATATTAAATAGTTTAGTTATTTGTACTGTCCCTTATTTAATGATATTAGGTGTTATTAAATATTTACTGCGCTAGGAAATCCAAACTAGAGAACCATCCATGAGCCAGACTCGCACATAGACTTTTGTGGGTTATCACGATCCTCCACGGCTCCAAATTACCAAAATATATCTATTGTTTTAAAGTGTATATTACTTTAAGCAATGCTGGTACAAAACTAACAAATTATATCTGACAAAATGACATCTTTTTGACATAATGATTAGTTTAAATAAAGAAAACGTCGCACATGTTTTTTAAGAGAGTATGTAAAAAATCGGTCTTTTGAAACAAATCGAGCATGAATGTTTAATTCAATAGAATTTTCTAGTTATTACATCGAAACTATGACGAAAATGGGCAGCCCAGAAGAATCTTTTAAAAATTTGAGTGAAAGATTTAAACGTGCAAAAACGCAAGTATTACGAAGAACTAGATATTTTTGTGAAACATCATTATACAGCACAGGTGTGCGTCTATTATTCTGGTTTATTTAATGCTGCGAAAGTCATCAAAGATTTAACTATGAGTAGTCCAAAACGTGCGGCAAAATTCCGGACAGCTTTTAAATAAACACCAATAAAAAGTTTTTACTACAGAAGCTTTATTATAATTTATAGATGCAAATCTAACCAGGAAACAGTATAATAAACTGAGGAGAAAGGATTTGACATGCTTTTTATCCTACAAAACAATTGAATGCCCTAAAAAGATTGTTATCCAGAAACAGTATCTATTATTGTCAATGAAACTTATGCTGAAGTTAAACTGAAAGTCCTTCTAAATCACACAGAAAAATATATTGCAAGATTGGCAGTTGAAGTAATACAAAATCAAGAAGATTTGTGCAACCTTTGTTTGATTTTAATATATATACTCCATATTTGATGAATCCAAGCAGGCTATATATAAACAGTCATTTTCTAAACCTGAAAGTATTTGAATAGAGTATTTAGTTCCATTGCATCTTGAAGCGAACAATAAAACAAACGAGAATTTATTATTATTATGCAAAATACACGATTTTTATCGACTCGATTCTGCAGATCATAACATTTGTGTTTGCTCGAGTGACGAGCGAGCTTTAAAAAAAAAATATATATATATATATATATAATCAGATTGCACAGCTTCAACCAACATCATGTGAATCGGAAGGAGACAATGGTAGGCTTGAAATAAACCATAAACTTCTGTTTACCATGGTAAACCGTAAGTTTTGTAAAACAAATACAGAAACAACCTTGACTAATTATTGATAAGCTAAAACCAGGGTTTGGAAAAATTACTGGCGGAAACACGGCTAGAAGGGTTTTCGGTCACCTAGAAAAAACATTAAGAAGGGCATGAATTTGGAGTTAGGGTAAAGGTTTAAAACCATATTAGAAATGTTGGCAAGGGGATATTTAATAGACACTATCAAATACAAAGAATATACAATGACTACCGCCGAAATGCATATAGGATTGTAGGGTTGTTATTCAATGCCACCAAGCCTACAAAAGATCTTAATACACGGTGCTGATGTTCATGAAGATGATGCCAAGCTTCTTGTTACTCATTTAGCAATTAAGTGTAGAGATTCAAGAAGCTAAAAGCAAGGTGTATAAAAATATCACAAAAATTCCTCAAGAAAAACGAGCATAGAAACAATTACCTGGGACGTACTTAAGTTTTTGGGTTGCTTATAGCATCAGATCCTCTAATAACAAGCATGGAAACTTCCCCCTGGCCAAGAAAACCTTTTAGCAAAGAAGTTCTGAAAATCCTGATCGCTCCTTATACTGAAGAGTGTTCAGATGATAGCTTTCAAGAAAGCAGTAGTTCTGATTCTGAATGAGTTTTATACAGCATATTTTAACACCAATACTAATAGTTTTTTATATGTTAATTCTTTAAAAAGTCATTGATTCAAGGTTCGTGGCGTTGTTTCTTTTTGCCTTATCATCTATAGGCAGCATAAATGATTTTCTCCAACTTTTACTAATTTTCACCCCACTGTGTGATGGGTGAAAAAGAAATATATTTAGTTTAATAACTAATAATATAAGGTTGCCATTTATACGTAACATAAAATGCAATTCAAGAAAACCAATTCGTGCCTTTCTGTTGAAAAACTACCGATGAAAAACTGATGAAATTTTTTAAAATCGGCGTTATATCAAATAAAGATTTAGTAAATTATTTTGTAGAAATTTACAAGTCAGTGTAAAAGTAATTATTAATTTTAAAGGCGATCAAATCAGTTTCAGTTAATGAACTTGGCTGTTACTAACTATTCGTTACATAATATTCCATATTTACAACAAAACCTGATAAAGTTTTAAATATGTATACATATACATTGGTGAAAAAAAAATTTAGGTACTAGGAGATTTCCGTACACACTTGATATATATAAAATGTTAAACATTTTAGAATTTCTATTAAACAAAGTGTTTAAATAATTTAAACAAAGTGTATTAAACAAAGTGTTTAAATATATATAAATACGGTTATTTTTCACTGTGTAAATAGATTGCCTAATATGCCATCTACGTGCGTAAGATAAATAACTTGGCTATATTAATATAAATTGAACGAAATAATTTCAAATAGAAGAAACTTTTTTTATTCGGAGTTGACATAAATAAAGGTTCTGAAAAGGCAAAAATAAGTTCACTCACCTAATTTGACAAAGTCTGCCTGTAAAATTTCATTAAAATAATTTCAAACTGAAAGAACTATCTATTCTCTAGTTATTTCATTTTCATCTGTAGTGTCCTGAAATCGATTCCGTCTTTAAAATTACGGCACTTAATACCGAAGTATTCAAATTAAATTTTCTGGAAGTATATTCAGTGTCAGTTTAAAATAATTACAATCGCTCGATATTAATCGATTTAGCCACGCGTATGCTCCATCCAGTTTAATAACCCTCACATCTTAATATCATTAGTGCGATCTCAGTACAAACAACAGCAGAGCGAGCGAAGCTTTACGTAAATAATCAACCTATTAGCAATAATCCCTCGATCGCGAAAACGCGTGCGGGCGTTTGGTTTCTTCCTGTACACGTGTCAAACGCTATACGCCGCTCATCACTTATCCTGTGTCAATCCGTGCTGCGTCTTACTCTATCATCATCAATATTGATGGTCGCAGATAGCAGCTGAGCCGGCGCCATTCAATCACGAGAATTGAGATAAGACGGAGGGAATGCATCAGAGAAAGCGAAAAAGTCTAGTTTAATTTACTGTAGTGCTGTTTGAGAATATCGCTTTCATGTTAAATTGTCCCTCTGTGTTATTTTTGTTATAAATGTAGGATCATTTAAAAAGTTTAGAAGCTTTTTTGTAGGACTTATATTCAAATTTGTATGTATAACAAATTCGTTTATTTATCAAAGAAGCGGATGTCACCAACAATTATTTAAGTAATTATCGGTTAATTAACTACTTTATAGTAGCTTTAAAATATTTATTGCAAATATTGACCAAGTCTCAAAGGCGTAAAGCAACAAGGTTTTATTAAAATCCGTGTAGTGTTTTATGAACGATGCGCGCACAGGCACTGGCCCGCCTGCATGGATTTTAATAAAAGCTTGTTGCTTTATGCCTTTAAGACTTGTTCAATATTTTAAATCTACTATTAAGTAGTTAATTAACCGATAATTACTTAAATAATTGTCTGTGACATCCACTTCTTTAATAAATAAACGCAAAAATGTGTAGTTTTACAATTCTCCGCCAGGTATTTTTTATTTGCAATATTTTTTAATTTAACGCCTTATTAAAGGAGCAAGTTTGAACATTTAGAAATATGGAAATTAGTAGAATGATTTTCCTAGGGAAAATGGAAAACGTTGTTAATGTCCCAATATGTACTTATTTAGTTATGATAATTAAATGCAATCACAAATGGAACATCGATCAAAAGGACGCTACTCACTGAAACTTGAAAAAAATATTTCTTCATAGTTAATAATAGAAATAATTTCTCACATTCAAATTATATTTTTTTGCGATATAATCTGTAATCTCGTCCTGATTACAATAACTAAGCCGTACTATGTAAAATGGTAATGAAATTGCCTTTGTATTCAGATTTGAATCGCTACGTTTTATGTATTTCAATAATAACGTTGACTAAGACATAATAATTATAAGACATAATCATGAATGTCTTATTCATTATTATGTCTTCATTCTGTACTACATCGACCAAAGAATATGTGTGGGGTAATGGTGTAAATGGTGTCATGACTTCATAGAGTGTTAAGTCATGAATAAATCCTAACACTCCTTCTTAATTAATTCATTATGATATTAATTTTGCTCTCATGTATTAATATCATAAAAAGCTCAAACAAGTTACGAGGATTCATTAAATACGTGCGTCACTCGTCAAAATTAACGTTAAAGTTCAGAATTTCACTAATGTCAGGGTTACGTGCAGATTTCCCTTAAAATTGGTGATCATAAATTGATTAATAGTTGCAATTAATTAATTGATAGATTAATTAATGTGGCTGATGTTACGGGATACTGAGATATCAATGTGCGAAATCATGGAGATCAGATAAGTTCATGTGTTAGATTAAAGTTTACTAAAAGTCAAACTTACGAAACTTGCTCATCAAAACAAAATTGTAATTTGGAATATATCAATAAAATAAAAAAAGAATATTAACAATTTCGAATTACTTGATTGTATTCTTATCGACAAATTAATTAAAAATAAACGTGTAAAGTAGGAAATCAAGTATCTAAATAGCATATAATACTTGTCAACGTAATTTGGTTAATTGTTGAAAATTTTTACTGTCGTTCTCTTTAACTAAATATGTGGCTTCTCTCTAATAAGTTATTTCCCACGGTATATAGTCCTCATTTACAACATTTTCCTTACACATTACATGGTCCTTATCTACAACATTTTCTTTACACAGTTTATAATATCCGCCATGACATTAAGCACCAATCTTAAGATTGAATTTAAGTTATCATTTCATAATCATCAACTACCTTTCATCTAGCTGTGTTTTGCTATCACTTTTAAGTTATAATGTTTATTATGAGACAACACTTTTATATTTTCAATTTACTCCGTCAGAAAGTAAATAAAACATGTACCTCTTACTTTCTGGTATACCTCTGCTTTTCTGGTATACAATCCTCTGTATAAGACATAAAAAATAAGACGGTCTAAAATAATATAAGCATTATTTAAAATGTTTAATTTTCAAATGTATCCAGTGCATGTTATTCATTAAATTATATCGCGAAGCTATGGCAGTGTCTCTTTCCAGTAGCACAAATTATCAATTTTACGCTAAACTATCAAACCTTCTTTTGTCGATGGGACGTAACTTCAATAGTATGGCTCTTGCGTTGCTGCTGAAATACATAAAATCTACACTTGAAAGGGTAAATGATAATAATATTTTTATCCTAACAAGTAGTATATCTAAAAAGGTTGGACACGGGATAGTGGAACAGTAGCCGATTTTTTTTAAATCAATCGTTCCGGATCCATTTCGCACAGCTTGTGCGCGTTGTTTCGCAATCGGTGCAATGTTTGTGGGAAGATTTTTCAAAGATCGTCTTCGTAATGAATTAGGACAAATAGCAATCTATTTTGTAGTTGAAAATCAACTCGTTAATTGATTTTTAACTACAAAATAGATTGCTATTGGTCCTAATTCATTACGAAGACGATTTTTTAAAAATCTGCCCACAAACGGTGCGATGATGCCAATTAAGATGCTAACCTTATCTCGATTTTGCTCATTTCAAATTGTAATGAGGTTTATGGGTTGTTAATCCATGAAATATTTTTCGGCCATGTTTGAAAGTGATCTAAATATCATCATATAAACCTAAATTAGTATTATCTTTTGTACCTTATATTTTAAGCCATTTCCAAAATATTTGAATAATAACAGTCAAATAAAATAAATTCCAAGGCTATTACAGTTAGTTTAATAAAGTAAACTTACTAGACTACTAGCCATAGGTTAAAAGGTCTTTGTGTGCTTATTAAAATATCGATATTTTTGAAACTCCTTAGACAATCCTCTTTTACCAGCATCCAATCGAGACATATATGAGAAGACAAACTAACCGAACAATCTGCCTAGGATGAAATTTAAATTTACATTACGATGCGCTTTACTATATATTCGTGTTTTTAAGAAACGCGCTTAATGATTTTATAAGCTATAATACAAGTACAAGATCGCTGTTTTACAGTATTATGAAGTACTGTATGATTACTATGAAGTATTGTATTATTTTACACACACACACCCTACACACCCACACACACACACACACACATATATATATAGAAAATTCGGCAGATATTTTTCCAAGAAACGGACACGAAATTGTTATAAGAAAATAAAGAGACGAATATTCCAGTGTTATCTAGAGCGAACATGATCAAATGTCTAGTACATCTTTGTTATAAATTATGTATGTAGTGCCGTATCTAGTGTATCTTAGAGATATTTTCTCAGATACGTTTTGGTACTTTATGTTTTAAAATATATATTCATACTGAATGTCTGTTATCCCAATTTGTCTCCGTATCGCAAAATCTTTCGCTCATATATATGTGACTATATGTGTTTGTTACCGCATGGAGACTAAACTGTTATACAAGTCGCTATTGATAGAAGTGAAACATTGTGTGTTCATTTATGTGTTTGTTTTCCTGTCAAATTTAGACGGCACAACAAATTACAGTGAAATTTTAATAACTGTGAAATAATAAAGTTTTATGTAGATTAAATTCATTCCGCGTTAAAAGTAGGTCACAAATAATTACGCGATTATTCACAGAAGCTGAATAATTAACGTAAATCCAGATAAAACGTTATTCTCGAACACGAACGATTGGCAGCGTTGCCAAAATAATAGAAGGAGTTAGCAATGCTATATACTTATTGTCAATACGTGACGCACAAGCGTTTTAAATATTAATAGTATCACAGTCGTTGCAATGTCGAAGCCAAGGAATGATTTTTGAAATTATTTTTTATTTTAATTTAATTTTTAAAAGTAACGAGTTAAAACTGTTCATGAAACATGCCAAGTACATGAATTGTTTTAGTCTGAACTACCATCTGAACAAAATTATGTGCGATAATTGGTCAATGAATTTGGCATGATAAATGAAACACATTCCGCTACTTTTAGAAATAAAAAAACATATTATTCGCGTGCCGCGCTACACTGCACCATGGAAAATGCTTAACGTCAGGTCTGACAAGTTATGTTCAAAATAATACTTACCTCGTGAAAACATGACAAAAACATGAAATGTATTCCTATTTTCTTGCACAAAAAAACTGTTTTATAATTTTTTTTAATATCACGCGGAAGAAGCGTTACAAATAAGGGCGAAATTTACAAAAGGGGTAAAAGTTAATGTATTATAAAGCAACAAACTAAAATAGTATTTTCTCAATAAATTAAACGATTTTAATCGTGCTAACATACGGAGTTAGGACAAAGGTTTCCACTTATATGCTTTTGTTTCTTTAAAGCATTATTTTTAGGCAAACAAATTTTTATTAAAAAAGTTGGCGGCCTACATTTGCAAAAGCTAACTAGAAGCTTTAAAAAGTTCGCCTTAATAAAAGTTCATAGTTTCTCCACGCTCTCCTAAGAATGTTTTTTAACTTCTCAATTCTTTCGGTCAATGGATCCATTGTTACCTCAACATAGTTGAGTTTACAAGAAACTCACAGTCACTCGCTTATATGTAAGATTGCCTTCGCTGCTCTCATTTTCTCTTTTCCACTGGTTACTTTTTAGATATTTTCCCATTTGTTTGTGAAAATTTCAAGGCAAATTTTATTGTTATAATGACACGATCAAGTAACGCGCTTTTTTGAGCTATACAAGTATTTTATTGATGGAGGTAAAATATTTCTCTGCTAGTAAATTTTATACTAGTGATGTGTTTCATAAAACTGACCCTCTTTAACATTATCCTCTTATATGGTTTTAAAAGATGTTTCTTACATAGTTTCGTATTGTATTTATGTTCTAAGCAATATGGCTTAGTAATAAATCATATGGAATCCTAATTAAAAGGCGTGAGTTTGAATTACACCTTAACTAGGAAAACATTATGTATTTTGTGCTATAATTTATAATTATAATTTAACCTATTTATATTTAACCACCTAACAAAGATTTTCTAAATCCTTAATGATTGCTCTATTTAATTCAATTTTTTTTGTTTCCTATAAATCTAACTAAACGTACCTAATGACTCATGAAGCAATGTGTGTGGGGTTTAACTTTGCGCAGTGGAGGGTTAACAAAGAAATCAAGAAATTTGACTTACCTACAGATTATAAATCCTACTAGATTATAAATCCAGCCGTAGGTCAGGGTCCATATGAAACTATAGATCTATAAATTATGGTTTATTTGTTGGGCGTCTTTAGAGACTGTTACTGGGTTAATAATATAGAAAGGAGTGAACTATAGGAAAAATGGAATACCAAATCCTGAACAAAATATTATTGAGACCGTAGACTTAAGTATTCGTTTATTTCGCCATTAAGAGTAAATAATGCACTCATAGCTTTATTTAGATTAGAAGAAAAAGCGATCAGGATCGAGTCTAGATATTTGTACTGTAAGGTTTCCGTGCAAGTATAAATTAATCAAACTTATGTGATGTTTATATTCTTCGTTTAGTGTAGACAGTAATATATTTGTCCCAATTCTTTTAAATTGCTCCAAAAGATAGGGGCGACGATAAATAAATATTAGAATTTTAGGTTTTTCATTTTGTCAGCTATCAGTAGATACCTTACATTATGGAATTAAAAATGGGAAAAAACTCGTAAGTCAATTAATCCGTAAGTTACTGTCAAAATTGCGAATGAAATTTGGTTTATAAAAATGGGATGTGATAGATATGTGGATACATGGAAAGGTAGCATGAGTGTTCTCTTTTTTCACTGTTATCACCATATAAAATTAAAAAAACATTACGGCAATGTGTCATTTGATAGGAATGATTACTTACTGGTATTATGAATTTACCTCTTGTAATAGAATTTAAGTGGCACTGAAAAAAATTAAACCTCAGAAATTTAAACTTATGGTTATCCACTAAATGTTGTTGGGTAGGTTAAAATGAAAGAAGTGCAAAATAGCTTTTCCTCGTTTTGGTCCCAGCCTAGGGTTTTGTATTTCTATGAACGTAAAGATCTAATTGAAAGTTGTTACTGAAGCTTTTTGTAACCATTAATGTTACTTACACATATTAAGACATTAAAACAGATATAATAATTTCGTGTCCTAAATTTGGCGATTATTCATATATGAGATAATTGAGAGATATAAACAAAATCGTTTTATTCTGGAGTAAAATTGGATATTACGATCAATTGATATATGTGTATATATATATATATATATATATATATATATATACACACACATATATGGTGCAAATAGAAGAAGGCTTGACAACAATGGCTTTAAGACATATTTACGAAAATATATATTTCCCACTTCCAAACTTCAGCCATATCAAATTTCATTACAACTATATGTTTTATATCATATAAAGTTCCATTTTCCATAATGACGACGCGTAATACAACCCCGAGACTATAGAGGCGCGATCGATATCACTGAGGGAAATTGTGACAATAATTGATGGAAAATTTTGTCTTTGTCACAATTTATATTTGATCCCTCCAGAAGCGTATTCAAATATTGAAAGTGAGTATGTTTGAATGTCTGCTAGGGTTGCAGCAATGTGACCGGGACTCAATTTTTAAATGCTTTAACCCTTTAAGAGCGAGACCTGTTAAACTGGTGTGATTTATTATTCATTTTAATTGTATTTTATTTTACAAAATCAACGGCCTATCAACTTCTATTTGAACGATTATAGATAGACCTATTTGTATTTCAGATTTTACTGAAAATGTATTTCAGATTTTACTAAAATTTTTCTGATACGAATTCTATTTATGTAATCCTTGTATAAATATATTTCATAGTTTATTTATTACATTGATTTATCCAGTATTCGAACGAATTTGTAATAATATTTTTCAGATTTGTGGAAAACCCGTAAATGGTTAGCGTAAATAATTGGTTTTACATGTACTAATATGCAAAATGTGTTATTAAAGAATAAATTATTGAAACGTCAATGTCGAAAATATGTATAATTAGGCTTATATAGAATTATGAATATATATGTGGGATTACTAATATCTAATAGATAATTTTGAAATAGTTTTGTCTATAAAAATTAGAATAAATTTTTGAAATAATAAATAACTGCCATACCCTATATTCATTCATCGAATACAGTTGTTCGTCTAATTCAATAACGCGTTTAGCAATTTTTATTAACGTTCTGTTGCTTCTAATAAAGATACTTTTTTGAAATTACATATAAAATTATGAAAGTCTGCTCAACTAAAATAATATTTAATATATAATAAATAAAATCACATTTGTCTATATGTATACAGTTACATGCTTAGTTTTACAGATAGGTTCCATTGTAGTCGTTAAAAGTGAATGATCAAATCCTGCAAAGTAGTTAGGTAATTTTAACGAAAAATCATAATAATGCAATGAAGTGGAATTAGTAGTATAATTACTTATATTCATTCTTTCTGTCTCTTTTGTTTTAATTTGGTCAGAGCCAAAGTTTACGTCAGTGATAAAAAACTTATGTTTCAAAATTTAAAAAAAATATTTATTTATAATGTTTATTATAAAAATACTCACAAATAGACTAAAGTGAGGTTACCTCAGAATAGCGTTATTACCAAATGTCATATTTTACGAGAGTACCTAAATAGGATGTAGTTACTAAACTGGATGTAGATGGATTTATCATCAGCCCAGTGAGACGATGTCACTAGAAAGAAGAGTTACTGTCTTTATGAGACGAACTTACTATAGTTTAAAGATATCTCTGTAAACATTTAAAGTAACGCTGTATCTTAACGGTTGCATAAGGGCTAGCCACCATTTACATAATATTCTAAGAAACGTGACTTTCATAAAATAAAAAGTGCAAACAGTGCAAATGTGAATGAATGCAAAAAAAATAAATGAAATGTAATCTTTCAAGGAAATCTGCTTTTTCCACGAGGGAAAAATAGGCATACAATAATTTCTGACCACTTTTATTACATCATTTGAAAAAAACATTAAATATTTGAAATGCAATTGCGTTTGTTTCCTGTACCTTAGTGATATAAACAGATTGAAGTTTGATGTGCCAGTTTAGTTTCATACAGACTAGAAGACTATTTTCTGGGTTACATGGTTTCTCACTGAGACGTAAGATTAGAAACTTGAATCTATTCTCATATACTTAATTGGGCTCTTTAAAATAAGTCCCTTATTAAAAAAATAGCCGCCTTCGAGATTAATGTATCAGTATGGTAAACCCGATAGTAGTTTTTTTGCAAAGATAATCCTAATATTATTTTTATCCATTTGTTTGAGGCCTATATACTTAGTACCTCGCTTATCTAGCTTAAACACTTATAGCGTTTATCTCAAAAAATAAAAAAAATTAAAAAATCAATAAGTCCGAAAGAGTAAATTTGAAGGTATGCCTGGAAATATCGAAGCGAATTAAGCTGTACTTCGGAACGTTTAAATACATCTTTATAGACTTTAACTAATTTTTAGATGGACTCGTTGCTTGCTTTCTTCCCCTGGTTCTGGAGTTGAACTTTCTGAATGAACGTGTATACAGCAGTATGTTACTAGTTCCAATTGTGCAAAGTACAAGTTTTATCATTTTTTTTGTGTCAAAATCAGTTTGCTATCTTTATTGGAGAATTTCAGTTGGTTTTAATTACACATAATTCACTTGGTCGAAAATCTCTGAGAAATTTTTAAAAAATGCGACGGGTGTACCTATCGGGCGTGCGTTAACTAGAGTGTCAGCTATATGTACATAGTTATAACATGGTTAGTGCTTCGCGATAAAATACATGTCATTCGCAATAAATACATGACCATGAAAACGAACGGAAAAACACATTTTCTGTCTAATTTCCACCACATAATTTATTCTTTATAATACCTACTACATCACTATTATGGAGTTCACTACGCACAATAACTTGATTGTCTATATATCTATAATTTGTTATTCTAAGTTGATCGAAAAAATATTTCATTGAAGTACATACTAAATATTGTTATCGTTAACGAGGAGAAAGCTTTGGACATCGATATCTTGCGAACGAGGCGTTGTATGAAAAATATTACTAAATATTTTCCATTTCCTTTTTTAGCATCTCTTTAACACACATGATGGCACACTTGAGATAAAAAAACTCATCTTCCAGTTTGTTACATTGGTAATTATATTTCACAAAATGTGAGAAATATTTCTTTCCTACGTATTTACGAAATTCAACTAACCATTTTTAACAAAAATGTATAATAATCTGTTTTTAACTGAACAGAATGACGCTGAGACATACGGACTGACGATTGGAAAGATGGATACGAGGCAATTTTGTCTTTTCCCATTGGGGTACGGAACCTAAAAATTAAGTTTCAAATAATAATCGAATCTCAACATAAACTAATTAAAGTTTTCTTTCCAAAGCAGTGATGTCAGTAAAATGTTGATGTGTGTTGGACCAGAAATATTCATTACGAGCAGAGACTCCAATATCTCAAAGAGACATTATCTTCAAAAAAATTTGTATTTGGGTTTGTTTATTACAATAAAATATTTTCATTTTGTACTTAATTCAGGTAAAGAAATAATCAATAATAGTTCTTTCTTTCATTTTATTAATATAAATGATAAAAAGAAATGGCTATAAACTTTGGAATTTTTATTTTGATCATCTTTAGTTTCTCGCTTTCAAAGTCTTTGCAATAATGGAATGTAATGAATGATCTCTTAAGGACGTATTTACGTAATACCATATCTCGAAAACACATATATACTCGTCGTAAACGCAGTAATACACTCGTAGCGATGCTGCTTTTAGGTGAGAAACAACTTTAAAGTCCATGCGCAGTATCTTAAAGGCTCACATTATATTCGGACTAAAATGCTAATATGATAAAACATATGTTTTATATGTTTTGGTAACCAGTTTTATTTATATTGGGACATTAACGTTATATCGACACGACAATAATAGATATTAATATTTTTCCCGTTTTCATTCAGATTTTATCCATTCACCAGGCCAGAGAGATGACATAGGCTACTTTTAATTTGGGAAATCATCTCCTATTTAACATTATAGTATAAAATATTATTTTAAATGCAATAGTTGTGTTTCTCCTTCTATCATATCATAACAGAGTAACAAATCGACATGATTTTTTGCTCAGAATTAGGTGGTGAGCTGAAAAATGATGTAGGCTACTTTTTATTCCGGGAAATTTCATTCCTTCGGGAAAATTCTTATTTGAAGCAACAAAGTATACAATGGGAATAACAAAGCAACGTCGCAACGGAGTCACCGGTAGACGTGATTTTTGAACGGTATATGCGCTTTATATATTATTGTAATCCATAATTTAGAGAGAAATATTTTTGTTTTTATTGTCCTTTTTATTCCAAAGTCAATAAATAAAAGCTTAAAATTTAATTTCCTTAATTAAAATGCCTTAACTTTTTTCTCCCTCTTAAGTTTTCAACTATAACTATATAAGCGAAGCCGCTAGTTATACCTAATGATTTATGAAACAGTACCAAGTTTAATTAAAAGTTAGTATTTATAAATAAAATAGGTTCTTCTTTTTGACGCTTTGTATACTAACTTTGAATGAATTAGAGTTATTAGTATGAATTCTATACAAAAAATCAGGACTCGTGTTTGCATAGAATCGTTTATTGTTTCCATAGATTCAAAATTCAAATCGAACTAAGAAACAATGGACGAAATAACTCCAATATTTCTTAAGAGTTTAAATACTAAAATAATTTACTAGAACGATAAGCGAAATACATTAAATAGACGAGTAAATGGAAATATGAAAAATCAATAGATATCGAAGCTTATAATAATAAGACTGAGAGATAATTAATTTGATTAACAATATAACGGTAGAATAACTACAGCGGAGAAACTTTAATTTTTATGTATTTTATGTAATGCGTGTAATTATATTATATTTACACGCATTTACATAAAATACATAAAAAAGGTAATAAAGAATATATGACTTATAAATTTGCCAATTCTGTATTTTTCTGACTGCTCTGAAATAATTTTTGGAATATTCAATTTGATGGGACATCTAAATGAATAGAAATAATTAGTTAACAATTAAGTCCACTAATGTAATGTAATAATCGTATGTGTGTGGGTGCCATATACATATATATATATATATATATATATATATATATATATATACACATATATATGTGTATATATATATATATATATATATATATATATATATATATATATATGACTAATTACTTATATACAAATGTAATAGTAAAATAGGAAAAAAAAATTGTGATATAGTATTAAGAGAGAATATCGTTAATCTTTTAATGCGAAACGTGTTGAAAAAAAAATACTAATCATTGTTAAAAAATTAATTTCAAAAATCAGTATAATAGCGAATATTTGTTGATATTTTTTGTACTAAAGGTTATTTTATCACTTCCAACTATATTTGTTGATATTTTTTGTACTAAAGTATATTTTATCAATTCCAACTGTTTCCGCTTCATTTCGCAAGTGGAAAGTACTAATATGTCACACGTAATGATGTTATGCGATATTAATATTCCAGTAGGTGCTTAGGCATGAACTGTACGATGTTCGCTCTTTTTATATTGTTTTGATGTTTTAAGATTCACTAACTAATATAATTTTAAACTTATACATTTGCTACCTTTTTTCAATATTTTTTAAAGATGTATTGATTAGGGATATTCACTACTATCTGATTAATCTGCTAACGAAAAACTGCTTCCACTACTCTGATAAATACGACTAGTCTGAATGCCGGAATCACTTCCACACGATTTACATGTCGCTTGTTTCTTTAAATAATTATTAAATACATAGTCAAAAAATATACTGCAGTCTAATAGAGAAACTAAAAATTAAATAAAAAAAAATAAAAGTATGATGATTTGATTTTTGTTATTAATTTTTATTTATTACTGGATTAGACATTTATTTTTCTTTCGTTTCCAAAAAAATATAATAGTTAAACCATAGCTATTAAAGAGGAATATTAATAGTAGAAATATGATAGTATCAAATTATAGTTTAAATTGTATACGATGAACAATTAGATGATTTCAATTTAATAGTATTTTTAGTTGAGCACGAAAATATTCATTCAATTTTCAAAACCGACTAGACATTGAAAAGACGGTGTATCTCTGAGTCGATGCATTTATCTTTTATAGAAAATATTTTGAAAATTTTAAAAATTGTTACAAAATTTCACAATTTTACTTCAGATGTGCTACTAATATTAAGTCTACTTTTTTACTATTTTATATTTTTCTATTGTAAGCCTATTTGCGAAGAGGTAAACAATCCCTCGCCTCTCTTATTTTCTCCTTTCTTATTACAGTGTCGTTCCCGCTCTAATTATGTTTAACGATAAAAGTAACAGTTAAATGCAGTATTACCTTTAGCAAATTCTCCTTCTCATATTAATTTTATCTGACGCTACTGAAAATGTTATACCTCTAAAAAAAAAGCCGTCTGGAGTAAAGCTTAGCAAAACTCATAAGAGTTGGTAATTCGTGAATTTACTTTAATGAAAGTACGACACAGTTGCAATTTAATGCTAAATCAATCAACCTTTCATTATGTCACATACATAGTTGGAAAATTTCGCATCTAGAGTAGCAGACTTATTTGAGTACAGGGGAAGAATAACCTGTAGAATCTAAGCTATAAAAATAGGTAACCATAAGCATTCAATTTCCATCACATTTTTCTGCTGCATACACGTGAGCTGCCAACAGCTTTCTAGTATTCAGGACAAAATATTTTTATGGTAGATCTCCGAAACTGTTCTATTTATTTTAACCGGAATAATTTTAATATTAATGGATTAATGCCAATAGCCTCCAATTGATTCGATTCCAATTCTGAGTCCTGAGTAGTATCAAATAAAAAAGTTTATAGTCGATCAGATACTCCTTTTAGATTTTATAAGACTTTGAAAGCACTCAAAAGCACGCATTTGTGTACGTACATAATGTACATATGTACTTACGAACATACATGCATACCACAGACTTTGATGTTATTCGAGTTTACCCACTAACATTTCTCTTGAAATCGACATTCATCCCTTACTTTCATCGTTCTGCCACTCCCAGTTTTTAAAGTTGTAAGTAGATTATATCAACATAGTAGGTAGATTTGTATAATCGTTTAGGAATTATGTAGTCAAAAATCTACTGTGCTATATGATTATGATACTTTGTTTGGAAATTAATTAAGGAAATTTTTTGAAAAAGATTTTTGAAAGTGGTGCGTTTTAATATAAAGTTATTAATAAAACAAATAAAACATTACCTTTCCTAAAATAAATATTAAAGGTTACCTTTCCTTAAATAAATATTGTATATTAGAGATGGGCAGAAAAATTAGGTGAACAAATTTATTAATTCACCAACATTTCTTTTCTGAATAGATTAAAAAATCAAAATTATATCATTCTTTAGTTCACTTAACCAAAAATCATAAATTAAAATTCTGTCTCAATATGCCCCATATCTAATAAACGAACTTGACATTTTTTTCATTTAAATATCTGTATATATATGGGAATTAGATCAGTCGTAAAAGACATTCGTGAAGTGCAAAACAAACAATATTTGCAATACATTTCTAACATGCGATGTTAACTTCACAGACCTATTCCCGTGCGAGAACAAGATGGCATATAACTATTTTTGTCAAGAGCGAGTTGGATTCTAAATGTACATTTTGACCTTTGAGCTCTCTTTTATTTTGATTGAAACAGTACAGATTAGGTTTTTGTTTTATTTTAGTAGGTTTAATGATTTTTTTAGAAATAATATTATAGTGTCGTCTCTCGGACAAAACAAAATATGGAACCGTAATATGACTTAAAATGGTGGAAATGACAAAATATAATTATTAATCCGAGGTTTTACCTCAGGTGGTTCCATGGATAATCTGGAATAACCACTAGCCAGGATAATTTAATTTGATACTTATCTCAGAGGGAACCCATTCACCGTGATCACAATCCTTTTCACTGGTGGCAATTAAAAAAAGATAAATATCCTCAACTCTATAAAATAGTTGAGAAAAGTATGTCATGGTCATTTTCGTTGCTTGCGAACGGGTCTTCTCGAAGGCAGGCCGAGCACTCACTGAGAGGCGATCTTGATTAACATCTTCTAAACTTTCACAGATTTTATTTCTTGGGGCTAATTTTTATTTTTTTAAGTATTTTATTAATTAATAAGTGTATTTATTTTTCGTTATGTTTGTGTAGATTATTAAATTGATTGACTTGTTATAGATAAAAACACTATTCCCAATCAGTCCACCCAGGTTGTCTCGGGGCTCCTCCTGGGACCCGTAACGACCCACCTCATACAAAAGAGGGGACCTTCGAAAGTCCCCTAATAGTGTCCCGTATCTACAATAACAGCGCTTCTACCCAACAGGGTTTATAATAGTCGTCACAGTGTCGACTTTGGTTTTTGTAAACCATAAATTTCTTAAATATACTAGTCCCTTAAGAGCTAAGACTGCCAGTCTTAAGTCAATGAGAGGAAAATTCATTTCATTTGAGGCACAATGAATGAACCAAAAAAACTAGTTCTCGTCTTTCCAAGATCTACATTGAACTAGGCCACACAAGTGACCTAAAAACCCATCTCGAATTCGGCGAATTCTAGCATACATATATACAATGTGTGCAAATATTCGCCGAATTCTTTTGCCATTTTAACTTCTCTTCCATAAACATTCTCTTCCGTAGCCCGGTTGACTATAGATTATACATTACATTACAGAAAACTTAATATTAATTTTATGATTATACAAGGGAAATGTACTAAAATTAAAAAAAAGAAATAGTACGTATGCTTGCAGCGGATGTTATATTAAACTTTCTGTGACTTATTTATTCGTACTAGCATCATCTACTAGTATAAGTACACAGCGCAAATAATTTTGCGAACATTTTATATATTCTTTAAAAACAAATGCGTTTTCTTGAACCCGATGGTTAACACTGAAGACATTTGAAATGGCACGGAAAGGGCAATGTTCTTAATTTTACGAAAACTTGCATAGGAAAAAAGTTTTCTTAATTTTTTTAGCCATGGAATGTAAACTAACGGAGTTTTTTTTTATTTCAATCTAAAAAAGAAGAAAAGAGAGGTTAATTTCGAGAATCGAACTCAGTACTTCTGAGTTCAGAATTCAGTACTGTATCACCATTTTAAGGATAACGACCCTTAAAAACCATTAAATGTATGGTATACTTAATAGGTACTTTTTTAAAACTCTTCAAAAACGGTAATTTCTAATTTATCTATACAATGGATGTGGTATACAAATTTGAAGTATCTTAACTACATGTGTTCTAATAACATGATTAAATACGAAGAATACGTAATTACGAAGGATACCTGTAACGAAGGAATGGAAACCACAAAACTTGAGTTTAAATCACAAATGAATGTTGTAATTTATTTATATAATAAAACATTAGTACGCAACAATAAATAGGTTTGGAACTTCGTATTCAAAGCAACATTTATTTTTTAATATTTTGGCGATCCTTTTATTTTCTTATCTTCTTTATGTTAGGATAAACAGATTAGGAATTAAAGATTAAAATTAATCTAGACATTTTTCATTAAATAACTTTTAGAATATATAATTTTCCACTATTTATCCATTTTCCACTATTATATAGAAGTTTAATAGAATAACTGTCGTTGAAATACTTTTAAATATTTAGTGAAATATACACGTCTACTGGTTGCCAATCTACCGGAACTAGGTCAGTGACATCGCCAGTTTTCTTTAACGAATGGTTATTCATTACCATGGTAACATTATTCAGTGGTAACTTATATGGGGATATAATACCAAAGTACGGAAATCTAATAAATCTACTAAATTAGTAGATTTTATATAGGGTATTTAAGTCCATTACTGTATCTTCTTCTTATCAGCACTACAACCTGGTGCAGGCCAAGGCTTTCCCAAACTGCTCCCTCCAGGCAGTACGACTTGATGCAAGGTTTCTCCACCTGTTGACTCCCAAAGTTTTTAAGTCCATCCCTAGACTGTCCAATCACCTTGTAAGTGGTCTGACAGTCTAGATGGACTTAACAATCTATCCTATTCTCCTTGTGCCTTCAATCTTTGCGAACGTCAGTTTTTTAACTGGGTCTAGATCATCCCGTCGAAAAACGTGTTCCGACCATATGGTTCTGTAGGACTTGATTACTCTCAAAAGCTTGCTTGCCCATATTTAGTATAAATTGCATTGTCATATAAGCTTCTTCAGATATTTTTTTTTCACCGATCTAAAAATTTATCGAAGGATATTTCTTTCAAAGATGAGTAGCCTATTTTCTTCTGCTTTATTGATTGCCCAGGTTTTGCTGCAATACAAAATTATAGGTCTGATGAGAGTTTTAAATATATTTATTTTTGTATTAACAGAGTTGTGTTTTGATTTGAGTTTTCTTTTTAAACCATAGTAACATCTGTCTGCCAACGAAAGTCAGTTCCCAATTTCAACTTTTATCTCATTTTTACTGGTTATGAGTGTACCCAGATACTTAAACTGAGTGACTCCTGCAAAGGTAAAATTTCCAATTTGGGGTGACTGTACATCATGCGCTCTAGAGCTTACCAACAAAAGTTTTTTCTTCGTTTACTGTTAAGCCAGTATCTCTAGCAGCAGTTTCAAGGGCAATAAACGTCTTCATAATATATTTTTCGGCTCGCCCAACTATATCAGTGTCATCAGCGTATGCCAGCAGTTGTTGTAGATCTTTGCAGAATGATATTTTTGGTGTTAATCCCGAGTCCCTTATAATTTTTTCAAGGGCTATGTTAAATAAGACCATTACTGTATACAAATTGAATATATTTAAAAAGTCGTGCTTTAGTACTATATGTCCTCAAGTTGAAAGTATGGCTTCTTAAGAGTTCGCTCTTGTGTAAACATTTGCGAGTTTGTAAGCGTATAATTTGATTTTTGCTTGTGATCTCATCCGTAAAGTATAGACTTACGTAGAATAATATAAATTGATAAAAGTGAAACGCGAGGATTCAACTTTACCTCTTTATATAAAGTGTAAATTTTGTAAAATAGTCAGATAAAATATTGTATTGTCAAGTAGGAGTGTACGAATAAAAAAAATAAACTTATTCAGTGCATCCTATTCTCTGAAAAATGTGCAATTCATTATTTCGAAAGAGACGAATCGAAATTTATCGCTGGCGTCCAGTGTACCTGCATCTAAGAAGTGGATGTTGGAAACATCAAAGAGATACGAAGAGACGCCGCTACTTATAAGGTAACTCCTCGTAGGGTTTTGATATTAGGCAGTAGTATTATATACAAAGACATGGTATTTATTTAACGTTTTTCTTAATTTTTTTAGTGGAGTGGTATATAAAAATATCTTAACGAACTTAAGTTTAATATAAACATTATTGAATCTAGCAAAGAATTCGTAACGTGGAGCCTATTTGATTATTAGTTTTCTCTTTACATTCAAAAGAGTGGGTATCCAGTCATTTTGTCACTATTAATAAAAAAAAATGTTTTTCACGTGTATAAGAGCTTTAACTCTTATTCATGTGAAAAACAGATGCACAAACGGAGAGACATGATTTATTAGGGTATTCACCTAATTCTAGATACTCTTAATATAATTCGTTTCCATTCTTCAATCCAAATCATTCAGAATATAAGCATGAAAAATCAGTTTGTGATCAGAAGAATTTGCATGAACTTATTTTTTAGCGAATAATTTATTGTACTCAGTATTTTATCTTATTATAAATTAAATCACAAGCTAGGTATGTGCGGTAAAATAAACGTACTCAACGGTCCGCGTCACTGCCAGTATCACATCACTTTAATTAAGTGATGTGATACTGGCAGTGACCATGTATAACTTGCGTGTAATTTTATTAAGGGGCTCCCCTAAGGACACTGCAAACATTCACCCTAATTTACAGGCTAATCTTCATGTCTGCCTGCGCCGCTAGCTCCATTACTTCCATTAGTTCATATTAAGTTCAAAGGCCATATTTATTATGAACGCTATTTTTAAATTCCTTTAACATGGTTCTGTGCATTACCTGTAACGAGGTCGTTGAACCAAAGGACGGTGGTGGTTATCATAAGGAGTCCAGATACTAGTGGTTAAACATCAGTTAGGAACTATTGTAAGTTAAAACATTTGCGTTCACCAAGTGATTCTGATAAACTGTCTATGAATATATCTAATATAATCAGTCTCAAATAAATTACAACACATACTTCTGACACATTATCAGTCTGGCATGATCTCATAAAAATCCTATCTTCTTAATACATATACGGTTTTGTCTATTGGACATGAACGAAAGCTAGGTCATTTATTTTTGATTGAGTCTGTATTTGGATATTTTGTCTTTTATTTGAGCTGAAATATATTGAATAAGTTGTAATGTTAACCCTGTGGTCTGAATGGTTTGCACGGAACCCTGTAATTATAACTGCATTGTCTATCGATCCGTCTGTAAGATGCTTCTAGCTTCTTAAATGGAATAAGTGATAGATTTAAATTTTACTCACATTGTGCAATTCTTTGACCAAATGGTCAAAAGCTATGTAAGTTATATTTTAAACGACGCCCTTACATGAAACGAAAGGGGCCACATACGTTTATTTCATGCACGGTTAAAAAATGTTTTTTCTGCTGGCCAAAATGAAGTCTTTGGTTTCAGTACAAATTTTAGTCAACGATATGGAAGACTATCAAAATTTCCGTTTTAGACACTAGATATAACTTAATGATTATATATAATATATTGAATCACCTAAATTTTAAATATATGTATATATATATATATATATATATATATATACATATATATATATATATATATATATATATATATATATATATATATGTATATGTATATATATATATATATATATATATATATATATATATATATATATATATATATATGTGCTCTTAAGTTTCCCAACGCTACGCAAAACACTTATTTTTGTGCAATTTTATCGTTTTTATTTTGATTTTTTTGAATTATTCTCATTTGTTAATATAATTTTAATAATATAATTAATAACCTTTACTAAAACTGATCACCATATTAAGCAAAATAAAGTGAGTGGGACGTCTTTTTCTCTTTGTAGTATTAATTTTTCCCTTTTATTATCATGTATCCCATATACAACTTATTGTCACTATGTAGGGGAGCCCAAGCGGAGATTATGCGCGTTACTCGAGCGCGTCAGAAAATCATATGGGGAGAAACCTTGTACCCTGCTATGTATCCCTACCATATATGAACCCTTAATATAGGAGCGTGCGTTGAGGGCAGCCCGTCAGATTAGTAAAAAAAATCGATCCTCAGAAAAACTCGAGCGTGTCAGATTAAGACAAGGTATGTTAAGTACATGCAAAACAGTGTATATTTCAATAATCTGACGATTTGAGCGTGGCATAAGGAAATGGGCGTCATAAAGACGTAAAAAAAACGTCACCTCGAACTACTCGAGCGTGATTGAATTTTTTTTTATTTTGAAGGAAATCCTTTAAGGATTACGGGAAATATATAATCTGACGATTTTCATGGGGAGATGTAGCTAAAACCATAAATAAAGTGTGGAGCGTACAGCTGCTAAGAACTGTGTTTCCCACTCCGCGTCTCTCGTTTCTTCTCATTCTTTCGCTATCTCTCACTCTCTCGCACCATCCCCACACTATCGTCTGCCGCCATGACGCCATCTCAGCTGATCACAATGACGTGTTTGTTATTGTAGATGTACGACGTTTTGATTTGTTTGTTGTGTCTAAAAAGAAATTTGTGAATTAAATGTAATAAGTTTTATATGCATTACAATAATGAGTAATGTAAGTTTGAAATGTATATTTTGTGGAAATGAAACATGTGAAAAAATTAAAAAGTTTACTCCGGAAACTTTAAAAAAATGTCAAACTATTTTAGAGTATCGTAAAGTGAAACCAAGAATTATTTCCTACCATGGAATCTTTTATCTGCCATTTGTACAGATTTAAAAAACTAGCTGATGTCAACCGTGCTAGGATAGAAATAGTCAATAAAACATATAAAGTATCAGACACGTCTCAGCCTTTCTCATTAAATGTGCATAACTACGACGCTTGTAACTTGCCACCTTGCCAATCAGAGCTACGGCAACATTTATTGAGAACTAAATACATCGCATGCTTGTGGAGAAATGCGCACTATCGTATCGTTACTGAGAAGTCACCAACAAACTACGGATGGAAAAATGTAGATGGAAAATTAGAGCCCACTTGGTTCGTTGGTAACCAACTTCCAGAAGCATACGAAGATATCATCATAACACCTGACATTTTAGGAGATACTGTAGATTCAGGTACGCTTTCTTTTTAATACTATAATATAAAATTAATAAAAAAATTTAAAGTTCATAATCATTGCAACTTACAGAAACACGAGACGACGAAGAAATTGACGAAGTGGAAACCAACTTCGAAGATGAATCCAGTGAGGATGAATATTGAGAATATTATTTTTATATTGTTTTATGTACTTTTATACTAATAAATGATGTAATCGTACTTATATATATGTATATAGTTTGATTACATGCACTAATGAAAAAAAAAATTCAATTTGTCAGATTAAGAATATGCCTTCATATAATTGTCAGATTATCATTTAGGACGATTAGGACATCAAATTGAACTGTCTGTATAAAAATCTGACGCGCTCAATTATTTCAAGGTCACAGTTTTTTTTTACATTTTCAAAAATCGGTTATGACTTTTAGCCCCATCCAAATCGTCAGTCATTTAAACAGGACACTTTCTTGAGTTCACTTAACATTCCCTCTGAATATCTGACACGCTTGAATAACTTTTTTTTTTTTCAACCCCTTTTTACGGCCACCCCTGTTACTCGTCAGATTAATATCTCTCGGTTTTCAAAATGACATTGCGCGTATACACTATGAATATCTGACGCGCTCGAGTATTTCCATGTGACCGTTTTTTTTTTACATTTTTGAAAATTATTACACTCTCCCCTCCTCAACAAAATCGAAAACTTTACATAAACTTTTTTTCGTTTTAGGACATTATCTTCACAATCCAATAGGTCCCCATGACGTTTTAGTAACTGCAAATTTAGCATCCCGGGCTCCCCTACACTATAATCATCATCATGTATCCCATATACAACTTATTGACACTTTTGCCTATATTATAGATCTGTGTACCGATCATATGGTTGCCTGTAATTACTATTTGACTGCTATACGACACCAAGTGGAAAATACATTTTCTATGCAACCAAACTATTAACTTGTTCTTTAGATATATTTAGAGACGTTAACTTATTCTGATCTCTTCAGTTTTTTTCAAACTTTATAAGCATTCCCCATAATTCAAAAAATAATAAATGTTAAAAATTAACAAAATTCATTCCATTAGTATAAGGTCCAGACCAACAAACACCCAGATGCATATTTTGTGTTGTTTATTTCTTTAAATTCTGTTAATGTAATATAATTGGCTTCCATCAAAAACTTACAAACGATATTCACTCTTTCGTGACAGGAAAGTAAAAAAATTAAAACTTTCAGGTCTAAGTAGATTACGTGCTAGAAAATCTTCCTACGTTATTATCTCTGTGAAACTACTTATAAAAGTCACATCTAAAAACACAGCTAAAATATATTTAATATTTATATCAAACTATTTTCAAGTAATAAGTGCTTTTATACTTAGTAAAAATGCTGCCTGTTATATCTTTCAAACATTTTTTGTTTTTACTGTTTATTACTTGTAAACATTTTGGCGTACAAAAATTCTTAGGACTGGTCACACGCGGAATAAGTGCAATAATACTGAAGATGGAGTACGGCTTCGAAAGTGTTGCCACATCTAAACTAGAGCTCTAGAAATTTAAAATTGACCTCTTTGTCGGTACTTCGTTATAACTGATACAGAAGAAAATTAAAATTTCGTTTTCATTTTATTCAAAGAACAAGCCCACATGCTATGTGAAAAAAAAATTTCCATCGTTATTAAGTATTTTCTGAATATATTTTTTTCTTCTTGAAAACCTAACGTTGTCAGACTCTTGAGAGAGAAAAATCACCGACAAAGTAAGGTAAATACAGTTCTTACTCGTAGATCGACAGAACCGCATAAAAGGATTTAACATTTATACTACGTGTTTCAAACGCAAAAACACTGTTTGAATCCGCCCATGATGTTATATAAGATGATTTCCATTAGGGCGGAGACGGGTTTTATCCACTTTAGAATTCTGACTTCAGTTTCGTTCTTGATATTTGATTCCATTCAATTCGAAGTTCCTTGACCTTGAACTTGTTTGCAAAGTTCTGGTTTAGATATTTTATTTTTACTTTATGAAATGTTCGTTCTCTGATTCTTTGATCGCATGTTTGAATACATAGTAGGAAAACTAGCTATCAAATTCGTATTTATAAATTTTAAAATTCCTTTTGTAGGAAAATTAAATGACGTCATAAATTAACAAGAATAAATTAGTTTATGAAAATTGTCAAAAAATGTTTTCCAGGTCACTCTGATATAGGAAATTTTAGAATCCGAGAAAATGCAGTTTATATGTATATATATATATATATATATATATATATATATAAATGACATTGCGCATTTATATGTATATATATATATATATATACTTACAAATATTCATACATACGTATATAAGTGTGTATGTTTGTTTTTATATATGGATAAAATTGGGCAAGGGCAACTGTCTGACTTGACAATGTTGTAGAATATTCACAATTTTTGCGGTCTGCAAAATAATAGTTAAATTTAAAAGTTTTCACATAAAAAATTGATTGACGCTGGCCATAACTTGCTACGACTGACTTTTTTCCAGAAATTAATGAGTTGCCAGTTTGCATACTCACTGCGTATAATAGTAAATTAGCTACGCCAAAAAAAGGATTCATACTTCATTAGTTTCCATGTTCAGCTATCTGCCATTTGGATTGGTCCCATCAATCTAAAAGGTATACTTCAATATATACATCAGGAAAAAAAATTATATAAAAAGGAACAAAACATGAACATTTATATAACACGTGTTCTATGATAGTGCTGTCAAAATACCAAATATGTCAAACTATTTGAATAGAATTTTTGATCAGTACTTTCAATTAAAAAAAAAGGTACTGAATTTTGCTAGTACGAATTTTATACTGAGGCATAAAATATCTCAAATATTCTTTACTTAAATATTTGTTTATTCAAAACTAATACTCGAGGTATTTTTCATTTGAATTCACAACATTTTTTATACATAGATTTTTGTAGGGATAAAGAGTACCAAAAGACATTTGAATCATTAGTTAATCTTGGAATAATCAATTAAATTGCTCTGCTATAAAGATCATATAAGAAACATAAAAATCGCTTGAAGAGGATAGAAATAAAATTGGTTAATTAATTGTTTGTCAATATCGAATTAAACCTCATTGAATGTAAAAAGAAGTTAGGGGTGTATGAGATTAAACTATTTAAACCTGACGATTATATTTTTTTATGAATTACTAGTTTTTACCCGCCGTTTCGCTTGCAAGGTTACAAACTTATATAGAGAAATTAATACATGCGGCGCCACGTAGAATGATTAATGGAAATTAAATATTAATTCTTTATTTTTATAAGTATCATGAAGTGACATTGAAACCAAAATATTTTCTTCTAAAAAAGGGATTAAAGAGGCTTATTCTATTGTGAATGTAGCCTTTTAAAAAAATCTATCGAACCGTTACATCGTTGCGATATAGCTTCGCTATTTATTACCTTTGTGAGTTATTTTAGTTTGTCATAAAATTTTTCAAAGGGAATAAGATTTCCTGCTTTAAAAGTTAATATAATTTTTCCGGTCACCAACCTTATGGTGCTTTCGGGCCTAGAAAACTTTCAGGAAAAAATTGAGGAAATTATCAGAGAAAGTAAAAACAAGATACAATAGAGGAAGCAATTTAGTCAGAAATAGCGAGAATTTAATTGACTATCAATCTAATGACTTTCAGGGTGAATTTGCTTAAAATTTTTAAGTAAATTTATTAACTATATTTTGTAAAGAAATTATATTTTTTGTGTATCGTAAATCAGAGCAAATTAAAAAAAGATAAAGAAAAGACGCTTATTGCAAAATTGTGAACGTTTTACGTGTGAAATCAGAGATTTATTCATGATTTTCAAATTTAAATGAATTAAGTCACAGAAAAAACTTGGTTTGAGACAAATCTTATTACTGCCAGCTGAGAGAGCACTTCTCAACTAATGCGGTTAGCCATTGTCAGAGTTCACTTGATGACGCTCTCAATAATTCAATTGGAGTAACGATAACAAGACTGGTGATTGAAATCTGAGTCTTAGTCGGCTATAAGTTTATGCAATCTATATTTAAAAACTAAGATACGCATATATTTATTAACACGTTTTTATTAGGTCAACCTCGAACTAACTTTTCAATCGACTCTACAAAAATAAATTTCATGCATTTCTAATTATTGTATATTTATGAACCTTGGCAGTTATAAATGGCTCTGATTATAATACAATAAAATGGTACCATCGGAATAACTTAATTAAAGAGAATCAGAAATTTGGCACTGAATTCGATAACGGAACAACAAAATTATCATAACCGTGTTTGAGCTTTTAATTGTTACATCTTCACGGAACTTGGCAGTTGTATGCAGTTCTGATGACCACACAATAAATTGGTAACATTGGGTTGATTTAATGAAAAAGAACAAGAAATTAGACTCTGAACTCCATAACGGAAAAACGTATTCTAACCATTTTTGGGTTTCTAATTATTGTATACTCATCGGTATATTTAGAATCGCGAATCATCGTGTCTGGGCATGCATAGGTAGCTCTAAGTAGAGTAAAATCACTTTGTGGGCTTCAAATCGAAGAATTTTATTGTTGTAAGCTAACCGAAAATACGCGTTGTAATACTGATGCATTGGCAGAGGCGAAGAGGTTGCCCACTTATCTTTACTTGTCTCAAAAAAAAATTTGGTTCTCTTATATTAATAAGATTAGGTGACTGAAAACGATAAAATTTCAGTAAGATTTCAAGACCCACACTTACAGCCCCACATTTTACATTCAAATATCATATTCAATAACAAACATGGCTTACACTAAAGTTTTTACAGAGGAGACAGAATTCGATAACAATTTTTTACTTTTTAGTGCAGTATTTATAACATCTGTTTTTTTGGTTTTTTATGCTATTAATTTATAAATGTGAAAATAAATTTGATAATTTGGCAATATCTATTTTATCGCCTTTATTTTAGAAGTCTAAATCGAATTACTTGTTGGCAGGTGCTTCTTACATGTTGTACTTTTTGGACTATTTAATAGTCACAAGAAATGTATTGCTTATATTTTTCTTAATGAACTCCAAGAATCTTATCGAACACCATATAACTTCTCATAAAACCAGTTAAGTGTGTTCGAAGATTTAATTACATTGTACCGGTAATACGTAGAATAAAAGTGCATCACGTTGATTAGAAACTTTGGTAATTAGAAAATTGAGGTAAGAATCTATTGAGAGGATTAAAATGTTTGATATAGAAAACTAACTCGCCGCTAAAATGTATAATAGGGAGGGGGTAATAAAAAGACGTGTGAAGAAATGCATTATATCCGCATTTAATCAATAGAATATCCAGTTGAGTATATACATAATACAATAATTTGTGCTCCTTGTAATATCGTTTGTTTATGTTTTTATTCGATGTTTTTTAATAAAATATCGCAACAGATCGTAAAAATGAAGCGAATATCTATTTAATATAAATATATATTTTTTACAGAACCTCGTAAATAAGAGTGATCGCGCTCTTTCCAAATCGAAATATTTACGTAGGTGTGAGGTGACAAATCTTTGTGCGATTTACCAAAATTATCATGACTTTTCGTAAATAATAGAATTTTATTTTGTCAATAACGACAAAAATTTTACATCAAATTTAATTCTTTCTGCGTACATTCCATTTCATTTAATGATGTGACTTGCGAGCCAATATTTTTATCGACTTTCTTCAATAAGTAGCTCAAATTTGTATTTTTGTAAAAATATGATAAATGTAAGCATATAATTTTATCGAAAAAGTATCCACTCATCGATTATAGCTATTGAAACGATGAAAAAATTATATATTTTAATTAACATGTTAAAATATTTCAGAGGATATCAGTTTAAATACCTTAAAAAGAGATTAAAGCATATTTAATTGTTTTTATGCTGGAGGTATTCAATTAAACGGATTCTCAAAATATCTCAGTATCGGATAGAGTGAGTTTATTTAAATTTGACTATGATAAAAAAAATATAAATGTGTTAACTGTCAGTGATACATGTGTATATTCAGACATCTCCCATCCACCTATTCATTTGTTAAACTTCGCCATTTGCTAAATCGAGAGAGAATGTAAATGTGAATCGAGTTCATTTTTAAAAACAATATCGATGCTATCGATATTTTTAGTCAAACTTTCTCTTTGTGCATATAAATTCTCTCGTACGCACTTCAATAGTAAACATTTAATGAAGGAACAGTATATTTAAAATTTTTTTTTATTTTTTTTTACTTATCACAAAGCAGCAAAGAGTTGTGAAATGTCATGAGCAAATTAGCAAATATTTCTTGTTTTTAAGTAGTTATCAGTATTACGTCTTAAAAGGTTTATCCATTTTTCTGTAAGTGTCTTGAATTTTGGGAACATTTTAATAATAATTAGTGAAACATACAAACAGTAATATATATGAGAATTATAGTAATCACTCAAATATAAAGGTTAAGAAAATATCGTACTGGAAATTAATTTAAAAACGTCCTAATTCCATTATAATTCATATCTAAAAAGAAAAATAATTTATTTGCACTGTAGCGAAAAAAGAAAAATTTAAAATTCACAAATATAAAAAAAAACATTGTCAGCATGGAGTAACTTTATATATTCCTTACCTTTTCAATTAATATTTTGATTATAATAAATTACGCCATTAAATAACAAAACATTGTTCTTGAGATATATTTCAATTAAACATTTAACTCGTTGGTATATAATAATAATTATTTTAGTCAAAATTTTTCACCAATTCAATTAATACTAATAAAAATATTCAATATGTTGAGTAGATCACAACGTCAAAATTTGCATTTGCCATATGAATGCATATACCTATAAAGTAATTATCTGGAAATTAAAGAAATAAACTATTTATTATCGAAATATTTAATACAGAATACTGAACTGTATCACATAGTTTAGTTTAAAATGATCAGTATAGGGTCCGTCACTAAACATTTCATTAATATGAAATGGCGGTTAATTATTTACGAATAACATAAATTACAAAAAATAAGTAAAAGTTGTTTCCCTTATTAAAAGTAATATTTTTCAAGCATTTTTTTCTAATATTTTTGGACTTACTGACGGATTATGTAACCATTTTCCAACAAAAATACATATTTTTCACAAATGGGAAGCGTTGTAAAATGTGGTTACATCTAAACTGCATTTGCCCCCAAAAATTATGTCAAAAATTGACAAACTCTACACGCAAAGTCTGGACGTATTTCCACACCTTAAATTCCATCTCCATGCGTTGATATAATTTTTTTTGGAAAAAATGTTTGAATTTTCTTTTGATTACCATTTAACATATATTTCAAATTTAATATTGATAAGTACTCTATTAATAACCATATAAGTGAGCTATATAGACATAATGTAACTACAAGAAAATTTGCTTTAATTGTTTTCCTTTAATTATTTAAGAATTACTATGTGATAGTCAAGTTTTCGATAGCGATTCAATAATAACGTACAGATACACAATCCTCGTAAGATTATGTTGTGTTATTAATTTTAATTTGAAGTAAATTTTATTACTATTTACCAATTTTCTTAGTCAATTTCCGTTATAACAACTAGAGGTGAAGCTGAAAGCTTTCAGCTATCCACATTATAACATTGCGTAGGATGTTAGGTAAACTAAGCATAATGACATTAAAAACATAATAGTATTGTAGGTTTCTTGAATATGTTAAAATTTATCCAGGGAAACAGAAGCCACAAATAAACTGGTGTTATTTAATTATATACCTCGGTTCCTATATAACCAAAAATGGATAGCGCGAACTAAACTGATAGCAAAGAATGTCATGTTCGACTCTATCGAATATGAGCGGACGTATCTATCTTGGTAGAGAACCACAACAAAATAGTGAATACAACGTTTTTCTTTTAATCGGCTCCGAAATCTCGACTCCTTGATAACCAACAATAATCGTATGAATTAGATAGCTGGATCAAACCGGCATGGCAAATAATACCATGGTGCAACACAGACTGATATGGGCAGGCAGAAGCATCTCGGTGAATAACCACAATCTGATGGCTACCATGGTGTTGTCTATTGGTTCCGAGAATTGGACCCTAGGAAAAGCAGACCGTTACCGCAGGGAAATCATTTCAAGTCCATGGGCGGTCGGATGGGCTTTCCAAGAATTTGATTCCAGGTCCACTAATTCCATATATTTATTTTCCAGTCCTCTAATTTAAGAATTGTGAGATTTTCTTCTAAGCAGCGAGTGGATCTCAGTTTCAGTCTTTTCCTTGCTCTAGTCTGACGGTTTTTGCAACGAATAGACTCTTTGCCAGTTTATTTTCCATAATTAACACATTCTGTTTTAAGATAATTACGAATCATCACCAGGATTTTTACATGTATTGATAGATCGTTAAATATTTCGGTCACATTGACTAGAAGAGAAGTAATGACCTCAAAAACTGCTTGAGACTAGCAAAATGGAAAGGGAGAAACCGAGAGGATGCTGTGAAAAGTATTAGTCGGATTAGATTTATAACTGACATAGCAATATAACTACCCTCGCCATTGAAGATAATAAAGCGTATAAATAAATTACTTTGAAAATATTTGCGCCCTATTTATAAACACTGTTTCCAATCTTTCTCGTGGAACATATTATCCGAGATACTGTTTAGTTAAATAAGACTGTGTCCAATCTTTCTTGTGGAACATGTTATCCGAGATACTATTTAGTTAGCTAGAAAATTTCAGCTGTGCCAATAAAAAGGTTACTTCAATTTTGAAAATAGAAAGTCTATTGACGTGATGCGCAAAAGCTCTTTCTCGCATTTTAAGTGATTTTTTCAATCAAGTAATTGAATGCAAAGCTGTGCGTGATCGAATACTACGCACTCAAATTAAATTGCATGAAACGTGTTATCGCTGACGTTCAAAGGTTGTTTGATGTTTCAATCTATTTGATTAAAAACAAATTGAAAATTGGATTGAAATATCAGAGCCTGCTTTAAGCAGATGATTGTCGCTCAATGTTTAGTTATGGCGATGTGTGCATGGATGCGTTCTTATAGTTTATTTCTTTGTCTATTTTTCTATACTTTGTCTAACTTATGATAATAAGAAAATATTTATAACTTCACTGAAGTCAAGTTTTTGTAAAAATCAATTTTATTGTATTATGAATTTTATTTTTTCTGTTATTTTCTTTCGATTTCATAATGTCTGCCCGTTAGTCCGTCTGTCTATGAAATTACAATAGTCGTTATAGTTTTGGACGTGTGTGCATAACATTTATAGATTATATGATTTATAGAGTATATGAGATGTAAATTTTAATAAGTATGTAGTAAAATATTTAAAAAAAAATATTTCTCTACATATATAAAATGGGGGAGCATTTTGTTTCACCCACTTAATTGATCTAAGCGTCACGGGAAAGAACTTGAAATATGTGTTTATATTAACTGTGTTTATATTTAATACTAAATTTGAAGCTCCGTTAGTGAAATATTAAGTTCGATCTGAAAAATAATAGATTAAAAACAAAATTATTTTGTTCAACTTGAATCAAAAATTTTAAGAGATTTAGACAACTAAATAAAATTGCTTTATGCTCGTCTCAACACACAAATGGTAATTTTTTCGCACTTGTTTTTTTTTGCATTTTGTCAGTACATACTTAGTTTGTATTAATTTTTGCTCCTTTTTATTTTTAATATTTTGTTTCCAAACTGTGTATTATGCGTTGTACTCATGGGAAATATATGGGTATAATAAATAAAAAATATTCGTAATTAAACAGTCACATAGAAAAGAAGTATAGAATTAAAAACAGTGTGGCAGAGCGTTGCAACACATGTGAATTGGAAAATTCCATATGACTTCAATCAATTCAACCCAAAGATCGATGAAAAATCAAATTAATAAAAACTTTGTTTCTTCATTACATTTGCAAAAAAATTACAATCTACCCTACCCACGATAAAATTGGTAGCAATAATGACCATTCGTCTCAAAAATTATGGATATTGGATTTTTATGTGGCTTATATTAATCAAGTTTTGCATAATAGAGCAAATTTTACTCGTAAAGCTCATACACCAGAGTAAGAATAGGGTTTGTGGATATAAAAAAATAACCTGCCACAAAATTGTTTTCCTCTAAAAAATATGGCTGGTATCAAAAATGTGTTTCAATGCGATTATTTCGGAAAAGTAAATATTTCAGAAGTTTAACGAAATTTGCTACGATGTAAATATGAATAAACTAAACAAACATATTCGAACTCCAACTGGCTATATTTTTGGTATAAAAGAAGTTTTAAAAACAAATTATGGAAAAATAGTGTTTTAATGACTTCCGAGAAATATGTATTCCTCCTATAATTTTCTCGTACATGTTTTTATTTTTATTTCTTCTAACGGAATATATAAATTTATTTGTATACAATATATGTTTCAAGTGCTTTATTGCATTATAATTTGTCATCTTCTTTATTATTAATTTCTATATTACAAATATCGATAATTACAGTTGGAAGTATCAGCGATTTAATTCTACTATAAATAATACCTCAAAGTCCTTAGTATCGATCTTTCGTTCAACATAAAGAGGGCCAATTCATTTAAATTCACTACATTAAAACTTTTCGTGGAAAAGTGAGAAAATTTAAATTTTGTTTGAAATATCACAAAACGAATCTTAAATATTAAGTGACTGTAAAAAAACACAAATGTCTGACGTTAATATATATATATATATATATATATATATATATATATATATATATATATATATATATCATATATATATATATCTGCGTTATTTTGACGCTTAATCTTTCTTTTATACGTAAACGATATAAATTTTAATTATTACTTTAAATATTTTAATTCATAAACTGAACAATCTTATGTCGAAAAAATTTACTAATAAGTATTTTTATTCAATATATCATAATAACCAGTAAATAAAAGTCCATGTTTTTCTCAGTATTAGATTGAGTCAGTTTCCACAATTCGGATAAGTATTGACATAATACAGATAACTTGATATTAATATAAATATCGATAAATTGTTTCTTGGTGCTGATTGATATTGTTGAACGTAGAAATGTGTAGATTAAATGAAAACGGCAAAGAATATTATATAAAACCTAAAACCGAATTAATTCAATGCAAATCCCATATTACGAAGAATTTTCACACATTGTGACGGTAAAATGAGATGCAATTTATTATCTCTTTACGCTTTAGAGTGGAGGTACCTACTCCATAAAAAGTTTGTACGCTTCTTATATTTCGCAATTTAATTTTCATTCAATATAAATTTTCATAAAGAGAAGATTCCGTTCTATTATATTCAAGTTCTCAAATTTACGTCAAGTTACAAAGCCGATTTCGAATTTTGCTGTTTGCTTATGTAAGACGGTCGCTGTGTATGGGATGTACCAAAAAGGATACATAATAGTGTATGTACCTACTAAGAATTTACCAGTATACTCGTATTTTTGGGAATATTAATTAAAAGACCGTAAGTTTCGGTGGACCTGTTTAAAATTTGTAGTATTTATTTACATCTTTGTTTACACAGATGGCGAAATTATTGCTCCAAGTTGAAAATATTAACATCCACTGCATAAATTGTGAATCATAGATAAGTTTAAGTTGGTGACAGAAAAACAATTTTATTTATACATTGATTCATATCAGCGGTACAAATACAATATAAAGTTAAATGATACAAAAACAAGCTATATATCAGATTAAGGATAGGTAGATTATGAGGAACGATATATAAAATGTACCTCCGTCTATAGATTATTTTAAGAAACACGATTTTTTGTATATGTATATATAGTTGTCCATAATTTTTGTAATATAAAAATTGTTTGTTGAATGTAGCTCTGGATTCAAGAATTAAGAAGGTTTTCTTGTCGTTACAACATAGTTAATTTCCAAGAAGCACTAGAGTGCAAATTGTATTCATATTAACGAGGTACACGGGGCAAACAACGTTTATAAATTGGCATTGCGAAACAATTCGATCCCGAGAAAGTTTGATGAATAAAATAAAGTAGCTTATAAAATGGCTAACTTATAAATAACGTTAATATTAAAAACGTGCATGAAGCATGTATAATTGCATAATTCTATTGAAATTACAAAAAATGAAGTAATTTTGTATCAAATTGTCATCTGTAAAAAAAATGGAGCCAGTAAGGCAATAATAAAAGTTCGTTGTAAGAGTTAAACAAAGCATAGACTAAAACATTACATCAGACGAGAGAAGTCCATAGTAAAAATCTGGTAGATCTTTGACGCTATGGTCTAGTGGAGCTTTTTACGATCTGACAAAACAGCCACAGTAAATATCAAAGATTGTTGTCGATAATGAGAAAGTTTTAAATCAAATCATTATAACTGACAAATTGACCCTTTACAAAAAATATCTTAAAGTTGTAAAGGTCACAATTAGAAAGTATCTATCACTTATTACATAAGATAAAATATGTGTCTTCTGATTTAAATTTTTTCGTAATTTGAAATTTTTTTGTTTACAAGAAAGAAATATTTAAAAAATAACCTTTAAACTGAATAAATTTAATGACACTAAACACTAAAATTCAAACACCTTGAATTTGCTAAAATAATTTTTTTTTGAGTTTCTTCATCAGAGTACTAATATTTCCTTGAGTTTCTTCAAGCAGAGTACTATTGTTTCCTTGAAAACTAATATTTCCTTGAGTTTCTTCATGCAGAGTACTAATATGTCCTTGAATTACAATAAAGACAGCTGTTCTCCGTATTCGTAGTAAGATTTGAAATAGTGTCCCTTTGGTCACATTGCAAGTAATTATACGGCTCAGGTACCGCAGTTATTGAATAAAGCGTGCGTATGTATATTGACATATCAGGTAATGTACGATGTGGAAAGAGGCAAGAATTCTAATAAATTTGTGAGGCCAGTAGCAATCGAAGACGATGGACAATATTTCGATACGTTTTTAAGTCATAAATGCCACCTTGCCTGGAGATTTCGTATCAGATCTCATTAGAAGTATTCTCCAGTAGAAATGTCGGTAAACTTTTATCTAAGTGTTTGGGAAATCGAGTTCCAGAATTTTAAAATATGTTGGGAAATTAGAAAAACCTCTTCAGCACTTCCTTACGCTGCATACATTCAGCAGTTGCGTGTTTTTCAATAAATAATCACATGAAATGAATTAATACTCCATACAGTTACTAGGACTTTTAATTTTATACCCTGTAAAAACAAGGCATATAAAACATGTATATTCGATTACAGAGGTAAAGAATTAAGAAGTTCAGGAAGAATAGAACATCAAATATTGATGACGGCAATTTGTTTTTGCATAGTATTGTTCTCGCCCCAGTGATTACACAGATCTCTTGGCGTGTAGTATATTTTAATTACGTAAACTGTCAGAAAATATATAAAAATATGAACACAAAAAATTCTTTATTTTATTTAAAGAAATTAAAATGACCTGTTTTGTGCTGGCGGAAGTCATATTAAGTACATAGTATGGTATGTCCATTAAACTATTTACAAATATTATGTAATTTCCACTACATATATTGCCTATTACATCTCCCACAAGAGTAAAAATATAGGGATTTTCTCAAAAAATATGAGATTTACAATAATAACAATAGTTTTCCTGAAATTAAGTAAGTTTTTGGAAATACTATTATTTCATAATTTTAAGATTAATAGTTTCAGAATTGGGGGAAGACGGGCGCATTCTTTAAATGTTCTTCAGCTCACGAGTATTTCTAAATAACTTGATATTTATATTATAGATATTTATAAATAGCGTTTTTAAACAGACACGCGATGAAAGTTTTAATTGTAGCTAGATTTTGTTAAAAGAAATTAAAATTAAAATGAATTAAAACGGTAAAAATATAACATTACATGGTAATTCTTTATCCACATCCAAATTGGTGTACGAACGTTTAAGACAATGCAAAGTTGTTTATTTCGACACTAACAGTTTATTTTACATACCATTATAAAGACAGTGCGTAAAATAATAAACTGTTTTTATTATTTGTTCTTGTTAATTGATTGTCAGGAGGTCTATAGGACATGGTGCCAAGATTTGTCGTGCGAAATTTCCACGATTTCTATGATTGTGCAAGTATTGTGACCTTGTTTAATTTTTTAGTCCTAAGTATCCTTGAAAATAATACTTAGTAGGTCTTCAAAAAAAGCTATTTATATACTTATGTTGGAGAAAGTATTAAAAAAATTTAATAGATTTTTATTTAAAAAAATGAACGAATATTATCCTCACTTGTTTTCTTCAGTATTTATAATGGGCATGGTCGGATGTAATTAACTTCAACTCTGACGGGATTTGCTCATTATCCCACATTTTTTTAAAATTAAAAAAATAACCATTCTGGTTATCAACATAATTATTGTTGGGTTTGGTAAAACTTTATGCTCCTGAGCTCGCACGAAAATCATCTTTTATTCACCATTTTTAAGGCACTGATGTTGATTAAAGTGGTATTACTAGAGGCGTCAAATTTTGATATTTGTTTTACTGACTGCTTTAAGAATGCTATTATGGAGTTGCTTGATGGTTCACGGCTGACAATTATTTAGTTTTATGTTTATTTCGAATCGTTTTTTTTTTGTTTTGTTAGTTATTATTTACATTATTATGCGTAATGTAAATATTTATACTTTTAGTGTTAGTATATGTCCAGTGCTTTGAGGTAACCTGTTAGTTGGACGTGGTATTTTTAGGGTAAATAAATAAATAAAGATTAATATTTCAATAACAGAGCTTAAAATTAAATATTATAAATGAAACCACAATTTTATTTGTAGTTCTCTTTTCCTGAATCTCCTGCCTCTCCATATGGGTCTAAGTTGCACCATGACAAATGGGGGAAATAAAATTCTTTCTCATTTTATATACGTGGAGAAATATATATTTTTAAAAAATATTTTGCTATATATTAATTTAAATATTCATATCATGTATCTACTTCAAATATGTTATGCGTCTATGACTAAGGCTCTAAAAACTATGGTAATTTCACATACATACGGACTAGTGGGTATACATGATGAAGTCGTGAGGATAACTTATTTAATTAACAAAAGAAAATAACCAAATTCACAATGAAAATAATATTTATTTTCATTAAAGTTTGATCGATTGTGTAACGTTAAAGAATATCACAACTATATTTCAAAAGTTGTAAATCTTCTCTTATTACCATAAGTTAAACAAAGGATTAATAAAATAAATACAATGAACAAACCATGATATTGCATCTATGAAGACATTTCTATAACTAAACACTTGACGACAACAATTCACTTAAGACGTGCTCTGATATTTCAATTCAATTTTCTATTGCTTTTAATAAAATAGATTGAAACCTCAAATAACCTTTGAACTTAAACCTTCTTCTTTCTCCTGGCTATGGCCCCATACCTCATTTGGGGTCAGCCCTCTTCGTACATTTTTGCCACAACAGTGTATCGTGTGTTGTCATTGAGTTCAAATTCATAACTTTAAGATCTTTAACTATAGTGCTATTTCAGGTGGCAGCGAGTCGACCTCAGCCTCTCTTTCCTTCTTTTATTTTTAATACTGCTATGGTAATATGGTGTATGTTGGGCCTCATGATGTGCCCATACAAACGCAAGTGAATTTTCTCAGCTTTTTCTCGATGTTTGCGTCTTTAAATGTTCCCATAATGTACTTATGTTTTATTCTGTCCAGTCTTGTAACTCCCCCGGCCCAACGCAGCATTTTCATTTCTTAGACGTGCATCTTTTTTTCATCCACCTTTCTCATCGGCCAGAATTCCAATATTCATCAACGCTGGTCGTACTGCTTTCTTGTAAACTCGACCTTTGAGTTTAATGGGCATTCTAGTGTCACATAAGACTCCGTTAGTGATCTCCATTTTAGCAACGCAGTTGTTATTCTGTGCTGGATGTCTTTTCTGGCGCTTTCTTTCGGAACTACGATTGAACTAACTTACCTTCTCCAGAGGTGTTCCTTCGATCATCACTGATGAGTTCTCGTTGGCGGTATTTCCAGATATATCAAACCGCACTTAAAGAAAAATGGATAAATATTTTAAGACGTAATATTAAGCACTGGTTGGGTAAAAAAGATGCAAATAATTTTTTAAATATGCAATTCCTTCGTAAATTGTTTACTATTGAGCTGTGTACGAGACAACTTATATTGATTTACTATGAGTTTTTTTTCTTTCAGGTTTATTTAATAAATGTTTGTCTGTATTAAACATTACATTTAAATAATAGCACCGTCGCAAATTAATTGGAGAGTAATTAATTCCACATAGTATGGAAAAGGCTCGTACAAAAACATTAGAAATCTACAAATACCTTTTAAAAAAATATATTTTATAAAATCGATTCAGAGGATTCAGTAGCAAAAATAAAACGTTTGTTTAAAAATATCAATAACATCGATATTGTCAGAAATTGCGCAATTAATTGTTTTTAAAACTGAACTTGGTTTACATTAATATTTTCTGGCTGATTTAAAAAAAAGGCGAAGTTTAACATACGAATAGGTGGATGGGAGATGTCTCAATTTACATATGTATCACCAACAGTTAAAAAATTTAAGTTTTTGTCACAGTGAAATTTAAGTAAACTCACTTCATTCGATATTGAGATATTTTGCGAATCCGTTTAATTGAATACCTCCAGCATATCCGTTTTTCAAAAATTTAAATTAGCTTCAGTTTTTTTAGGCCTTTGTACTATCCAAAATTGCACAAAATGAGCTATATGTAGTCTGAAATATTTTAATTCGATAATTAAACTATTTAAATCTGTTCATCGTTTCAACAGTTCGAATGGATTAATGGATATATCTCCGATGTAAATATATGCTTATACACTTTCATATTTTTTTGCAAAAATGGACTATTTATCGAACAAAAGTCGATAAAAATGTTCCGCTTGTAAGTAACATCACTAAAAAAATGGAATGTATGCAGCCATAAAGAATATTTTTTTCTGTAAAACCTTTGTAAAATTTATTGACAAAATAAAATTCGATTATTTATGGAAATTCCTGATCATTTTAGCAAATCGCAAGGAAATTTTTCATCTCACACCTAGGCAAACATTTCGAATTCGGGAACTGTTTACGGGATTCTGTAAATATGATATAATTATATTAAATAGATATTCGATTTATTTTTATGATTTGTCGCGATAATATGTTAAAAAATATGGAATTAAAACATAAACGGATGAAAGTATGCTATTATGAATGCTATTATGGAGTTGCTTTGATATAGCCTAAATTATTTCATTGACATCTCTTACTCAACTGGATATTCTATTGTTTTAATGCGGATATAATGAATTTCTTCACACGACTTTGTATTACCCCTCCCTTTCATACGTTTTAGTGAAGAGTTAGCCTTTCATATAAAATATATTTTATATCCTCTCAATAGTTTCTTACCTCAATGTAGTATCATAGTTTTGAATGGCCGTGATGTACTTTTATTCTAATTCCATACCGATACAATATAAATAAATATTCGACCACTCTACTTGCTTAATTTTTCTTTTGGTTTTATGAGAAACGGAGTTCAATACAAATTCAATACTGTATTTGGAGTTCAGCTAGAAAGACGTAAACATCAAATTTCATAAACTGTTTATAGTGCAAAAAATACAGCACGTGACCATGAAAGAATCAGCTGCCAAAAAGTATTACGTTTTAGACTTTTAAAGTAAAAGTCATAAAATAATATAATCACATTGTTAGTCAACACTACAATGTTTTAATTTTAGTGTTCGCTATTACTAAATTATCAAATCGATTTTTACATTTATAAATTAATGGTTTGAAAAAATTAAAAAAACATGCTTTCGTAAATTCTGCACTAAAAAGGAAAAAAATTATTATCGATTTTCTCTATCTATTCTGTATGTATTTTAAGGGAATCCATGTTTATTTCTGAGTATGATATTTGAATGAAAAAGTATGGGGCTGTTTGTCTTGAAATCTAACTGGAATATTAAGCATTTTCATTAATTATAAAAGTAAAATGATTTCTGAGAGATAGCGCACCACACTATTATATTCAATAACAAACAGGGTTTCCACTAAAGTCCTTACAGAGTTGACAGAGAAAAAGAGGTTCGATTATTATTTTTCACTTTTTAGGGCAGTATTTATGAAAGTGTATTTTTTTTAGTAACTTATTTTTACTTTTTTGTTTTATATTAATAGAGTGAATATTTTATCGTGCTTTGTATTATATTTAGAACTACTTCTCTAAATATTAATACTTTATTTAAAAAAAACTGTTACAGAGTTCAAGTTAGCAGAGCAGCATAGTTGATCAGGTTTAGGTATCTTTTCTTAATTCTTTGCTTACGAATGACGGAGCGCGTATTATTTTCATCTCTGCCAATTCCTCAGTAATCCAAGGTCTTTTCGTTACGTTCGAAACAATTAAATTCTTCGATCTGAAGTCCGAAAAGTGATGTTACTCTTCTGAGAGCGACGTATGCTTACCCAGACGCAAAGATTTGCAAACCTAATTAGACTACTGCGTAAAAAACAATTAGAAGCTTAAAAACGCTTAGGATATATTGTTCCATTATCGAGTTCAATGTTTAACTTTTGGATCTATTTAATTGAATTAGCTCGATGGTACAATTTGATTGTGTTGTCATCAGAACTACATGCAAATGCCAAATTTTATGATGATACAATAATTAGAAACCCAAATATGGTTAGGATACGTTATTCCTTTAACGAATTCAGTGCCAAACTTCCAGTACTATTTCATCGAATCAGTCCGATAGTATAATACCATTATATTGTATTGTCTTCAGAACTACACACAACTGCAAAGTTAAAATAATTAGAAGTGTATGAAATTTAGTTTTATAAATTCCATTATATGATTAGTTAGTTACTGGACGACGTAATAAAAGCGTGTTAATAAGTTACATAGTTAGTTACGTATAATTAATTACATAGTAATTATAGTTACATAATTATAATTACGTAGTTACAGGACGACGTATTAAAATCGTGTTAATAAATATGTGAATATCTTAGTTTAGTGTAGATTACATAAGCTTATAGCCGATTCTTACTCAGATTTCAATTACTCATCTTGTTGTCGATACTCCAATTGGATTATTGAGAGCCACTATATACCACAGTAGAAGTGAATTCTGTCAGTGGCTAACCGCATTAGTCGAGCTGAGAAGCGCTCTCTCGGCTGGCAGTAATTAAATTTGTCTCAAGCTAAGTTCTTTCTATAGTTAAATTTATTTATACTTAAAAATTACGAAGAAATCTCCAATTCCACGCGTAGAGAATTTTGCAATAAGCATCTTTTGTTAATTGGATTTAAAAAAAAAGACATAATACACCAGTAAGTTCGCAAAAAGATGATTTCCTTACACAATACGTTTAACAAAAGTAATTTTAAAACAATTTTCAGTAGTTTCTTAAAAGTCAATAGCAGGCATTTAAATTCTCGTCATATTTTCTAACTCATTTTTAATTCTCGTTCCACTAAATCGATTCTTCTATTGTAATTTGTATTATTTTTTCTTAATTTCTTTGAATGAATTGAATTTTCTTTCTTCGATTGAATTTCCATAGTTGGAATAATCATAGGTTTTAATTAGTTTGGAATAAGTATAAAAAATTATAAATTTTATTAGTCCGTTTTTTTCCTGAAGGTAATCTAGGCGTAATAGCGCTATGATGTATTTTTCAATTATAAAATGCCGATCGGATAATGTTCGTGATTTTATTTACTCGGATAATGTTCATATTCTTCGAAGACAGTACAATTTTGTGTAAAAGCTTTTCATGAAGGAAGAGTTCCCACAAAAGAGAGTAGATGAGAGCCTCAGCACTTGACACATGAGCACGAAGAGCATCGCCACAGCGAAAGGCAAGTTACGTGAAAGGTGAGTCTTGACACTGGTCGATATATCCCGTGAACTTCATATTCTAGAAACAAGTATGCATCGAATATTGACAAAAATTTGAATATTCATAAGATGCTGGGGAAGTGGATACCCCATATTTCCACGAAACGGATTATTGAGAAGCGCTATAATGCCGTTTCTCAAAACCTACTCCTAATAAGGCAACACTCATACTATCTGCGCAGGATGGAAATTTTAATAACATTTGAGAATTTAATACCATTTGAGATAATTGAGCAAAATATATGCGCAAGTTTGAATGGAATAACCTAATATACTATTTTTGTTACTAAATAAAAATTGGCCTAATATAAAGAAAATCAATCAACTGTAAAAAGGTTATAGCAAATTTTCTCTAAGTAAATAATCTAAAGATTAATCGTGGACGTATCGTATATATATATATATATATATATATATATATATATATATATATACATATATATATATATATATATATATATGTATATATATATATACACACACAACTGGCTTTTTATTAAAAATTTATTAACTAGTCCCAATACACTTCAACCAACGGTTTCGGCAAACGATGCGCTAATTAGGAAATAAACAATGCTCATACACGGTACGCAAACACATGCAAACAATGCTCATACACACGATTGCGAAGCGGTACGTGGATGGACGCATTGGGACTGGTGCCCTCAAAAACTGGCAGGAAATAGAAAAATGAAATGTAATTTAAAAATACCCACTTAATGCAGCTCAGTAGACTACTTACCAACACACGATTTCACAGTATTTAAATATTTAGCTACATCCCGTGATTGCCTTAGAGTGCGCTATTTTTATGACCTCTATTCTTATGTATTATATTTATATTATATTTATTATTAATATGTTCTCATTTACATAAAATCGGTAATTGAATACAATAGTTTAATGTAATATGATTATGGTGAAATCTATAAAAAGTAATATTTCAGCTAGGTTTCTAAGTAGATCGATTGTTTATTTTTTTTTTAAATTATGTTTGTACCATTCAAATAAACAAATAAAATAATTAATTTTTACTACTCTTTAATTTTTTTGCTACTCTTTAATTATATAAATTTAAATAGCTAGACCAAAATTATTTTTTATTAGTTTTTAAATATTATTTGTTGTGCGTTGCTTTGGTTTAGGAATAAATTTAAATACATTATTTATTACAAGAAAGAACTTGTCGAATTATGAAATGTTGTTAAGGACATAGTTTATAAAATCATTATGATTTTATGGTAAAAGAGCTCGAGCAGTCAATAAATTCTAATGTCTGAGCAGTCAATAAATTTCTGAGTATTGCTTAAGATGGGCAAAAGCATATAGAATGCTTAAGCAATTTAAGAAATACAACAAAGAGTGGAATGAAACATTACTTTCTTTCCCGCGTTTAATAAGAAGTATCTCGAAAAGCAAATGTGGTCGATCGCATAATCAATTTGAATTATGTTCTCACCGAGAAAAACGATTAAAATTATGTGATTTTACTTCTATATCTTAATTATTTTACGCTACTTGTATGACCTTATGAACCGCAGGATAAGTCTAGGCCTCGAAAGTTTTAAGAGGCCGGAAATCAATCTTTCAAATCTTATCTTATCAGTGTTTCAAAAAATATGTTGAATCATAACAGCTTCGTTAGGTGAAAACCTATTTTGGCTGTTTTAATAGATTCAAAACTGTCTCCTGAGTAATATGAAATGGTAGGAAAATATATTCTACAAACAATTCCTTCTTACAAAACTATACTAGCAACAAAAAAATTATGTTATCCTAAAATATCACAGTAACTGAAACCGATGCCTCTGTTAAATCACAGGCTCTCTTTAATCACACCATAGAGTGAATATGTTGACATATTCGTTGTCCATATTGGTGCTCGTGACAAAATCTCCTCGAGATGAGAAAATGAATGAATTTTATTAGGTTCCTAAATAGGGTATGAACGTATCTTTAGGATACAACAACTAAAAGCAAGATTTTAGACCTGGAAACCGATGATTAACCCGTATTCATCATTTGTGTAGTTTCATTTTTTTGATATCTAAAGAAGTGATTATATGGCAAAATCCGCAATCTGCATCAACCAGATATTGTCGGCCTATTGAAATAGAATTGAAAAGGAGTCTATTCATATTTCTATTGCAGAAAAAAAACAAAATATAATACGAAATAAAAATTATTCAGGAAGCAATATAATAATTGAGTGAAGACAATTAAGGATAAATCGTATGTTAATCTCTCACGGAAACAACATCAATAATAAAATAAATGTACTGCGACCTCTAAACAGTTTAAAGAAATATACGAATTGGTTATGAGGGATATAAAAACTGACAATTTGAAATTAGGCTTATCAATATTGTATGGTTGGAATCGTTTCCTCTAATGCATTTTGCATTTATCCTGTAAATTATTTATTGGAAAATAGCAAGTTCGAAAGTCAGAAGATGAACAAATTTATTGTTTTTGAAAATAAAGTTTAGAAGAAAAAATGGTCTCATTGTAGACAAAGCCAAACCTAAGTTTGGTAATTCTGACGAAATCCATGTAAGTAACTAAAATAGACTTCAATTTATTAAAAAAACTACATGCAATTTTGATTGTGGTAGTTAGTCGATATAAGATAGATGCTGAAAAATATGGTCAATTTGAGTATGATACATTTTATTTTAAAGTATCCTTGGTACAATATGTCTATAACTTTACATGAATGTCTGATCCGTGGACCAGTATTTCTATCCACAGAATTTTTGCCTATAGATCAGTTAACCAAAACAATCACAAGAAGCAATGAATAAAGATTTTATAGGGTACAGGGAAAAAAATGCATTCGAGAGAAATCCAGTAGAAACATTTTTAACTTTTTCTTATTGGATTTGGATCCTGTAAACTGAAGTAAATAAACAGTAAAAAAGAAGCAGCTCCAAATTTTACCAAAAGCTGCATTATCTTTGTTAAAAATCCATCTTTTAATGTACATTTTGATATGACAATTGAAATAATTGACGAATGTGAAAAATATGCTAACGATGATGATTTTGATAATGATGACAATATATTAAATTATCGATAAGTGTTGAAAGTGATAAATATTAATATGTGATAAACATGTTCATGATGTTGATGTGGTGAATGAGATAAATATAATGATGTGATATGATAAATATGTTGACGCTAATGCTGATGATGGTGATTTTGATGATGATGATGCATTAAATTATTTTTAAAAATAATGGCATAATATCTATAAATATTATTACATAATATTGTTTAGATTATTAGTAATGATATATTATTTATAATATTGTTTAGATCATTTATATTTATAGTAATGACTGTCTTTATTATTAAAAATATAAATAATCAGATAATTAATAAGAATAATCCTACGGAGTGAGAATATCTATAAATTTTTATTGTGCAGTTCTATAAAAAAATGTTTATAAGTAATATATTTTAGGAACTTAATTTTATTTAATGCCAGCTTTTCGGGAGCTTCTCAGTGTGAGACGGTAGAGTTCGGTTGGAAGAAGCCAATTAGCTAGGGTCAGCTATTTCGCGTACCACCACTTTAAATCTTTTGTTACACATATATAGTGTTGAGTCCATCTATAACTAGAATTTCCATTATAATGAAGAACGTTGACTGAAAAATTTAAAAACTCACAACGCACCAAGCCCAAATGCCACGCGCAGAGATAAGAAAACATATTTTTCAAAGTATAAAAATCGTTGAAACTTTTTCATTTTATTTCTATTCTGTCTATTATATTATAAATTTAGTGACCTTTTAGACTAGATAGTATTGCTCGTACGTCAACTATGGCGCTATTTATTTTGATGCGTTGATTGAACAATTTAAGACGATATAATTTATAAAACGTTGACTCTAAAACTTTGTGGCAGAATGGTGACTGAAATTTATTAATCTCACTTTGTTTACCTGCAATATTAGTATTTTCTGTGAATAGTTTAAGATAGTAACCTGAAATCTTAACTAATAAGAAAAGATTAAAAAGTTTGCGTCGAACTACGCATTTAAAGTCATTTTTTTAAATTAAATTTGTGCAAAATTTACGTTATTTAGCTACTTCTTTTCTATTAATGGGCTTTGAATAATCTAAATATATTATTTCTAAAAGGTGTTTTTTGGTCGAGCGGCTCGATCTCTTTAACTACTGCACCAAAAAAAATATAAAAAATACCCACTTAAAGCTTATGTTTTCTACTTTGGGCGAAAAATATAAGAAAATTCGAAAAAAATCTTTTTGTTAATAAAAAAATTAATTTTTATAACAATTGGCATGAGCGCCATCTGTGGGCGACACATCAAATATCTTAGCCAAATTGTATACTTGGAACACGCTAGATGGCGATATAGTGCGAAGACTTCGCACGGGTCAGCTAGTTCATCTGAACTATAATATATTTTTCTGCTTTTATTTACTTACAAATGAATACACTCTCTGTATAAACTATTTGAGTTTGGTAGAGAGGTTTCTTTCGTAATTGTCTATTTTAATATACCCAAGATAAACTTTGTTGAAAATAAATAAATATGTTTTATTTTCAGATGTTTGTCTGTGGATATAAAAGAACCAGGCTTTTACATTGTATTAAAACCCAACAATAAGTCTCATTCAATTCCATGAATTATTTTTTTGTTTCTCTAGAAACGTAATGTAAGGAGACTATGCGAGATGTCATCAGCTGGCGATGAATTAATTTTGGTAATGCAGTTGTCATTTTTTCTTATGAAATTCCTCTGACAAGCATATTGTAATTGAATAAAATTATTTATAATGCTTAAATACGGCGTAGTATGTTATAACAGGATTTTAACCTTAATCCTAACTAATAACATTATTTTAATCCTAATCCTAACTAATATCATAAATGGAAAAGTTTGTTGGTATATTCCTCTTTTACTTTCCAAGGAAGCAATCGATCCACACGACTATTTGTGTAGGGTTAGGTGGTGAGCAGAAACATAACATAAACTTTTAAATCTCATTCCTTTTCGAATTTTTTTATTAGAAACTGAAAAAATATACAAACGAAATAACGAAGCCACATCGCAACAAAGAAACACGTCGACATGACTTTTTAAAAGGCTACACGCTCAATAGAATCGGTTCCTTTAGTCCCTACTTTATAAGGAAATATTTTTGCTTTCATTCTCATTTTGGTATAGTCAAACAAATAAAAAATTAATATTTAATTTCCCTTAATTATTCCAGATAGCGATACATGTTTTAATTTCCCCGTATAAGTTTGCAACTATAACCCAGCAAGCGAAGTCGCGGATAAAAACCATTAATACACCATAAGACTGACCTGGAGAGAGTTTCATGAAAATTTTCATAAATAAATTTATTCTTTTTAACTTATGACTTTATGATCTCATTTTCAAAACAAAAGGAATATAACAAATGTAAATTCGAACTTGATAGCTAGTTTCTCTACTGTGTATTGAAATTTACGATCAAAGAATCGGAAAAAAAATATTTCATAACGTCAAAGTCGAATGCGAGAGCTAGTCGAAAATAAAATATCGGAACGGGAACTTTGCAAACAAGTTCAAGTTCAAATTGAACAGAATCAAATATTAAGAACGAAACTGAATTCAGAATTCGTAAGTGGATAAAACCCATCTCCGCCCTCATGGAAAGCATCTTACATAATATTGTAGACGGATTTAAACAGTCTTTTTTCGTTTTGAAACATCCAGCTTAAGTTTTAAATGCTTTTATACAGCTCTTTTGCTCTACGAGCAAAAACTATTTACCTCATATAAAATTTATTGAAACTGCGCATTTAAACCAATAGGGCGATGATACATGCAGATATTGCAATAGTTACTACTTTACGAATCCAATAATGCAAATACTGTATGATCCAGACAATGAAATACAATTTTATTGTGACGTTTTCGAATACATTTATGAAAGTTTAAATTTTAGTGCCAACTAAATGGCTATACAATTTATTCTTTTTTAAATTATAAGGAATGCTATTAAGTATAAGTTTACGACATTTGAAAAGAACTGAAGACAATAGAAATAAGTAAGCCTCTCAAAATATATTTAAGAACAATGTGATATTTATTTTCCACTTGATGTCCTATATATGTCAAATAATAATTTCAGGCAACCCTATAATAGGTACGTAGATTTAAAATTTAGGTCAACGTTTGATTGACAGTGGCAATAAGTTGTATGTAGGACACATACGGAGATAATGATTAGAACAATTATGCATGAACGTGACTCGTGATTTTTTTTATAAAAAATCGTGTGTCTTCGAAGGAACTACGTAATAATGGTTCAAGAAAAAGGGAAAAATTCATACTACAAAGACAAATGTGTATCAGAGGATTGATGAGACAAGTGAAACTTAAAGTCGGCAAAGTGTTTGCTAGTAAATAAGCTGTACTATTGTCACTACTCGTCACCATATATTTATTTATTTTTTTCTTTGAATTATCATAATAGTGTGTGCAGCTTTATTATCGACATCCTCGAGATTTCATGACAAATGTAATTAAAACTCAACTAATTTTAAAAGTAATCAACTTTTAATATAACTCTTTGTGAAGGAGAGAACTTCCACTAAACTAGAATACAATTTCATAATTTTTTTAAATATATACTGTGATTAAATTTGCCTTTCAAAGACGATTTTGCAATTGTTGGCTAATTATGGGGAATCTTTTTTATTTATTACTTAACTCTCGGAATAGAAGTCAATTGATTTTTATAATAATTTGTTCACTCGTTTAATTAAAAAGAAGCTTTCCCATCGTCTCGATGATTATTCTCTATCTCCGTTTTGTGCGATTCCTTTTGCTCCTTTTCACCAGCCGTCTTTAACCATTTTTATTTTTAAAGTTTTCTTACAAAAAAGTGGTATATGCGTTTTTGATTTTAACAACGATTTATTACGTTCACTCACTTTATTTTACTTAATATCAATGGGGCTCAATTTTTGTAAAGGTCATTAATAATATTAATAAAATGATATTAGTAAATGAGAACAATTTATAAATAATCGAAATAAAAACGAGTTGCACGAATTATATGTGTTTCGCGTAGCGTTGGGAAAGTTGGGAATATATAGATATCAAGACAAAGGCGGAAACAATTAAAGACAACGAAGGTGTCGCGGTCGTAGCCAGAGCTCAACTGGCAAAATTTTCATAACTACATTATTTTTGATACAATAGATAAATATTTTTTAACTTAACAATTATCGATGGGTACGTGATTTACTTATTTCCAGCGGTACCATACAATATAAAAATACTTCAGGTAAACGCTTTAGTATTTCTTGTTTATAATTCTTTGCCAAATTTAGGTGTTTAAGTATTAAGGGGCCTATCGATAACGATCCTATATAAAATTGCGTTCTCAAATATTAGGTATATCTTAGTTTGGTGACAAATCGCTCGGCGTCACGAGTTCACGTCATTTGATACTTTCCAACTATTGAATTATTTGTTAAATAAGATTTGTCAATAATGATAAGTAATTCAATAGTCAGACGTGGGACTAAAACTGATAGGAAAAAAATCAATTAATTTAGGTTATACGGGATCTAAGGGACAGGTTGGCAAAAATTGAAAGGGCATGATCAGTCTATGAAATTGAACAATTTCATTATTTTTATTATGCGTATTTCGAGTATTGGACGTTTTTAATAATAATTTTATTTATTATTTTTAGTGAATTGAAATAGTGTTTTATGACACTGTCGCGTAATAGAAACAATAACAACACGAGTATTGTTCCTGATACAAGGCGTGGCCGAGTATCAAAATAGGTTACACGAGTGTTATTACTGCTTATTACGTGCAGGGTCATACAATACTTTATCTACGATCAATAAAATAAAATGAAGTTTGAAGAAAACAAATTTATTAACCATAAAAAGAAAATGTCGCCAGGAGTAACAAACTTGATAACACTTAGAATTTATATTCAGATTATTAAAAATTTAATCAATTTTTCAATGTCTTGCGAAGTAGGTCGTATTTCTTTTTGACTGTATGTAATGAATAAAAAATTAATGTTTGCCTAACTTTTTCGAACAAAATTGCATTGAAATTTTAAAAATTAAAATTCGACACAGATCCCATGTTAACGAGCACTAGCGCGGTATTGAAAATGACCAATCGGCCCATCGTAATGTGCAGCAATTTGGCAGTTATAATTATATTTATTTAAAATTTTATAATTAACGATTTAAAAAAAAGTATAAAATATTGATTTCTAATGAACTAACGATTATTCTGGTACGTAATAATATTAATGTATAAAGGAGAAATTTACAGTTAATCCTCAACGTTTTTGTACTTTTGTGGTTTTGAATAGGATTTTTTTTCTAGATGCCACAATGAAAAATATTTAAAATATATTATTATTTTTTTTTTCATTTTATTGCCATTTTATCGATCCATGAGCTCGAATTTTTTTTTTTTAAAAACTTGCTCCGGAATTTATAAAAAACTTGCTTCGGAATTTTGGCTTTATGTAAATAGATCAGAAAAAAGCAAAAAAGCGAGGCCTCTATTAACTATACTAATAACTATTTTTCACCATTCAATAAGTGAAAATTGTCAATGTCTCTCATTTTTTTTGAATAAGAACGCCAAAATTGGCCATTTAATGCAATAATACCTGTCTAAATGTAATATGCCGCTTAAGATTATCAAGTTATATCTACAAACTAAAACAGAAATTTTGATTTTCTTCCATATCGTTGACTCAATTCAAAAACTTCATTTTATTGATGTCTTACACATTTTGGTATAAAAATTTTTTTTTACCCATACAACAGAATTAATTTAAAATAAAATTTACATAACTTTAAATACCATACGATTATTGAATATATTTGGCGTTAATTTCGTAGAAATTCATTATTCACAATTAAATGAAAATACGTGGTGTAGTATTATTTCTACTTTCTTTAATTTCTTTACCATGACCTAGGTTTCGTTGTATTACAACATCTTCAGATGGGATATTAGCAAAAATTTCAATTTTGGTTCCAGGATTTACAAAAGGTGTAAAAAATTTAAAGTCGTAACTTATTCCATTCAGAAGCTGGAAGCCTCTTACAGACAGATGGATAGACAGTGCTATTTTAGTAATACCCTTCCGCATAGACCATTCAAACCAAAGGGTTAATATTACCAAATTATTTGGTATATTTCATTTCAATTAAAAGGACAAAAAATAAAAATAGAGACGCAATTAAAAATGAATGAACTAGCTTTCGTTCTAACTATACATATATATATATATATATATATATATATATATATATATATATATATATATATATATATATGTATACTTTGTCAGAACCATTTGTCCAGGACCATTTTAACTTACAATAGTTCCTAATTAATTTCTAACTACTAGTATATGAACAAATGCTAGCCACCACCGTCCTTTAGTTCAACGACTTCATTACAGGTAATACATAGAACTATGTTTATGGAATTTAAAAACAGCCTTCGTAATAAATTTGGCCCTTGAAGTCAACATGAACTAATGGAAGTAATGGAGCTTGCTGTGCAGGCAGATACGAGGATTAGGCCGTAAGTTAGGGTGAATATTCGCGGTGTCCTTGGGGGAGCCTCTTAACAAAATTATACGCAAGCTGTTCGTGCTTAACTTAAATAAAGTGATATGATACTGGCTGTGATACGGACTGTTGAGTAATTTTATTTTACCGCAATATCTAGTTTATAATATAATTTATAATAAGAGGAGGTAGGAGTAAAGTAAAGTTTCGCTAATAAATAAGATCACGCATATTCCACTGAGCACAAATTGATTTATTACGCTTATGCTCTCAAAGAATTAGATTTATGGATGGAAACGAATTATATTACAGAGCACATTTAACAAATTATATTAGGTAATCAATAAAGTCAAGTCGTAGCTAAAATAGGCCAAATATCCTTAGAAGTTATATCTCTGTCTGTATATCTATTTTCACATGCATAAGACTCTTATAAACATAAAAAAACGTTTTTTTCATAATCTTTATCAAATGACCGAATACCTACTATTAAATACTATTTTGAAAGTAAACAGAAAACTAATATGCAAGAGCACTCCAAATTACGACTTCTTTACCATATTTAATTAGGTTAATATTAAAATTGAGATCTTTAAGTTATTTTTATATACCACTCCATTAAACTAATTAAGGAAAACATTGAGTTACCGGTATATTTAATTAATTAGTAGCGTCACGTCGTGTCTTTTTGATGTTGCCAACGCCCACCTTATATGTGCACGTATGCTGGGCATCACTCATAAATTACAATTCGTCTCTTTCGAAATAATAAATCACACATCGAAAGAAAAGGATGCACTGAGTACGATTGTTCTTTTTATTCGTACTCTCCCACTTTGTAATAAATTATTTTATCCGACTATTGGTACAAAATTTGCATTTTATGTAAAGAGGCAAAATATATTATCTTATATAAAATCCTCGCGTTTCATTTTTAACTATTCTATTGTTTTACGTATCTCTATATTTTACGGACGAGATCATAAGTAAAAATCAAATTATACGCTTACAAACTCGCACGCATTTACACAAGAGCGAACTCTTAACGAATCACATTTTTGTCGTGAGGATACCTAGTACTAATGCACGACTTTTTAAATACCTTCAAAGAGGGTATTAAATACCTAAAATAAAATCTACCAAATTTAATTTCCGAACTTTGATAATATATTCGCAAATATGTTCCCAGGGAATCATGTTACCAGGGTAGTGAACAACCATTCGCTATAGAAAGCTAACAACATCATTGGTCTAGTTTCGGTAGATCGACATCCAGCAGACGTGAACATTTCACTTAATATTTAAACGTTTTTCAACGATAGATTTTCCACCAAACTTCTAATAGGTAAATAGTGGAAAATTACATATTCCTAAAGTTATACAACATAAAATGTCTAAATTTATCTATTCTCTATTTTTTGTCTATTATAATAACATAAAAAAGACAAGAAAACTAAAGGATATCTTCAAAATATTTAAAAAAAAACTTTAATTTGAGAAAATTAAAAGGTTCCTTTTTAAATTTCTTCACTCTGAATCCAAAATTGTAAACTTATTTATTATTGCATAATGAATATTGAAAAAGAAAAAACAAAAAAAAATTCCAAAACTTAGTTGTGAATTAACTCGAGTGCTGTAGTTTCCATTCCTCTGCTGTATCTTTCATAATTGCGTATTCATCTTATTTAATCATGTTATTAAAATACTTTTGGTTGAGTTAGAAAACTTTATATTTTGATAAAACATACGTTTTATATATATATATATATATATATATATATATATATATATATACATACATATATATATATATATATATACATGTATATTAGAGATTACTGTTTTTAAGATTTGAAAAAGTATGTAGTAAGTATATCATATATTTATAGTTCTGAAGTGTCGCTGTAATTGGTGCATCGCTACAGAACTGAAGTTTGAACTCGCAAGTATTGGGTTCGAATCCCGAAATTAATTTTTTCTTCTTGTTTGTTTTCACTAAAATAAAACCGAAAACTCCTTCAGCTTACATTCTGAAGTTAAACAGGGTTAAACAAATTAAAAGACTTAGTTCGTTTTTTCCATTAGTTCCTTCCATTTAAAGTTTAAATCAATGAAGTCAAATGATTATTTTTGAACAACGTTTTTCATGAAATGATGTACATTGTCATTTTGGTGCCATCTAAAACGTCTTCAGTGTTGGTTATCGGACTCAAGGAAGGGCATTTTTACTTAGAAAATATATAAAATTGTGGCAAAATTATATGCCCTGTCCACTTGTACTACTAGATGGTACTAATAGTATAGGTACACGGCGTAAATAATACCAACGCAAAGTTCAGTTTAACATCTGCTGCGAGCGTTCATACTAATTTTTTTAAATTTTTAGTACATTTTCTCTTTTGTATTTTTACAAGAATGTAACTAAATTAAACGAATAATCGACTGTATAATCATGCTGCGTTACTTATGAAGAAGAAGTTAAAATGACAAAAGAAATTCGGCAAATTCTAGCACATACATAATACTTTTCTTAGGAAAGGCAATCGTTTTGCACTTCGGACAAAATATTACTTCGTACAAATAAACATATTTTTATAGTCCAATTATATACAACATCATGTTTTTTTTACCTATTTGGGATAAATTTATTGTAAACCGTACTACTTTCGAGAATTTTCAAAAATTCTATTTTCCTCAACTAATCTCTATTTAGAGTTTACCGTACACAACCGTGGTTTTTGATAATAAAGTTTTAAAATGATTATACTAATCTACTTACAATGTCACCATAATCATATTGTATTACTACCTATACCTCATAGTGTATGCTATATAATCATATTATATTACTTGCTGCGCCTGTGAAATACATAATAATGAAAACTTATAATCTACACCCACCAAGTTTTACAGAATCTTCAAAGCTCAAATATAAATCACCTACAGTGAAACAACAACCATTGGCATATAATTAACCTTACTTTTATCTTAAATTAAGTGTCTCAACCGTTTGAATGCAAAGTATTTTATTTCCTCAATTGTCATTGGTTTTGGTTGTACCTTGAAAGTATTGCGTTAGCATGAAAGAGGGTGGGGGGAGGGGAGATCAATGAAAAGATAGGTGATTTCAACGAACATTTTAGATAAATTCGAGTCACATCGGAGTCTGTGGGTATGTATGTACAACATACGTAAGTACGTATGTACGTACACGTGCGCAAGTACCTATGTACGTGAGTAAGTATGTAAATACGTACATACATACAAATTTACGTACACAGATACTTGCGTATGTATGCTTTCAAAGTCGTGTAAAATCTGAAGGAAACACCCGATAGACTATGGACGTTTTATTTTATAGTGAACTAGATTAGCTCCAGAGATCTAGTTAAATAACAGTTTATTCTGTATTTCAGAAAACTGCTGGGAGCTAGCACGCATGCAACAGAAAAAGATGACTAAAATTTAATGCTGCCGTTATTTACCTAGTTTAATAGCCCAGATTCTAGAGGTTATTCTTTTGCTGTTATAACTCAGATAAGTCTGCTACACTTGGTGTGGAGTTGTTCAATATGTTTCTGATATAATGCATGATTCAGTATTGAACTACAACTATGTCATTCTTTTATTAGAGTAATTCACGAATTGTCTCATTTTTAGAGGTAAAACATTTTTAGCAGCGTCATATGAAAAAATATATAATATGAAGAATTTGCTAGAGGTAATACTGAATTTACCACTTACCTTTATCGTTAATCATAATAATTAACTTTATATTGATTTAACGATATATTGACTATTCAGCGTTCAGACGGTTTTAAAAATGAATTGAATATTTTAAAAGCTTTTTGGAAGAAAGAATAGTACTAAATTGAAATGATCTAATTATTCATTTCGTACGATATAAACTATAATTCGATATGTACCTACTAAACAACAATAACCATCGGTTACAGTTGATGTTCCTCGTTAATGATTGTTAAACTATAGTTATAGTTTAACAATTATAAAACAAAAGAAAAATAGATAACCATAACTAACATATAATCAACAATATCTGCTACTCTAGTGAATAAATACAAATTAATAACAAAAATTGAATTTTATTTTTTTATCTAATTTGTATTACTTTACTAGACTGAGTATTTACTATTAATTTAATAAGACAGAGACGTCATGCGAACGGCGTGAAGAGATCCTCACACTCAGATTAGCGGGCGGAATAATTTAATTAATTTTTCATAATCACTTTAGTCGGGTAGTAAGCATAATCTCTAGTCGGTACACCACTGAACATTTTGGCATGACTGTTTTTTGGCTTAAATCTGATGAAAATGAACAAAAATGTTTGAGTAACTTTTTTAAAAATAAATTAAAAAGCGGTATAGTAATTGGCCACGACCAACAACTATTCACAAAGCTCTAAACCATATGGGAATTTAGGCCAACAACTATACCGTTACCCCCATTCATTATTTTTGAGGTAGATAGTTGAATAATAAGAATTATAAATAATATTTTTGGTACTAATGCATCATTATAATTACATCTATTTCTTCTATAAACTATATTTAATCGTGTTTGAACAAACACGATTAAATATAGTTTATATTTACGACCAATAAGTGTAATCATATTTATCAATAGTAAAACTGGCATTCCTAAATAACAATGACAGTTACGCAACGCAACAAACTTAACAGCAACGAGGTCGTATTCCCTGTTCGGTAGCCCAAAGTTACCGATACTCAATTAAATACGATACTCAAAGGCGTGAAATCAATTATAGTTTTCAACCATTTAAACGAGACTAATCTTAATATTATTTTCTTAATTATTAAATAAACTAATTAATTCGCATAAATGAAGTAAGTTTCGTTGAAATATTACGTATGCTTTATATTGGTTTTTAATTAATTGTTAACTACTAAAAATATTACAAATACTAACACCGATTATTCGTTAATTCATCAATTTCATATATTTATTTTGTTATGTTTTTAGAAATATTTTAGTTAATTATACAATTTGACCACGTTAATAATGGTTTGATTAGAGTGATTAATAAAAGATATTCTCTGTATCTCTCTCTCTACCTCTTTCCCTACCTAACTAACTCCCCCTCCTAACTAACACCCACTCTTTGTTTCTTCCTGTCCCTCTCTCCCTCTCCTCTTTCCCCTTCTCTCTCCTCCCCTCTCTTCTTCTTTCTTCCTTTTCCCTTCTGCCTTGTTAAGAATCGAAAGCTTCTTAATATCCGTCGCTCTCTCCTATGCTCCGTTATAAAACGGAAGTTTCTTAAAGAAGTTTTGCTCTTTCTTGTGTCATCGCATTCGGGGATTTCACTTTTTGTCACTTAGCTCCACAAACCAAACGTCAGGTAAGAAGCTTCTCTTCAAGAATGTATAGATAGGCAGTAATTTGTTCAAATATCCGTGTCTAAAATAATTCAAATATATATTTTTATCCGATTACAAATCAATCACATTACATGTATGTAATTTAAAACTTAAACCAAATGGCGATCGTTTTATTATATTAAAAAAAAAAGTGTTAAAACAAAAAACACGTCCATCATTCTTGCAAATAATTCGATGCATAAAACCGAGTGGAGAATGGTAATCAGCTACATGGATATTGTCAACCGTTTCAGAAAAAAAAATCACTGTCAAAGTTGCAATTTCAATGAAAAAACGTTTATATTTTTTTCCGAAACATATTTCAAAACTACTTCATTCGATGCATAAAATCACTTGCATTTTTGTTACATGTTTTGATACATATTTTGTTCCATTCATGTAATTCCATTCATATAATATTTCACTAACCTCACTGCCATAGAAGAAAAACTTCAATTAGTTTATCTTCAGATGCAACCATTATCTAACATATCATTTTTGGGTCCCGTAATCGAATAGGAAAATAAATAATTCCCGAGTGTCCGTCTGTCCAATCCGCTCGTAACCGTATTCCCAGTCCGCATATTCTTATACCCAGTCCCCATATTCTTATGCCCAGTCTGCATATTCTTATGTCTAGTCCGCATGTCTCAGCGTCTGTCTCTTCAGTTTACAACAGATTTTGATATAATTTTGTTAAATATATTTAGTTGAATTATGTGAATAAAAATAAAAAATAATAAGGAAGAAATATTTTTTACTTTCCTTGTGAATTATAATCACCCATATAACGAACTCGAAGATGAGTTTTTTTATCTCGGGGACACGCGATTGTGTGTGTCGAAGAGGTCCTAAAAAAGGAAATGGAAAATGTTTAGTAATATTTTTCATACAACGCCTCCTTCGCAAGATATCTATCTCCAAAACTTTGTTCAATGTATTCCCCTCGGTAACGATAACAACATTTAGTAAGCACTTTATGAACATATTTTAGATCAACTTGCAATAATAAATTATAGTAAAGCGTAGTAAACTCCACAGAAATTATAAAGTACTTGTTATAAAGGAGGTATTATAAAGAATAAATTATGATGTGGAAATTATATAAAACATAATTTTGTTCATTCCTTTTTACGGTTTAACAAATAATATACTCGACTATTTTGTCGCGACGTATTAACCATGTAAATAAATACACACAAATGGTAATGAAAGCTCAATTAAGTACACACGCACACACATGGCTAAGTCAACGCGTCATGTACTTGATCACTTTTTTAAATATTGCTCAGCGGTTTATAATCAGACGAGTTATGTGGAACTAAAACCAACCGATATTTTCCAATAAGCAAACTGATTTTTATACAAACAAATGATACATTTTGTACTTGGCATAATTTGAGCTAGCAAATCGCTGCCGTATATACTTTCGTTCAGAAAGTGCCATTTCAGAATCGGGTGAAGAAAATAAGCAGCGAGTCCATCCAACAATTAATTAAAGTCCTCAACGTTGTGACAATAAAGATGTATACAAACGTTCCAAAGCTCAGTTTAATCCGCTTCGACATTTCAAGGTACGCCTTCAACTTAACTCCTTCGGGTTCAGAGAATATTTTTTTTTGTTATAAACGTTGTAAGTTTGGTATATCTATACGCTTCAATCTAATGGACAAAAAAAGTTGTAGGGTAATAAATTACTATCAAAGTCACCAACTTTTTTCCAAAGACGAATTTGAAGGAACCAAATTATTATATTAATTATAATTGCATCAGAAGAGATTAAAATTTATATGTCAAGTTTTAATGAACCAATCTGCTTATATCACTAACACATAGTAAAATATAAAAGTATATACGTAATAAAAATTGTTAGTGGTAATTGTTAGTATTATTATTAGTGAAAAAATCAGATTACGTTGACAGATTTTATACTTATTTTTTGGTATTCATACTTATTCATATTTAAAGATTACGTTTACAGTGTTGGTAATTTTTATTTTGTAAAAACCATGTTTCATGACACTATGACTAACCTCTAATGACTAGCCTCTGTACAAAGCTAAGGTACAATATCAATTTAAATGTATTGATGTATAATGTATGTACGATTTATTATATATATATGTATATATATATATATATATATATATATATATATATATATATATAATTTTGTTAATAAAATAAAATTGTATAGCGTATTAAATTTACACAACTAAATGAAACTACGCGATGTAAACAATTTTTCCTAAATGCCCACCTGAAGATGTTGTCATACAACGAAACCTAGGTCACGATTAAGAATATAAATACAGTAGAAATAATACTACATCACGTAGTTTCATTTAATTGTGAAGAATGAATTTCTACAAACTTAACCCCAAATATATTCAGTATTAAATGTAATTAACTGAGATAATATCTCTAGCTTATTGTAACTTCAACTCGTTAAGACAGTAGCCATTCCTTATAGTGACATGGTCTTACTGAGGTAATGATAAACTCCAGTGTTAAGTAACTACATCCTTCTGATGAAATCTCATAAAATATATCATTTGGTGGTAATTATAATCTGAGGTGACCTCACTCTAGTCTGCTGGTAGGTATTTTTACAAGAAATATTACAAATAAAATATTTTTCTTTAAGTTTATAATGGAAAATATTTATCGCTGATAGCATTTTTGACTTCAACCACATTAGAACTTCTTATACTGTATTGTCTATGGAGTACTAAACACCATAGTAATTTCACGTCGAAGAAAATGGATATATAGTTGTAATACCAATTCCCCTTTATTTCACTATTATGGTTTTTCGTTAAAATCACTTAACTACGTTGAAGCGTAACGGCTACGATAAAACGTATTTGTAAAGGTAGCCATATATCCAGTTGCATATTAACAACGTAATTTGACTAGTTGTATAAGCCTTTCTAGTTGTACAAGTAGTTACACAAAACTGTCCTTATCAAATCTACCAACGAATATGCCCACAAACAATAGAACGTTATCAAGAAATACTAAACGCGCAATCGAATTGCATGAACAACGGTACTGGATTAATAAATGTGGGATTTGACGGTTGTTTTTCTTTTTATATTTTATTTTAATTTATATAGGTAAAACTACTTCAAAATTATCTGATAGGTTCAAAATTGTTTTCAGATTTAATATGGTTTATTTCAGTCTAATTATACATATTTTGAAATAAATGTGTCCATCGCTGCTCCTTTGATAAAATTGGCTTTGCGTGTATTCATACGCTGCGTATTAATGAACATAAAGCCATTTTTTACGCTAACTATACATAGTTTTTTTATAAATCTGAAAGTATTACCAGAAACTCGTTCTAATACTGGATAAACTAATATTATTAATAAAATATAAAATATATATTCATACAAGGACTATATAAATTAGCACAATAAATGTAATATGAGTAAAATCTGATGTAAAAATCGGTCTAAATATAAACATTCTCGTTGAACGTTTGCAGAACGTCTGCAGTTTGCTAAATAAAAGCAGTTAAAATAACACAAATAATACGGAAATAAGTAAAAAGTGTCGCATCTGCTTAACATGCTCTGGTTTTAAAGGATTAAATATTTCTCAACTAAATGAAACTATGTAGTATTATTTCTACTTTATTTTAATTTTTACCACGACTTAGGTTTCGTTGTATGACAACATCTTCAGATGGGCAAATTGTAAAGATTTAGAAAAGAGAGTTAAAGCGTTTAAAAGTTGAGTCTCAATTTCACTGTCAAACCCTGAGTTACACTTTTCCTGTCAATAGAAGTTTTCGAATCTAGCAGACAGTTAAACAGACTCACTTTCAATGTTTGAATACGTTTTTTGAGCAACCAAATTTAAATTGTGACAAAGGCAATATTTTCCATTTCACGATTGTTTCCCTTATCAGTTATTGTTACAATTTCCCTCAGTGATAATGATCGCGTTCCTATAGTCTAGGGATTGTGTTACGAATCGTTCTTATTGAAAATGTTTCAATAATTTCGTGGCAAATTTATCAGTGAATGTAATGAAATTTTAAATGCTATAAAGCATATAGTGCTTATGAACTGTGATATTACTGGAGTTTGGAGGAGTGAAATATCAATTTTCGTAAATATGTCTTAAAGCCATTGTTGTTAAAGTTTTCTCTTTTACTGTCTCACTGCATGTCGTTTATCTGTTTGCCTCTGTTCTGAATCTTTTGGAGGCATCGCTTTTTTATTTATATTTATGCCAATATTCCCAAATTTGTTTTATTTACTACTTTTTTGCTTCCTTTATATATATTAACAGAAGTATATAGATAAATTGATAGCAGTATTAAATTTTACTCCAGATAAAAGAATTTTTTTTATATTTCTTAAATCACATATGAATAATTATTAATATGTGAGTTATAAAAATTCGACGTCAATTTTAGGATGTTAAATGATTATTTTATATCCATTTTAAAGTCTTAACATGAGTAAGTAACAATAATGGTTACAAAAACTTCAGTCATTTACACTTTAACTATAATCTTTACGTCCATCGAATTTAAACCGAAAAGAGGAAAAGCTTTTTTCCGCCACTTTGATTTTAACATGAAGAAAAATACTCAGCATATAATCATAAGATTACATGTCGCAATCTCTGAACTTAAATTTGTTTAGTGCTACGTAAATTTTGTATAATGATAAGTAAAATTATAATTCCAATATAGTGGTTACACCTATGAAATGACATAGTGCCGTTTTTACGTGTTTTTATATTTTCTATAGTAATGGTAGAAAAACGGTACACTATTATATTTTCATCTATTCTTCATTGTGTTACAGCCCATTTTTAGAAACCAAATTTAATATTCATTTTGGGCGGTAAGTTTAGAGGTCATTTGAGTTTCACATTTTTTTTAAATTTTTAACCCCATCACATGAGGTATCTAGTAACAGCTGATAAAATGAAAAACCTATAAATCTAACATTCAGTTACCGCTATCTGTATATTTTAAGGCAAATATAAATATTTATTATTTTATATTATTTGATTTATTTTATAATATTTTAAGGCAAATATAATTATATTTTCTATAGTAACGGTAGAAAAACGGTACACTCCTGCTATCTTTTCATATATTCTTCATTGTGTTACAGCCCATTTTTAGAAACCAAATTTAATAATCATTTTGGGCGGTAAGTTTAGAGGTCATTTAAGTTACATATTTTTTTTCTTATTTTTAACCCCATCATATGAGATATCTAGTAACAGCTGATAAAATGAAAAACCTATAAATCTAACATTCAGTTACCATCATCTCTATATTTTAAGGCAAACATAAATAAAAAATTATAATATGAAAGAAAATTGACAAAAAATATAAAAAAATTGAAAAAAATATGTTGTTCTATTAAACCTTACAGTACGAATAGGTCTCGCTCTTGATCGTTTTTCTTTTAATTTAAATAAAGCCGTGAGAGCATCAATCAGCCTTAACGGTGAAATAAACAAGTACTCAAATCTTAAACAATTTCATCTACAGCCTCAATAAAGATTTGTTCAGGATTTTGCACACTATTATTATACTGTACTCCTTTCTATATTATTAATCCAATTAACAATGTTTGCTTATATTTTTCTTCAATTAACAGTGTAATATAAACCCTGACCTACTGAAGGAATTAAAATCTAGTTATGATTAGGTCAAATTTCTTCAGTTTAATGTTAACCCTTCATTGTACAATGTTAATCCCCGCACACATTGCTTTATGAGTCAGACATGGGGTTTAGGAAATTGTTTGTTTTGGGGTTAAATTACAATTATAAATTATAGTCCCAAATATATCATATTTTTCCTATTTGCGGTATAATTCGAACTTCCTCCTTTTTAATTATAACTTCATGTGATATATTACTAAGCCATATTGCGTAGAACATAAACAAGATAGAAACTATGTAATTTTATCTTTTAAAAGCATATAAGAGAATGATGTTAAAGAGGGACCTTTTCATGAAATACATCATTAATGTAAAATTTACTAGCAAATGCATATTTTTTCCCTCTTTGATAAAAATATTTGTCTCGCTCAAAAAAGTGCGTTACCTAAACGCGTAGATGCTACAACAGTTAAGTATTCCTCGAAATTTTCACCGAGAAAACGTAAAAGCTTCTGAAAAGTAATCACGTAGGAAGCGAAAAATGAGAGCAGCCAAGAAGAACTTAAATGTAAGCAAGTGACTGGGAAATTCTTGTGAACTCAACTATGTTGAGGCAACAATGGATCCATTGACCGAAAGAATTGGGAAGTTAAAAAGCATTCTTAGGCGAGCGTAAATAAACTATGAACTTTTATCGAGGCGATGACTTTTTACAGCTTTTTGTCAGCTGTTGAAAATTTATGTCGCTAACTTTTTTAATAAAAATTTACCTGTTTTGCTTAAAAATAATACTTTAATAAAACAAGAGCATTTACGTGTAAAGTTTCGTCCCAACTCGTTACTCAATACGATTAAAATTGTTTACCTTGTTAAAAAAACTATTTTAGTTTGTTAATTTATAATAACATCCTTTATAATAACACTCTTAATTTATAATAACAATATTTGCGAATAGCCCACCTGAAGATGTTGTAATACAACGAAACCTAGGTCGCAGTAAAGAACTTAAAGAAAGTAGAAATAATACTACATCACGTAGTTTAATCAGAAGAGTTTAGTCTCTATGCGGCAATAAACACATTTTTATTTACTGCTCAACTTCTGTAAATAGTAGCATAATTATATATGGTCTATTTTTAATTTGAAATGTGTATTATCTATATCCAAAATTTTGTAGAAACGTTTAAGCTTGATGAAAAGAGAAACTTACAAATAAACACATAACGTTACATTTCTATCATATTAGAAGGTACTGGTATGGGAGTTAATTTCTATGCGGTAACAAACTCATATGGTTACAAACATGCGAGCAAAAAATCTCCTTTTTTTTCAAATATAATATATATTTATATTCAATATTAATATTCAATATATATAAATTCAATATTAATATATATTTGAAAATATCGCATATCAAATGTACTGAAACGTATCTTAGATTATTATCGTTAAAACATCCCTAAGATACACTAGATACAATATTATACGCATATTTTATAACAATGAAGTTACTAGAAATTTCATAATATCCACTTTAGATAACACTCAAAGGTATTTATATTTATTTTTTTATTCATATTTTGTGGAAAAATATCTGTCGAACCTTTTGCGTGTATATAAAATAATGTTCACAATACAAGCACAAGGATCGGCCTTGTATAGTATTATGATAATACTGTACAAGGCCGATCCCTTGTGTTTGTATTGTCGCTAATAAAACCTTAAACTCATTCCTTACAAACAAGTATATATACTAAATCGCATCGTAACGTAACTATGTATTTCACTTTCAGATCGAATGTTTGCTAAGGTTGTATTCTTAGATGTGCCTTGGTTGAATGTTGATAAAAGAGAGTTGTCCAAAGAGTTTGAAAATTATCGATATTTTTATAAGCCTAAAGATTTTTCAACCCATAATTAGTAGAGAAAAGTAAGTTTAATTTATTAGACTAACTGTAATTATATTTGGAATTTATTTGATTTAATTATTTTAAAATATTTCTGAGGTGACTTAAAAGTATAGGGCTCAAAAGGAAACACTAATTTGGGATTTAAATAATACGAAATACGAAGGCGATGTTAGAAACTGCAAAGGTGGCGTAAGCTGTAAAGCAAACTGACCCAATTTTTCTTCCGCACGTAGAAGAAATCAGCAAATGAGCAAAATCGAGATAATGCTAGCGTCTGCTTATATACTGCGAAGTTACAAAAAATCATAATTTTGCATTCTTTTTCAAATCTGAAAAATAATATTTAATAGACTTTCGAATAAAAATTAGATTCATATCAGTCCTAGCCCATAACAAACAGGATTTTTGAAAAATATGCCCATAAACAGTGCACCGATTGTGAAACAATGCACAGAAATGGCGCGCAAATGGCGCCGGAACGACTAACGGGAAAAAAATTCACTACCGTCCCGCTGTTCCATGTACCTTTTAGATATAATTATTGTTAAGGTAAATTTTTTATTATCATTCAGCGTACAATTATGAATTGATAATTTGTGTTATCGGACATTATAATTGAGAGCCACTGCCATTGCTTCATCGTGATATGGTTTGAAGAATAACATGGGCCGGATATAACTTTGAATTAAATATTTTTAATAATATATTATTTTAGATCCTAGTAACTAGTATACGGAATTATATTATTGCTCCTTGAAAAACGAACCAGGATTGCGCGTATCGTGCCCTTAATAAATTTACCAATGCGATATTACTTCGCCAACATGTAGATCTTATGGACAGGCTTGCATTCTATCAGAAAGTAAAAGGTACATGTTTATTTATTTCCTAGCGGAATAAAGTAATTTGATAATTTTGTCTCCTAATAAATGTCCTAACTTAGAAGTGCAAGCAGAACACAGCTATAAGAAAGGAGTTTGATATTGATAAAATAATAACTTAAATTCAATCTCAATATTTACGCTTAATGTGTGGCGAACGTGTGATGGTGGGTATTATAAATTCAATACAAAAATGTGTTAAGAAAATATTGTGTAATATCGTCAACTATGAACTGAGGGAAATGATTTTCTATTATATATGCATATTTTTAATTAATTTGTTCACTAGAAAACGACTGAATAATTCTTAATATCTATTATTGTTTTTTTTTTCAATTTTATTGGTGTCTTCTAAATTATAATTTTGTTTTGGTAAGCAAGTTTCATATTTCTTTCATAACGTTTAATAAACTTTAAACTAACACGTGAACTCACCTGACCTCTATGATTTTGCACATGACATCTTAGAATTCAGCAATATCAGCCATATTCAGTTAATCTATAAATTAATTAATTAAAACTGTGAATCAGTGTATAATCACCAAGATTAAGAGAAATCTGTACGCATCCCTGAGATTAACGAAATTTCCAACTTAAACGTTAACATTGACGAGTGACGGGCATACGAGAATTTAATGAAAATTTATAACTTGTTTAAGCTTCTTATAATATGAGAGAAAAGTTAATATCGTAATGTATCAATTAAAAAGAGTGTTTGCATTAGTTAATAAATAAAATGCCTATGAAATTACGTCATCACTTACACCATTACGCCATATATCTTTTATTATCAATGGGGTACGGAATGGAATTTAATAGCAAAGCGATATTCTCAAATAGCACTACAGTAAATGAAACTAGACTTTTTCGCTTTATCTAATGCTTTCCCTCGATATACCAACCTCCGTCTTATCTCAATTCTCGTGATTGAATGACGCCCGCCCAGCCGCTACCCGCGACCTTCAATATTGATGATGATGAAGAAGACGCAGCACAGATTGACACAGAATAAGTGATGAGTGGCGCATCGTGTTTGACACGTGTATAAGCAGAAACCAAACGCTCGCATGTGTTTTTGCGATCGAGGGATTATTGCTAATAGGTTGATCATGTACGTAAAGCTTCGCTCGCTTATTTGTTATTTGTATTGCGATAACATTAATGATATTAAAATATGAGGGTTGTTAAAATGAATGGAGCATACGTATAGGAATAAGTTGATAAATATCGTGCGATTGCTAGTGTTTTCCATGGATATTTCATACAGTTCTAGAGAGTTAGAATTGAATTTTGCGGTATTCAGTGCTTTCTTTTTACAAATTATTTCGATTTCAGGATGCTGCTGATAATTGACAAAAATGGAACCACTAGATTTTAGAGAGTTCTTTCAGTTTAAGATTGGTTTAAACAAAATTTGCAGGCTGACTTTAATTATGTGAATATATTCATGTTCATCTTTCGAGTACCCTATTTATTGGTAACGATGTTATTTTTGTTTTGATTGTGTAAAAATGTTTCTTCAATTAGAAATTATTTCATTCAAGTTGTATTAATACAGTCAAGTTATTTGTCTTGCGTCTGTAGATGATATATTTGGCATTATGTTTAAGTACTGAAAAAAATAACTGTATTTCTGAAATGATTAATAGAATACTATTAGTAATGAAATATTTTAAAAATATCAATTTTATGGAAATCTCGTCGTATCTAAAGTTTTTTCCTGCATCAATATACTTATATGTATATATATATATATATATATATATATATATATATATATATATATATATATATACATATACATATACATATACATATACATATATATATATATATATATATATATATATATAAAAGGTCTAATTGTAAACGTGGGATGTTATTTAACGAATAGTAAGTAACAGCCAAGTTCGTTAACTGAGTCTGCAGGTTTTTATGTCGATCTAATTAACTAACTCTATAATTGAATTAGATCGACTTCAAAAGTAGTATACACTATTATATCGAATCTTTAATTTCTAAAAATAAATTACGAAGTCATTATTTGATATAACGTTAACTTCTTGGTTACGGGTAACGTTTTTATAAAATGTCATTAGGTAGTCTAAATCATATTTAATCAGGAAGGAGTGAATTTATTTTCGTGAATTGTTACTATAAATTGCGTGAATTATTACTACAATTGAATAAAAGGAAATTCTATGTTATCGGAATCGAAGATATGTCCTGCTGTGGTCAAAAAAATATTACAAAACAAGTAGTCTACATTTAGTATATTTTAATTTATTTTGTTAAAAATTTAATATCTTTAATTGTGTTCCAACGACACGAGTAAAATTAATTTGATTAAAATTATGTTCAAATTTTAAAATTAATTTTAGCGTAACAAACGAATTGAAGTTCTAATATAAACAAAGATTTTTCAAAACGATTTTACTCCTTTCATTATGGACGTTGTCACGCCCAACACTCGCTGCCGTACAGTCAGTGCAGCCAACTTCGTTTTTTTTGTTTGTTACCAGTCGTGGCGGTTCGTGGTATCCCAAAATTAAGCGAGGTGCTATATAAAACGTGGCGCTCCTTATGTTTGGTCAATTCTTCTCAAAACTTTGCAATCGTGATTATTGCTTGTAGGTTTTTTCCATTCAGATTTTTTTATAACGTTAAGAAAATTACGAATATCCAAGTGTGAGTCAGTCAAGGGTTTTGTACCAGCATTGCTTAAAGTAATATACATTTTAAAACGATAGATATATTTTGGTAACTTCAAGTTGTAGAAGATTGTGATAACACAAAAAAAATGTGTTTCGCCGAATATAGCTCCCGCATCGATGATTTGCTAGTATGGATTTCCTAGCACATTAAATATTTAATAACAAACACATTATAATTAAACAGGGGATCTATTTTACCATAAAAATAACAAGAAATATTAAATATAGAATCACCGTTATATTTTTTACAATCTTTGCATAGGCTTCTAAACAATATCTTTCACAACTATTTTCTTTTTATATATGTTACAGCCTAAAATTAAGGAAATGTATTTTTTAACCCAAAAACAACACTCCATATTATAGGAGTAATTAAAAAAATTGATTTCTTAATTTCCCCCCTCCCCCTAAAATTTCGATATAAATATTTTTGAGAGGTATGTTTAGATATATATGTGGGTTAACAGGCTTTATTATTATGCCATATTTCACGTTTCTGCGTCAAGAGGCTTTTGAGAAAAACTGTCGTAAGAAAAAAATCGGATAGAGGGACATATCAGGAAACAGTAAAAAAAATATACGTATATTTTAAAAGTTATTATTTACAAACAATTTAAGTTGAATATAATTTCGGTTAGTGTTCATAGTTTGAATATAGGATATTTAAAGTATTGATGAGGAAATTCGTGTGCTCTGGTATCAAGGCTGTCATGATGAACCTGGTAACTTAGCAACTTTGAAAATGGCAACTTTGTTAGTCTCCAACATCAGAATTTATCAAAAAGAAATAAATTAAAAATCCACTAATACTCATACGTCTAGGAAATTCATACGCCTAAAAAAAAATATTAAAAAAAAATTATAATACGGAAAAAAATATTCTCGAACCACTTTTAACTTATAGACGCACTCTGAAATAAAATCATAGATATTTTCGATCTTGAGTCGAAAAAATATATAGCGCATGGTGAGTTAAGAGTGGTTAAATCTATAATTACAGAAGTCTCAGATGATCTCAGACAAACATTATTGTCACAAAAATAAGGTTCTATTACGGAACCCTAAAAAGCGAAGGGAACGTATAGAAAAAATTATGTTTCTTCACATTAAAATTTATTTTTCAGTATTGGCGAAACCCGCACTATGTAAAAAGTATTGATTTGCTTTAAAGCCTTTTTAAAAGTTCTTTGTGTATTTTCTTAATATATTTTCTAGTAAAATATTTGCTCTGTGCGTTCAGACAAAATGGGCAAGTCTGAGAGAAATTAGGAAAAGATCAGCGTAACGAAAAGTTTTTTTATGGAGAATTAAAGGATTAAAACTATTTTAGGTATATAAATTGAACTTTAATAAAAAATACAAGTATTTATTGCTCTGTTAAGATTTTCCCAGGAGTTATACGTGTTTGAAAGCTCTGTATGTAAAGCTCCAAGTCATAGAGCAACGTTCCGAAAATATATTAATTTATTACGTTCAATGTTGTTCTTATCGTCAAACGAATTCATTTGTCTCAAGTTATTTAGACTTTTCGCCAGTTGCTTATGACGTAGTTATTTTTTAGTTTTAGAAAAGTATGTATTATATTACATTCAATTTATTAAAAATTTTCGTTTGATAAATTATATTCTTGCTTTTAAGTATATAAAAATATTTAAGTTTAGGTATATTTTCATTAAGCTCACAAACTTTGCAAATGTTAATATAATTTTTCATTATGTAAACATATTGCATAGAAATATAGGCATGAATTTCTGATTGTGAGATTTATATTTAATTCTGTAGCTTATCGGTAAGATCTAGATAATATTTTGGTAATGTACTTTTTTCACAACTTTGTCTTTAGCAGTTTTTAGTGGACATTTTCATTGACGTCTCCAGAACTGGTTTATATAAAATTCTACAAAAATCGTTTCCGAAACACGAAGGACGTTTTTTAATTCACGTTTCGTTCGCCTCTCTGAAATTTCCATGTAAATATTTTTGAATGTTAATTATTGCAATATATGTCGATTAATAAGCTCATTTTAGTTAAAATGGTTTCTGAGGAAAACGGATATGATAGACGGACAGACGAAAACGTGAATAAATAGTTTTCATTCTTTTTTAATAGATACAAAACCGCAAAAGGTTTAAAATCCGTTCGAATTCCTAGCGTGATCACTGCGATTTCAGATCTAGTACTTCGAAAGAGTCAAAATGTTGTAAATTTAGATTGCAAAACTCTTGAAATGCAAAAATTAAGATTTTTGAAGTGAAAATTATTTAGAATCGTTATGATTTGAAACTCGGTGAAACGAAAATGCGTCACGACAAAGAAACAAGCAAAGCTTCTTTAGAATCTTTGTGATTTAAATTTTAGGTCACTTTTTTGTGTTATACTACGTAATATTTCCCTCTCGTCTACTAAGCATTGTACGTATATGTGCGCCCGTATATTGCCTAAGCGAGAGAGCAAGCATCGGTGTGTATTTATATTGTACACTATATTTCAAAGATATGTAGATCAAATTGAAACTAAAACATTTGTTTCCTATTTTAGTTACCATAAGCCACCCGTGTCATTTGTTTAAAGTGAAAACATGGAGACTGACTAATATGTAATGTAATATATGTTAAATTAAATATAAAATCATTTTTAAACGCGGTAAATATATTATAAAAAAATAAACCTTACAATTATCCTACTCCTGATACTCTATATTTATCTCATTCTCTTGTAGGTTATTTTTCTGAAGTTTCACTTCTACCGTGTCTGAATTGCACAATGTTTTTTATGATTTTAACGGTGTTTGCTTTCGGAATTATTATGAAATCAAAAAGTCGTTAAACTTTTTTTGTATTATATGTCGTATGGTTAGCTTAGATTTATTTTGTTGTTTCAAATATAAATTAAACCATATTGATGTAATTTGTAGTCGTAGGACGTTAGTCATAAAGCAATAAAATAATAAGTTTGATATAACAATTAAAGAAGCATTTGTTTGGAATTAAGTCAACATTATTTCATGATTCTTTCGGAGAAGAATTTGAAAATGAACGTACAAGTAGTAAGTTAATTATTTAATTTTGTCATTCATAGAAAAGAAATTTGCGAAAAACTTCACATTTTCCCGTTGGTAATCTAAACGCGGCATAAAATTAATTTAAGATTAATATTTGCGACCTTGCTAAAAAGCGTAGACGATACCAAAAAAAGTCACAAGATATTAATTATCTATATGACAGCACGATTTTTGAGGGTCATGCAGTACTTAAAAATATTTTCTCTTGACTACTTGTTTTCCACGTTACATTCTTGATCAAAAGCTTGAATTGCTTTGATAAAAAATAGACAACTTATGTAAATATTAAATAAGCAGAGTTATGGAGACAAATCACGTACTACGTAATACATTCACATAATGAAAAATAATATTAATATTTTCACTTGACTACTTATTATCCACGTTACGCTTTTAATCCTAAGCTGGAATTACTTTGATAAAAAATAGATAACTTATGTAAATAATAAATAAATCGAATCACAGAGACAGAGACTATGTAAATATCAGATCGTGCTAATTCAATACGTGCAAATACATCAAAACGGAGATGACACTTTACAATACAAAATTATACCTTTATGTAATACCCGATGTGCCCCACGGTTTCACTCGCATGAAATTCGAAATAAGAAATGTTTTTTCTCTCATATGTTGCTTTCAGTTACAAACTATTACCATACCAAATATCGTTGAAGTCCGTCCAGTAGATTTTACGTGATTGACGCACAAAATAACATACAGAGTCAGAAAAACATTGTAAAAAAAGGTTTTCCGGGTTCCGTTATCGTTCTATACGCTAAATGTCTGCTTTCCCGGGTTCTGTTATCATTCTATACGCTAATCATATCCTCTTTTTGAAATATTTTGCATGTACTGAATTGACTCTCTTTCATTTCTGTCAGATTTCTTATATAAATAGACGGTAAAATTATTTTTAAGAAAACAAATAAGAAAAACTATTCTGAGTTGAGATAACTCGCTATACACTACATACACTGCGTGCATCTATATTCTAGTAATTGGTTTTCTGTTATACTAGGAACAGCTTGTTGATGTAGAGTATTTGTTTTACGGCCCTTTTGTTTGAGCGATTTTATTTCATGTATATTGCTGTTCTTCCATATCTATGCAGCCTTAACATAGAAACTATCCGGTGGGATCGTTAAATATACAATTTACTTTAAAACTTAATATTTCGCAAGCGGAGATTAAAGATAAAATTGATAAATATAATATAAAAATTGGTAAATACAATGTAAATACGCAAAAAAATGACCCGCTTTATATGTATGATTGGGTTTTGTCTAGTTTTTAAAATAAACTTTCTACATATCATGTATATATAATTTTAGAGTATTTATAGATGTAAACCTTAACTATGAATACAGTGATACTGTGATGGACAGATGGACGAAAGAAAGGACGGGCAGACATGAAGAAATTTTAGAGATTCCTTGATTTATTATGGGACTCTAATACGAACCAAACAGGTATCCCCAACGATTAATAAATGATACCTCATCCGGGTTCCCAATTTTCACCACCCAAATTTCATCCCTATTCATATTTATAGGGCGGTACATAATTTTAAAGATTACAAACGTTAAAAAAAACAGAAGCCTTACAGAAGCCTTATAAGATTACCCACATGTACCTCAAAATAAAACAGATCCCTCACCCACATGTCCGTCTATCCGTCTGTCATGGCAGTTTTTCTAAGAAACCACTTGATGTAGAAACTTGAATATTGATGAAAGACAATAAGCCACATATATCTCAATAGCTGGTCCCGAAAAATATTTTTATGGAAATTTTAGGGAGAAGTCAATACGAGAACATGACACTTTTTTAGTCCTTTTGGTATGGAATAATGTTTAAAGAACTAGTTTTACGGGTATTAAAAATACATATAATATATTTTCCATAATTTGAGGCAATATATGTTTGGATATATACTACAAAAAATACGATTCAATTCTCTTCACCTCCTTGTGTCTAGAACTACTGAACGTAAAATTACAAAAAAGGATTTTTAGAAGTCTAAGCAAAGTTTTTAGGAAAATGAGAACGATGAAACTAGATGTCATAATTGATAAGATATTTACGATAATATATGTGTCTGTCCCCTACTTTATTACATTATTTATTTTTAAATATTTATTGCATTGTTCTATATTTATTATCCACAAGAATTATGGTTTATTGTATATAAAGCAATTTATTTCAGACGAAGTATCGAACCCTTGATATGCGAACGAGAATCGCACTTGGCCGGTTTTTCTAAATGTCCTGCTATATACACATATTAATTAAGTTACGGATCTGAAACGTAAGGTTTAAAACTATAAAACATTATGAGGATAAACGGACGAACGAGCTCAACAACACTACGACAGTTCCTCGTTACCTACAAGAGCCTAAATATATTTTCACATTGATTTTCCTGATGTTTTCTGCTGATGTGTTTCACTTAATTTGAAAGCATAATTTGGTCAAAAAACAATAATTGTTTTTATTTCTGACGTATTCATTTGAAGTCATATAGATCTGAAGATTCTTATGTGTAAAATTTATGAAAGCGTATAACAATTTAAATAACCACCGATGAAGATACCGATTGCAAATGAACAATGACGTCACGATGCACGTTCGTCATCCTTTATCGCATTATTAGTGTTCAAAGTGCTCCAATTTCAGGTGAGGAAATATAAACGAGCACATTAGGCAAATCGAAGTTTCGTAACATTCAGAACAAGGTAACCGTTTAGCAATGTGATTTCTGCGGTTTGTAAGTACACGGAATTAGGTCAGAGCCCGCACGTGGTACAGAGGATGTGTCGTTTCCGACTGGAAACTCCGAGCAGCATTCCACTGATAATCTTCGAGAACGTTTTTTGAAAGCCTCTTTACATTGGATTACAAAATAGGAAGAGTGAAAAAAGAAAACAAATGAAAAACAAACTAACATTATGCCCATTGTATTTACATAATGCCATTAAATTTTTATTTTAATCATGGTAGACAATGGTAATGAGTGTGCTATAGCTTAGTTTTGAAATACTCCAACGTTTTTACTTCAAAACGAAAAACATTCGGTTTTTCGTTATAAAATCACTCAGGTGTCCGTCTGTTTATCTCTCATAGCCGTTTTTGTCAGAAAATGCTTGACGTATAAGCTTATAGTTATGGCATAATAGTAAAGCACATCGACACACATTACAACAGCTAACAAAGAAGACAAATTAGTTCTTGAAATTAGATGACACAAGTTAAGATTTTTTGTTATAATTTTGGTTGGTATATTACCAGCAATCTATTGAAAAATATGCAAACGAATACGTAGGACTTATTTTTAAAACCAAAAGTTATGAAAAATAAGGTCGTTAGAAGCCTACGCAAGCTTGTGAAAAATTATAACATTGATTCCAAATGTTATAGTTTTTAAGATATTTGTTTTTAAGATTTTTGATTTGTTTGGTATTTGCCAACATTAAATGCGCTAGACCGTCCATATGACTTATGATAAATTTAGTAATTTATTTTCAAACGAGATACAGAATCCTCGAAGCGCAAGTCCCATCGGCACTGGATCGGCTTTTTTTACAAAATTAAACTCATTATATAAATTCGTGAAAAATTACTGTTTTATTTTTAATTTTTAAAGTTTCACAATGAAACAAGGGCCCTTATATCTTCTATCAGAAATTCATAATTCTTATAATCTTAATTTTAAAAAACGATTTTCTATTGGTATTAAATTTTCACCATCGTATAGTTTAAAATACGCGGAGTGACTTAAGTAAAAGGTCACCCACGTTTTCTAGCAATAACTATTTAAATGAAAAGTCCAAATATTTTAAATTAATTTTTTAATTAATATTCAAATCATTATGGCTACATTAAAATTATTTACAAAAATATAGTAGGCAATATAAACATCTCCAAAAACGTTCCAATACCAGTTATGATAGATTATATTTTACGACCCGTTTGCAATTGCAAATTAGATTATGGAAATATCGCTGACTCGAAACAATTAAACAGTTATAGTTACATTAAAATGACTGTTTACGATAATGAAATTCACAACTAAGTTTCAGTATATGTATAACTAATTATTACGAATTGTTTGTTAAAAATGCTTTTTTAAGTTACACGTCTATACTCCATTGAAGCACAGTTTAAATATGCCATTGAGAATATTGTATATAATAATAGCGTAATCAGTGATTACGGGCATATAAATAATGATTTAAAAATAGTATAGTGGTCATGGAGGTAGAAATGTAGATGACCATGACTTACCGGGAAAAGCTGTGACCGATGTTGGTGAATTTAAAAAAATGTAGAATACGACAAAAATGAAGAGTGAGGAAATCATTTTTCCATCTATCTTGCAAAAATATATATAATGCAAACTATATATTTTGCAAAAATATTGAAACAGATACAGACCACCCTTGTAAAATAATATAAAAATATGATGTTAAACAGCATTACGATTCGAATATACATTTTTCCTAATATGCAATTTAGAATGCATTAACATATAAAAATAATATTTTTGCTTTTAATTACAATTAAAAAAATATACAAAAAAATTAATGAGTTTTCTCCATAAATAGTTATGAAACTTTATTTTACGTGATTTAAAAAAAAATCAAAGTTATTTAACATCTTTCACAGAATGAAGGTCGCATCCATCAACAAAACCTTGTGTTGATTAATCTCCACCCTCAATACTCAAATTAAACACGAGCGGTGCGGGCGGAATTTTCATAGAGGGAAAATTTATGATATAAATGAACAAGTAATTAATTTCACGATTGATGTAATTGCCCAAGTCGATTAAGGGACATCAGTCAAAAGGGACTAAGGGTGGATTTAATGTATTCGTAGGAATTAGCTACGAAAGACCTTGGCGGTAACCAATACGCGTCGTACGCGAAAGAGAAAGCTTTCAATTTAGGTTTCTGTAAGACGAAATTAATATTGCGTAGTTGTGCTGTTTGACATTCTCATTAAATGGTGGAGTACAAAAATATCAATCTAATAAACTTTAAAATTAGTAACTTAGGTTATAAAGAAATGCTAATTTGTCCTTAAGTGGTCACGTTGCTATAAACTTTACATCCGACTAGTTTAAATCCCACGTGGGTCGATCTGCGTCTACACCCCCATTGCCTCTCGACTTCCGCGTGTTTCTATAGCCCGTCGCTTTATTAGGAATTTATTCTGTGGCAGTTACGATTTGAGATAAAGTATGGAACATTTTATCTCAAATCATAACTGTCACAAACAATTTGAGGAAGTGTTGTAAATAAATACACGTATGCTTATCACTATGTAAATAATACAACTCCATAAATAAATGTGGTACATATTTTCCATAAACATTTTTTAAACAAAAACACTAGCTATAACTACATGTTTCAGAGCACAATCATATGTATTATTAATCTTTTTAATATTAAGATTATTAGAATTAAAATAATGTAAACACCACGTAATTTTAAAGTATAAATGACTAAAAAGCATATAAAAGTTACTTTTACTTAACCTTTGACACGGGAACCCGGGACGTTGAGCCATTTAAAATTACATTGATAACTAATTTAATTCGTTAAATGTAGACCCACAGAACAATTTTAGTTCTTTTTCTAATGATTATCAGTTTAATATTTCGATTGACTAATGATTACAATTACACAACATTAAACGAAGAAGTGCTTTAAAAGGGATGTTATTATTTTCTTTAATAATTGGATTATTTAAATATACGTTTTTCAACTTACATTATTTTAAACTATGTTTAATGATCTTCACAGTCGCTGATCATCCTTTTTTACGAAAAATGTTTAATTTTTATGAACATACCTCTTGTTAGTCGGGCGTAAAAATTACGATCCTGTAAAGTTTAATGACATTTCTATGGGTATTTTAATATCGTTACTTTATTTCTACTCTATTTACATGCACCAAGTACATTATATCAATTGGTTATTAATAAATAAATAAAGAATTTTCAACTTTGTTAATTATTATAACGAATAGACAGGATTACGTGTAAACTTTGTCATTAACATGTTCCTGATTGTAGTATCTACTCAAAAGAAATTTTTAGAAGACACTTACTGCGAACACAGGTATGAAATGGGATCTAGCCATACATATTTTTATTTTCATTTACATATATCAAAATCATTATATAAAATCCATCATAAAAATTTGTCGAAGGTCGCCCAATATAATGAGATGTTGAAAAATACACGCCGCCATAAATACTGAATACATCGGCGCGACGCTACAAGTTACAAATGGAAAACAGTTTTTTTAAATATCTTTTTTGCCTGAATTTCGAATTAAAATTCGATGGATTTTCCGGAGAGGAATGAAAAGTAACGATATGGTACAACAAACCGGTAAATGTATTAATATTAACGCCCTTGCTTATAAAATTTATTTCCAGCTGTCACTTCTTTCTCGCATCTTTTAACTTAAAAGTATCTAAAGATGTAAAAGAGGATATGCGCAGATCTCCAGGGAGTATAGCGACATGTATTATGTTATTTTTTCAAAGACTCTAAGTGCGTGAAGCAACAATAAACGTGCACACCTCATCTTTACGAGACATTATACGTGTTTTTTTTAACACTGCAAGTAATATTCAGATGAACCACGTAATTTTAAAGTGTATGACTAAAAAGCACACAAAATTTACTTTTATTTAACCTGATGGGACGTTGAGCCATTTAAAATTACATTGATAACCAATTTAATTCGTTAAATGTAGACCCACAGAACAATTTTAGTTCCTTGTCTAATGACTATCAGTTTGACATTTCGATTGATTAATGATTACGATTACACAACATTAAACGAAGAAGTGCTTTAAAAGGTGTATTTTTTTTTTTTGAATAATTGGATTATTTAAATATACAGGTTGTCCAGTGGCAGATTTAAAAGTTTGAACAAACATAGTTTCTGTTCGCAACACATAAGAGGGGTGCGGGGGCGTCGTTAGAAGCGCAAACGGTGCAGATGTTTATTAGCCATGGAACAGTGGAGTGGAGAGCACCGCGCTTTTGCCGTCGAGGCGTACATCTCGAGTAGATTTTCGCTGTCTGTAGCACGCCGTCGATTTAATAATCGTTACAGTATTCGTCGATTACGTGATGGACCATCGATCAACCTCATTCAGTCATGGGTAGCAAGGTTCAGAGCTACTGGATCTATATTAAATAGGCCCAGGTCAGGACCTACACCATTGGTAGCCACGGATGAAAATGTCGAGCGTGTTATGGTTTCTGTCGTTGAAAATCCCCGTTTATCACTGCGTACGCGTTCATCGATATTGGGAATTCCGAAATCAACTTTACAGATAATAATGCAAAAAAAGCTCAAGTTTCATCCATATAAAATTCAAATTGTTCAAGATTTACACGATTCTGACTTTGAATTAAGAAAAACTTACGCGGAGGTGTTGTTGAGATTTCGTACTGCTACCCGGATGGACAACATATTCTTTAGTGACGAAGCTCACTTTCACATTGGAGGATATGTGAATAAGCAGAACTTTCGTTACTGGGATGTCCACAACCCAAGACAAATGCTTCAAGAGCCTTTACATAAGCCTAAATTAACAGTCTGGTGTGCCATGTCTGCATCTGCAATCATAGGACCTTATTTCTTTGAAAATAAACGTGGCCAAACTGTAACTGTGAAGTCGGAGAGATATGCCCAGATGTTAAATGAGTTTTTCAGAGTAGAACTACATAATAGTCCATCCTTCAACCCAAACACATGGTTCCAGAAGGACGGGGCCACAGCTCACACTGCTAATATGTCCATGAATGCAGTGCGGCAGTTATTTCCAGAAAGAAACATATCCCGAAACGGTACCGTACCGTGGCCACCTAGGTCACCCAATTTAAGCCCATGTGACTTTTTCTTATGGGGATACTTAAAATCCGTTGTTTACAAAACAAATCCGAGCACTGTGACACAACTTAAAGAAAATATTCGAGCCGAAGTCAGTAGGATACCCCAGTCGCTCTGCAAACGCGTTTTTGAAAACATGCGTGCTAGACTCAAAGAGTGTGTCAGACTCGATGGCCGCCATTTGGAAAACGTGATTTTTAAAAAATGAAATCCGCATTTGTTTTTATAAAGTTAAAATAAACCTACTTTGCATTAGAGGTTTTTTTACAATTTTAGTTTTTTTTTACAATTTTGCAAACATTGAAATCTGCCACTGGACATCCTGTACGTTAATTTTGAACTCTCTTATATTTATTATTTAAACGGATAAATTATCTGGAATTAAATGGTCTTTATTAAATTATTGATACATAAATTGAAATTTATGTATCAATAATTTAATAAACTCCATTTCATTCCAGATAATTTATCCATTTAAATAATAAATACAAGAAAGTTCAATATAAACTCCGATTTGCACCAATGTAAGACGTTACCCAGAATGTAAATGATTTTGATTATTTGATCTGAAAGCTCTTTTATCTTTTTATTCGATATTTCAGCATCTCGATTATATCATAATTTTTCTAAGGGTGTAACCGTTCCTTACACACGTACATTTTATGTACATTTATGTACATTTTCCACAATTTAGACCATGTACCGGTAATTTGATAAACAAATACTTCAGATAATAATTAAATTAACATTAAACAATATATTTCTACAAACAATTTATTTGAAAAAAATTAAAATTATTAGTCTTTATGATTCAGGAAAGAATACCCTTATTAATTGATAAACGATTGATTGAAATTTGTTGATCGAAAGATTGCGAATTTCGAAGTAAAACAACTTGAATAGAAAAAGAATTATCTTGTCGTTTATAAATCAGAACTTGGCAAGTTTTCAGAACACGGGTCGTGACCATGGGCAATGCCACACAAAGCTTTAAAAATACTCATATTTATTTAGATGTCATATTTTATAAAACGATATACAGTGAGAACAGGGATGAAATTGTTTTCTGACAACAATAGAAATATATAATAAAAGTTTCTTTTTTAATAGACAGCAAACACTGAAGACCTTCAAAAGTATGACAATAGAATGGTAAAAATAATTTCTTTAAGAAAATAATTACTTACAGATCAGTAAACGAAATCTACATAATATTTCGCCAATATCCATCATTTATGGAACGTTACACCGTTGATGAATTATATTGGTTTTTAAGTCTTTTAATTATTTTTAACGTAGTTTGTTCAATTTAAATGTGGTAAATATTTATTTTACTTTTTCCATATACTCCGAAACGGGTTTCATTTACATGCCCATCTGATTATTACAATACTTCGACACTTAACCCTTACGAAATAAGATATTCTAACTGCATCAGAATATAAGACCCTACTCCATTTCGTGTTCATAAATTCAGTAGTTTCAGTTCATAAATGTTCAGTAGCTATAAAGAAAAGTTGTAGTTGCCCGTTTTGTTGCAGAGGAGTGTGTATATATGTACATATATATATATATATATATATATATATATATATATATATATATATATATATATATATATACATACATATATGTATGCCTGTATGTATGTATAAATATATATATATGGCGTAACGGGTACATGAAAATTTTATTGATAAGAAAGGTACTGTTCGTAAACGTTCGTGGGAAGCAAAGCGAAGGTAAGTATATTCAACCTAATGTTATCAATAAATTAAATTTAATCCATTTAAACCTTATGAATTGTATGCTGCACACAACTTTTCACGAATGTATAAATCGATTTGAATAAAAGTAAGTTTCACGAAGTCAAGTTTTTCAAGGAAAGAAAAGTTATTATTAAGAGTTTGTGATTAGACAAAAGTGATAGAAGCCTTTTGCAGTCTAATTTAATCATCACGTAGATACTGGTAAGTCACTATAAATAATTCAGGACAAAAGGGATCAATATATTTACGTTCACGTCGAATTAGAGTATAACGAAAATTGAAACAAGCCAGACTTATTTTACTAAGGTATATTATTTACTTATGATGTGAATGACTGACTATGATGGTGGTAATTTTATCGATCCCTCGCTTTTCCGCCACCAATGTATTACACTTATCGTTACGGTACCAGTTCTCAACCTTTAAAGTTACACGGCTTTAGCAGAAGAAGTTGAACTTTATACAAGTGGAATACTGTGATAAATCAACGATCCCCTACTCATCGTAAAAAGGAGTGATTATACTGATTCACAAAAATACTGATAAACATTATACTATAAAATTGTTGTCGAATTTTGTACATACTATCTCAGTTTACTTCCTATTTAACAATTATGTAGGTAGACATTTTAATATTCGTGCTACGTTCAAACAACTTCGATACAACAAACGACGATACATTCAATAATTAACGCAGAGCAAATAGACTCCCATTAATTAGAGGTGAGTAGAAAAAAATGCTTCCCTTAGTACAAATTCCATTACCCGAGTAAATACAATGAACGTCGAAGGGGTTCACAGATTAAAGAGCTAACAAAACGATAATATAATTTAAATATTTATAAGTACACTCCATTAAATTTGAAAAGAGAATCTTTGTAAATAAATGATTTGACAATTCAGATATTGTAAACTTTTTTCTTACATTCACGTTAGTAATTTTACATGGATTTATTTGGTATTTAAGATTTAGAAGATACTTTTTTAATGTGCACATTTACACGATATACACATAATTACATAAATATATTTTATATTTAAGAGTAATTCAATTGCTTTTCACTATAATGCTTTTGTATTATTTTCATGTATTTCTTGTAATAACATCAAACTATAAGATGGATAACATTTTTATTAGCAAAATAATTAATATATTAACCATTTAGTCAAATAAAAATCTTTGAGAACATTAGGCTCAAACTAAGCACGCTAGCCAATGAATTGAATTATTCCATAAAACTAGCCAGTATTCTTCATTTCAGTCATAGAGATAATGTCTTTCAGTTCGTTTTTGATATATTTAATAAACCATTTCCAGACAAAAGAAAGATGATGTTACAAACAGTGAGATTTGAATAAGTCAATTATGTCTGTATTATATAATCGGGTCATTTAATAAATTAATTCGATTTAATATACATTAAATAAATAAAGTTAGCAATTCAATACATTGCGAACGCGGTTTTTAGGTCAACGAGCGTCTAACTAATGACCGAGGGTAAGTTAAGGCAACGTAAGGTAGGTCGGAATATTGATTCGATCAATGTCAAGTTTGATCCAATTACGTTTGGAATAATTAATCTCCGACATTTTCCGTAACATTCAAGATGAAGGTCAATATTGGTACAGGTTCGCTAGAGATTGTTATGTAGATTTTTGAGTAAAATTCAGTTCAAAAACTGTTTAAGCCTTTGTACTTTGCAGTGTAACCACTCGAAGCGCTAACGTATGATTAATAAAAACAGGCCAAATTCAAATCGGGCTCACGACATGCCATGCCAACATTATTTAAAGTCTCATGCACTTGATAAACTAAACATATTGCTCTTAATTTAAAGAGCACGGTGTCAGTACAAGATTTATTCGCATATACTAATTTTAAAGCAATACCGTTGAGAAATTTGATATATTACTAGTAAGTTTCAGATTATTGTAGTAAAGTATATTATATTTTTTTCTTTAAATAAGTTTGATTTGTAATATAGATTATGTTCATAAAGATTGACGTGATGACAATATAGTAGATCTATTTTGGAAAGCACAAGCAAATCACTTCGTTTAAAAGTAGTAATCAGAATATTTTTTTGAGATTTTTTCCAGATTTTTATATAGTATTGTTTTGAAAATGAAAAAGAGTGGAAAAATATTAAATGGAACTTAAACTGCAAAATAAAAAAAAATTCTAACGATATTCCATAGTTTGGGGTATTCTATTATTTTATCCACACATCTTTAGATTTTATATATTTTTACATTTTATCCCAGACATCTTCATAAATGGAGTACCTTGACAAAAGGGAATTTTCAAAAATTTTATTGATATATTTATCTGAAGCCAAATTTGTCACAACATTTCATGCACGCAAGTCCAAAACTGTAGAATCTACTAAAGCGTGGCAGACGAATGGACGCGCACAGATATGGCGAAATTTTGAATGTTCCGTGTTGTATACCGAATACTATAAACACTCACAAATTTATCTTTCAAGAAATTTTAAATACATTTTTATTCTACTCGAAGAGTTCTTTACAAAACGTGATATGCCTAGTTAAAAGGATTTTTCTTTTGCCTTCTTTACACTTTCTCCTCGCATCTGGCACACATATTCAACTTTACATAACCTATTTAAACTTTATATAACATCTTTAAACTTCACATAACATGTATACATATTATATGAAATGATTAATATTCAATTCTATAGATAACTTCCTTTCGTTTAGGAACAGGAAGTCTCTTATATATGAAGGATAATATCGTCACAACACTAGAACCCCGTTCGAATCCTTTTGGTAGGAAACTCTGAGACTGTCATAGATAATAAGTTGAGCTAATACATTATCAAGCTAAATATAACAAAAATGATATTTTAAAATATATTTTGCTGTAAATTTCGAAAGTTGCGAGAAAGTAAACAATAAATAAGCAATTTTGTATGTTTTTTATGTAATCGCATAAAATACAGGAATCTAGCACCGTTATAAAAAGCCAGTAACACTAGATTTGAGAAATTATAAATTAAAACAATGATGTATTTTGATGTAGATTATCAGATTCGTTCTGGCTGGATTGGCCATTTGAGCATCTACGAATGTTAATATTTCGGCTGCGACACAGAGGTTAATATTACTGGATTTAGGCTATAGTACAAGAATGTCGTTTGAGTACGGACTCGACATAATGGTATTGCCACACCCACTGTCTATGCAGTTGGGTAGGGATTATCGCCAAAGCCTCACAGCTGATTTAGATTGCAGGCACTTTTGCTTTACCAGCAACACAAGTGGGTGCTTATAATCGGACGGTTATTGTAGAAGTTTCTTGCTATAAAAATACTTCTATGGTCAAATTTTGTAACAGTAAACAGGGCATATAAGCCATATGTGCAGAACTTTATTGTATATTTCTATATTGTCCACAATACCTTTACATGTATCTAAATGCAGCTACACCGATTTGAAATATTTTCTTGAAAAAGGCACCCGATGCGCTTCAACTCTTCACTTAAATTGTTACTGCATACTACCCACACGTTCAAGAATTATGTCATGTAAGCCATGTCTATTTGGATCCCTGCGCCCGCTCTAAAATATACCGAACGACTACAAGCGAGAAGATTTTGTGCCGAACATTAAACAAATACTAGGCATTATCACGGCGGAGCTTTGTGCCACAGGCGGAGGAACATTGGGGAGAGGGCTCGGGTTGCCTTCCATGGCATGGTCCAGCTTGCTGGTGACGGCTGGGGCTGAACAGTTTGACTCTCAAGCTGATGTATCTGACAATATATATTTTCGTATATTGGCCTATGTGCTGTCGGTGTGGGCTTCGTCTTACATGGGGGTCCAATAAGTAAGGCTTGTAGTACTTAAGTCGCAGCGCGCACCGCTTATTGCTCCAACCAAAGCTTACAGAACCTATTCAATGGTTGCTTTGCCGGTTTTGGCGGTATTCTGTGTGCCTTGTAATTGTAGAATGGGCGACTAATGTCATTTTGGCTTGAGGTAATATTTTACTGCGGATCCATTGAGCTTTGAATTTGTTGAAAATGAACCCCTTTTTACTAAACGAAGACGTTCCTTGGAGATCATCACTGCTTGCTGGCAATCAAGATGAACCTCCACAGATTCCAATGGTGAAACTACTGGCATATTCTTATCCAACGTTTCTGAGCATTTAAACAGAAACTAGCTAAACTATACTTCACAGTACCTGATGGGACATGGTTCCGCGCTAGTTTAAATCGTTCAAATGTAGTGAGTACTATGATGCGCGTAGAGTCTTGATTAATAGTACACGTCAGCATAGAAGTAGAGTAGAATTTCGGAAAATCGTTAGAACGAGGTATCTTTAGTTATCGGCACTTGGTTGATTATGAACCGATCTTTGGGGTATTTAGAGCGTGAGCACCAAAAGTGTTCCAGAGAAAATGGAGGTACTACATGGCTCATTAAATAGGGACAATATTTAACCTTGGGTTGATGACTGGTTGTGATTTAGACACGGAAAACTAGTAGGGTACCATCCTTTCTTTTGTATGAGGGGGATATTATGGGTTCCAGGAGGGGCCCTGAGTCAGTCCGGGTGGAATGACGGAAATATATTTCACTGATGACAATTGTAAAATATCTGTATATTTCATGAAAAGCAAAGTCAAGATATTGGATAAATCCATTTAGTTTAAAAATCTTATAGGAATTGAACTAAATAAAAAAACGAATATTTTAAGAAGTTATAATATAAAGAAGTACATTAATAAAATTGTTTAAGTATTTTCACAGAAACTTAAATTATTGTGGAACAAACGTGCGACTTGAACACACCTGATTAAAACGGATTAAGTGTACGAATGACCCGTATATTAACCGAACGTACTAAATGCCTGATTCTAAATTTGCACACAGATTTCTGGGCTGAAATTGTATGAACAGCTACTGACATCATATCTAAAGAGAAACGAACTGGTAAGCAATTGGATCTAAATGATATAATGAATGTTTGAATGTAGTGGAATGGTACATATACTTAAGGAAAAACAGCTGAAATTGGATTCAAAATCAGGTAAGTTAACTTTTGTTAGGTACTCGGAATGCACAAAATGACCCAAATTTATTGATTTAAAAGGAAGAAAAGAAAAACAGAAGTAAATTTTAAAAGATATTTGATCACTACGTTTCGATATGAGACAAAACCTGAACAAACAACATAAATTATTTAAAGGTAAAATAACATGAAAAAGGATAAGATTAAAACAAAATTTTCTTTAACCGGATATCCGTCTGAAGAAGAGCCAAAGAATGAAAACAAGCAAGAAAAAAATTCGTTGCTTCACATTTTTTGTTTATAACTCTAGATATGACCTTATTTTTTTGTGTTTTATAACTCAACATATGACCTTAAACAACCCAGTATGCTGGGGAACTAAAAGCTCAATAATGTTCTTTTAGAGAGGGAATACCATTTTTAGGGTTTTGTGCCACATTTGCCCCACTACATGTGAGTAACATGCTATACTTTCTACAATAACAATTAGATTAATAAGGAAGGGCTTAAAGAAAAAAATCGTATAAAATATTTAGGAAAGGCAAAGCAAATCTTCATTTTCATACGACAGCAAAAGGTAATAAAATATAATTCTATCAATCAGTGTTCATATAAACATAAACTTTTAACTAGATTTAATACAAATGATTTCAAGCTTATGTGGATACCGTGTGATGCAAATTTATAATTAAAGAAAGCAAAAAAAGAAGAAAAAACATTAAAGAATATACCATGTAAAGAGGCCGAACTTTCTATAAATTACAATAAATCATACACTTTTTCTTTTATGGAGTGAAAATAATATTTTGATTTTGATAAGATTGCCTACTGCGATGTCCGTCAGGAAAATGGAGGTACAAAATGGCTCATTAAGTTAATTCACTCAGAAGACCGACTATAATACATATAAATATATATATATATATATATATATATATATATATATATATATATATATATATATATATATATATATATATATATATTTAGGACGCTGCCATAAGCTGGTGCTGTACAAAGAGGCAGAATATATCTGGTCTAAGTCTACAGCTAAAGCAACATGAGCTTTAGTCAGACTTAACAATAATATCTATACTAACCTATTGTGTTAATCAGAATACCATCAGTCTTTCTCGCGTTGAAGTTTATCGTCAAGAATTCGTTATCACTTCTTAGGAAAGAAAATTTCTGGTAAATAAGTCTCTGTGAAGTATTTTAATACTTAGGAATAATCACTGATTCTCTCACAAAAGCATTGCATTATCCGAAGCAAGAAGTGCTCATCAGTCTAATTGAAAAAATAATTTCGTGTATCGATTACAGATAACATTCTAATTCTATATATTACGGTATTTTTGCATAAATTACGTGATTGTTAATACTCCTACATTAACTTATTTAATTTTACATCAGTCAACTTACTTCTTGGTTATCACATTTAAATTAACGCCAACAAGTTTACAATTAAATTAACGCCAAATATATTCAATAGACGGAAGTTCTAAGAAGCTATAGAATCTCATTAAGTGATTCTGTATTTAATTAACAATCCCTATGTCTCAAAATGCATTCTTTACTGCCAACAAGATTGCAGTAATCATAGCGAATGCATCGGTGTACTCTATAATGAGCATGGAATTGCACATCCCAATAGTCAATCATTAAAATGCAATGCCAATCACCCCCTGCAATAAACGAAATCTCCATCCAAAGCAGGGCCTGCGACCTGATTTTGTGACCGACCTCGGCACCGAGTTGAAGACGTCAAATACAGACTTCCATGTCAAACTTTGACCGCGTTTCTTTTAAAAAAATTATCCATGCAATGCATTTAATTGCTTCCCGTCAGCGGAGAAGGAAGGAGGGAAGATGCAGCGAGCACGGATGCTGTGAGATTGTTTGAGATGTTAAGCGAACATCAGAAATAGCTATAGCATTTTTAGATTTTTCTTTATTAAATGTAAACTATTTCAAAGACAAATGTGATTAATTTTCGATTACTTTTACTTACATTTAATTACAGAGATTTTTAAGATTACATTAATGAACTTATGGACGAGCCATGAATTTGGAGCCTATTTTACGCCACTTACTATGATGGAACAGTTTCAAAAGGATAAAAAAGATAAAATGCTTGTAACTGGTGGTTATTTAAATACTGTTTTAAAATTTGGCCCATCTGATTCATACTGATCTGTAAAGTTTTTTGTACCATTCTTTAGTAAAACAAGGAACTCTTACACATTCATCATATAAAACCGTACATCACACATATGGGTGTGTTTTCGGTAGTTGCAGAAGTTTGGGGAATATATGATTCAAACTAGGAATTCAGTAGGTAGTAAAATATTTTAAAAAATGTTCCAATGTTCGAAAATCTCGTTTGCGCATCGCACCAAGTGAGGTATTATCGGACAAGTCTTTTAAAATAAAATTCATTTCTATTTACCATTTTTAGGGTTTTGTATTCAAAACTGTAAAACATTTATAAGGTTACTCACCTCTGTCAGTCTTTCTGTCACAACGGATTTTCTCAGAAATTATGCAACGTAAAAACTTTTTGGCAGAGCAATATATTTTATTAACCTGCATATTTTGCACTACCCAACTTATCAAAATATTAATTTAAAAGGGGGTAAATAAAAGCATTATTTATATTTTTTGTAACATGTGGGGTATTATTTGAAAGTGTTTATTCTGAGTAATACAAAATATTTAATAATTTTAAATTACACATTTAAAAATATCTTTGTCTAGAAAAATAGAGCATTGTTCTCCCTTCCCTTTATTTTTGAAACTACTCAACTAAAAATCATGAGAAATACAGGGTTGGTAAAATTTAACTAGAAGCTTACAAGAAAACTATAGTGATTATCCTAGATCCCTTAATTTTTTAAATATACACCATGGTTTACATCTGTGAAAGACATAGTATATATATATAGTATTTACGTTGTGAGAAATTAATATTCATGAATAGTTTAATAGAAATACTACCTAAATTTGGACGGAATCCTTGTGGTGAAAGTTCTACTCGTACTTTTTCATTTTCAAGCTTCATTTGTGAAATACAGGCACAAAATGATGTAAAATATATGCTTATTCTTAATTTTTAACCCTGGATTTGAATAGTCTGAACATATTCCACGTGCTAACGGTGGATTAGAAATTGAAATAAAAGTTTATTCTCACACCTAAAAATTAAAAAAACATAAGTGACTTGCACTCCGTAGGTTAAAACATAAGTGTCAAAATCAAAATTTTGCACTAATTTCGTTTTGCTCATATTTATTATATGTAAGTCAATAAAAAAACTACCAGATTTATTTTTTTTCTTGATTTTGTTTATTTTTCTAACCATACCATTAAAAACCTTTTCCATTCTCGCGTTTAATAAGGTAAAATAATACTTTTGAAATGTTTTTATGGAATTGAGATATTTCAAAACTAGCTTATAACTACAGCTGCGCCTGCGTGGACTCTTTCTTTCAATTGTTATTGTCATTTTATGTCGAAATCTGAGCAAACAAACAGAGAGGTAAATTAATTTTAAAAGTGATAATGTGATTTCATTGTCAGTTAAAAACAAAATTTTAAATAAAAACGTTATTAGTTTAGTTCTACCTGTAATTGCTGCATGTAACTGGTAATATACTAAATTAATTTTTTTGAAATACTCTTAAATATTATTGATTTAAGTATGCTTATTTACTGGTTATATAGTCGGTTAATTACGTATAAATAGTATAACATTAAAGGTTGAGTTTCATTTTTGAAATAAAAGATCGGTATGGTGTTGGCTTAATAATTTAGAGGTTAGCCAGGAATTAGGTTCAGGTATCTTTGGTTTGGCGGGAAAATTAGAAATCGTTAGGAAAATTTCCTTATTATGGCTCTAGCTGTACCCATGCTTTCTTTCACCCGCGTATAAATATATTGGAAATTGTTACCTTTAATAAGCTGTGCACATGCTACCTCACTGAGCTGTTTCTCTCTCCTACCCGCTGATCGATAGTTCAATGGACATTTAGTGGACTAAATCCCCGCTTCGTTCGCCAATGACATCGGTCGTCGCGATCGAGGATGTATCGACGGAAAATCCGGGATGATTTGCCAATAAATAAACCGGTCTTTGGTACTTTGTTTAATCAATATTCCCCTAATCCTATTATATTATTGAAGTGAAAACTTCTTTTGGCGCGTTGAGCGAATTCTGGTAGGGGCAAAGTTTGTGAGTTTATGCCACCGATATGTTAATGTTACCGGTATATCTGTAGCTATGAATATATATTCGGCTTGGTCATCAGTCAAACATATATATATATATATATATATATATATATATATATATATATATATATATATATATGTATATATATATATATATATATATATATATATATATATATATATATATATATATATAATTTTAATCATTTAATTGTAGAATCACTTGCAATGTAACACTAAATATATTAATATTTTTATATGGCAAAATGAATAACAAAAGCAAGGTATTTATTTTCAAATATTTTCCATATTCGTATCAATACTTGCGTTTAACAATTTTGATATTATTTATTTTTTTCAATATATGAACTCTGGAATGCGTTATGCAATGAGTGTTTCATGGTGGCTTAGGAGTCATCTTTCTAGTGTGGTATAACATATATCAAGTTGTTCGGTAATATTTTTGTCGGGGATTTTAAAATTAAAAATTCAATAAAATTTTATGATAATTTTATATTTAGGTGTTTAATTTTGAAAATATGGTTACCAATGAAAAGTTATGTTTATTACCTTATATTATTGAAATTTTTAGTTGGAAAAATTGCGAAAATAGTTCCAATTTTCAGTTCAGAAAATATTTTCTTTTATTGCAAATTTTAATTTTAAAACCTAATTTTACAAAATTCTTTTTTATTGGATTAAATTGTCAAAAATAAAATATGTGCTTTGTTATTTTTTGGAAAATGATTATATAAAATCACTGTTATTTCATATTTTTAAATTTTCATTTCTGTCGGTAGTCCTCAGACTGTCAATGTTTCCTTATCTTTACTCTACCGCTATGAATCGCGTCGCTTGCCTATAATAATAGCATTTCCAACAGAAAAAAAAATTGGAGGTATGAGTTCAGATTAACAAATAAACAAACAAACTTTTCCACTTACTATTATAGTATGATTATGTTTATCCGATAGCTTATTTGAGTTATTTTAATTGTCTATTCATTTTCTCGTTTTCTTTTGCTATATCGATTTTCTAAATTATCTACGTTTTGTAAGGTACTAATTAATAGAAAAACTATCTAGTAACTATTGCAAAATTATATTACGGCAGTGTGTCCTTTGTTGCATAAATTATTTTTAAAAAATTTTATTAAATATAACAGGACATAAATTTATATCAATCTCCAAGGGGTATAGCTCAAAAAGGAACAATCATCATCATCATCATATATATTAATACGCTAAGGTTAAGATGTTACTCTCTCTTTTTAGAAAAAACCTCACAACTAATCCACATAAATTATATATCATTTTATAGATAATTGCTTGCTCTACCGGCATCCACAACTAAAAAATTTATTATTGCTATTGTTTTTGCGAATTAATTAATTATTAAAATTATATACACAAAACAGCAATGCTGCCATCTAACGGCTCAACGTCAATATGATTGACGGTCGGTAAAATTTTTGTTTAATTTCAAATCCACTCACGTATAAATAAAGCGCTTTAGCTCAATGCTTTTGATACTTGCGCCTCTATATGTCAATTTTAGTAAAATATTTGTTTGATCTGTCATCTGAGCTTCATAATGGAATAAATAATGCGAAGACTTTGCACGGGTCACGCTAGTGTTAAAATATACATCTACATAAAAATCAGAGCATCTATATTAATAGTATCAAGATTTTAAGTAAATATCTCGTTTGCGAGAACTTGTATGGCTGTCAATTACTACGTTATTGCAATTTCTGTGAGTTGTGTCCGGCAAGGCGCAGAAAATCTCTACATAGATGGTAGCTCTCAAAATGAGGAAGCTTTTTCCAGGACGAAATGGACATCAAACCAACAAACCAAAGGATTTTGTGTATCATGTATATTATTAAACCATTTTCTATAACGATATAATATAATAAGATGTGCCAGTAACCTTGAAGAAAATAATAAATTACAAATTTTAAAAGTAATACGCTGTTTTGTATTAAAATTATTTTACATTTATATATTTCTTAATGGTTCTTAAATCGACAAAACCGCAGACAATGGCCTGTCGGAAATTAATAAATATTCTATTAGCGGGTCTCGCATCCGTCACGTTATCAAAAATTATACGATTATACAATAACCGACCTTTAATACGTGACGATTAATTAAGGACGACAGCTGACTTGTAGCGCGGCGGGTGAGGTGGGCGGTGCCCAAATTGGAGGTCGTCGTTGCAGACGTAAAGAGGGTTTTGTTACGATTTATTTATTTTTATATACCTTGAGAAAAGAAAGAAAATGTCATTGTTTTAAAATATTATACGGCAAGGAAAATAATAGAAAATTTAATTAAAATTGTAACGGTAACGGTGTATTCATTAAACTGAAAGATTTTTGACGTCCGTTTCGAAAACTCCAAGTTGATTGAGTGAAGAAATTGAAAAAAATTATTTAAAAAAAAAAAAATTTATTATAAAACCTCTTATATATATTTTTAACACTTGCAACATACATGTTAGCTTTGCAGTGTTGCGTTGTACACAGTTACATTACAATATAATGTAGTACTGAAAGCCTGATAAAGAAGTGATTAAGTATTTATTCAAAACTTCAGTTCTTATTACTACCATGAATCAATTGCTAAAGAACATAATAGAAAGGGTTTCGCTTGTTAATTTCTCAAGGTAATTAAATTGTAAAGTTGTTCAAAATTATGAAGATAAATATAAGGATAACGGGTAAAGAAAATTATGGCGGATAATGCATTAACCCTTAAGTCAGACTACGAGGGGAACAATTGCATTACATTAAAAGTGATTCTTTTATTAATTTTCTTTATTTAATTGAAACGATACCTGTATTTAACTTCGATTTGGTTTCAAAAACCTCTCATAGCTCATTAAAAAAATCGATATAGCGTATTATTCCTTAACTATTAAAAAAACGCTTTTATATCTGAAATTGACGCCTGACAACCGTATGCCATCAATTAAATCATTTTTCAAATCGATTTTTCACGAATTAATTTGTTACTGATATATACGATAAATACGTATAGATGATACTGATAAATACGTCTTTCCATCAGAGTATTCAACGATCTAAAAAGATCAATTGACGTATCCCGGATTGAGAGTATTAAGAGTATATGCAATGTATTTCTGAATAAACCAAAAATATATATTTTATTTATACGTGAAACAAATTAACGTAAAGAAGTTCGTTAAGACATAGGAAAGTCGATTTTAGATCGATTTAATTATTTACCATGGATTAATCAAACGTAATAAAATCGTAGATGACTATTTTAAATCGGCTCATAATCCGTTTCCTAATTGCTGAGAATCATCGTAACTATTCTTTTTATCGTACTATTTTATCTGTAATAGTTAAGTTAATAAAAATTAATTTACCACTCTCAACAAATTACACCGCTATATTTATTCATAATCTATGATATTATTTAGCAATATTAAAATTAATTTACCACTCTTAACAAATTACACCGCTATATTTATTCATTATCTATGATATTGTTTAGCAATATTAAAATTAATTTACCACTCTCAACAAATTACACCTCTATATTTATTCATTATCTATGATATTGTTTAGCAATATTAAAATTAATTTACCACTCTCAACAAATTACACCGCTATATTTATTCATTATCTATGATATTGTTTAGCAATATTAAAATTAAATTACCACTCTCAACAAATTACACCGCTATATTTATTCATTATATATGATATTATTTAGCAATATTAAAATTAATTTACCACTCTCAACAAATTACACCGCTATATTTATTCATTATCTATGATATTGTTTAGCAATATTATGATTAATTTACCACTCTCAACAAATTACACCGCTATATTTATTCATTATCTATGATATTGTTTAGCAATATTAAAATTAATTTACCACTCTCAACAAATTACACCGCTATATTTATTCATTATCTATGATATTGTTTAGCACTGTGAGAAAGAAAATAATAGTGAAAATGAAACCTATAAAAAATAGTCAACTTGCTAGATTTATGTAAATCTATAGCTACATACAAGTGTAGCTAATTTAAGCGTACCAAAAAGAGTTTTATTAAAAGTGAAGGAAGAAAAAAGGGCACATTCGCCGCTATCGTAAATAAATTCCAACATTTTCTTAGCCTTTAACTTCGTTCTGTTTTGATATCAGCGTTCGTTCGCTGAGGGACAGAACATCTAAAATACAGCCCAATCTGATTAGCTGTTGGGATTACGCTTCAGCTCCAGCTTCCGCTCAGGATATTGGAGCATAAGCTTCAGGATATTTAGGGCATTTCCGATTGCCCTATCGGTTTAAATCAAGAGCCCATTGTGCTTTACATTCGCTCTATCTATTCAATGTTACCCCAATCCAGCGTTATTTTCCTGTCATTATGAGAATATCCATTCAAATTTTCTTATAGATCGTTCTCATCTCTGCGTAGGCTTTTTCCGATATCCTTCGAAGTCACTTCTTAATTAACAGCTTTATTCTGTTGCCGATATATATCGGTTCAAATGGTCACGTCGTAGTTTTAAGGATAATTAAAATATATTATTGATAGATTCTGGTTTTATCACAGTTGTTTGTATTAAATATTTTTATTAAGGATAATTCAGATATCGCGGTTTATATGAAAAGAATAATCAAAGAAAGTTAAAAAATATATATATTTATATCGTCTGTAAAACAAAACGTACTGATAATCATTTTGATACAATTTTCCCATCTTTTAAAAGATAAGCTTGCATTTTTTCAGCGAAAAGTAAACATTTTTCTCATCAAAGATTAAAAGTAAATGTATTAAGAAAGGAAAGTTTAGTAGTTCTCTACATAAAATTAGTTATAGTTTCGATGGAAACAGAATTGAGTATTAGTCCATGAATTATTCTCAGAATAGAATATTATGGATATTTTTCTTACAACGGCGACTGACAGATTTAATATAGTTGTTCAATACGTAGAATAGACGTATATGGAACAGGGACGTTAATATAATATTATGTCAACTGGTATTTTAAATGGAAGCGTGTCTCCATATTCTCTTTACAAACTGTTTTGCGTGAAGATAATATTTGAACTATTTTCTATAGTAGATATTCGCTGTTTCCGTTAATGTTAAGTTTGTGATTGTTGCTTAGTTTTCATTTGGAAAAAGTGGAAGATTATATACGTCGAATGAATGTTATTAATAATAAAATTTATATTAATAATAAGCGACTTTCGACTTTTCATTAAGACTATTTATTCTGCGACAAAACATTTCCCAGGGCGCTAATACTTTAAATAATCAACCTCGTCCATAGCAATATTTATCTACTTTGATGAATCTAATTGATACACATGGCGGACTTATTGCTACGAGAGCAAACTCTTACAGCCAACCATAACGCCAGTCCAGCCCCGTTCGACGAACGGCCGGGAATCGAACCCAGGTCTCCGCGGTGGGCCACATCGTCAAAGGGCGTATGCCTTATGAACAACCCCATATACCACGGTGACGAGCAATAGTGTGGTATGAAAATTTATGATGCCTTCTATATTACTGCTCGGTGATAGTACTTATTTGGTGCTCCTTTCATGGAATCGAGTCGAGAATTCTTTTTTCTTATTTCATATTTCGAGCCATGTATGTTTCTTTGGATTACGACCGTTCCTTTTTAATTCTTAAAATAAATGTATCAAATAACTAGTTTAAAGCAACAATATGACATAGAAAACACTGTTTATAAAATTACCCAATAAAAATTGAGTGAAAAGACTACAACGTTTCTACTTTATGTTATGTACGCGACATAAATTAATGTATGAATACATACTATGTGGTAATTAAATAACAAGCAACCAATATTATGTTTAATATTTACTTTACTGGCAATATCAACAAGCAGACCTATTCGAATTTTACTTCTTATTACAAAACAAAGTGATAAATTTCCACGTGAGAAATATTATTAGGGACAGTTTAGCTGATAATTTGGAGAACTCGAAAATGAATTTAGCTATTGAATATATTTGGCGTTAATTTTGTAGAAATTCATTTTTCACAATTAAATGAAACTACGTGATGTAGTATTATTTCTACTTTATTTAATTTCTTTACCACGACCTAGGGTTCGTTGTATTACAACATCTTCAGGTGGGCTATTAGCAAAGATGAGATAGATCTTTGCTAATAGAAATAATAGTACATCACGTAGTGTCATTTAATTGTGGACAGTTTAGCTGTAATTATTACCGTTGAATAATTATTGTGGTTTTTCTTAATTTTTTATGTTTTTCAATATGTATAAATTTAATTCACAATCTACCTTCTGTTAGTTTTGTTCTTTTCTAACGTGACTTTTCATTTATTTGAATTCATAACGATTTCCACTGAATGGTGCTGTTAGTGTTTTATTTTATTGATTTAACAATAAGTTATGTATGTATTTTTGATTTCAATTATTACACCTAATAATGTGTTTATTATTTTATTTTATAATTTTGAAAAAGACTGGAGTTATGAAGCATAGGAAAAATCGGTTAAATGTAAGTCAAACCTCGCATTATTGAAATTGCAAGTTATTCAGGTTTTAAAACTAAATTTGTATGTTTGTTTATGTTGCATGTGATATACTCATCGAATCTATCATATATATATATATATATATATATATATATATATATATAATACATCGAATATAGCTCTTACTATATAATCATCGAATCCACAATATTCAATTAAATTGTCCTTCGTTCATACGTTTCCTACTGATGTCATCCTTCGATGACATCCGTTTAGTTGTTTGTTCACTTTAATAAAAGTCAATTTTGATTGTTTTTCAATGAGTCGTCATAAATAACAATACATTTAAAAGTTACAAAGGCCGTTAAAGCTAGACAAATTATTAAAAAAATTGTTTAGAAGTACCTTATATCACAAATAAATGTTACTTTTTGAAAGGTTTTTTGCATTTTCATGGTTTTTTTATTCAGCACTTGACAATTTGCATTCATATTAAGTATTAGTGAGAAGAAATATGAATCAAGTTGAATAGAAATGTAATTTGTGAAAAATTATTTAGGTATTTCCATGTTTTGATAAAATAAATAGAGAGTGACACAAATAACTATCCGAAACAAGATTTGATATGTTTTTAATAAATATATGATATGACATTAAAACAAGTTTACCATCGAAACAATTTAATGAACTTTGTTGTTTGGAGTTTATTTTACTAGTTATTTTTTGATATTGGCAATGTTTTAGATAGACGTTTGATTGAAATAATTAAGTTAAAATATTACTATTTTTTTTCTCAATGTACATGCAGTATTTTTTAAAGTTTAGGTATCAGAAAATAGACATTTATTTTTCATCAAACTAGTTAGTCTTTTTTAATACAATACATAATACTTGAAGAAAATGGCAGATTAACGGTTTATCCGACAGATTTAAAAATTTCCCCATCATATATTTCCCAGTATCTAAATGGATTTGGAGTACATTGCTAATTATTATCGAACTCTGTTATAACATGATTTTTATTGAAAAATCTGACCGTAGAACTATTCTTAAGTTAAGCAAATGACAGCTATATAGCAGATACAATGCTAATCAAAATAATGTTTGAAATATATGCTCACGATAATGAAAATAGGAAATTCCAGGAAATATACAGCTAATTATTATGATTAATAATAACCGATAGCAATTTTCTCTCAAAGTTGCTATCGGTTACTTATAATTAATATCGTATTTTTTATTATAATTTATTATAGATGACACCTTTTGATGTAGATGCAATTTTCGGGAAAAATTTATTAATAGAAAATAGTACAAATAACATTGCACGCGTTCAGCACTAGATGGCTGTCCCTTGTTTAAGGAGATATCATATATATATATATATATATATATATATATATATATATATATATGTATATATATATATATATATATGTACACACACATATATATATATATATATATATATATATATATATATATATATATATATTGTTGATGTACCTAATTGTATTGTTGCTTTAGATTTGTATTTTAATTTAGATCATTTTTTTAACATCTTTTGAAAAACCTGATAAAACGTAATTAACAGTACATTGTCTAAAGAACATAATAAATTAATGTCGTCAAAAGCAATTTCCAAAAATATAAATCATAATTTTATTATTTTTAATTTAACATATAAATAAAATATGTTAAATATTGTATATGCTTGTTTTATAAGGTTGACGTGCTCCTTTATTGTCTTAGGTTTGCACTGCATGATGCATGAAACAGAAATGACAAAAATAGTAGTCGAATATAAATTTAATTACCCCCAAAACTCAATTGCAAATAGTTTTTTTTATTATTAAATATTTATTGGCGGAACACAAAAGAAATGTTGTAATTTTCGTTGCAGTATAATTACTTTTTATATAATACTGGTTTAGGTGAATAATAATTGTGCTTAAAATTATTCAAAATTATGTTTACTTTTATTTTTTTTTGCATAATTTACTTCTATATTATATCAATTCTTACTTGAAGTATCATACACAATATTTTTTTGGCAACTCAGTCACTTGCACACCAACATATTTAAATATAAAATATTGTAACTGATTTTCTTTGAATTATTAAAATTTTCGAGTATTTTCTTGAATTTAACGAGTTAAAGATTTTCTTTAACTCGTTGAATTCTAAATTCAAATTTCAAATTTCCGATTCCGTTAGTTATTAAAAAGGCTATGACACAAAATGGAGGAACATACTCTATGATAATATTATAAATGTTTTGTTTTATTATATATAATATATATTATAAATGTTTGTTACAATTTTTAAGCAGTATTCTCCGACTTTGCCTAGATTTTTATGGCTACACTGCCCTTATAAATCTCAGCATAATAATATCCGGAAAGTTCGTGATCCATTCCTAAAAGTAGGGGCTTTCTAGTAAATAATGTTTGGAAACCGGATATAAGATTCCATATATTAGCGCGAATAAACAAGAAAACAAATAAAGTTTTCCGCTTTATGTATTATACTATAGATGCATCGATCGCTTAATATATTTTGTCTAATATTTCATTGCCTGTAAACAATTTTGGATTTAAACAATTAAATATAAGTTTTATAATGGCAATAATTAAAAAAGAAATCTCAGTAGTTTTTACTCGACTCTTAATATTTTGTATATTTTTTTTTCATTTGAAGTAGTTTCTGGCCGCAATTTTTCAAATAAGACTGTAGGATTTTCTCTGTCCCAATGAGCTATATATTCATAAATTACGTTACACGGTTTATTCATAATGAGACGAACATTTTTAAAATATTTCAATAAATGGTCGAAATGACTATAAAGAAATAATTTTATTTCACACTGCGCAATCGTACAATGAACGACGACGCTGATTTTCAACCTTGGCTATAAAAAGAAACTAATTTTCTTCTTTATAACGAGTGTTTAAATATGAAAAAGGCCGTGAATAAAGACATAAAAAAGGAAAGTGTTCTTCGGAGCGCTATATTTTAATTTTACGAGTACTCGTACGTAGCTAGCCAACTACAACGTACAGCATATTGTGTATAACCAAGGGTAAATAAAATATACTTTTTTATCTAGGGCAAAAAATATGCGAACACTTAGAAACAAATGAACTGCGACGGGAAGTTAAAACACTTTAACCAAAAATACATCTGCAGCATCGAGATAAAAGACTTATTTTCTTTGAGAACTCGAATATTTAGATGTGACAGAATTGTATTTTCAGCTGTCATATTTCAAGTATTTTTGTTACTGTCTAGAAAATGGAAGGTTAACATAATTTTTGCAAGTATCATACCGGCAGATTTTTCTTAGTTGCGTGAGTAGACAATATGTCGAAAAAAACAAAATGGCGGTCCCAAACTATGATTATCACTTTTTATCCTGAAACTTGCCGAATACACAAAGAATAGCTACAATTTGTAAAATGAGCAATTTGTTTTAAATAGAATAGAATTCGAGCATATTAAATAATTAAACAAGGTCATATACCACGTCTATTTGATCGTTCGACATTGAATGAAACCCAGTCAGTATTATTTCTCGTAAATGCTTTAAGATAGTGACAAACAATTATGCCAAGAACAAGAAATTGTTTTTTCAAACGAATTAAATAGTATTTTAATATCAACAAAACGTTTGTGTTACGCGACAACGACAACGGAGACAATACACTGTTGTTGTTTTTGTCGGCACCGGTAGCAAAGCAGCGGGGCGTGTTTGAAGTTACAAACCACTTAAAGCTATTCTCTAAATTAATGAATTCTGACTAAATTAATGAATTCTGTTAATTGATTTTTGGCGTATTGTTGAGGAACACCATATGGTACATGAGGATTAATTTAATCTCGAAAGGTCAAATCTACATGGTATATGAACAGTTCTAGAATAGTATCAATTTTGTCTAACTGATAAAATGGGGCGCTGTATGCAATTTACGCTTTGAGTGTCCTTTGAGATTCCATTAAATGAATTATTCAGGTGAATTCTCCAATATTATTATGTATTTAAAGACCCATGGAAGAATTAATAACAGATATTATAAATGACTTGCATTTCGTGCCCTGTGAAGTATTTCGGCAGTGATGTAATTACAATAATAATTTAGGTAGAAACTACATTTTTGAAATTATATTAAAATTGTTACAAACATTTTTATATAAAACATCAGTAAACATTGACGTTCAAAAACTAATCTTTTTCACGCACAAATATTTTACTTCATACATATCAATTAGAGGAATGTCTTCAAAACGGACGCCACTTAGAATCCTTCATTCTATACTAAGATAAAAATTGTAGCATCGAATACGGGTGGCCATATTATCGACACTAAAGTTTATTAAGGTTAAAAAATAAATTTGGTAAACCTATTTGTTAAAAGAATCGTTTCATGAAATTGCGGTCTTTTGAAATAAATTATTAAAAGCATATCCTTTTAATAGTATCGTAAAAGATAACTTAATACTTTGTTCAAGCTTTTGCCGGCTGTTCGATCTGCGTGGAAATCTGATTATGCCCTAAGGATTCGTAGGCAATATGTTGTTAACTTCTTGTGGAAAAAATAATATTGTATTTGGTTTTCTTACGTATATTATTTTTGTCTTTCAAAATCTCGGCCTTTTAAAACATTTATACTTTATAGGCTAGAGCGAAGCAAATCTCATTACATGGAAAATTGGATCAAAATAACGAATAAGTTCATATTTATAACTTGGTGGTGGAAACAAAGAGTCAGATTGGTCCTATTAACTCATTTTTTCCCCACACCTTTCCCTATAGACAACTGACTATTGTGACTCATTGTTTAGAGTCATAGACATATAATAGTTGGGAAAAAAGGCTGTGAAATATCCAAATTTGTTACAGTTTGGTACCAATGTAAGGTATGTGAGTCTTATTGTATATAAAAGCCAAACATGAACCTAAAAATCTAAATGTCTTTAGCTGTAACATTTTTTAAAGATATTTATTACGAACTAACCGATATATTTTAACTATGATTTAGAAAAATAACTGTTTTAATCATTATGAATTAATCCAATCACATGGTTGGAAATTAATAAGATATCGAACTTTTCCACATTTAATCCCTCGAGCACACATAATACATAATACTGCCGCTCGCGCCATATCGATAAAATATGCTAGAACCCCAAAATCATTTATTTTATATAGAAAGATAAGAAATGTAGTCACAACATAATCAAAGTACGTATGTAGTTTTGATTGTAAAAAATAATGAACAAGGTGAAACAAATTCTCCCTTTCCGTAAGAAAAAAGGTTTATAAAAGCAGAATTGAAAATAATTAAATGTAAACTTAAATAAAAAAAATATTTACTCTAATAAAAATTTATATGATCGTTAAGTTTTGGTGACCCATTCCATTTCTGTCAGCATTTCGCGTGAAGCAAAAATCACAGCGGCAAAAATATATGTACGACATTGTTTACACCATTTGATTTGTTAATTCGTTTTCTTTCTTATGCTATATCAATTTCCATATGTTTACCTCATTTTAACCGCAAAATAAACATTTTTACGTTGGGCGCGCGCGCGCCTTAAACATTAGATTAACAAATAATCAAACGTCATTTTATCAGCGATTTCTAAAACGTTACAAAAACTTCCTTAACGTCTCTGAAGACATATATAATGAGTGCGGCGTTTAGTTTTCGGTTCAGTCATGAACTGAATTTAGGCTAATAAACAAGCGAAGCCACACGAAATATCTGCATAACATCGGAAAACTGCTTACTCTTAGCGTTAATTCTATAGAATTAAAGAAGAAAATTTTAATGCTCCAATAATCCTTTTCCATGGCGGTTTTCCACATTAAATTTGGAAAATTTAGAAAGACATGAAAACAGATCCCAGATTACATTTATCCTATTTGGCGAAGCAACTCTCATGGTATTCCTATTGAAATAGAAAAAAAGGACATCATATCTTCGGGAAGGACGAAATGTTCTTTTCATTTACTATATGAGCTAATACTGACGAATGGAAAAGACTGCTTCATTAGCTGCCTACTTAATAGTGAAACTCTATTTGTAGAGTGTAGAATGTGTAAACGTACAAAAAGTAGAGAAAAGACGATGTGAATTGCGAGTAGAACTTCCACTATGAGGGATCCGTGCATATTTAGATACGTACAAAAGTTTAAGCATTAAGGGTACAAGTGTTTCTATTCAAGCATTTATAATTTTTGACTATTATGTTTCACTACCTTTATATACTGCCTTTCACAGGTATATCGTGTAAATATCGTGAATTTCTCATAAATTATAAAATCTACGATAATCTATCTATATATATATATATATATATATATATATATATATATATATATATATATATATATATATATATATATATATACACCTACATATTTACATTTAGATTCTACCTTCCCTTCTTCGTAATTTTAATATTATAATGTGGAGAGAGGATGGATGCTATTTTTATACAAGTTAATGTATATTTCGGACACTTGAAGTCCTGAAAAATATTTTGAATTCCTTCCAATTATCCTTAACTAAACAAATGATATTCCAGTTAATTCAAAGAATTGAAGAAAAATAAAGTACTTACTTTGCCCCTTCTAAAATTATCATTAAAATAGTTTAAAATGTGTTGTTTCCATTTTGAGGTACGAAACCTTAAAAACGAAAAAATATCGAGACAATTGGAATTTTTCCGACATATCGTACTCTAGTGTACAAAAAAAACATTTTCTTCTGGGGCATAATTAAACATTATGACAGAAAGTAAACTATGGACAACGTAATAAAAAAAATGATAAATTAATTTAATTAACTTGTCAGTATGATAGTTTCCACAATCTGTATTTATCAGTACAAAAGTTCTTCGGTTTTTAATAATTGATTTTCTTATTGAGTTTTGTTCAATAGTAACGGGACGTAACATAAATTAAAATCTGAACGTTAAAAGATTTCTTATTGAAATATTCCATTTATTTATATCGGTTTAATAGTTTTGTATGATATCCTGACAAGCAAACGGATAAACAGAGAAATAGACAAATAAACAAAATGTCCTTGAATAAAGATTCAAGGAGATTAACAAAAACACAAATTGTAAAAATATATCTACATCTAGTGCTTTTAAAAAATATCAGTTATTTATGGAAAAAGATCTTAGAAACTAGAAAACTTAATCTATTTTTAACAAACTTTTAGGCAACCTGCAAGAATGGTCGTGGAGTTACAAAAATACAATATAACTTTAACAATAGCTGACATTTTTTAGAAAATAAAAACCAATAAATTCAACCGTTGATAATCAGAAATTAACAAAATGAAAAAATTATTTTGAATATAATGTGAAACCAAAAAACAATCTTCATAAACGCGCATATTTTTTATTTTTAATATATTACGAATTGTTCTGAAGAAATCAGAATAACAATAGAAATCTTAGAGAGCATATAATAACATTTTAGAAACTATAACAAAAAAAACGACAAGCAGGTCATTTTCTAAAGGAGTAACAATAAATTGTAAACCGTCAAAACGAAGGTCTTTCTAGCTCTTAAAGAACTTTCTATAGTTTTTTCGACTATCCTGCTGATTTTCATAGGCTAATGTATTACATCTGTGTATAGAGGTTACAGTGAAACAAAATTTGCACTTTCGTTTCATTTTGTTCATTAAAAAGAATTTCCTAGAAATAGTATTTAAAAACAATTATGATTCTTCGTGAAAAAATTCAAAATTTTTAATTTTTAACGAAATATCAAAAAAACTTTAGGCATACTTTTTCATTTCCTTATATAAGTGTCATTTTTAGGGTTCCTTACCTCAAAAGGAAAAAAAGGAACTCTTATGGCATCACTTCGTTCTCCGTCTGTCTGTCTATCTGTCTGTCAAGTCTCTTTTTCTCAGGAACGCGTGGAGATACTAAATTAAAATTAATCTCAAATATTTAGGTCTACGGTCTTGAAGCTGTAAAAAAATTAAGCTTCTAAGTCAACGCAATAAAAAAAACCTAAAGGTACTCTGCATATTTTGAAACGGGCAAATAAATCAAAACTTATAGAATACTTCCGGCTGACCTAAAATTATCAAATTTGGCAAGAAGCAAGATCTCACGGAAGAAAAAAATCTAAAAATCATTAATTTGTAGTTAGTCTCCGTGTAATCAACTTAGCAGATATGACGATGAATTAATAACTAATGAAACGTATTCAAAATTGTCCTTTCTCAAACACGACTTATACCTAAGTCTGGACGCACGGATGACCAAACATTATTAAATAGAGATTTTATAAGAGAGTGTGCCCAAATTTAAATGCAATGTTTTATAGATGCATAAAATATGTACCTTAACTCATAAACTTGACCCAGATCTTCAGCAACCTTCCCAAAAACATGCACGGAATTTTTGTATAAAAGAAACATTCTTTACAGTCGCCACGACGACGGCTCTGTAGCCATGACACGTGCGCAGAGTTGTGTTCGAATTCAATCACAGTTTTGCATTGTGCAATCAAGAAGCTACTGACAGTCTTGACCTTCGTCCAGTTTCTTCGAGGTTAGCTTAGAGTTTTAAATTTTTTAATATAAAGTTGATATAAAGTTGGAACACGGATGAGTATCTGGAGGATTGGCGTTTCCCACTTTGCTGAGTCGCAATTAATTTGTTCAATAGTTATTACGGTGATTAGAAACTATGTTATTATTTTTTTCAAGCCTTTGGTACAGAGGAAAGTCCATAACACATACCATTAAAATTATTTTTAAAATGGGGTGAGAATACATAATTTTTTAAATTTTATTATAAAATATACGAACATCAAACATAATAAATAGGTGAAATGAGATAGTCTCCTTTTCGTCCTACGTTCTAAAACAACTAAAGTTAAATTTAAATTTGAAGGCACATTAATACGGTAGTTTAAACCAAAAAAAAAATAAACAAATACCGAAAACACACAAAGGAGGAGCATATCAGATATCTATCCTTATTTATTACTCTCAATGGGGTATATGTCAACCGAGCCATGCATTAGTGTAATAAATGTTTATTTAATCTTTTTTTAATCAAGGTATACTCATAAAAATAACATATTTAATAGTCGGTTATAAAGTTCGATTATTTAGTAAAAAATATCGATTTAAAATGTTCTTCTGCTACTGCACTGATATTCCACTTGCGAACTTATTTTAAAGTTCCTTACCTCAAAAGGAAAAAAGGAACTCTTATGGCATCACTTCATTCTCCGTCTGTCTATCTGTTTGTCAAGTTCCTCCAATGGCGTCCATCCAATGCCAATTGCGAACCTCCTTTTAAACAAAATTTTGTTATATTTCTTCGTTTTTTTTATATATGATAAGTTAATTTGTATTCTAATTTATATGTCAAGTGCTTAGGAATCAAAACGCCAACTAAACCGAAAAAATAAGAACCAAGAATTCTTCGCAAAAACATAATTTTTCGGATTTTTTTTATTCTAAGTCGAAGTTGATTGTGATTTCTTTTTCAGTTAAGAAAACAGCAAAAAATTCGCTTTTGCTAAAAGTGACCCAGTTCCTCTAATGGTTCATTTCTGCATAATCAGTGTTAACTTTCTGATTCACACTTTATATTAATGAATGCAGTTATCCTGTCTCTAAAGATAACTGTGCCTCTATTAAGTAACGAAGAAGATATTAAAATAATTTAATCGATTTTTATAGGTGTATTGTTTTCTTTATTTGTTCTCTTTAGATTTTTAAATGACCAATGAATGTCTCGTGTTTGTATATATATATATATATATATATATATATATATATATATATATATATATATATATATATATATATCACGGGTAAAAAGTAGAAGTTTTATATAAATTCATGCTATAACATTCTAAAATAAATTTAATTTTAAATTGAACTAGCTACAGTTTTACACAAAACTCTGACCTAAATGATTTTAAGAGTTAATGGTGTTTTACAGTACTGACTGTACGAATCCACAATATGTTCCACCTACATAGTATACGTACTGATTCTCATGTTTTTAAATAAGCAGATCCGGATACGCTTCGACACGCGGTACGTCACTTCCCGTTTGCTTATATAACGTATTACAAATATTACAATATCGTAAAATGAGAATCTTGTATTTGTCTTTCTTTCCAATTTACTTGAAAAAAATTCGTTTCAAGTAATGAAAATTTCTAAATTTGTAGATAATTTTGGTAAGACAATCTACGTTACGGATATTTCCCAAGACACTTAGAAGTAAACGAGAAGGCTCAAGTAAAGCCAGACACAACATTTATTAAAATGTCACTTAGTAAAGTGTTAAATCTAAATTTAAATTAAATTTCGCCTTTAACAAAAAAAGGATTAATTTTTGTTTGCCAATATCTGATATAAATTTCTGATAGTCTTTTTTAAAATAATAGTAATTTAGTAATAACTAGGGAGGTGAAAGAATCGTTTGCCTTTATCTCCGGAAATACCTTGACGATTTCAATAATTCCAATTACGGATTTGTACTAATAGTCTGTAATATACCTGGCTTCAATATCCGTCGTAGTCATTTGAATGTTCCTTTCTGATTTAGTAAGCCTTTAAAAGCTCACATATACACGTAAGTACATATATAGTAAGTACATGACATATATAGTAAGTACATGTACATATATAGTAAGTGCATACATACATATCACACACACTCTGATATATTTCTTACTTACCAACTAACTTTTCTTTTTGAAATACCCTTCTTCCCTTACTCTATGTGACACCCTGCTGGATTCTATTGTAATGCTTTTATAATTTTGTTGAACGTACAAATAAAATACGCATGATCCACGCGGGTTAAATATGAACATTCTTCTTATATAGTTATGTTGAAGAGAACAGGAAAAATATTAATATATTAATGTAGTAAAACTTTCTTGTTAAGAATTATTGATAATTAAGCACCATCCCACGTCCATTGCGAAATGGTCTTTTCCGCATTTATGTTTATCTCTTTCCACTTTTCTCCATATCTAATTCAACAATAAAAACTCGAATAAATATGATAGCCCAACGTCTTAATTTCATAGCAGAATAAACTAACTTTAACCAAAAAGTAGAATAAGACAATTACTTTCTCGCGAAACGATCGTGTATAACGAGTACCATATATGTGTATGTATATATATATATATTATATATATATATATATATATATATATATATATATATATATATATATATATATACCATTTATCAAACTTCTGTTAGAAGTCATCTAGATAGGGCCCTATTATTTCTCAATCCACGAATACGTTTTCAGAAATCCTTCACGCACATTTTTGGACCAATTCAATTTTTTTGGTGCACTCAAAAGCAAAATATTTGTCCCTCGTACATTTTCTATCTTTTATCTAAAGTTATGTATTTGTTAAAAATATTAATTTTGCAGGTGATCAACAATTTTAAGAAATTCATCTTCCCGTATAACGCTTGCCATTGGTTTTATTTTAAGTAATTCGTAAAATATCAGTTAATGCACCGTAGCTAACATTAAAAAAAATAAATTTATGTTGTACAAATTTTGATGGTACAAATAAAATTTAACGTTAAAGTACTTCATATAATGATACCAGAAATATAAACTTACAGCCCGTGTTGTCAAAAATATGTCAAATACTGAAGAGTTCAGTCTATTTAAGAATTGTTTTTATCAAAATTACGAGAGCGACACACAAACACACAATGACAACAATAAAATAATTATTTGTTTATGTATGTGTCCTCCATTAATACTGTTTTAAATCGACTTTTACAGTTTATTTTCATTCACGATTCAAATACAAAGAACCGTATGGTCCGCAACTCAAGAAAAGAGCGAGGAAGAGAACAGTAGAGTATTTAGTGCTACGTACTGCATAGTATGTACAAAATTAGTACTACGTATACTAGTCATTAAGATGCAGGGTTTTTTATACAGCCCTAGCATGATTATTTGGAATTTGTATAAGGAAACAAGGTATTGCCAACCATCTTCGTGAGAGATCGAGTACAGTAGCAGAGATCAAGCGTTGCGGGACTTTTCCAGGGAATTTTAAGAACACGCTGTTCTAATCTTAAAAGTTAGTATTAAAAAATAATTAAAATTCAGTTAGAAGATCATCAAACATTATTTGGATATTAGCGGTTTGTAGATGAGTTTAATTTTTAAAACTAAATTTATTTCCATAAATTCTACTCTGTCGCTCTTATGTAGCTAACCATAAATGCTTATCATAAATGTACTAACTTATAATTTTCTTTTCTTTTTTTTGTCTAAACTTTACGGCTCATTATTTTCTACTGACGTACAAAATAACATTGCATTAATGTAACAAGACATTCACAGCACCGAACTGCTAATCGAATTTTCCTTTATAAACTTTGATTCGCTGAAACGTCACTGCTGTACCTTGACCACTACCCTTGCCATCTTTTCCGCAGAACGACTTTTCACAAAAATGAAAATATAAACAAACTTTCTACAAATACAGAATCGGAGAAGTTCCTATTTGTAGACCATCGCGTTAAACACAATTATGTTGAATACAAATACTGTCCTAAATAAACTCTGCCCCTTTTTAATGCCCTTATGTTAAAACATTATTACGTCGCAATGACAAATGCATTTTGCTTTCCAATGTTTGCGTTTGATCTTTTATTTATTTTTTTTTATTGAGTTGTCTTTTACTAACGGCAAATAAAAACGTGTAATTAATTTCGCAGGAAAAATTAAAAAAGAACATGTGAGTCTTCTTGTCCATCAGTTCGCCACAGCATCATAAGTTTTAATCCGTTTAAAGGCTTATGTACGTAACCCGGATGATCACATCTTATTTATTATTTTTAAACAAAATAACATTAAAATACAATTTTACACATAGCCAGTATCGCCAATGTGGTCTTATATTTATATAAAAACAAAGAACAAGTAATATTATGATTTACTTGCATATCGAATTAAATTAACTTTTTTTAAAAATTTTGGATGGATTTTTGGTAAAGTATTAATATGGTCATCTCGAAGGTATCTTTGATCAAAAAAAATAACATATATCTATCAACTTTCAGATGAATCGCTGATCGCGGTAACAGTCTCAAAAATTTCTGTTTAACACTTTTAAAATAAGTGAAAAATATTTTAATTTTTACTTTAAACCGATTTGCTTAATTTACTTAAAGGACCCAAACAAATGAAAAAAATATGTAAACAAAAAATAGACAAGAAATACTCGAAAGAGACAAAAGATAGGCCAACTTTTAATTTTAAATGTTTTCTGTTAAAGTTCAATTCGAATCGGTCTCCAAGTTTCTTCCTGACACTCGAACAAAAGGACAAGCAGAAGCAAATACATTTTGCGTTCGGAGAAACCTAAATATTATTTTCGACTAATTTTTCCAAAAAATTCTTCAGGGTACAGACACACCGCTCTTGGAGTATAAATACAGAATATTTAATTCATTATGTGAGTTTATTTTATGTAAGGCAGATTATTACACAATCTACTTATTTACTCGTTGAAAAAACAATCAAAAACTCTTAGTGAAATATCCACCAATAACCTGTTTACCTTTTATAATAATATTACACACGTAACGCAAAACTGTACAGATTTAAATATTTCTTTTATTCCGAATTTTCAATACTCTTGTTATGTTCTATGTTAGGTAAATAATTATATTGTATATACAGAAATATCTATAGATGTTCCCATGTAGAGAAATAAAAATTGTGCTTGTTAGCTATGACACTCGACTGGAGTTTGCTCCTTAAGTACGATTGGAATGTATAAAATAGGTAACACTGGATATAAATATAAATATCAATATTATTAAATGAAAATGGAAAATTCTTTAATAAAAATATGCTGATAATGTAAGTATTTTCAAGGTAAAACGCAAATAAACGAGCTTAAATTTTACAACAAAATTGAGTAACGTCAGACTGAAAAGTTTAAATTAAACGTTTAAATTAATTTTGTAGGATAGAAGACAAAACATTTTCACACATAATGACATTTAATGATTACAATTCAAAAATTCTATTACTAAAATTCAATCTGACTAGCGACATGATTCTCTTTACCTATAGCTAGAAAATTAAAATATGCATTAAAATTAGTTTGCACTGGATGGTTCACTTTACTTATAGCCAGAATGATGAAATGTGCACTCAATTAGTTTGGACTAGATAATATAGGCCAGTGACTGTTTTAAATCAGAAAGTTACCAATACATATTTACTCTTAATATTTGGTGACACTTGCAAAAACATATTGTATTCTGACAAATGGATTAGAGTACAAATGATGACAGAAGCTACGTTAAGTAAAAAATCTGTTATTGAAATGCAATGTATGGTTCAATTTGCCCATAAATAAAACAAAAACGTACATTAAATTTGTTTGGACTAGATAATGCAACCATTCTTTCATAGGTTTCAATATGAAAATCCTATTTCATTGGTTAATACACCATTTTAATGAACATTTCTTTTACCAGTCTCTCATCAAATTGTAATGTATATCTTATAGACCCTTTATTAACAAAGATTGACAAAATAAATGCAACGTTCGCAATTAGTAAATCATTTACACCATTTTTGTGTAAGATCAAAAATATAAACATTTACATTTTTTAGCTTTTAAATGTTTTAAACACATTTGATATTGAATTTCTACACGCAAAAAAATAATGGCTATATGATTTATTATTGAAACTTTCTGTTGTGACATCTAAAAAATATAAAATAAAACACAATATGAGCAGAAAACTTTATAAAAATGAAAGTAACTAAAATAAAATTAGTACCAAAAGTATATAAATGTAGTATATAAAAATGAAAACGAAATAGGACAAAAACAATATTTAAAAACACGAAACTGGATGAAAATATATAGTAAGAAAATAATTATCTAAATCTTTTTTAATTCTCTCTCTGTAATTTCAGCACGAGCCTTCGTTTCTCGATTTTGATTTAACAAAATTTCCTTATAGAGTTCATGGAGCTTGTCTTCTCTTCGTTGTCTCTCCTCCATCTCATTCCTCATGCAATTTCTTTTTAATTCTTCGTCTGAAGTAACTGACGTTGGCTGAAAGTGAACGGGATATGGGAATTCTGGTTGCTGGTGTGTCTCCATATTGGTACATTCGTGGCCACATCCAACATGGTTTTGCTACACCTCACCCCTAGACTGACCAGTAGGAACATCTTCCGTTGCCTCGGACGACGTTGGCAAAGTTTCCGCAGCTTTAGCAAAAACTTCACTTCCACTCGTCGATTGTTGCTCCAACGGATCTGTAGATAATTGACTGTAATTAATTCAATGTCAATTAATGAATATCACAAATTTGCAAATTTTAAATTACAACACAATTTCGGATATCACCAGAAATAAAATAAAATAAAAGTCCAATGGAATGGTTTTTAACTAAATTTTACAATTTGTAAATTTAAAGGTGATTAAATTATAAACTACTTTCGCTTGTAATATTGCTTCTTCAGTATTAAATATAAATTCGAATAAAATTCACTTCAAATAAATTAATCTAAAAACTTTCGGTTCTCAGTTACTATATTAATCAGTTTCTAAAAAAACACTATAAATAAAAGATTAATTGTACACTTATTTACCTCGATTATATTACAAACGTTGTTTATCTCGAATGAATTGCCGGGCAAAATCGTTTAATGGGACTTTTACAATTAGCCCTGGCGCTAGTAAGAAAAGGACGGGATCAATTTGAATGTCGCTAATCGCATCTCCCCGTCTGTGGGTATCCGCTGCTACCTTTCCTTTGCCAACTGTCTTCTGTCCTTGGCTTTTATATTAAGCGAAAGTCGGCATAATTGACTTTCTTTTGTCTAAAGAAACAAATAAAGTACACGTTTCTTAAACACATTATTAAAAAAAATTATATACGTGGAAACAAATTAAAACATTCAACTCAAATCCCTTATACTATCACAGAGATTATTCGTAGTACAAGTTATAACAATAATACCTCTCTTAAACCTTATAATTCGAATGTGCCGATTGCATAACAATATTGTATCTCTAAATTCGTCCTTGTTGTAGTTTCTCTTTTTTTTATTAATTTTACCACTTTTGTTAAACGCAATAATTCCAACCAAAACAAACTTCGCTTACAATTATCAGTAAATAATTCGATATATCAAAAATTAGCTGATTACATTTTTTTTCTTTTAACGATCTGAACTTTGTACTCTTTGAACTTTTGATTTTACTATTCATAAAATTCAATATTCAATATATGAAAATCGATTCTCAAGGAGTAAACTCAAAAAAAATATTAATCACTATAAAACAAAAAGTAACGTGCTTCAAATTTCACAAAAACTTTCTTGTGATAAGAACGAGTTCTTCGAGCGCTTATATATTTGTTGAGTTTACTTCAAATTTAGTTAAAGATCGAGCCTTAGTGGATTTTACTCACCAAGTATGTAAGACACTCAGTTACATAAACAAAACTTACTTTATTAATTCTTACTCATATAGGCATGCAATAATTGGTACTTAATATCAGAGAGACGCATCGTTTTACCTAGGTCAGTGCACTAAACATGAAAGTTTAAGTATTTTGGACCCAAGTAAATGATTTTATTATACATACAAGTGCACACAGATGAAAATCCCGCGATTTTTAAATAAGTTATATTGGAAATATTACCCCATTCCTAAAAGTTTACGTCATTATTAGTGTTTCATACCAAAATTGGGAGAAACGAAACACGTTATAGAAACAGCTCCCTACTTGTTCTTTTTTCTTTTCCTCCAACTCTCTCTCTCTCTCTAACGGCCTATTTACTCAAAATGTGAACTAAAGAGCGTAATTTAAATATAATTATAAGCAACAATGACCAAAATAGAAGTAGTATAAAGAACCAAAAAATAATCCAATTATATTTAGGGAAATTGTAATAAAATTTTATTATTAAATACACCCCCAAAATAATCGTGCATTTTCAGGGATAGTCTCGAAAGATTAGATAAATCTCATTTTCTTTGTTTGCCCTTTGGATAAGGATGTGATACAATGAACCTAAAAACATGTGAGCAGCTAATATTTGTTAGCATTAATCGTGTTCAGATATTCATTAATTCTATAAGGTACCAGTTGGAGTTTGAACTGGATTCTGAAGTTCCGCTTATTAATCTTTACAACAGTGTCAGAAGAAAACGATTGATGAGGTCTGATTTTTTGGGTATTCCGTATTTTGGGTATTTCCGATGATTTGGGTAACCTTCGACTGTTACATTTTCAACTGGTCAAATTCGAAACATATACGCGTTTTAAGACGAAGACAATGATAAATTTGGAAAATATTTTGGGGTTAATAGAAAATCAATAAAAATTGCGTGTACTCATAGAAACTGAGAAGTTCTTTGAAGTAAACTATTGATTTTCAAGCTTCTCCAGGCCATGCCAATTATCACATCCCTTACCTTCCCTATTTATCTGGTAAATAAGAATATCTATTAACCTGCAAAGACATGCGAAAGGTTTTCAAACCTTTCAGTTTTGACGTTTCTCGTGAAAACAGAATTTAAATTAGTGTAGTAAGCGGGTTGTTATGGTCACAATAAAGAAAAATTTATAAATAACATTTTCTTCTTACTTCATCCCACTCTCGAGTTACGTTATTTAAACGTTCAATGGTTAACCATCGTGCAACGCACACCGGGCACCGTACGGCGCCATCAAGGCGATAAAACGCGATGCGCCGCATTCTTATTATTCTTAGAATATTGAATAATAAGAGTATTCATGCAAAGAAATAAAAATCAATTATACTGATATTTCAATGTTATTCTTAGGGCTTTTGTTTTTTAATAATGAAACGTAATTGTTTAAGAAAATATTGAAAAGAAAAAAAAATTTATAAATTTTTAGACGCTTATGTGAGTTTCAATTAAAATACCCGATGGTTAAGCTGCACCAACGATCGACAATCAAACGAGTGATTGAAATCTGATTAGTAGTCGGCTACTAGTTAATGCAGTCTACATCAATAAAATTAAGATATACGCGTGAATGTGAAAATCAACTTGATGATTTGGTAATGGATAACAATGGATAACAAAAGCATAATAATTTATTTCATTAACTTATTTTAAAATTTAAAACTAAAAAAAAAAGAAAATATTTTCCTTATTGGAAAATATTTTTTCTGTAAATTTCGTGTTACACTGTATTTTTTAAACTATATAATATAACCACATAACATTATTTTCTCGAACCACGAAATCAGTAATATTTTTTCTTTTTTGTAAAACTAAAATGAAATCCAGGCGAATGATGGCATTCAAACATTTATTTATTCTTTATTTTTGCCACACAATAACACCACATAGGATAATAAATAATTAAAGGTGATAACATTTAAAATAAAATAGTATTTTAGATTTCTTGAATACGTTACAATTTACTTAGATAAATTGCATGCACCAATAAGCTAATATTCACTAATGCGTTAAATTTAAAACCTGTTGATCATTTTATGTACCTCAGCTCCTTGACAACCAACAGTCGACCGCGCGATCTAGATGCACAAATTAGACGTCAAAGAATGCTATGTTCCATTTCAGTCGAATACGAGCAGACAGATGCATATCAGTAAAAAACTGCCCAAGATGTAAGATATAAGTAAAAAACTGCCACAAGATATAAGACTATTAGCTTAGAGATTTGGACCTTAGGAAAAACAGACGATTCTCGCAGGGAAGATATTTGAATTCCATGCACAGTACATCTGTCTGACGACCCCACTCTTGTTTGCTGGCGATTCCATGCCTACCTCTTCTGTGCCATTTTTTTCAAGTTTAAGAATATTGTGGTCCGTGTAGTCTTTCAGAGAGTCGGTAAATCTTAGTTTCAGGTTTTCCATTAATCTAATTCCGATGAGCTTTCAAATAAGAGACCCTTTACCGGTTCGTATTCCATTCTTATTGCCCTAATTGCTAATGCAATTAAGTCACCACAATTATTTTTATATTTCTTCCCAGAATCCTCAAATACTTTGATCACATCAACGAGAACAGAGGTAATAATCACAAAAAACTGCCTATGACTTGCAAATTGAAAGCGACGAGAAAGAAGTTGCCATTAAAAATAACAGTTAGAATGAATTCAAAAAGGAAAGACCTCAAATTCAGATACAATAAATCTAGAGCGGTAACGATCCTAGTCTTGTCTCAATGATATATTAAGTAATTTGTTCAACAAAGAATAGGAAAAAAAGTTAGTTTGAAAATATTAGCCTTCTATAGATTAGATTCAGGAAGAAATGAACTCAAATTCAGAAAAAAAATCATCCACAGTGGTTACTATCCAAGCCTTTGAGAATGACGAAGAATACAGATGAATTACCTTGAATTTAATTGCATTTTATTTATAAATAGCTTTCCTTTTTGTGGACCATTTTATCCGAGATAAACTGGCTAGTCAATTTTAGTTTTGCGAATAAAAATGCGAGTTCAATTTTGAGGATAAAAAGTCTATTGACGTGAAGAGGGGATAAAAACCTTTCTATCATATTAAGCGTACATTTCAATCAACTAATTGAACGCAAAGCTGTGCATGATCGAATACTACGTACTCAAATTAAATTGCATAAAACGTGTGTTAGTTTGAAAGCAAACTGAAAATTGAATTAATATGTCGGAGCTTGCTTTAAGCGGATTGTTGCCGTCCAATATTATGGCTATATATGCATAGGTACGTTATCGTGGTTTCTTTACAGTATTTATTTTCAAATACTTTTTATACAACATATCGTAACAAGAAATACTTTACTTCCTCTGAGATATAGTTGTGACATTGTTTTATTATACACGATCGATCACTGTTTCGTGAAAGTTAATTTTATTGTCATTTACGTTTTGTCAGTGACAGAAGGATTTTGCATACATACCGTCCGCTAGTTGGTCCGTCGATCAAAGCAAATTTTTAAAGTTTTAAATCTAGGCCCATGACATTTTGAAGCAAATATTTAAGGTGGGAATTTCAATTAATATGCAGCTAATATTTCAAAAATAAGGTAACTTTTCACACAAAAAAAATAGGACGAATTTTTTATCGGACCCTTTCTCATATTAACACGTTTTTTTTAATAAAAGGATGTTAAATTCGTAATTTTTTATTTTGTGCCCCGTTTGCGATATATTAAGCTGCAAATTATATACAATGCCCCATACCCTCTAATTTTTCCACCGTGTGTTTGAAAAATCTTAAAAAAATGATAGATATTAGCACAAGGTTTCAAGGTTAAATTAAAATTATCTCTTTCAATTTGAATAACAATTTTAAGATATAATTTAACCATAAAATACTCCTGCTTTATGCATGTTTCGATACATAATTTGTTGGGTTCCCTTTACTTTGTTATTGCATACTTATTTCATCTCTTTATATTATTGTACTTATATCGAATACTTTGATTCAAACTATAAATTATGCATTGTGTTTACGGTTAATATATGGGTTAAATAAGTAAAGAAATCACTAATAAAACAATCACTCAATAAAGGTAATATGATAAAATTAATTGTTAAGTTCAAGGAATTTTGCTTCTATATATAGGGGAGTCATCATTTAGAAAATACTACTCGACTCTGATGAAATATTCAACCCAAGATTGATAAATTGTTAAAGAAAGTAACTTCTTGTAAAAAAAGAAAGTAACTTCTTGAAAGTATATCGTTGTAAATGTATAATATAATTGTTGTAATATAGATCAATAGCGATAATAATCGACTCTTTCAAGATAGCGATATATTTATGTAATGAAATATCGTATACTTTTATACAGCTATTTCAATAGAGTTTCTGTAAAAGCGCAAATAGATTAGATAGAATAGAATGTGATTATTTTAGACACGTAAATTTCTCAGAAGATTAAATAAACATTATCACCATATAAACATGAAATAAATATAAGTAAATTAAAGAAAAATATTCAAACACCCTCTTGCCAAATACGACGTGAAAGAAGTTTAGGGAAAAAAATAACTGTGGATCAATAGTGTTGTAATTGTTTCCGAGAAATTTGGAATTTCTCTGGCAGTTTCATTATGTATATTTCTATTTACGTTTCATCTAACAGAGCTCATTTGTGTACGATGTATGTCTTAAGTACTTTATTTCAAAGAATTTAAACCAAAATTTAAGACTAAGTTTTATTTCAGTAAACAGAAGTACAATGTCAATAAACTTTGGCATTTAATTTATTTAGTTAATGTCAAATTACTAAATAAATGACTGACGGAAATGGAAGTCGATTAATTTTGAATAATACAATTTTAATGGCAGGCCTTCATTCCCTAGAAATAATTTTCTTCTTGTAAATACAAAAGTTTTATTTACAAAAAAGAGGAAATTACTTTGCGCACATAAAAAATGGTGGACAATTTCAAATTGTGTACTTTGATTGACAAAGATTGTTTTTTCTATAACGTATGGTCGCACGTATTTGATTGACAGTTTCTCCTTTATACGATTGTTGATAATATGCATTTATTATAAATGTGGTACCAGGTCGTAAAAAATTTTAGTAGACGACACCATTTTATTACTTCTTTCGGTTGGTATAACCTTCCTGTCTCCGTTTCATTTGAGTGTCTGGGTTTAACAATTACGACGAACAATTCCTGTATGTCGCTAATCAAAATCTTTCTCATTCTAACCGAATTGACGTTTAATGGATAATAATAAATCATTTTAAGACATTTTTTGAGACATACCTGTAATTTTAAGAAATCTGAAAGTGGCAGTCCGAGTTAAAGGCTATTGCTCAAGTATGTTTCAACAGGTAACGTATTGCCTTGCCGGCAGACGACGAGATGTTATTTCACATGGGTTTTATTACAACTGATGTCCACTAAAATTATTGGTAAACCAACTAATCGTTGAGGGAAAATGTTCACCCTCTGTAAATTCGGAAGTTGTATGTATAATTATTGTTTCAATATCAATAATTATATAAAGTGTATTAACAGCCCATAGATTTTGCATGACTTTCAGTTTCATACATGGAAACAACAAGCTATATATATATATATATATATATATATATATATATATATATATATATATATATATATGCGATTTAAAGCACCCGGAACGGAAGAGTTCATAAACAAAATAATAACAAGGATATATTTCGGTAATTTTTAAAGTATACTTGACCACTATTTACCTTCATACCCCTAATATAAGCATAATACCGGAAGGAAAAAGCTTTGTGACATCGTCAAGGCTGGTAACCTCACCATTATCCCATCCTTTGCTACCTTTCATGCATGCTCCCCTAAAACTTATTAAAATTAAACGGAGAGCTGCTCTTGGCTATATCATATCTCGATGGATGCAGGTAATGTGTTAAGTCGTCAGATACGCATTCTGGTTGGACTGATCTTACAGCTGGTATACCTCAAGGTGTAGTTCTATCTCCTCTCCTTTCCTCATTATTTATTGATGATATTGTTAAGAAAATTAGTAGCAATTATCATCTCTATGCTGATGACCTACAAATCTATGCGTATTCGGACCTCCATTTCTGATCAAAAGCCATCGATTTCTCGCTTCAAAATCCTAATTTTTTATAATATGGCGCATATTTAGAAAAAATTGACATTTAGGATCATGACTATAGTTTTTCTAAAACTTTTGTGTAGGTTTCTAAAAACTTAAATCGAAATGGGACAGGTATTTTTTGCATATTTTTTACATTATCTGTAATTATATAGAACCTACAATTTCAAAAAAAGCATTTTTAAGACATCCGTGTCCAGCTCTGTGAAAATATATCCCGCACTTAATATGGAATTCAATTTTTTTTCGCGTAATTAATTTTGTCCTCCTGACATTTTCACGTTAACATTTTCAGTGTTATCTATTGAAATGTACGTGATTTAGTATGCTAATTCATTCTGCCAAATTTTAAGGTTCAACGTCAGGCGTTTTCCGAGAAAAACAACTATGTGATTTATAAAGGTTGGGGTGTTTCTTTTGTACGTTACACGGCAGTTCGATAATTGAATCTAAATTAGTGCATGATTGTTGATACCAATATAAAACAGTTTAGAATTTTATATATCATTATAAAATGTATTCTTTAAACAATTCATAATAGCAACAGTTAGTCTGGAGACATAATAAATATTTTCTTTCAATACATGTAACAAAACATTCCAATTATAAAACAAAACGATGTTCTAGTTTATTGGTGATCGTCTGCACATTCTGGTTCCAATTACTCCATACACACTCTCAGAATATTTTAAGTTAATTCATTTTCTTCCAAAGAGGAGGAAACGTTATTTAAAATGAATGAAGAGGTAATTTTATTGGCGAAACAAAAAAGTAATGTTTTTAATTAAATTTTTTATTATTTTTTTAAGAAAGTAGAAGGAAATTTGTATAAAAACGGTGTTAAATGGATTTAAAAGAAAAGTTAAAATGTCAAGTTTCATCAAACTCGTCTAAATAATGAAACAATTATGTCAACAAATTTTGGAGAGATAAGAAGTAAATTAAGTACAGTGGAAATGAAATGGGCTATTTGCCTAAAAGCTTTTTGGCAAAAATAAATGTAGTAAGAAAATATCAGTCCTTAGTTGGAACTTTTGCTGTATTATATTGTTTTCGAACAAAAGTAAATTTGCAAAATACTGTTACAGCTAGTTATTTTTGGAATCGGCGCCAAATCGATTATTGTGTCCTCTCTTACGTGCATGCAAACTACATACACGAAATGAGAACCATACTTCAAATCGAGGTATTTGCACACCCTACTGGATAATGAAGTACAATGTCTTTGCTGCTGCTATGCACCATTGCGACTAATTCATTGCGTAACATGGGGCGTAGACACGGTTTACTGAGTGCTGATTTTGAGTTCTATTATTTGGTGGTTTTAATAGAAATTATCTTGTGTTTTACGTACAATATTCTCTGTTACCGAGAAAGTCACAAACTTATGACGAATTAAACATCAATAATATTCATTTATTGCAACAGGAATAGACGTTTATATCATTTAATGAAGCTAAATATATTCATATTTGTATACTTACCTATATATATATATATATATATATATATATATATATATATATATATATATATATGTATATATGTATATATATATATATATACATATATATATATATATATATATATATATATATATATATATATATATATATATATACATATATATATATATATATATATATATATATACACACATACACACCGACATGTAAATAACATTCTCTAATATGATTCCACTTTAGACAGTGTTTCAAGTTTGTATACACCTGTAATAATTATTCACCTACCTACTAATGCCCTAGTTAATTCTTGCTTTTTTTATATATCTGTACCCATATACTCACACGCCTTCTAACTTTCTATTCGATGTATGTATTTGAATATACTTGTATATTCTTACTTACCTATCTACCCAAGTATTGATGTTTGATCATTTACTGTACTTTATACCGGTACTTACTTGCTTGTCTACTTATCTACTAATATATTAGTGGCATTGCTTAATTGCTTCGTATGTTCCTTTATATACTTAGCTATTTAATTTGTTATTTTCTATCTTACGTCAAGGTAAGTGAAACAAAGAAAGCTTTATAAATTTACATTATCCTTTGTTATGTATTAATAGATGGATATTGGATCAATTGATTACATCTGTGCCGTTCATTGTTGAGGAATTCTATCGTGTATCTTCGATTTTCATGGTCAGATTGTAACCAATTTTTATAGAACCATGCTATGAGCGTATCGTTCCAAATAAAAAAAATCAACAAGTCCGTGGATGGGAACGTCATCATGTGTTAAAGTCAGTTGAAAATGTTAAACAAAAGAGAGCAGATACAAGAAGTAGGACATCCGCATAAAATGCAAGTTGAGAACAGTCATCAAGTACGAAAAATAGGGAGTTTTGGTAGAAAATTTTTATAAAAATTAAACTATTTGATAAATCATCGTGAAAACCAAAAAGCCAATATTTTGATAGTTAACAAAACGATAGAAAAAAAAACATTAAATTCGAGCAACAATTGAAACTTGTAATATGAGCTTATATCTACATATGTACATATGTACTGGCAGAAACGCATGTCATTTATTCAAAGCCATGTGGTTTTGATCATAGTAAATATTTAAAATAGTAAAAAATGGGATACATTTCTAAACGACGAAGTCTGCTTTTCTATAGTTATATTTAAAGTTACTCAAAGTTATCATCAAAATATAAGGTTGGCGCGCTGGTTGTTTACTTCACGGTGTGTATAATGTGAATTAAATTATTAAATAAAATTCGAGGCAATTTTGCCAAAAACAAAGTCAGCATGCAATAAACGATGGCTACACTCAAACAGACACCTATTTGAGTGTAGCCACACACCTGATGTGACACATCATTAATAGTCAACGTTGATGCATCAGCGGCGGTGGTATAGCATGCCATCATTCAGTGCGGTAGGCGCGGGAGATCTTCTTGGTCCACATCATACGGCGATCGACGGAGAAAAGGAAAAAGCGGGTTCGGCGCGGGTCTACTTATAGGTTTGCAGAGCAGACGCGGAGGCTTTCGTGGGATGCTATGTCTCATTCTCTTTCCATCTCTATCGTAATGCTCTGTTTCCTGTGTCCTGTGTCTCTGTCTGGTATTATGTCGCTTTGTATAAAAGTGCACGTATAATTCATTCTGTCATTTGGACTTCTACATCTCACAAATCTTATATTAATTCAAATACTCACCTTAGTAATCGCTTCAGTGGTGACCTTGTGTTAAAAATATCATCCCAAATACAAATCCCTGCCCAAAGACGTATTCGCATAAAAGAAGTTTTCAGGAGTATAATCTCTGCTTGGCAACCATTCTACACTATTATATTGGAAATGGCACAGCAATTTACCGCCGTTTTACTGAGGCCATTCTGGAGAGACCCGAGAGAGAACAAAAGTTCTCTACAACTGATTCACACAAAGTCTTTGTACAACTAGAAAAGCAGGATGTCGAATAAATCTGCAACATCCTCAGGAAAATTAAAGACAACACAGAGGCATATTTATCAAGAATCGCCTCATCTAAATTCACGACGATAGCGAGGAAAAGCAGTTCCTAAAATTAATATTCATCGCCGACAACCAGCGACACAGGCTTTTGCGTAGGATCAGAAACCTCGCTAACAAATTAAATCCTCGTCAAGCTGCTACACCTAATTTGACTGTATCAACTGTCAGCCTATATTTGCACCTTACTAATCAAAGCGATATCTTGAAAAATATGCCATTATATGACCTTGCACTATTCGCCAACAAATTGCTTGAACTGTTGGAGTTGTCACGCTTACCCACAACAGTCGCTATAGACAAAGTAATCACTGCTGAACGAGATTCCTAAGTTTTCACGCGACATAGTGGAAATCAAACCAAGACCGCAGTTCAACTTCAACATTCATAGTAATGTTAGTCGCCATCAATCATAGTAGGTCAAATCTCAGTTGCAGCAAACTATCACCATTAGAACCACGAATCCCACCAAATCCATCGCACTAATATTACTATCTTATCATTTATGAAGTTCAAAAAAGTTACACTGAACAAAGCATTAGCTGTAGCGGTATCCAGAGCTTATGAGATATCTCATCATCATTTCGTCACGGCCAAGAAGATTACCTCACATTCCTAGTAGACATGGATACTAGTATATTTATTTATTTATTTATCAACACACACATTTATTAACGGTATCCTATTATATTATTGTATATTTGAAGTCTTTCTAATTTATTGAGTAAATGTCCATAAAAATTAGAATGAAACGTGTGTTGTTTCCATGATCAAATTTATGCAGAAGCAAAGTTTAACAAATATGTACTTAAGATGGAAATGGATGAAAATTATCAAGTCACGACTACGATCAACTTCATTTACATGAGATTACTATGTGAGATAGTTATGTTGATATACCCTCGAACCTGGTCGTCGGTATACGAATATCAACATCCGAGCGTCGGGACTGTAGGTTCTTAAGGCGTATTCTTAGTAGGTGTTTAAGCCGTATTCTCCGATTTCTTTTATATTTTTAATATCGAACTGCCTCTGTGAATAGTAGAGTAATAGCATAAACAATTTAATTTCCTCAAAGTATGAGTTTTCTAAAATAACACTGATTTCGGAGATCGAACGCGTCGTTACAAAGTTTAGCGAGAATAAGCAAATGAACAAACAAATTTTTCCACTTTATTTACTTAAAAGAATAAAATTTAAAGAGCATTTCAAAAGAATATACCTTGATTATTTATTATTTATCTTGCCTGTGGAAATTGGATTTATTTTATCTCAAAAAAGAGTACAAACAAAAAAAGAGATTCTTCAAACTAACACATTGTAGCATAAAAACTAAAATTTTTATTATTATGATGTCTATCTAGGTGAATACCTTTGTCAGTTTCTGATAACAACAACATTTGTATATTTTCTTACTACTGTAATCCGGTTTTTTCTTGTTACAGGTTTAATCGATATACAGTTTTATATCAACTTCAGACAGTTTTATTAAATTTTTCTTACATAAATTTTCATTAATGATTTTTACGTCATCTTTTAATTAGAGCCTATTTTATATATTTTTTATTTATCAAAGTCACCTCAACCCTGAGAAACATCAAAGAGCGATCATCTAATTGGGCAATGAATTTTTCTAGGTAAAAGTTTCTACCAAACAGGCTGAAGAATTTCCAATTTCGATTTTGACATATCAATAAAATAATGCGGAGCGAGACGTCTAGACGATATGTTATTAAATTTGTGGTTGTAATTTTTTATCATTTCTTTTCAAAAGATATAATTGAATCTTTCTAAAATTTATCTCCTAGTGAAAAACACTACGGTGTCCCATTGACCATCTAAAGAGGTCAAAAATACTTACATATAATCTACGTACTTGTAGCGAAGTTCTTTATTATCGACTGGCGCATTAAACTCGAGCTTTGATTCTAGAATTATAAGTCCACCAACTTTTAATGTAGCTTTTTGTAAGGAAGAGATCTTCTTTCAAAAAACTGTTTAATTTTTTATTTTCTAAAATATTCATAAAAAAAATAAAGCTTTAGCAATAATGAAACTGAAATATTACCATTTCAGTTTGATTCTCTTTCACTTTATGAATCTCTTTAAGATCCACTACTTGCATTAACTTATAAATTTATATCTCAGAATATGGTCAAGCTGGGTCAAAAAATGCTCCCTGTAAATATTTATTAAATTTGGTCATTTAATTTAGTACACCTCTGACAAAAAGTTTAGTGTATGATCTGAGCATTGTCTACTATGATAGCAAAATAAATTATTTCAACTGTTGGAATCCATTAATGTTTATCTAAGTAACAATTTCAAACTGTTTGTATAAATTTTTCTTTGCCTTTGTACATATTGTGGGCGACTTGAAGATTGATGGAAGCTGTCCAATTCAGTTACTAAATTATGTTACAAACATGTTTGAATATATTTAGCTCCGTTACTATTATATTTTAAACATAAATTACTGTGTTATATGAATTTTACGTGACATTTCGATAAAACATACGTATACGTATCTATATAAATCGGATCAGAAAATGGGACAGCATAAAGGAAAAAAAATTATCAATTGCCGTCATTCTTAAAACATTTACTATCAATCTATACCCCATTAAAAAGCTTAGGTATTAACGTAACATCAAACTGCCCTTAAAATCCGACAAGTTACCCAGCCCTCTTTCTAGTGCCTGTTCAGAGGCAAAAAATGTGGATGGCTCCTTTGCTACCGATCACTTAAATAAATTGCACATGGGAAAGTTGAATCCCACAAAAAAAAATCTTTAGTTTGAGATGAAAAAAAAACTGCAGTTAACAAGTTGCAGTCCTGCAGTTATTGGTCATATTTAAATACATTATTTAAATATATGTTGCAAAACGAAATGTTTTAATAAAATGCAAAAAAAAATTTAAAAGAAGTGACGAAGTTTGGCCTAACAAAAACAATTTGTGGATTGCTTAACTTATGATGTCATTGGGGTTTGGAGACTTATCACCTCGTTTCCAGAATATATTATTAAGGTATTCCGTAACGCATAATACCAATTGCATACAGTTCATACAGTCAAATCCATTTAATATCGACGTGACAAAATTCGTAACCGAGTGTGAGAGCGATTCAGATATGTAACTACGAATTAATGAATATCACGTTCAACTATTGTACACTACGCGCGTTAAATTCCGCTATGTATAGCTGTCGAACACATTTGCGACGATGGCTGGTTTGATGTTCAACTGTATGCTTACAAATTCAATCCTAATATGGTCCGCAGTCCGTTGGATGGTGATCTAGATAGTTTTTCTTAAAAAAATAGGAAATTAGTTGTTAACCATGTATTTGCTCGCGTGAAAATAAAAATACACTAAATATCAAACCCCATAGTAATATCAACGAAAATTCAACGTACTCATAAAAAAATCGATGACTTTGTTATTTTTTAAGGAATTGTTCGATTTTCCAGAGAAAAATTTACTGTACATCTGTAAGTTTCTTGCTGAATATTTGAGCAATTGAAAAGCAAACAAACACACTTCCGCGTTAGTAATATGATTTAGGATTTATAACTGAAATCTCTCATATTGATGAGCACATATACGTTACAAATATACACACATACACACACACACACACACACACACACACACACACATATATATATATATATATATATATATATATATATTTATATATATTTAATAAAGTTGATAAAGGAATATACATTTAATACTTCAAAATAGGCTTAAGTAACGATTACATAGTCTTGAAATCGCCAAAAAATATCACTTGTTACAGGTTTTATTTTTCATTATTGGTCAAAAATATTTATTTGTGAATTATAATTTTAATTGTCACCCACTATATTAAAATTAAAAACGTTAGAATATGTAAGATATATACTGTTACGGTTTCAAATTGTACGTTGATTGTACCATCGTTTTTTAAGTTATATTATTAAGTATGTAACACAAGGAAAGGGAAAAGACACTTGAGAAAATAACAAGTAGGTACCATGTAACCTTTTCAGAATTAAGACCGAAATATATACAAAGCTGAATATTACGTTTTTTCTAAGTAAATATTGATAAGAAAGGATTAAAAGTAACCATAAGCCTCCCTCCCTGGAGGTTAATGAAATTCGATACGTATTCACAATTACGTTATTAGGTCATTTTTTTTCTTTCACATCTTTTGTCTTAGAAAGGGTGGGAATCATTTTTGAAATGACGACGTAATTCAAGATTACGACAAAACAACTGACGATATTTAAACCTTGTGTGTATACAAATCATCATCATCATCATCATCATATATATTAATACGCTAAGGTTAAGATGTTACTCTCCCTTTTTAGAAAAAACCTCACAACTAATCCACATAAATTATATATCATTTTATAGATAATTGCGTGCTCTACCGGCATCCACAACTAAAAAAATTATTATTGCTATTGTTTTTGCAAATTAATTAATTATTAAAATCTAACGGCTCAACGTCAATATGATTGACGGTCGGTAAAATTTTTGTTTAATTTCAAATCCACTCACGTATAAATAAAGTGGCGCTTTAGCTCAATACTTTTGATGCTTGCGCCTCTATATGTCAATTTTAGTAAAATATTTGTTTGATCTGTCATCTGAGCTTCATAATGGAATAAATAATGCGAAGACTTCGCACGGGTCAAGCTAGTATGTAATAATGCAGATATATTTGTTTATAAAATATTACGTTTAAAAATAATTCGAGTATTTTTTGTTCCTCAAACTTCCACATGCATGTTTTAGAGCGTGAGCTATTGATATTTATACCGATTACATTGTTTGACCAATATACCAAATTTCAGTTTCTGGGTCAAACGATTTCTGGTTCAAAAACTTATGGGAGTCCCCTTTTTTCCTTTTTATGTATGGAGTACTAAATGATTTTAATGTGTATAATAATGTTGAAAAATGAAACAAAATCCGGCGATATCAAATTTATTTCTGTCAATACTTTTTTTAAATACCTTAAATGTGATAAAAACTAGAATAAACTATCTTCCGGTTAGTGCCGATAACTTGTCCAGAAAGATAGCAAGGCTATTTTCTGATAGTGAAACATTTACAATTTTCACCTAATGACATTCATACCACATTCCACTGTAACCATGGATAATCTATTAATCTTGATGTTAAATTGTGTTAAACAGAAAAATCAGCTAGAAAATAATCTAATACCTTAAAAAACAAGTGAAACGCCAAATTCGACTATACCTATTAACAATACTTTTGTGTGTCTTAAACCCTTAGATACAATTTTTAATAAGTACGTGGAACTGTGTGTCTCTGTAATGAAGGATCACCTTTGCTAATAGCCCACATGAAGATGTTGTAATACAGCTAAACCTAGGTCGTGGTAAAGAACTTAAGAAAGTAGAAATAATACTACATCACGTAGTTCCATTTAATTGTGAATAATGAATTTCTACAAAATTAACGCCAAATATATTCAATAATTAAAATATAGGTACAAATTTTGTCGTCAGAATATTAACTAAATATCGTTTTTTTTAATTATTGTCTTCAAAACTTTTCGATATTCTCTATGAGGATGTTACCAAACAACTTGGATTATCAAAATGAAGCATCAAGCAATAAATATTTATATGGGGCAATTTTAATTATCCACAGTTGTTAATTATTATAAACTGTATTTTTTTTATTGCAACGGTATTGAATATTGGTACCGTGTAGACGAGAATATGACGTGTAATCAACAAATATAATTTAGCAAATTATTCGCTTGACCGCACCAGGGACGATTGCAGTGATAATTCCTGCAAATTGTCTGATGCTGCCAGCATTCGAGGTCGATGTCGAGGACAAACATTTTCCATGGTCGAACGTTTCAATTCAAGAAGCGTTACAAATAAATGATTGTGCTCGAAACCGGTGATGGAATCTGTTGGTTAGTAATATATATTCCCGTTTCCATTGATAATTATAAAGTGGCTTTGAATCTATTTACACCACTTCTGCCATATAGTTTGTTTTTATCATTTTATTGACATTTTTATATATAGTGGACTTAATTATTGTTTTTCTTGATGAAGTATCTGTTTTTTTTATTTTTTAGTTGAAATTTTCGTGTGATTAATTGTCTTGCCTTTTCAAGTAGCGTGCTTTTTTCATTCCATTTTTTTTTCGCTTTTTTTTGGTCGGATACTCTCTACGTAAACCAAGATGAGTAAGTCATGTTTAATATTTCGATACCATTGTATTACAGAAATAGTTCTGAATAAATACATAATCTGTTTCGTGTAGTTTTTTAACAGTTTTATCTGGCTATAACAAATTTCCATCTTTGTTAGGTTTTCTTTTTGAAATAGGTATTAATTATTAATAATTTATTTTTCAAAGCATACTATTTCAACTTTTGACCTCTTTTATTACGTTCTTCTAACGCATACTTTCCCGTAATTCGTTTCTTTTTACTATTAGATATTCGCATTTTTGTGTTAAAGCCTCCCAATTTTATTTTATTTTCCTCGATAACATTTTGGGTTTTGCAAGAGGCAAGAGTCTCATTAAAATCTTCTGTCCCATCCTCACTAGCGTCTGTTATTGAAGCGTGTATTTGTATCAGCGACATGTTTATTGCTCAAATTGGAGGTTTAGCATAGTAAAATCTTTTTGATATATGAATGAATTTATAATATAACTTCTTTAAGACAAATTCAACTCCTAGCTCTCCTATTGTTTGTCCGTAGCAAGATAATATACGTTTTAGATCTTCTTATCTTCTGACTTCTACTAACCCAATAATATCATATTCACGTTGTTTAAAGCATATTTTAATTCAATAATTCTATTTCATGATGATATTCATCTTAGATTGTATGTGCAAATACATAGCTTATGGTGTTTACTGTTTTCCTTATTTGTGTACTTTCTCGAATATAAATAGAAAAACAGAAGATGAAATGGTGGCAACGGTCATCATCAATCAGATGGCATAAATAACGACGTACTCAGGGCGTCAAAAAGTATATTGCTTACACCAATAACTTACCTCTTCAACAAATTGGTTTAACCAAAAGTCAATTCCAAGGCAATGAGAAAAGTCAGATATTGTAATTGATAATACTATCGCAAATTATTGTCCGATAAGTCTTATCCGAAGTATTTATAAAGAGTTTCCACTCGGACTGCAAAAAAGAATCACACCAAAAATTGAAGATTTCTTTTACATAGAGTAAGCGGAATTTTGGAGCACTTTTTGTGCAATTGGCCACATCCAGACTGCAGAGCGATTGATACAAAAATAGAAAGAATTCAGAAAATTACATTAACATGGCGTTTGTTGACTATCAAAAACCATTGTTTATTTTACAACATGGATCGCAATGGAAAGCTCGCATGGTAGTAAAAGTCGACCAAAAATACATAAAAACAATAAAAATTATTTATTCTAGTTATACAAGAATACCGGAAAATAATAAATATTGAAAGAGGAGTTTGACGAGAAAAACTGCTCTCTCCAATTCTATTTATAACTGCAATACACTGTATCATGAAGGATATCTGTTGAAATAAAAAAGGAATTTTTATAAATGGAAAATATTTCACCCACCTTGCATTTTCCGACGATATTGTGTTACTTTCGAGAAATTCACACTTACGTGTGAATTTCTCGAAAGTAACACAAGTTTGAGTGGAATTCACACAATTCAAACAAATATAAATAGTTAGGAGTGTATAGTATTTTTATTATAAATTTACAAATATTAATATTATTTTTCGTCTTGTACATATGATTTCTTAAAAGCTCCGAGATTTAGGATCATTGCAGTAGTTTTACGGCCAATTCTACTTAAGGCCTAGTTTAGCAGTTTGAGAAATAGAGGAGGGTGATATATTTTTGTCGACATCTTCAACAATATCTATAATACTTTATTTTTCCTTTTGAAATTATTTAAAAATATTTTTAATTGTTAAATGTAAAAATATACGCGAGTTGGTCCGCTTTATTTTTATGCCAATTTTCAAGTGTCTACGTCAAAGATCTTTTAAGAAAAATTCCGACTTCATTTTTCAACAATATGTATAGAAACAAATTAAAATACAATTTAAAATAAGTTTTCAAAACCACCCTCCTCTTTGAATTAAAGAGCCTTACGTTATATGAAACTAAAAGTATTATATTATATTGTATGCGAGTTATTATGCATTGTTACTTTTCTGGATTTCAACTTCTTACGAAATAATCTTCTTCAAATAATCTTATAAACTTTCCGTTTTTACCTTTTGGTTTTATCGATAGGTCTTTAAATTTGATTTACCCTTCTACAATATGGAAATATTTTTTGGATATACAGGAAGTCAAAATCTGTCGAAATCGTTCATATAAATAGAGCATGCGGGCGGTGGATTTCACGAAATGTAAAAGCATTGCCGTGAGGTATTATTCCACGCACTGCAGTGAGGTTACATGTCTCGTTTAGATCAATATAACCAAAGCCTTTAAACGGGCAGGATCAAGTTACGGTTATCAAAATTCTGAACATAAAATAATAGATAAATTGATTAAGCTATTAGAAAACAAGTAGATGAGTTTGCTTTAAGAAATAACAATATTTTTTACTTTTAATTTAGGCAATAAGAGTAAACTTTATTGTCAAGAAGTAGGAAACGAGATAATGCGACACTCCGAGTATATATAGATGAAGAAATATCTGGCTCTTGCCATATATATCCAGAAATATCTGGAAAGTGCCAAATATTTTAACATTAATAAAAGTATAAAAAAAAAGATATAATAAATATACAAAATCATACATTGCTGCAAACGATTATGTACTACCCTGATAAATTTTGCTTAATGAAAAAAATAAGAAATCAAATAGAATGGTTGTGGAAAATCTTCTGGGTGACAGGAAACAAAGCTTGAAAATTTTTATATATATATATATATATATATATATATATATATATAGAGAGAGAGAGAGAGAGAAGAAAACTTAGGCGACTCGGAGAAACCGAGACGAGTCTAATGAAAATTTTCGAATTTTATTTTAATCGAATTTTAAGTGTCACTTATATTATTTTAATCCTTTCAATATAAATATTATTAATTTACACCTTTGCTACTTTTTCTACATGCTAGTGCTTTTCAAATAAATAAAAGTAAAAAATAAAATTGAAAATGAAAAAATAGGCCCGTACCGCTGTAGTATTAGGATGATAAATTGCAATTCGTATTTCAATGGTAGTCTCAATTGAGACCCATAATACTAATTTAAAAAGAGCAGATCCTCAGTTACCCAGCAGCATCAGGACTGAAGAGTTAAATATTTGGAATACTTTAATGCATAAACTTTATTTTAAAATGATACGTTTTTATCGTTATACGTTGACTCTAGATATGTATTAAATAAAAAAAATTCAAATATAAACTATATTTTATAGCCTGGAGTGAAAAAAGATAAGGGTGTCTATACCATCCGATGAAAAAAATCCAAAAAACTGCCTTATCCAACTAAAGAAGTTGCTTATTTCAAATAATATGTCTCTCGTTACATAACAACCAGCTGCCTGCCATCAAATTTTGAGTAATATTACTGTAAAGACTTGGCAACCCAGTTCAGGTAAAATTCACGCTTTACGTAATAAAAGTCAAGATTTTTCTGATTGAGTAATCAACATAAATCTTATTGCGGACGCTACTTAGTCACTAGACAGTAGTAAGTTGATGAAGAAAATTTAGTGAAAACCAAATTAACACTTTATTAATGTTAGCAAAATTATAATGCCTTAGTTTTTTCAATGTATAAGTTAATCTGCCGATTTGTCGACAATCTTTCGTTTACTTTTCTAGTCGCACATAGATATTCCCTTTTACCTATCCAAAAAGGTCGTAAATCTGCAGATATTAATCGGCTTGGTAGGAGCATAAGTAACAGTCGGTTACGACGTATAATTTTTATCTTTTGTAATGTTTTTTGCAATCAGTAAACGTTAAGAAGTAGCTTCCGCCAATTTCTTTTACCGGTCAGTGCTCTAAATAGTAACATGTATCATTTACTTTGCACTATTTCGTTTTCCCTCATTGACAGTCGATTATTTGGAGACTCTTCATTTTAGACCGGGAATGATACATTTTATAAATCATAAAAGATACTGTTTTCCAAAGAAAGAGATATATTTTTAAAAGTAGACGTGTTTAGAGTCATAAAACAACTTATTTTTGTTGATGTACTGACTTGCCTGTAGGTTTACTTAAATGAGTTTCAATTTATGACACAATTGTTATAAAAAAAATATTTTTTAATACTTGATAGTTCTCAGTTTCTGTTTCATAAAAAATCTTACGATTTTTTTACAGAATTTCGCGTGGTAATATTATTTAAAATAATTATGAAAATATAATTTAGCCTAATTACTTTCAACGTAAGATGAGGTCGTGAAATGAGACATAAAATTATTTAATTATAAAAATTACATTTATCACGTGCAATGCTCATTATACACGTAATGTTCAAATTTCCATCCTGCGGAAAAATTACTTTTAACAAGTGTCTAAAACTGTGTTTGCTAGTTAATATGAACTGTTGAGACAATGATCTGAAAATATAGAAAGAAAATTAGATTTCGGACCACATGCAACAAACGTTGAATAAATTATTTTTCTGTTATTTGGTGATAATTTTATGATTTTAAGAATACTTCCAAAAATGAATAATTAATTCGTTTGCTTACCTATATTCAATAGACGTAAAAATTGGATATTTAATGTTTTATATACATGAATGAAAAAGTCTACAATTCGCCAAGGGTGAATCGGAATATCATTATACAAACCGAATACAAAACTATCGGTGCAGTTTAATTCCATACAATTTGCACGAGAAACTTGCTGTATCAGAGAGGACTGTCAACTTAGTAAAAGGCTTGTAACTTTTTTATAAACATGTTTCTATATTCTATTAAGTTGAAACATTTAAAGTGTTTAGTGACACCTCCCATTCTCGATAAACCCCTCTCTTCTATGACAACTGGAATTGTAGTTATGGTTTTCCTACGGCACTCGAGTAGCTTCTATAATCCCAATATATTTCATAATTCAGTAGTTTCAGAAATATAGGAGAACATCTTTATTTACATATTTTGGTAAATCTCTGAATATATACTTGGAATAATGACATAAAGTATTTTTTGGAGCCTCATACTGATACGATATATCCTTTCAGAGATACCACACGCTATATTTGCAAATTTATTTTTTTCTGTCGTCCCTAAAATTGTTGGATAAGTATTTTTAATGCTAGCTATTAAGGTATGTGCAGTTTAATATACTTTATTAATACGCAAAATTTTAGTCTTAAGCCATTTCTGCAAAAAACGGTTGTGATAGATAGAAAAGTGGATCAGAAGCGTTTCGTTTTTCCTTTAGAAGTAAGAAACTCCAAAGTAGGCCTTAAACCTAACCTAGAGTTCAATATTTTTTATGCTTAACCTTAACCATAAAAAAATTGAACTCTAGCAAAAACATAAATTTATAAAGTAGGACAATTTCTCTTTGGGCTGACTTTAATTGAAAGAATGATTGATATATAAATCAAAGGCAAATTCTAAATCATTTTCCATGTCAAATTGCGACTAGTATTTACGACTAGTATTCCGAATAGTATTTACTTTAATTAAGCGTAATTTAAAGAAAAACTTGCCAATTTCATACCTAAAGTCGAATTCCTTTTTTAAATTGTCATACAAATTTACTTAATAACGCACGTGCCGTGTTCTGTGTGAAGTAATGATTTTGAATTTGACACTTATTTATATTAAACGTTTTTTTTTAATTTAGTAATAACGAAAACGCAACTTGCCCAATTTTGTATATCAATATTTTTGGTGTGATATATCTCTACTCTGGCATATTCCTTTCGCCTTAATAATGTACGTCTCTGTACATGTATTATGTAAAATACACACAATTTTAAATTTTGTGGCTACAAAAACTATCTCCGCCTATTTATACATAATTACATGAACAAGACATATGGAGACAGGGTGTGATGGCGAGTGACGGCAAATAGTGAATGTTAATAAGAGACGGCACTAATTTTTCAAAGTACCATTATAATAAAATAATACGGTACAGTACCATTATAGTAAAATAATGGCTATTGGTGCAACTATCATGACTGAAAAAAATTAAATTATGGTGGCCCTTCAATTTCGAGGGCAATAATGCTTATCGGTGATGAAGTATATATAGTCGGTGTAGAAAAGAAATCTAAATGGGCCTAGTAGAAACAGTGCAGCTATTTTTAACAGAGAAATACGCTTCTATTGCACCCTCTTGATTTCTTCAGATATAATTTTTAAAACAAATTCAAATAAATATATTAAATTCTAGTAAGTCCGAAATAGATGGCATTAATATCCTAAGAGTCCTTCTCTCTTTACAAAACAACATATAACGGAAAACATCGTACATATAGTGTCAGTTTCTTATGACTAGGAGAATTTAGCATACAACATTGTTTGAAGTTTAACTAAATTCTATATAATTGTTGCAAGAAAATAGAAAGTGGATTGAAATTATTTTAAATTGGACCATACAGTCTATTTGTTGACGACTTCCCCATAATTAGTTTCTGGGATATCCTTATATCTTAAATGAGAAGTGGTTTTCTTGCAAAATTTTAGGACTTAACATTAGGTCAAAATCATAAAAAATGACTGTACAGAGCAAAGAAATATAAGTCTTCCCAATGTACTATAACGCTAAATTATTATAAAAGTTCAGTTATGGTCAGTCTGGATACATATGAAAAATTAAAGGCGTCATAAGAATGATTCGAATAATAAATAAAGCTATATTGACTGGTAAAAAGAATTAATAAATAGAAAGAACCTTTTGCCGAAGATTTTACAATACTACGAAGAGGAACAAATTTAAATGATATAAAATACTCGAAACGACATCGGTGAACTTAATTTTGTTGGACAGCAGTAAGAAGTAAAGTAAACACGTACAATTAGAGTCATTAGATGAAAAGTTTTAACTACGCGTAACATAATTCAGAACGTTTTGATTAAGACATTAAATAATATTACTTGAGCTCCTGCTCTAATAAAGTATTTGTTAATACTATAATATTGCGTTTATATAATTGTCCTAAATAAGCCTAAAAAGAGTAGATTAATTAAGATCCTGTTATTATCTGAACGAAATTATATTAAAAGGTTAAATAAAATGTATATAGATTTAATATGTGACATAGTTTTTCACTGGCAAATCGACGAAATTAACTATTGGGTATATCAGAATGATTCAAAAGTAAATACAGTTGTTGATTATCTTGATATCGTGAATACCATAAGACCTAAATTGTAACCTTAAATTGGCATCCTTATCATCGACCGATAGTTTTTTTTATTTTGATGATTATTATCACACCGATAACAATAAACTTTGAAAATGTAGTTAGCAAGAGACTCAGGTAGTTTTGTAATGTATAATTAATATTTATAAGACATATAGTTTATAGCAGAACTGTACAATATTTTACATTTGTAAATTATTTCGTACTGTAGAGCGGAAACGAAACAATATCAACAGAGTGTTTTAAAGTCTTGAAAATTTTAATTTTCAAACTATTTATGAGAAAATCGAATTGATATGATCATCTTTAATAGAAGTGGGTCAGACTGTTATTACAATGAAAACCAAATATATTATTAACCCTTTGCTACTGACGTAATTTAATTTTCTTAACTCTACTGACATGATGTCTGGTGTACTACACACAGGATGCCACTTTACTCATTTATAATTTAGTTTTAAATATATAATGTGACGATTAATTTTTAATTTTTGTGGTGTGCCTTATTATTTATTAATAATATTTAAATTAGAACCGATATACTGTTTATTAAAATTTAACGGGTTAGCTTAAACCAGTATTTAACAATTAATATCTACACGAAATGTGAAAAAAAGAAACGTTAACATGTATTAATGAGAAGTTAAATATTTATCATAGAATACTTATAGAAATTAGACTAAAAAATGAATAACATTCATTAGTTTCGTCAAAAGTTACAGGCTTTCAAACTTTTAAATATTTATTTTTGACAGTCTTTAGCAAAGCAAATCGGCTTGGAACAATCACAGCAAGAGTATTTTTTACTTCCTTTATTTTCTTCGACAAATAGAATATAGTTTTCTTCCACTCGGTGGAATGGACGGATTTTTTTCAAGCATCATCAAGTCGATTTCATAAACTCTTCCTTTAGTACAATTATAGTCTACAATAATAACTGATTTCCTTGTATCGGTATCCGTTCCTCGATTACAATGAGAAAAGTAAATGAGAAGTAACAGGAGAGCTTTCTGTGGGAAAGCAATGTGTATTATTTTGTGAAACCATATAGGGAACTCTGTATTTCTTTGCGTTTCTTCAGTTCAGTCCAGTTATCTTTTTTACGTAGCAATATTTCCATAAGTGGGATAGAACCGAACCAATATCAAAAGTAATGTTACGATTCGAGTTTTCGACGATTTTCGCAATTCTGAGAACATATTAAGTTGATAATGCCATTTTTAATTCTTGTTTAGTCAGGTCACAGGTGACGTTAGGTTTTTTGGTTTGGTATATGTGAGTATTGTAAATGTAGTAATAAATACGCACATCACTCAATACTATAATTTTGGTAACATATTTTGCTGGTTTTAGCCATGTAAATAATAAATTTGTAACAACCCCTAAATATAAGCAATATTTCATCGATGCGGAAGTATGGTCCAGAGGTATATTGAGACTGACAGTTCGAGATAAATTTGTTTAATATATCTAATTTTGGAGAAACTGTATCTTCTTTAAAATGATCCTCTCTTGTAGTCGAGTTATTAAATCTCAGATAGTTGATTAAACCAGAAAATCGATATTTGGTCACCATCAGAATATTTCAAGGCTAGTGTTGTCAGTGGCATAAATCATATATAAGATCAGATAAATTACACTTAATACTGACGAAAATACTGTGATACCTATAAATGCTTTCATTTCAGTGGCATCTGTATCCATAAGTTCCGTCATGGTACTATGTTTAAAGTTGGTTTGATATTGTACAGCTTTTGGATCGTAAATTACCAAACTTTCAAACATTGAATGGTCAAAAAGCTTTGACCACAATTCAAATGAGTATTAAACAATTTAAAATATTTGGATACATTGGAAATCTTACAATGTTGCTGACAATTCCAAATAAATTAATTTTTACATTTATTACGTACAGATGGCTCGCTTGATGTTCCGTGCTCGATATACATACTACTTTAGTAGATACTTGGTACACTTTTGCAGCCTGAAGCACATCTTCAGATGTTCATCAAGAACCAACTGAAAAACGAGTTAAGAACTTGCTGAAATAGAGCATTGAGGAAAATTGAGAAAATGGGAAAAAAAACTTTATCAGCTTCCAAATATTCGATTTCTGGTTTAAAATTTGTTTTATTGCTTTCATCATCAACATCGCTGAACTCATGTTTGCTTTGTTCACCTAGCCACTGTTTTATTAAATGCTAAAAATAATACTTTCTAAAGTCCACACGACGTTCTGTAATAATTGTTAGAGCGTTATTATTTGATTGAGCTATTTAAAAAAAAAACAAGAAATTAAAAGATACAGAATAAAGATAGAGAAATAATTTTACTGACGTGATGTCTAGAAACCACTATGAAACCATAAATACTTTAGTCAGGTGGTTGTTAAATTAACACCGTCAACTTGTAGACAATCTTTAAATTACACCGTCAACTTGTAGACAATCTTTAAATTACACCGTCAACTTGTAGACAATCTCCCGCGTAAAAGGGAGCGCGCGCAAGCCGCGGCCACTCACTGCTGACTGACGATTGTCTAAGTACATTTTTTTGTTTTACATTTTTTCTCCTCTGCAACTAGCGTAGTTGTGTCTGTCACACAACTACGCCAGATATAGAGGGTTAATTCAAGAAATAGAGATAGGTACTGAAAATGCTGTGATTTTGAATGCGTAGGAATAAACTTTCATAAACGAATTTAAATATTTGGAATTTCTATATATTAGAAAAAATTAGATATAAATTGAAACAGTAACAATATTACTTATATAGACTTCAAAGAACTGAGTGTTTTCGATTCTAGAAGAAAAGTAGCGAAAACAAAAGAATGGTCTGAAATATGAAGGGAGGAAAGGGCTCTACAAGTGTATTGATTGCGGTTAAAAAGATAAAATCGTTGATTGCGGATAGAAACAATTATATTTTTACCAGAATATAAAAAGATATATATTGTAAACTCACTAAAAAGTAAAGTTTCATACTACCGATCCTGCCAGACTTTACACGGGTACGTTTTAGTGTTAATATCAATGGTGTCTGAAATGTTTCCTAATATGCCACCTTAAGCGTTTCCTCTCCAGGGGTCAGAACGAAATTACCCGTGAGAGGGCCAATTACAATTGACCATGTAAAAAAAAACAAAAAAAACAAAATAAATGTTAAACGTTGTGTTGCGAAAAAAGCGGTAAACTTACGCATTACATTTATTGTAAATTTATTTACAAGAAATTATTTAATCGTTAAATTAATTTCTATTCAAAATTTCAATTAAATATATAGTCTGAGATTTTTATAATTCATGTTTATAAATCAGAGGCGTTTCCATGTCAGTTCAAAGTATGGTATTTTTCAAACGAGGTTTAAAAATTAATACTAATAATCTCAATTTTATTTCTAAACCAAAGGAAAGAAGTCTAACTCGATGGGGTGTACTAATCCGGAATAAAGAATCCGGTTACACTTTTTGTAATGAAAATAGATAATCATTCGATCTCAAATATTATATGTTAGTAGCATTTTGACAAAGGTAGGCAATGGGTAGTTACACAGGATTTGGTATGGAATCATAATCGCTCCTATACGGCTATATAATCGGATATATAGATCAGATAGGTATAGGTATAGTAAACAGTTAAATTAAACATTTAACTATATTAAGTACAGAAGTATTTAAATGTATACCGATCATGTAAAGATGATAACATTCCATAGTCACATTACGAAGGAAACTTATTAATACAACATGCTTGATACCATTTTACGTTGCCTGATAAATATATATGTACACCGTTTCAAAATAACAATATATGGTAAAATAGGAAACCGCATATTTGTCATTTCTAAAAGTATAAAAATACTCGTATATTTTGTCACATTATAATTCCAGGAAAACCTATAAACTAGTCGAAAATCTATACAAGCTTTCATCGAACGCTGGTTAAGTAGTGCTCAAAGAAAAATAAGGAGAGGACCAATTTTCCTGAAACGCAATTTCTATTCAATCTTATTACTAGTTAATGTCGACATTTGGAGAGGTTAACATATTTTACCAAAACATTGTACGATGCTTTATAAAAACATTGATTGAAATAAAGATTCGAGTCGCAATAACGAAGCGAACTACTGTGAAAAACTTTCTAGTAAATAACGAAATGACTATAAACCTTATTATGGGGAGTTTTTTTACTGGCATTGCAAAAATTATTTGAGTAAAAATAGAAATATTATAAAAGAACTTCCAATATATTCAATAATTTTTTCTATGTGTATTTGAAACAAATTTACGCTTTTGAAGTGAAACTTCGCAATTAAAGGAAATTATTCAAAGGAATATTTTTTTTTAATTTATAATATTTGCTTTAAAGACACTTGGCGAATTACTTATAATTCACGAGGGGATAACTCGCATGTAAGAATTCTCGTTTGTAATCTCAAATTGTACTTGTACCAATTATTTATTTTTCAATTTTGTCTTAGACACATCTCATTATCTTAACCTATGGTTTTGTTTCCAACTTGACCCTTAACATTTTTTTACTTTTCTTTAAACAAAACTTATTTAGCGACATCTGAGAGTAATTCTGTCACGTTAAAGTTTTGTAACGTTTGAGAAAACAAATACCGACTGGCGGCGGGCCACCCGAGAGCTAACAACATGGCGGTAGAGAATATCAAAAGTTTATTATAAGTTATTAACTAATATGACCATTAAAGAAGATTCACTTCATCCATCAGCTTATGTGGGTGATACTAACACTTCTTTTTTCTTAGTATTATTTAAGAAGTCCCTATTACATGATTATTTACATATTTACTTCTTGTTCAAGAGTCTGCAAGCTATGAGGTGAGGAACCATATTTTATAAGCACTTCAATTAAATTGTAAAAGATCAATGATGTTGTAAAGATTTGATTAATTTATTAACGGTTTAACATGCTAAAAAGACAAGAGCTGTAAATGTTTTTTTTTCCTTTTTGGTATATTAAAGGATAAACGTATAGGAATATATTAACAATCGATGTCATAGTCCGCTGTTCTAAAAGATTACATTATAAACAACATATATATATATATATATATATATATATATATATATATATATATATATACATATATTTTTTTTTTTGTGTATACAACAAAATACTACGACACTTAAACTAAAGCTACTTGAAAATGAAAAACCACAAGTCAAATAGATTAATCGATGTACATTATTATAATATTATTTCTATTTTTACAATTAGTACCGCTATATTTCTTAACTTATTATTTCTGAATCCGTGATTAATGAATAATATTTTCCTAAAATCACGAAAGACATAAGTTAGATACATTTTTTTCAATTAAGTTGTCAGCCCGAGCTGTGTCATTTTCTCATGAAATAGAAACGCTTAATACTCTTTATCAGTTGTAATACTCCGTTTTTTTTAGCCTTTATTAGTTGAATATTTCAAATTATTCAAGAATGGTTAACAACAAGAAAAGAACTTGTCTATATATGTACACTTAATACTACAATGTGGCTACTTGCAGGTATTTGTATAAGGCCAAATTTGTCAATTTCGAGGGAAGAAATCATATTTGAGTGACTTTAATTCCATAATCAATCTGTTTACCCGTCACGTTCTCAACGTGCCAAATGATGTAATTTTTAATAAATTTATTGGACATATTGCATAAATATTTATAAATAAATATATGTATATATATATATATATATATATATATATATACATGTATGTGAGTATGTGTACATCGTCTGTCTGCCTGTCTGTATATATATTCGTTTACATATCGAGATGTACAAGACTTGTTTCTTGCAGTTTCCACTACCATACAATTATAGAGTGTGTATGCACATATTGCAGACAATTTTAATATTTTTGTGAGGCGCGTTCTAGAGTGCAGATACGGAACGATTCTGGCGAAAGAAGTTTTTTTTGTCGTTAAGACATTCAAATTCAGTCATCACGAAAATTCAATAGCGTTAGGCGTATAAATTCTACGTGAGGGGAACCGCAGAAAAAAGGACGTTTATCAATACAAAGAGGAGCAATGAACAAAATACCACCCATCATGGAATATACTTTTCATATTAAATATGTTATCTACATACATTCGACAAAGTAGATTAGACGTTTTTAACAATGCATAAAATTGGAAATCCATTCCCATAGTGGGCAAGCAATTGAAAGTAACCGGTCAAACGTCTTTTAAAACACGTCAAAGTAAGGTTCCACATTCATTCTACAAAACGAGTTAATGCGACGTGGACGAAGGAAATTTAATAAATTCACTCATTTAGATCTACTTTCAAATCGCTTCTAAAATTTTTTTTAAATAGGTTCAAAAATTGTACAGTCACATACCAGAGCACTTTGAAAATTATTACTTCCCAAACTTGGTTTTGGAATAAAATTTTTTAGGACACCCACTTTCTTTTCGAAAGACCTACACAATGACACCCTACTAGATATGGTTGGGTAAAAAAAATTCGAATTTGATGGAGAAGCTCATAGTTCAAAGAAGGTTAAAACTATAGAAACTGGATGAGGCAATTAAAAATATAACTACGTCATTATAATAACATCTATACTTTAAAAAATGTTCAGTTGAATTAAATAAATAAAAGAAGGGTCAAGGAACTGTAAATAATTTCCATTACACCAAATGCAAAAATAAGCTTTTCTAAGTTTGCGCGCGATGTTGAAATTACATACACAGTGGCATGTTATATAAATATAGTATTTCATGAAGAAAATACTCAATCATTCAAGATTTTCCTCAACAAACAAATAGTATGGTACAAAACTAAATATTTTTAATGCAAGTAAGCTTCTATATAAGTATGTACGTGATTGGAACAGTAAAGGTAGTCTTAGATTGAATTTAGCGCAAAATTGAAAAAAAAAACAATGAATAATATAAACGAAAGAAAATAAAAAATCGATTTATATTCATATTGAATTCTTCTGTCTCTTTCAGCTTCAAAGGAGTGTTTTATTACAAACTAGCTGTGTCAGAAACTTGGTGCGCGTGGAATTCGGGATAAGAAAAATGATTAGGAATAATCAAGATTATCATGTCTCTATCTTCTTGTTTATTTTTTTAATATCTGAGAGTTTAAACTTTACTAAAAACGCTAATATATGGTTTTGGTAGCAAACATTTAGTAATAATCAGCAAATCAGATTTTTCTTAAATTTTTAAAATCCAGATAAAAAGTATTCTATATGTTGTTCGAGGGTATAAACTACTAAATTTCCATACCAAATTTCATCAAAATCCGTTTAGTATATTTTGCGTGATTGAAAAATTAATTAACACACAGTTAGGCAAATTGTATTTCCAGCTTCTATTATTTATTTTATACGCTAAGCCTATCACTCGTGTTAAAATATTTTCCATATACAGAATTAAATCTGTTAGAATTTTAATATATGTATAGATTAACACAAAGAAAAAACTAATTCAAAGTGACATGCTTTTTTCAGCTCTACACAGTCTGATGATCTGGTAAATATCGCAACTTATGTCTAATAGTGGACATGAGGATGGTGATGACACAGACTGATTGTCAGCACCAATTACGACAGTTATAATCTTCCGTGTATTAATTTTGGCTCTGTACTTGTAATTTAGTTATGTGTGAATATTTGTAACTGAAATGTAAACAATAAAAATATTCGTTATTTCTTCAATTTGTTTTCGGAGTAGCATAATGAAACAATGGAATATTATAGTTTCGTTTTATCCGTTCGTATGTCACAGCCATTTCAAAACCTATACACATAAAATTTTGTAAGTAGGTACCTCAGATTGAAGCTACATGTAACAAGGTATCGAAAAAAAAATCAGTACATATAGTGACAACGACTATTTTTTCGCGCACCCTCGTCTGCGGCGTCATTGAAAAGATACTTGAAAATGAAACTCAAATATAATTTTTCACAGTTTCATTTACCGTGCTTCGAAGCGACTCCCAATGATTTCCCTGTCCCGATTATAAAAACCTTGAACAATTGTGAATACTGAAACTTTGATAAGAACTTTAATTAAACAGCTTGAGTTTCATCGCCGACTTCAAGAGATAAAGTTGACTTTGCGTAATAACTTAATCTATGCTACAACAGGCATTTAACCTTTTTTTAAACAGTTGCCTCTGATACTTCATTTTCTCAAAGTTTTTTAACAAGTAAACATAATATCTACAACTTAATTAATTTTTTTGCCGTTTTATCTTTTTCATAGTTTGTCACATTTTTCAGGAATAATTCCTATGATTCACCTTAATCCATCAGACGCAATGATTCATTTTTACATTAATGAAAGAATGTTTTCAAAAACCTGTCAGGCACAAGTGGAATTTGCACTACGTGAATTGCATACACATTTAAGCACTTTTAAACATTTAAAACTCCATAGAATTTCAATTTAATTATTTATACTGCAAATAACTATTTACGACAATGTAAATTTAACATTTTGCGTAAAAACACGTATATTTTAAAACATTGCAAGATCTAGGATAATTGCTACAGTTTTCCTATAATCTTTGCGTAAGCTTTTCAAGACTCTGTCTTTCATACCTTTACCTTGAGTAGTTTCGGAAATAAAAGGAGGATTGATACATTTTTTTTGCATTTTTAATTAATACGTCTCTGAAGATATACCTACTACCCAAAATTTTGAAAAAAAATTTTTTTGGGTCACATTGTAATATATGAACAAAATATCTTTCTTTTTCAAGTTCTTAATTTGTCTGTCCAAATATTTCCACAATAATATTGTATGTGTAATAATTGAGATTTGTGCGAGTTAATATGTTTTATCGCTACATCAAATTTGAAGTTTCTACATGAAACGGTTTCTGAGGAAAATTACTGTGAAAGTCACGTAAGTAATATTATAAGGATTCAGCCTTTTTGCATCTAAATTGAGTAAACCGAATAGCAACTGCTGTACTTATTTCGCAAAACGGAAGCTTGTCTATAATTTTTTGGCAAAAGCTGAGTTTGTATATATGTTTTCTTAAAAAACGCAGTGTTATATAACATTTTCTCGTAAAAGGCAAGCTTTTAATCACTTTTTCGTAAAACGAACATGTGTATATTGTATAGATATTCTCTAGCAAAAGAAAAGCCTGTATATTAATCGCCTAGTAAAACGTAAGCTGATATGTAAGATTATGTTGTACGTGTATGATTTTTTCCGTGACGTGATTAACCGCCCAAAATTTACATTATGAAAGGAAAATTCTTTTTTTTTTTATTTCAAATAAAGCCTCAAGTCAATATACAACATGAAAAATGTTATATCTTTCATAGAATTGCAATGGACATTCAGCAATTATTCGGTACTTAGCCGAATACCTACACGTTATTCAAAATTGGGTTGTTCGATATTTAATTAAATAAATAGTTTTATAAATAATTTATTTAATATTTATATGATCTGTTATTTTTATTACAATTCTTAAAGATTTATTTAAGACTAGCTATGCCTACAACTTGGTTCGCGTGTAATTAGGAAAAAAAATGTTTTTCTCTTATATCATGTGCTATTGGGTGTATCCTATTACTACACCAAATTTCATCAAAATTCGTCCAGTAAATTTTGCGTGATACTCAAATTACCATACAGATAAACAAACAAATATTTTTAAAAATGTTTTTTTTACATATGTTCCATTTACAGAATTCGCTCCATTCTGATTTTATTAAAAGCGTGGATTATAATCAAAATATAGAAGCTGTAGGTTGTTATGCAGAAATACTAGTTGTAGCGCGTTGCTAGGAATCTCCTTTGCCAGTTTCAGAAAATAACTTTTCCAAATAAACAGTGTTTCTAGGTGCTTATAAAGATTTTCTTTAAACTGTATCAGGCACTATGGAAACTATATTTGGTTTGTATTTTTTTCCAGTTGCTATATCCACAGCAATGTTGGAAATATGTACAAGTTCTCTTGGGTCATCGACCATCTTCTGTATGCTAATGACAAATACTTCGTCCTTATGGCAAAATGTGATGATGGAATTTTTTTTTTCAAGTCAAAAATGTTTATTTACTTCAAGTTTTCACGAAAAGTTGTTTAAATCCTTGTCGCGCGGTTAGTACAATATAGACTTTAACTTTCATATAATATCTTATGCGTTATCACAGAACCGTTAACAATGATAACATGCAGAATACTTCCACATATGCACATTGATGCCAAATACTTTTACCGAATAATCGGATATCCATCCAGGACCCTCGCCTTGGTATATCGTTTGCAGCTAAATATACTATTCTTTGTAATTCTAGTTTTAAAGTTTAATGATTCAGATTTTGGGAAGGCGTTGCAGAGAAAAGTCGGCACGGGAACAATAAAGGACGTATGATTATTTATTATTTGCAAACTGACTGAAATCTCGGAAACAATATAAGGTTCATAATGGTAATAATTATAAACTAGATAAGACTCTATGAAAGACTTCATTGAAAGTTGGGATTAACAAAATATGTGTTGTAATATTCGTACTAATTTTGTCCAATAATTTCATCCGTTCGTCCCAAAGCGATATCTGTTTTATATTATCATTATTAAATAATGTAAAAATTGGTTAAAATTAACCAAATTTTACTCTATTTATTTCTATAATAAACGTAATAATAAGATAATAAGAAATAAAAAGATACGTAATCAAAATATATAATGACATCGAAACTTTTCTGATTGAAAGACTTACTGCACGTTGGTCTATTGCCAGAGGTACGAAGGAAATTTTGTCTATCCGTGTCGTTGGAAATTTTCCATGCTTCCTGATTTACTGTCACTTATTTAGGCTTTAATATTGTAAAACGATGTTGCACATGGATGAAGGACATAATTCTAATTGTAAACAAATAATAAAATTAAGCTATTGATAACCATGCGTATAAATATTTAGGTGTACATTCTCCTTGTGTTAGCTTAGTTTTGTTTAAAAATTATATCAACTTGTTTTTTCCTTTATTTTTATTCAAACTTTATTTTTATTCAATTCATTGTTAAACAGGCTTAATAATCAAATGAGGTGAACGCATTTTCTCCCTATTATATCGATAAGTCTAGGAATAAAAGAAATATGACAAGTGTTAGTTCTGTCATTTTAATAATGACCATCACCTTTTCATTTTTATTAACTAGTTGTGGGCGAAAGCTCGTCATTATCTTGAATTGATATATAATTAGAGTTTTCTTGCATTTAAGGTTTCATTTTATTTATATTTCCGAATAAGAAAGGTATTCCATACGAGTAGAACTTGCTGTACATACATTATTTATTTTATATATTAGGGAGGACTACATAAACAGTTCAGGATACATTCAGTAGTTCCATTGTTAATGTCAATATATAAGTGTGTGTAAATGGTAATATCATATTTGATTATGTAAATATGTTTACCAATATATATTAAAAAATATAAGGAAAAAAGTTTCAATTATTTTTAAATTTTTGCCGTTACATTTTCGGGTTTTTTTAAATATTTTTATTTAAATACAGGACATGAAAGTATTAAAATCAGATTACGGCTTTCTACATAATTTTGAGATAGACCTTGTGCCAAAAAAAAAAGAAAAAAATATATGTAAATATATATTTATATATACAAATGACGATTTCCATTGACAACCAAATTTTTATCCCGGTCTGAAAATTAAAATAAAACCAACTTTTGCTCTACACAAAGTGTCCTTTTCAATGATTTAAATAAGAGCTAACTTTGCAACAACCGTAGGGTATTGGTTCGGAACCTTCAGGTACGTAATTCCATAAATAAATAAAAACACTACCACATTACTAACGATGTTCATTCCGTCAAATGGAAGGCAATAAAACGGGGAAAAAAAAGGTAGCCTAAGTGATATTTATTTTTTCTCAAGACATTTGGAATATTCGGAACAATATTCCCATTCGCTAACGGCGGTTGTGTCAGTAGGCCAATTGCCCAAATACAGGTCAGC